>CM053787.1:31121607-32356607 GCA_028749045.1 Cupressus sempervirens
AACCAACTGTCCAGAGGACTAATGGATTGACTCAAAACAAACATGCAAGGATTGCCCCAGTAGCACACATGAAACCCCGAGGAAACAATGTGGAACTGACACTGGGTAACCCACAAGAAGAAAAGAAAAACAAATGAAATACCTGATAATACCTTATGCTCAGATTGCCCCATTTGCAGCATACCATGATATGGAAGATCGTGGCAACCATGAGGAGGGAACAAGGAGATTGCTTGGAAAAGATACTTCAAGACCCAAAAGGGAAGATTCCAAATCAAAAGAAAGCAAAAATCCAAAAGAGAACCATTTGCCAACAAGATGGGTAGGATGAGGTACTAATGGACCAAGATCAGACATGAGGAAAGCTATATCTTGCAAGGACCTATCGGAGATCACCTAAGCTAGTGGATTTGGATTAGTGATGCACTTGGCAAGCTGAACTAAGAAGGATAACACTTTGGAGATAGGAGATCTAGCTAAAGGATGCATTTGGAATAGCTAACCAAGGGTTGTGCAATGTGTGCAAGATGTTGATCAAGGATGAACTGACACGAAAGCTGGATAGATAAAATGGTACTAAGCTAAAGAGGATGTACAAGCTGACAGACCAAGATATTTTACAAATGTATAAGGTTGTTCATGTTTTGGTTTTGTGAGATGGAAATATTTTAGAGTGTGTTGGATGGATAGTTGGATAATTTGATGGTTTTGTGAAAAGCTTAAGAAAAATGGGATTCTTTGTGTGCATGTGATAGGATACAAGCTTTGGCATATAATACAAGATGGAATATGGTACAAGTTTTGGACAAGATTTGGATGTACAAGGTATGGTACAAGATTTACAAAGTATGATACAAACTTTGGTACAAGATTTACAAGCTAAGGTACAAGATTTACAAGTTGTATAGGAGGTATTTACAAGCTTCATTAGATGTTGGATATTTGGTTGGAACACCAAGGGAACAAGTAGGTGTTTTATGGGATGGTGAGTGGATGGATGAGGGATAGGATAGTGATAGATAATGGATTAGTCTTAGTACACAAGGCGCCTGAATTACTAGGTTTTCACCAAGGTACCTATCCAAGGTGCTTGAATTTGCCAAGTTTTCACCATTGGATGCTTATTTCTCTTTACTATTTTTTTGTATTTTTCAAAAGCTAGGTATACCAAGGATCTTCAAGCATAGAACTTCTTGAGATGAATGATTTTAGTAGGATCATTCAAGAGTTCTCCTTCCAGTGTAGATAGATGATAGGCTCCAGAGCCAAAGGAAGTAGTGACAACATAATGGCCAAGCCATGTAGGTTCAAACTTACCTTTCTTTTCTTGATCTACTTGGACTTTCATGTTTTCTTTGAGGACCATGTTGCTCGGCTAAAAGTGTCGTAGAAGCACCTTCTAGTAAAAATTCCTTTTGAGATGAATTTGGTAGAATGTGAGATGATCATAGGCTTGTTGTCTCTTCTTGTCTAAGAGATCTAGCTGGGTGAGCTGAGCTACTCTGTATTCTTCATCTGATATTTTCCCTCGCAAAGATATGCGCAAGGAGGGAAGTTCAACCTCTATAGGTAGTACCACTTCGACACCATAAACTAGGGAGTATGGAGTTGTACCAGTGGATGTATAGAAGGAGGTTTGATAGGCCTATAGGCCTAGATTTATTTGTAGGTTCCAATCGCGGTCGAAATCATTGAGAACTTTCTTTAGGATTTTGAGGAGGGTTTTGTTAGTTGCTTCTACCTAGCCATTACCTTGTGGGAAATATGGGCTAGAAAAGCAGTGATGGATGTGAAGGGAAGTGCATAGTTCTTCCATGTTGAGATTTTCAAAGTTACCTCCGTGGTCGGTGAAGATGGTGGATGGGATGCTGAAGCGGCAAACAATGTGGTACAAGATGAACTTGGAGACCTGAACTCTTGTCGCTGAGACTAGGGGGATTGCTTCCACCCATTTAGTGAAATAGTTTGTAGCTATGATTATCCATTTATGTCCATCAGATGAGAGAGGTGTGATGGTTCCAACTAGATCAAGGCCCCAACATGCAAAGGGCCAAGGTGGTGCAATAGGCTATAGATCTTGTGCTGGAGCATGCACAAGATTTGCATGCTACTGATATGGGAGACATTTTTTGACAAAGTCATAGAAGTCTTCTTTGATGGTAGGCCAATAGTAGCCTGCCCTAAGGATTTGTCCCACTAGGACAATACCACCAGTGTGGGCACTGCCAAGTCTGGAGTGTACTTTTTTTAATGCCATCATGGCCTCGTTCTGGTCTAAACACCTAGAGAGAGTATTGTGATAATCCTGACGATATAGGGTATTGGCTATGATGACCTAGCAAGATGATTTTTGGATGATATTTTGGTGTTGGGTTCATGTGAGGTGAGGGGATATGATACCATCTTTAAGGCAAGCGTGCATTTCATGGTACCAAGGGGATTGGGGACCAACCAAGATGCAAACACGATTTGAATCCTTATTCGCATAGGCGGGTTTGAGGAGCTGCTAGACTAAAAACTCATACTGTGTAGCTGCTTGGGGAATTTCCAAGAGAAAAGTAATAGTAGCCATAGCGTCTGCTACTTTGTTCTGCATTCGAGGCACTTGTGTAAACTGAAGCTTTGTAAAATGTTGGGTTAGCTGATCAACTAGCTCTTTGTAGGGTAATAGCTTTTCATCTTTGGTTTGATATTCATTTAGGACTTGCTTGATGATGAGCTGAGAATCACCAAAGATTTGTAATTTAGTGATGTTCCATTCTACGGCTATCTTTAATCCTACTATGAGAGCCTCATATTTAGCTATATTGTTGGTGCTAGGGAATTGTAGCTTAAAAGCATTTGGAATGTAATCTCCTTGAGGTGTGACCAACAATATTCCTGCCCCTGAGCCATGAGATGTGTATGAGCATCAAAATAAAGTTTCCATGGGGGCTATTCTTCAATTAGACAGATATGCTCATCTAGAAATTCTGTGATCAAAGGATATAAATCTACTAGAGGTGCATCAGCTAGGTGATCTACTATAGCTTGCCCTTTGATTGTCTTTTTGTCCACATATTGGATGTCAAATTCACTAAGGAGCATAACCCATTTGGCCAAATGGCCTGTAAGTGTTGTTCTAGAGAGCATATACTTGAGAGGATCAATTTTGGATACTAGCTAGATAGTATGACTTAGCATGTAGTGGCAAAGCTTTTGAGTTGAGAAAACAACTGCCAAACAAGCTTTTTCCATAGGATTGATATCAATTATCATTACTTGAGAGAATTAGTTCAAGATAAATAGGTGAAGATAGAATATGTTAACACAAAAGAGAAAATTTATAAAATCTTCACAAAATCATTACCTAAGGATGCTCATGAGTATCTAAGAGGTAAACTAGGGATGATACCCCTATTGAAGGCTATCTAAGTAATAAAAGGAGTGTAGAGTGTCTTGCATCAAACAAGCTGATTTTCATATGTTACAAATTAATGCAATGGATCTTACATTAGGAGCTGCCTACAGTAATTAAAGAGATGGAACTACAAATCAATCACAAGAAAGGTGATAGAGGGAGAAACTAAAGAATTTTATACTTACATATTAAAATGTTAATTGTTTGGCATTTTTTTCAAAGAGGGAGAAACACAAGAGTTTAAACTAATCCTAGAGGAAGAGATATACAACTAGGAGGGAGATAAAAAATATTGGAGAAGAAAACAAAGAGGGAGAAATCCTAACATATAGTATGAGGCAGAAATGTATCTACTGATTACATCTATCTAGCAAGAGGAAGAAAATGTAGAGGGAGATATAAGAAGTAATTCAGAGGGAGTCATAAGGATGACACAACAGAGTCTTGTAACCTATTTAGAAGATGGAAGTTATTGATAGAGGAAGAGATTTCAATACAAGGAATTATTTTCTTTTTGGTATTTTGTTGTTCTTATTGTTTTAACCTAGTCAGTTTGGTTGATCAATTTGGATTGCCATCAATGCCAAAGAGGGATATTGTTGAAGAAGGATATTATTGAGAATAGATTGATACAGGTATGATCCATATGTTTCAATCATTATTTTGTCACTAATGTCAAACCTACTATTTTTTGATAAGATAATTGCTTATATGATTTAAGTACTATCACTTATTTGATTGATGAAGAGGATTTGATCAAAAGATGTAACAATAGTACCTAGAGGAAAGGTTGAGTTATGTTATGTAAAGGAGTATAAGAATTAGCTAAGATAGCGATAACATGGTGTATTGATAATTTACTTAAGGTTGCAAAGATTGGTTACACTAAGAACATTTAGAAGAACAAGTTAAACAAAGTTTTTCTACAAAGCTTGATTGAGTGGATAGTAGGTGCCGAGCAAAGTTAGTGCAAGTTGAGTAGAAAATTAGTTGGAGCCAAGTAAAAGTCTATTCTAGTGTATGCTGAGAAAAAAAGTGGATGCTGAGTAAAGTTTAGTTGAAATTGAGCACTAGTAAACTTTAGTTCATGCCAAGTGATTTTATAATGGATGTCAAGCAACATAATGTGTGCTGAGCATTAGAAGCAAGTTAATGTTGAGTGGCTAAATTATTTGAAAGATCATGAATTTGATGGATTTGAGCTAACAAGTATGTTTTCTTGGATTGTGTGAACCAGGTGGAAGATACGATTAATGAGCTAGTGACATAGAATTAATGGTAAACCATTTTGATGAAAATTCAAAGATGATTGAAGGATATGTTTCTAGAAAAGATATAAAATATAGGGTAGATTCATTGAATCTAATCTATCCTAACCCTAAATTCAATGGTGGAGAATGAATGAAAAAAGATCTTAATTTCCTATTTAAAGGTATGGTTGGTCATAAGAAAAGGTTTTAATGTGTGAAAGCCTAAGGACGACAAGAATTCGAAGGCATTATTTTATCAAATGACCTAAGAGAAGAGTCTACATTGGCATGTTAAGAAAGAAGGCTTAAGGCTATGGATTCTTGAAGGGAAAACAAGCCAATTAGAATAGAGGACTGAAATAGAGATCTATAATATGCAAATAGACTCGTAAGTTGTTATTAGATCAAGCCTTACTATTACTCTCTAATAATTATATCAATCTAGGGTAAATCCTTTGGATTAAGGTTGACCCAATAGTCATTTGTAAATCCTTTAACCAAGTGACATTCCAAGTGCATGGTCTAAAGTCCTCTAAGACGACTCACTCCTAATAGGGTGATTGAAATCCTTTAACAGGGTCACATTTAATAGTGTGTATTGTAACCTTTAACAAGCTTGACCTTTCATAGGGCATCACTTTAGAAGAGTGAAAAAGAGTAGCATATTATTGTGGTTTTTCCCAAATTAGGTTTTCACATAAATCATTGAGTCAAATGTGTTGCTGAATCTATTATGTTTCATGTTTACATTTCTACAAATTGATTTGATAGTAACTAACAAATTTTTAATTGATTGCATAGTCTTATGGATGCATGCATGATGATAAATGTTTTATGGGTTCACTAAGCTGTGAAAAGTTTTATTTATACATATTGACCTTGGATAACTGATTCATTCCCCCTCTCTATTTTTCTAAAGTATTCCAACAAAATGAAACATGAACTTTCATTGAGGTCTAGGAAGAATAGGTTACCTTTTATTTGGTTACTAGACCCAAACAGATTTCTTTTTTGTAAGAATTTTCCTTAAGGAAAAATCACCCACGACAAGAAACTCAAGCACAAGCACAGAATGGAGCAAAGTATGATTACAATAACAATATCAAAATGAATTGGTGTAATGTCATGTACATGCACACTAGGAGTTCCTAAATATAAAGACGTCTAGAATGATTCTAGAATGACTAGGAGTTAGCACACTGATAGTCTTACAACAAGGCACATGTCCACTAGGAGTGGATTATCCTTCATTAAGCATAAGATTTAGTGCAATAATGAGAGGATAAGCCTACAAAGGTGTAGCACATAAAATTATGTTGTAAACAACATGTGCTAAAATAAGAGTATGAATAACTATGTTGTCAACATGACAACTCAGTTAATTATGCAAATTCTAGTGTTGTAGACACCATGTGCTCAATTAGAGTTGCTTACCCCTGTGTTGTCAACATGACAACTCATAAGAGTACGCAAACTCCTAGGTGTCAAACTAATAAATAATAAAATAATGCATTGACCTAAGTAAACTTAAGTAAAGTGTAATAAGTAAATACTTATTTACACCAACACCCCCCCTTAAGTGCAACTTAGGGGAATGCACTTAAGCTTACAAAAGCTAGGATGAAAATGCAAGATGGGTCTCGCTTACTAGGCCATGCTAGGTACCCATATACAAAAGAAAATAAATCTCTCATAAAGTGGAGAAAGAGGGAAAACCTCATGGGAAAAACCCTCCCCCAAAAGGAGAGATAAAAAACAAGATGCATGGATGGATGGAGTAATCAAGACCCCCCATTATGACATACATCAAGTATATACAATAGAGAAGTATGAGAAGAACACAATCCCAATAGAGGAAAAGGTCCCCCCTATAAGAGAGAAGAAGAAGAAGAAAGGAGGCAATGTAGTCCCCCTCCCAATGTAAAATGCCAATTAGTGATAGGTGCTCCAATGTAGAAGCTCATCCATGACTACTGAATAATGTTCCTCCCCTTTGGAAGAAACAATATCATAGGTACATATGAGATGCTTCCCTAATGTTTGGAAAGAATCCTGATGATAAATGGTGTCTTTGAAACCTGCTCAACTATCTTGATGTCGATACTGACTGCCACCCCTTCCAATACTACTAATAAGAATAATGTTAGATCTAGCAAGGATGGTTGTAGAACATATTCCAAAGAACCATGTGTCTCCTCAAATGATAAAGAAGCCTCCTACAACTGTTGTACATAAGGATCCACAATCATATCAACTTGGTTAGATTGATCATGTAGAGAATGGATAGGAGGGTTAGAGTGAGTCCTCACAACAACTAAAGAAGGTTCTTCTTCATTAAAGAGAAGATGTATGTCATCAATGATGTCTCCCAAATTTTCTATGTATGACTCCACAAACAAACCTAAAATATCTATTATGTAATCATCCCTTGATGCTAGAGTTGGAAGACTAGGTGTACCCTGCTGTGCTAGATTACATGGACCTATTACCGTATTAATGTATACATGTGGAATCTGCTAATACTATGACCTTGTGCTATAGTTGTCAATAGGATCCCACATATTTGAATCTATTGAATCACTATCACTATTGTCACTATCAGTTTCTATTATCATGATACTTATTTACATCAACACTTGTCCATCCAGTAGCTTGGCCTTCCCATTCATGAATTATACCTTGAATCTGATGTTATTCAACCATGGGACACTCAGTAGATTATTTTTTAGTCCTTCAACCCAATAAGTATTATCACATCTAAGTTCATTGGTTAGTGAGATACAACCTTTTCTCTTATGCAACATGGTTCATTGTTTCCAAACATCATACTTCCACTATCATAATGTCCCATATGTTTAAACTTTTTTTTGTCACAAGTCATATAATTTGAACAACTACTATCAATAATCCATGTCCCATTTTTTCTAACATGAAAGATAAGTGCCATTTTATCTCCTTCATCATCAAATTCATCTTTGAAAATAGTATAGACCATTTCATCATCATCACATCTATTTGAATCTTTAGCCATAAAACAAGATTTCTTACCTTTTTCCTTGTAGTCCTTAAAGTTCTTGAAATTCTTCTTGCCTTTATACTTGTTGTGCTTCTTTTCATCATTGTCTTCTTTGTTTGGACATCTTGCAGCAATGAGTCCAACTTCTTCACAAGAGAAATAGATCAAAGGGATTTTACCTTTGTACTTTCATTTTCCTTTGGGATACCTTCTTGCAAGTAATACCTCACTAGTTTGAGGATCACTGTCAGAACTATCTTCCTCTTCAATTTTAGATTGTTTGGCTTTTAACTTTTTAGATTTCTTTTTGAGTGACAACTTAGCTTCAAATTCAAAATCAAGATTGCTAGAATTGGGAACATAATTATCATAGTTATCTAGCTCAAATGATATCAACCTTCCAACTACTACATCTAATGTTATATCACTCTTTGGATTGCATCTCATTTCTTGAATTTCTGATACTCTGATTGCATATATAGGAAGAAGTGTTCTTAGAAACTTACTTACCACTATCTCATCTTCAATCTTTCCTTTTGAAGCTTTGATTGTACAAACATTAGCTTTGATTTTGTCATTGTACTTTGCAATTTTTTCATCTTCTCTCATCTTTATTTGATCGTAGTGTGCTCTAAGACTTTTAGATTTAGCTCTTCTTACATTATCATCTCCTCCATAGATGTATTTTAGCTTGATCCAAATTTCATGAGTACTTCTACAATCTTTGACTTCGTCAGATTTGGCATAGTTGAGAGATGAAGCAATATCAATCATCATAATATTATGACTCTTCTTTTCTACAATTTCTACAACAATCATAGTTCTAGCAGGTCTTGTGCATTTGGTGTCTAGGGACTTTAGACCTAAATCTCCAATGGTTGCCAAATGTAGTCTCATGAGTTCCTACAATGCTTTCAAGTTATCTCTATTCAGCTTGGGGATCTATCTTATGTAAGACATTTTTTTCTTTATCTTGGGTCCTTGAAAGCTTCTCTACGAGCACTAAGAAGCTCTGATACCAATTGTTAAAAATATAAGAGGAGTAACTGAGAGGGGAGGGGTAGATTAGTTACCACTAAAAATAAATCCCAAATCTATTAGATGTCAACACAGAACACAAACTTCACTTAAAATATTGATGCTTGGTAAATACACGGGCACTTGGTTTACACTAGTAAATGTTGTAACTCAAAAAAATGCTTAACATGAAAATCTTAATATATTTTATGTGATTAACCTTACTTAACTTAGTTGCATACACATGAAAGAAATATCATGAATACAAGTGACACGTTTTAATGTGGAAACGCAATTTGGGAAAAACTACTAATTGCAACTAGTTACTAATTTTTCACTCTTTTGAAGTGATCCCTATTAGGAGCCAACACTGTTAAAGGTTATAAAACATACTTTTAGGTGTGACTCTATTAGAGGATTTAATCACCCTATTAGGAGTGGCATTGTTAGAGGTCTTTAGACACTTAAATCTGGAAATGCCACCTTGTTAGAGGATTTACAAATAGCTATTAAGCCAACTTTGTTAAGAGATTTAGATCACTGCTACAATGGTTAGAGAGTAACAATGAGATGACTTGATTTATGATACAAATAAATAGCTAATTATAGATCTCACTTTTTATTTCTATACTTGATCCTTTTTTATTGAATGTATCTTTGTAGCTCCATAAGGATATTCTTCTTATCCTTCTAATTTGCTTCCTATAAGCATCTTCTATATTTTCATTCACTTGCACATATTCAATCCTCAACTTGATCTTATACTTATATCATACACTTTGTCAAGTTGGCTTGAATATACCTTATAATAATTAATATTCATCTCCTCAGTTAGCTAGAACAAACAAAAAATCTATTGAACACAACGTACAAAACCAAGAAAATCCTTCATTAGTTGACCTTTATCAGTAGACACTAACTTATAAATGATTTTCTTGGGTTAACCAAGTGTTCTTGGTTAACACTACATCTTCACAAATTTTCTTTTGTAACCGAGTGAGCTTGGTTAACACTAGTTCCATTCAATTTTTCCTTCATTAACTGAGTGAACTCAGTTAACACTCTTCTTTGAACTTCTCTTTGTTTCCCAACTGAACTCAGTTGACACTATCTTTTGAACATGGAAAACTCTAGAATGCTCTTCAGACAAAAGAAACTATCTTCAATGCCTAAGTTAGCTCATCATATGTTGACTAGTAAAGATATGACATTTTGTGTAACATCAAAGACAATACAAAATTAACCAATTGTATTCAATAGTTAAATGATGCCAAAGGAAAATATTATATTTATGATCAATAATTCTATGGTATAATAAAGAATTAAAGAAATAAAGACATTACCTTTTACCTAAAGAGTTTGTTTTATTTACTAATCATCAATCTTTTTAATATTTGAATAGTTAAGAAAAATTAAATCAAAGGCATTTGAGAGGGTTAAGTTTTTATAGAGTTACACATTTGTTATAAAAAATAAGAGTGGTAATTCTAACATGATTGTGGTTTCTCTTAGTAGGAGATACTTTTGCTGGCATAGATGGAGATCAAGGTTGTTGGGTTAAAGGAAATCAAATCTTGTATCCAATTTATCCTAATGTTAATGAAGATTGAAACTCTTGGACATGACCTATTACTCTCAATAGAATGAAGTGACTAGACTTCATAATCTTGGATGATATGTTATTTAGAGTAAGTTAATTATGCATTCCAAGGAGTTCTATTAAGGAGAATCTCATTGAAGAGAAGAATAATGGACGACCAACTAGATAGTTTGGTTCAGATAAAATTATTTTTATGGTTAGTGATAATTATTACTAGCCACAACTAAAACAAGATATTTAGAAATTTTTATTGAGTTACATAATATGTCATATGGAAAAAGGAGCCAAGAATTATATATGGTTATATCAACCATTACCTATACCAAAGTAGTCATGGGAGGATATCAATATGGACTTTTTTCTTGTCTTACCAAGGACTCAAAGAGGCTAATTGATGGTGTGTATTTGTTATGTTTTTTTTAAAGAAGTGGTGAGACTACACGGTGTAACAAAGAGCATAGTTTTAGATAAAGACACCAAGTTTGTTGGGTACTTTTAGAAAACATTATGGAAGAACTTAAAGACATATATTAAGTTTTGACAAATTGACAAATAGAAAGAACTAATGACTATGAGTTTAGAAAATGTGTTAAGATGCTTGGTTGTGGGTAAACTAAAGGGATGGAATTTTATTTTACCACAAGAAGAATTTGTATACATATTTATGTCAATAGGAGCATTGGTAACATAACATTTTAGATAGTATATGGAAGTAGTCCTATAAATTCTTCTAAATTAAGGAACTCAGACAGAGCAAAGATAATTATTGCTAAAGATAAATACTTTGTAGAAAACTTGCAAAATATGCATGATAAAGTAAGAAATAACATTACTAAAATGGATACACTATACAAGACTAATACAAATGAGAAAGGAGGCATATGAAATATCATATTTGAGATAAATTTATGGTTCATTTAATGAAGATAGTATATGGAAGTAGTCCTATAAATTCTTCTAAATTAAGGAACTCAGACAGAGCAAAGATAATTATTGCTAAAGATAAATACTTTGTAGAAAACTTGCAAAATATGCATGATAAAGTAAGAAATAACATTACTAAAATGGATACACTATACAAGACTAATACAAATGAGAAAGGAGGCATATGAAATATCATATTTGAGATAAATTTATGGTTCATTTAATGAAGATGAAGAAGTTTGGACCATGTAGGATACTAAAGAAACAACATTCAAGAAATTCCTATGAAGTAGAATTGTCAAGTGAAAAAAATATTTCACTAGTATTTCATTTTAGATCTGATAGAGTATCATGTAGGAGGTTGTTGTATGACTAAGTTGAGATGAATTGAATAGTATACATAGACTCAACATGATTGCATAATACCATAAATAAATGAAATAAAATAATAATATAGAATAATAGAAAATCACATTACACCATAAATGATAGAATGATATATCTTTTTAGCATAAGTTTTCCAAAATTAATCACACCTTCCATGTATTCCATGCTCCATACAAATATCTAATTATTTAAGTTTCCAATCATCACAAAATGATGAAATAATTTATACCCCTTTAGAATGATGTTTTATTACATTAACTAATAAAGGTATTATTTCACTATTCTTGACATAATTATCTCCTCCATCATTCCCCCAAAAATAAAAATTCATCTTCCAAATGACAAGTATGTATCAAATAATATCAAGGAGAACTAATGACACGAATGTGATAATCAATTATGCTAGACAAAATCAAAGTTTTAGCATAGTTAAAAATTAAAAGGGAGGATTAGGGAAAGGGTAAAGGGGTAGTGTCCCTTGTGTGGGTCTGGGGGTTCAAAGGGAACATCAATTTCTTAATTTTTTCTTATTCCATCCGTCCTATGAAAACTTCTATCTAAATAAAACTTCCATGCCCCTTTTCTTCCATCTAAGTATGCAAACCATTTCCATCAATTATGAAACTTCCTTCCTAAGCATATGAGCTTTAGGTGAATGTGCCTCCCCTTTTTCTATATGAATTGTCTTTATTAGGTGAACTACTTTCATATGTGATTTTCCAACCATACAAGATCCTTGTACTAGTTTGGTAACTATGGTGTGTGCCTCCTATTCCATAGCGTATATATAATTTGTGTCTCCTATTGTACAATATTATCTATATGGTGTATGTTATATGATGCATAGTATGTTCTCTAATTCTTATTTAAACACAACCTACATTTGGTACTTCTAATATCTGTATGACATATGAATCACACCTATTTCCTTTTTTATGACGTGTTTATTATCATCTATACATCCTTAGGTATATTACCTTCCATATGATTATAATATTTATAATAATTATATTTTAGTCTTGTATAGTGGATGATGTTAGTGATTTATTATCCTCTCTATTTGACCATATGGTGTATGAATTCTTGGAATGTACTAAACATATAACGTGTGGCTTTTAACTTTACCTTCTTGGCAATGAAACAAATCTTTCTTTTACCACTGCCATAAACTTCCTTTTCTCCCCCAGGTGGTTCTCTCAACTTATTTCTTGAAAAAATACTTGGTTTCTCCTAAACCTTTCTAATATGTCCCTTTTATCTGTACATTTCTTATACTTATCATACTCTAGAGGGAATGTGCCACTTCCCTTGATTTCCACCATGTTATAGTTAGAGTCAAAAACATCATCATCTTCTATCTTCTAGTGAAACAACCCATTGATGGAACTAGTCTCATCCTTAGAATAATTAACTAACCATAGGATTCCTTAATCATTAGGTTCTATTCCTCTATTAAATTCTCTTCATTTTTCCCCTAGAATCTAATCCTAACTCTTGAATTATAATTTGATTTAGTAGATCAATCACATATTTATTTCCCTTACTTTTAATGGGGAGTGCATTCTTCTTCTAATTATGGTAAGAATTTGTTGTAATGATTCAACATCTTTCCTTGAGGTTATCACACCCATTCTTCTCTCAAAAGGTGCAAAAAGAGGGGTAAAAATTTATTAAGACAGAAAGGAATACAACAAGGAGAGCTCAACAAGGAGCTCGATCCTGAGCAACAAGATCATCAAATTCTTGCACCATCTCAAAGGACAGTTGCCCCCTATCCCTAATATTCCAACCTGGATCATAACTAGAAGCCCATTTGGCTAAACAATCAGCAGGTCTATTCCATTCTCGCAGAATATACTTGAACCTAATGAACTGAAAAGAGGAAGAGAAGAAAAGAATCTGCTTAACAACAGCGGCCAGCTGCCAACTAACATCCTCAAGCTCTTGCGAAGAAAGCATGTTCACCACCACCTAGGAATCAGACTCACAAATAATCTTACTCCATCCCCACAAGCAACACTATTCCACAACATATAAAATAGCCTGAGCTTCCATGAGATTGTTAGTATAATCACCCTTATGAATTGAGAAGAGAAATTTAACATTCCCAAAACTACAACGAGCCACTCCGCCAATACCAGCTGGACCAGGATTCCCACGAGAAGAACCATCAGTGTTAATTTTTAGAACTCCACAGGGAGGAGGAGTCCAGTGCCCATCCTGGTTAACCTGACCCTTCCTCTGATGGTGAAGCTGCCTGGACATAGAAGGAAACCTATGAGCCACAACCCCATCCTGCAGATGAAAATTGAGGCGATTACAGATAGCAAGATCAACCGGATCCATACCCCCATCAAGCTCACACTTCACAAGAATAGTTTCCTGGAGAGAATGTGATATTTTCCACCAAAGATGCAAAACACCAAGCTAAACATCTTGGAATATGCGACAATTCCTCTCCAACTAGATGTGCCAAAGCATGAAAGATGGGCCAGCAATCCAAGTAGCATGGAGAGAAGAAGGCTTGGAGGGAGCACTACCCAAGCGAGCCCAGAACTCAGGCAAAGAGGAAGCATGCCGACAAGAGCAACCCCAAGCGCTCCACCAAAGGTGCCATATCTGAGTAGAATAGGAGCAATGGAAGAATAGATGGGAGACAGACTCTTCTCCATTAACACACAAAACACAATAAGAGGGGCCCTGAAATCCACATTTACAAAGATTATCCCAGGTAAGACAACGGTTTTGAGCCACTAGCCACATGAAAAAATTGCACTTGGACCAAGAAACTTTATTCCAGACTTGCTTCCACCAAGGGACCTCAACATCCCCAAATAATTCTCTAGTTATCTCCTAATACCCAGCAAAGACATGATATTTACCAGACAAGGTACTGCCCCAAGCCAATACATCTGGACCAAGCAAAGAGGAACACTCTCTAGAGGCTAGAATTTGAGAAAGATCTTGACGATCCATGTCTGTACCTCTAGGAGGCCAATTAGAGGAATGCTTCCATCTATAACCAACAACAGGTCCCAATTGATAAGGAGTCTTGTAATGAGCCACTTTATCCCATCCAGCGGCAAGAAAAGAGTCACAAAGAGGTTGAAGATGAGGGTATATGGATAAAATGGAAGGGAATCCATCCCAAGCATTAGACCAAAACAAAGCCTGAGAACCTCCTTTACATATCCGGAACAGACCCCTCTTCACCAACATCGCACCTGTCTTCAAAGTATGCCAAACCATTGAGCCATGACCTTCAAGAGGAAGTGCAGAAATAGAGCAAGGATCAACACCATGAAAATATTTATGAGTGATAATACGAGCCCAAAGTTGATGCTATCCAGAGCACCATCGCCAATAAAGTTTAGCAGCCAAAGCTTGTCTAGTCAATAGAGCAGAACGAAGACCAAGACCACCCTCCTTTTTAGGCCTACAAAAAGTTGCCCAATTAACCAAGCTCCATTTAGTACTACGCAAATTACCACTCCAAAGGAATTGTCAAGAAAGAGCATCAAACTCCTTGAGAAAGTAAATAGGTGTAGCATGAACCATGCTTCTATAAGTAGGAAGAGCTTGGATAACAGCTTGAAGAAGAGTAACCCGCGCAGCAGTAGAAAGCCATCTATGAGTCTAATGATTTACCTTATCCTGAAGCTTGGTAATCAAATTTTGCTAGAAGAGACATGGCTGCTTGGAAACAACAATAGGAATGCCAAGATAAGTCAAAGGAAGTGAAACTATCTGAAACTGTAGGATACCAACAATCCTGTACTGAATAGAATCAGGAGTGTTAAAAAAGTAAATGAAAGATTTGTGCTCATTAACTTTCTGGCCTGAAGCTGCCAAATAAATGTCTAAAGCATGTCGAAAGGCTTCAACTTCCTTGATCCTAGAAAGATCGGCAAGAGCAGAATCATCAACAAATTGAAGATGGGAAAGAGAAGGTAAGCCATTACCCCACTGCCAGCCTTGAATAGAATTCTGGGACACCTGATGCTTAATGAATCTGCCCAAGCCTTCAGCCATGATGATGAATAGATATGGGGAGAGAGGGTCACCCTGGCGGAGGCCTCTAGAAGCACCAAATAATTGTGAAGGTTGACCATTAATAAGAATAGAAAAAGAGGCAGAAGTAACGCAACTCATAATCCAACTCACCCAGTCAGAGCTAAATCCAAAAGAAAGAAGAATACTCCTTAGGAAGCTCCATTTAACTCTATCGTAGGCCTTAGCCATATCCAGCTTAACAAACATGGCTCTCTCCCTTGAAGTAGCCATAGAGTGAATAGCCTTAGTAGCAATAACAACCCCATCCAAAATTTGTCTTCCAACAACAAAACCACCTTGTTCTTCTGAGATAATAATGGGAAGCCACCTTTTCAGTCTCTCAGCAATTAGCTTAGTAATAACTTTGTAGACCACATTACATAAGGCAATTGGTCTAAAAAACTCCAATTGATTAGCACCCTCTCTCTTAGGAATAAGAGTAAAGAATGTAGAGTTCAAAGCTCGAAGCATCTGCTTGCTAGCATAGGATTCTTTAACCACCTCCAACAAATCATGATTAATGATGTCCCAAAATTCTTGAAAGAATTCAACTGGAAAACCATCAGGACCAAGAGCCTTCCCCTTAGGCATGCCAAAGGCCACCGCCTCCAGCTCTTCCAAAGAGATAGGACGCATGAGATAATCATTCATTTCCTGAGTGATAAGGGAAGGAATACAGGACAAAATAATATTTTCTTCATTATCAGCAGGAGGAGAGTCCTTAGAGAAGAGGGTGGAGAAGTACAAAATAGCCTCCTGGAACAAAGCTGGCAAGGAATTCAGTTGGATACCTTGAGAATTAACCAAAGAAGAGATAGTGCTTTGATTCCGGTGAGATTGCACTATTTTATGGAAAAAGGCAGTGTTTCGATCACCTTCCTAGAGCCAATCAACTCGAGCCTTTTGCTTCTAAAAAATTTCCTCTCGAAGTTCCCATTCTTCTAGAGCTCTAGAAGCAAGGGATTCAACTTGGCCAAGATCCTCTGAGAAACCTCGATCTCTAATCTCCCTTGTGATGACATCAAGATTTTCTTGAGCAAGCCTCTTCATAAAGTGAAGATTCCCAAAGCATTCCCTATTCCATATCTTGAGCTGCCTTTTAACATATTGAAGCCTTTTAGAAAATGAAAACATTGTAGTACCATATGCAGGGGCACCATCTTTCCACCAACAAAAAACAAAATCATGAAGAGAGGAGTCACGAAGCCACATCAACTAGAACTTAAAAGGAGGATGCTTCAGAACATAAGCCCCTATAGCGGAAAATTTGATTGGCCAATGATCTGAACCCTTCCAATCAAGGATTTCTGAAGAGATAGTAAGGGTGCCACTAAGCTAGAAGCAAGAAACAAGAAATCTATCCAGGCGTTTTGAGATAGCAACAACACCAGTCCTGCGATTATTCTAGGTATAGAGGCCATTAGAAGGCTTAACATCAGAGAGATGCAAAAGAGATATTTGTTGCCGAAGAAGAGTAGAAGAAGGCCCCAATCTAGCCAAACCACCATGCTTCTCTTCTAGACTTAAAACTGAATTGAAGTCCCCTGCTAACACCCAAGGATGATAAGGATGACAATTTCTAACATATTGAATATGTTCCCAAAGTTCCTCCTTTCCCACAAGATCAACATGTGCATACACATTAGTAACCATGATTACCTCTCCTGAGTCTAGAGTAGAAGCTACCATAGAGAGAGCTGAGCGAGAAGACATCCAGCCAAGAGGAGAAATTTTTTGAGGATCCCAAAATATAGATAAACCACCAGCACTTCCTGTTGCCCCAACACACTGGCATTGGCCACGAGACCAAATACTAGAGGCATGTTGGACCATAGACTCCATAGAGAGCTTAGTCTCTTGGATACAAAAAACATTAGGACTATGACCAACCACAAAGTTATGAATAGCCTTTTTTCTAGGGATGCTATTCAACCCCCTTACATTCCATGAGAGAATAATCATCATTGGGTAGATTTGGGAAAATGAGAATCCAAAGGTTTCAATGAACCAGACTCAATCAATATATCTCCTATGAGTTTAATCTTCTCTTGGTTTGTTTTGCGCCCACTGCTTAGAGGGGGAGAAGAAGAAGCCCTCTTAAAGGGTCAAGGCAGCAACCCCAAGGGGAGAGGAGATCCCTTGCCCTTACCTGATGGTAGCACATCCTTAACCAAGTCAGCCAAAACAACATCTTCATCTTCCAACACTGCAGGAGTCACCAGAGCCGCTGTCACAGGAGCTACAGGAACCTCACAATTCTGATATACTACAACTTGAGATGCCCCACAAGCATCATTAGGAACAGATCTCTCATCTGGGCAAGCTGGATTAGAAGAGATAGGAGGAGGAATACCCTCCTCTAGAACCATACTATCTAGCACCTCAAAATGGTTAAAACCTGAATCAGATAATCTTTCTTTCAAAGGCCTCTTTTGACCACGTCCCTTAGCTCGAGGATGAACAGGGGTAAATCCATCCTTATCCTACATTGGAGCCTTACCCTTACCTATAGCATCTTGTGGATTCATCCCCTTGGTAGTATTAACCATTTGAGATTGTCCTTTCCCTGTAGTATCTGCCAAACCACCAGCATTTCCAGCTGTAGACCGATCCACTCCTTTGAAACTCGAGTTACAGGGGCACTGCCATAGTAAATGACCATACTCATGACAAATCCGGCAATGGAAAGGGAGGGATTCATAATCTAATTGCTACACCCAAGAAGAATTCCCCAGACAAATTTCCAAAGAATCTGGTAATGGGTTATTTGAATTAATTTCAACACAAATTCTAGCAAAAGAAATAACCTTTTTATCAAGGGTTTGATGTGCGATCGCAGCTGGCTTCCCCAACAAAGCAGCAATTTGTCGAAGGATGTCTTCACGCCAAAATTCCAAGGGAAGACGAGGCAAGCGAACCCAAACTGGCACTGTTGAAGGGAGATCCTCAGCAGAATTAAAACCTGAATGCCAAGGTTTGACAAATAACCCCACATTGTTGTAAAAATAAGGGCCTCCTTCAAAAAAATGATCATGATCAGACATGCAAGAGAATACAACAAAAAAATAACTATTCCCTACCAACATAATCTCCATATCACCTTCCACCTGCCAAGAGTGGCCAATCCATGCCTCAAGAGCGGATAGGGAAATTTGGATTCCAAGAAATTTGCATATCAAAGCATGCTTGGTTCAATAATCAATGTCCTCCATTACAGCCGTTGGAGGAATAACTAGAATAGGGCGATCATGGCTATGCGGAAGACAACCATTAACTTTTTTCAGCTTGGAGCTCTCCCCTGAATAAAATGATTCAGATCACATTACATGCACAGTTGGAGAAGAACCATCTGTTCTCACCAACGGAGAAGAAATCCTAGGCCCTGCCATGCAAACAATAAACCCCCAATCCAAAATTGACTGCAGAAGATCTCCAAAAACACCAACGCAAATTATGTCCAGCAGCTAACAATCCAAACAGAACAGAAAAATAGTAAAGATCAAACACCAAGAACAGGCTAGGGGAAAAACCCTAGCCCAGCCGGTAGCCAACGCTTCTCAGAGACTCCATCCGTTCATTGTTGTTGAAATGTGAAAGGGCCTTCTCTCAAAAGGTGACTACAAAGTTAAGAAGGAATTATTGCATCCCAAAGAACTCTTGAATTACAATTTGATTTAGTAGATCAATCACATATTTATTTCCCTCACTTTTAATGGAGAGGGCCTTCTTCTTCTAATTATGATAAGATTTTGTTGTAACAATTCAAAATCTTTCCTTGAGGGCATCATGCCAATTCTTCTCTCAAAAGGTGACTACAAAGTCAAGAAGGAACCATTGCATCCCAAAGAACACTTGTTTCCTAGGTGTCAAGGTCCTAAACAATTTGATTCCGTATTGATCTACTCCTGTAAGGTGGAATGTCAGTGTCCATAGAGTTGGATCACTTAGAGCTTTACATGTTTCTTATAATAGTAAATTCACTCCTAACACCCCATATGTAATTATTTTTGTTAATTTGTAACTCATGATTTCCATCTCCACTTTGATAGGTGTCCTTCCAACTCTTATTGTCAATAACATAGTGTCAGTGGTGGTCATCAAGGGGTTTGTCTCTTCCTCACTTAGACCATTCTCCATCATGCATTCTAGCATTCCTATTTTATAGGGAGGCTTGTCTCATGCTTCATGTTTTACCACCTTGGTGATGGATACCCTCAACTATGGAAATGTTTGTAATAGGTCCACCACTCATATTAGTACGGTGGCTTGTAACATCTATTCTATGATACTTTCCTTTGATTTTGACTATATAGGAGCACTTATGATACTATCTAAGAGTTATATCTCTTCTTCCATCACCCATTCTACATATAATCTCACTTACTTTAACCTCTCCTTCTTTAAACTAATATACCAGTGTGCAAAGTGTCTTGCTTGTAATTTGGTGATGAAAAGGACCTCCCCCTTTGGTGTGTGACTTATACCATGTTTATCTCCTTTTATCTTGGTAAAGTAGCGTCATCATGGTTTCCTACTCCACACCATTTAAATATAATAATCCAACCTTATTTAATGATTTGACAATAGCACAAAAAGTGACCCCACTCTTTCTACCTCTAACATTGGAGCATCCCTTTGTACTAAATGAAACTTCACATTGTATTGTTATTACTATTTTTTTGTTCCTCAGTAATTATTATGGTAACTACTTGGTGAGACATCTATATTTGTGCTTCTTGGAGGTGTGAAAGGTGAATTTTATTTCCCCCATGAGTAAAGAGAACTTGAGTGCTCCTTCCTTTAGCTTGTACCAATACTTGCTGATTGAGTGTCCTAGCACCTAATAGATTTCATAATCATTTCTTAGGATAATTGTCTCTTCTATACCCCATATTTGTGCAATCCATACACCATTTTAATTTGTTTTCTTTGACCTATTTCCCCTCATAATTTAATTCATTATCTGCATAATGTCATTGTATAGTTTTTTTTTTAAAATTTAACTTTTTTTAATTTTGTTTTTTTAAATTTCAGGATTCCCCTTTTCTACCTTAACCAATACTATTGTTACTTAATTTCTTTTTATTTCTTGACATATTATTTCTACTTTCAATATCCATTACCTAATCATAGGCTTTCTTGTATGTGGGGGGAGAAACCAATTTTATTTTTCTCTAAATGAAAGGAGTTAGGCCTTTTATGAACCATCTAGTTTTCAATCCACCTACCTTTTGATTTTCCAACATTCTTGTCAACTCCTTTAGCTTATGTTGGTAGTCTTGAATTGTCTCATTATTTCCTTAGTATGTATTGTATATTTTGGTAATACCATATCATCATCCCATAACAACCTATACTCTTCCTCAAAATTACTTTTTAGATTATTCCAAATTGTCCATTAGATGGCTAAACAACTAGTGTACCAATAAATTTCCATAACTAGCATGGTGGCTAGAAAGGCCTTCAACCAAATAGTCATCCTTCTTCCTAATTTCCTCCCAAATAATCATACATGTCTTTCAATTCATTTTCAAATATTGTGACCATCACTACTAAACCCGAGAAGTTTCTATTTGTCTAAGGCATTTGACATCTTTCTCCATTGGTCAGTACCTTATGTATTTTGAAATTTAAGTTGGTCCTTTATTACCAAATAGAGCCTAGTACTCATCTAATTCCTCTAAATAGAAATGAGCCTTTCCTTTACTTACCTTCACTAAATATACCTTGGTGGTATTAATACACCCTCCTTCTCAAGGTCTTTAACTATATTTTCTCTATTCTTACTTTGTCAAATATGGCCCAACCTTTTATATGACATACCATATTCTCAAATAGGTTTGTTGCCTCTCCTTGAAAACTTATTTCTTTATTACTAGCTTCTAAGGAGTGCATGGATTAATTTTTGATACCAAACTCACTTCCCCAACTATTGTTTTCTCTGATTTGTTTAGAGGTACCTAATAGAAATATCACCTTGAAAAAAGTACAAAGTGAAAAATCCTTCATTTGATGCTCACTTTATTTTCAAGGCTAACCTAACCATCAACAAGATGTTGTAACCTTCATCATCCTTCTATTTTCTATTGGATTCATAGGGATTATATCACTCATTTATTTTTCTCCATTTGTGTCTCCCTCTTATGATACATTCTATTCTTATTCTAGTAGGAGTTGAATGAATTCATGGGGATTTGTTAGAAAGTAAAGTCTACCAAGATAACTAAGAGGGCGAGGGGGGCATGCTGAATCAGTTATCCAACTAATAAAACATTTTTGAACCTTATTATCCTTAATCATGTAAACAATATAAATAACATCCATAAGAAGATACACATACAAAATAGCACTAGATATGTTAACTAGGGAAACCCTTGATCAAAGGGAAAACCTTAGTGGGGATGGTACCCACAAAATGATGTAATAATATAAATGTTCCTTGTAAGAGGAAAAAATCTATTAGGAGCCAATGAAATACATTTAGTACATATGTCCTTGTTAGGAGACTTTGAATCCTTGTTAGGAGTCATAGAAGGTAGGAGGATCCATTGTCCAAACAACTTTATGGGAAAGACCATCGAGATCACTATCGAATTGATCTCTATATTATTCCTTTCCAAATGCTAGAAATGAAATAACCTTGAAAACCTTTATCCTCATGACCATACCAAAGCTCTTTTAGATCTCATTACTAGATTGGCAACTTTATATCCAATAATCCTTTGGATCACTTAAACGTATTTACCAAATTTGCATATCACTTTCCCACATACAATTAAATCCACACATTTCACACTTCATTATAAGGAAAATAATTTTCCTTTATACCATATCCTCAAAATAATTCCTATAGTCAGCTTTCAGGCTTTCCCAATTAAATATAATAGAACCTCATTAAGATATTACAATTTATTGCATATTTTCCTAATTACACATCATTGTTGGCTCATCATCAAGATTTCTATTTTCACTAACTACACTCGTCATGATTCTATCCCTATTAAGAGATACAACTAATGATGTAGGAGCACCCTAGGTGTAAGAGCAATCTTGCATCACCCCAAAAATATTTGTATTTCAGCCCTTTCTATTTTAATAAGGACTAGTAGACAAGGTGGTTACTATTTATGACAACTTGCTATTTTTAGTAAGTTTTTCAAATGAGCTCGAAATGTTCTCATTTTCTATAGGAAGGTTCATTTTAGAGTTGTAATCCTACCATAAAAGTCTCATTGCTCAAGCATAAGTATCAGAGAAGTTATTGAGGATTTTTAGTGGAAATATTTGCAAAATCTTTAGGCTAGCCATTGGAGGCCTTAGAGTGCCTAGATGAGGTCCAAAAACTTGATGAAAGGGCACTAGCATTGTTCTGAGCTTGTAGATAATGAGATGGAATTTTTAAAAAGTGGTTATAATAGCATATTGAAGCAACAATTCATGAGTTATGGAATTTCAAAGTTAGGCTACTCAAAATATCTAAAATAATTGTTAAAGATGTATTTGGTTGACTCTATATATATTTTTAGGGTCAGTTGGCCCTAGATATTAAGTTTCAATGTCTAGAACCTTCCCACATGGCATAAAATTACCTATTTAAAAAAGGCCTGAACATTGTCTAGGACAGCTCTGGGTGGTAGTTCACAACTTGTCTTGCAAATTATTGTAATGAAGGCACCCATGTGGGTTAGCATATTGTACTTGAGAATTATATAATTTTGCATTTGTGGCACAAATAAGAATTCCATATTTTTTTCTCACATTGGCTATTGTTTCTTTATTTTTGCTATGAGTTTATGGTTTTAAGGGGAGCAACCTTCTTCAACCAAAATATTAGAAACCACTTCTTACGTACTTTAGCTACACACTATCCTATGTAATTCTTGAATAACTCTTACATGTCTTTGACTCATTGCATGCACACTTTTCCACTTCATTAGGGCACAATGTAAAATAAATCTTCAACTACACTTGACCTCATTATCAATACATAGTCTGTATGATATTGTTCTTTGTATGCTACACTGCCTGTCTTCATAGATATAATACTATGTTGACATCAATGATAAACATAGTCATAAATGAAACATGTCAATCATGCTAACCAAATCTCAAATGATTAAGATATTCCCCCAAATGAATATCATTAGCATTCATGCTAAAATGATTACCTAGTGTGTGGTGCCTATTTGCATTGTAAGGTTCCTCCTCCCACCAAATTATTTCTTGGTATTTTTAGTATTTGTTGTCTTTACTATTCAATTTATGTTTCTTCCCATTTTCCTTCTACTTCCTCTAACCTACATGCAAGTAATCTTAGAAGAATTTATAGGTGATTGTACAATTTCTTGTTTTCTATGAGTTTATCTTATACTATCACAATGGGGTGAGCTCTCTTCTTTGTCTTCCACTATACATATTGGTCTATTACTACATCCCATGCTTGACCAAGTTCTTGTGTTGGTTTATCCTCCCAATTTACTTCCTAATCATTGATGTCATTATCTATAATTAATTCTTTCTAGTCAAAGAGATTGTCTAGTAGACCTCCATCCTTTTACCTATCACCTTGAGACTTCTAGTTATATACTAGGAAATGATGCTACATATTTTATATGCCTAATTTGAGATGGACTATATAGTATATATAAGTTCAACATGACTATATAATACTAGAGGTAAAAATAATACAACAGTATCATAGAATAACATAGAGTCACATTTCACCATAAATGATAGACCTTTCACTTGTTCTATACTTCATTCATATAGACTTGACATGAATGGTTAAGCCTCCAACCATCACCAACTAATGACTCAACTAATACCCTTTGGAATGGTTTTTTCTAACATTAACTAATAAAAGACTTATTTAACTATTCCTAGCATATATTTTTCCCATTGAGGTATTGAAGATGAGGTCATAGAAGCATAATGGAGTATTACAACTACTACTTCAACTACATGGGATCTTGAAGAAATTTTAAATAATCATATCATGAATAACATAAGGAATAGGACATATAAAGAATATCTAGTCAAATGGAAAGGAAGAATAATTGTCAATTTTTCATAGCTACCAAGAGAGGAGGTGAACCATCTTGGATTTAGTTTGAAAATCTTCTATATGACAATATCACAACTCAAGTTACCCTAAGTTTTTAATACAATAACATCTTAGTTGTAAGGGAAATCTTGCATCACCCAAGAATATTTCTAGTTTATCTTGTGAATAAGGGCTATCTCACTACAAAGTTGTTACTATTTTAAGTAAGTTGGTTGTTAGATCTCAGAATGCTTTTTTTTCTTCCCTAGTGGTTCATTTTAGATATATCAGTCTTCTAGTAAAGTTTTATTGTAATACCAAGTCTAGTTTTGATGATATTAATTTTTTTGGTATTGGTAGTCAGGTATAAAAAAATTGAACTCAGTTTTGAAGGCTTTACTAAAAAGGGATTATTCATTAACTTCCTAGACCTTGCACAAGTCAAGCACTATAGAGTAATTCATGGATTTTATAAATTGGGGTTATAGTAGCTAATCAAAGCAACTGAAAATGAGTTATTATCTTCAAAAGTTTCACTATCTGACAAAAGTGGAATTCCTTCAAAATTTATTTTGCGTGAATACTTTGGGTCCTACCCTAATATAATAAAATATGGAGAATAATATCTTAGGTTGGTCAACCTTCAATTTTAGAATTATAATTTTCTAGAGCCTTCTTGGGTGATTGAAATTTACTAATATAAAGAAGGTTCATAGGTTTGTCTAGGATAGTAATGGGGGACAAAAAAAATGGATCTTTCTTTAGAATATTATAAGGAAAATGCCCATGCATCCTTGCATGACACATTTTTGAATATTTTAATTCCATTTATTAGCAACAATAAAAATTCAATTTTATGTTCTTACAATTTTTTGTTATTTCTCTATTCTATTGTGTGTATTTGTGTTAATAAAGGGAGATAAACAACCTTCACCACTAGTTGCATATGGAACTAGATTGTGAAGAACCTCCTTATAGCAATATCGTGAGAATGCTCAAAATAACAGAATACAAAGTGATAGCAGAACTTAGAATGAATCTACTGATCGTAGGCCACTTCGAGGGGGTAACCTCCTTTGAGCAAGCTCAATACAATAAATTCGTCCGTGCCCATCAAGGGCCTCAACCTATTCTTATATACTGGGTACGATCTAGAAAAGTAATACTACCTATGCATGTGGGATAATAAAATATACTCACGGGATGACTTACAAAGCATATGCGTCCAACAACACTACTCTAACAAAATAAACAGAAGGAACACACAGGTTCCTAACATCCCCTCTCCCTTAGAAAAAAGCTTTGTCCTCAAAGCTTAAGGTGTGGAAATTGTTGTTGAATCTGAAGAAGGGGTTCCCAGGTAGCATCCTCTGGTTGCATGCCATGCCACTGAATCAAGACCTCAGAGATGGAGCGAGAGCGAAGCTGGCGAGTGCGCTGGTCAATGATTGCCACCGGCTCCAGGATAATGGATCCTTCCATATCCATTTCAGGGAGAGTAGTTTGTGCTCTGACAGTGGTACCCAGAACTTTCTTTAGACAAGAAACATGAAAGACTGGATGAATGCGGGAAGAAGGAGGAAGTTCCAGTTTATAAGCAACTGAACCAATCTTCTGCAGAACCTTATAAGGCCCATAAAATTTTGGGGCCAGCTTATGACGCCCTTTCAGCTTTAGGGAGGATTGTTTGTATGGCTGTAGACGAAGAAAAACCATATCCCCAACTTGAAATGAGCGCTCAGAACAGTGTTGATCTGCTTGCTGTTTCATCCGATTACGGGCCATGTGAAGATTATCCTGTAAGGTACGAAGAATCTGATCCCTGTTGCGGAGAACTATGTCAACTGCCTGGACTGGTGAGTTGTTGGGAGTGTAGGGAAGGAGCACTGGAGGTGCCTGACCATAGACTGCTTCATATGGAGTCATTTTAGAGGTAGTGTGGTAAGAGGTATTGTACCACCATTCAGCTAAAGGGAGCCACTTGGCCCACTGATGTTGCTGTTCGAAAGTGAAGCAACGAAGATAAGTTTCCAAGCATTTATTGACAATTTCAGTTTGACCATCAGTTTGTGGGTGATAGCCCGAACTCATCTTCAGTTTGGTGCCAGTTTTCTGAAACAGTTCAGTCCAAAAATGACTGGTAAAAGTTGCATCACGATCAGAGACAATGGAAGAAGGGATTCCATGAAGACGAAATATCTGGTCCATGAAGATTTGTGCAACAGAGGAGGCAGTATAGGGGTGGCTGAAGGCACAAAAATGACTATATTTCTAGAGACGATCAACCACAACCAAGATCACTGTCTTGCCACCGGATTTAGGAAGCCCTTCAATGAAATCCATAGAAATATCAGTCCAAATCCGTGTAGGGATGGGCAATGGTTCGAGCAAGCCAGGAAGGAGGGTCGTTTCACCCTTGTGGCGTTGGCAAGTATCACATTCAGCCACCATCTGTTGAATCGTCTGTTTCATCCCTTTCCAAAAGAAGTTTCTCCTTGTTTGCTCATAAGTTTTGAGGAAGCCTGAGTGCCCTGCTGAAGGAGAAGCATGGAGTTCATAAAAAATAGCCTGATGTAGAGCTGGGTTCTGAGGAAGCACTAGCCGACCCTTGTATCGAAGAGAAGCACCATCCCAAGAGTAATGTGGTATAGCAGAAGGATTATTGGCTAGCTGGTGAATGATTTGAGATAAAGAAGAGTCACTGTCATAGCCCTGCTGAACAGACGCTAACCAATTGGGAATGGGCATAGAAATAGCGGAAAGGGAAGCTTGATTATCAAATGTGCAAGAAAGAGCATCTGCCACAATATTCTCCTTACCCTTCTTGTAGGTGATCTCATAATCATACCCCATGAGTTTGCTGACCCATTTCTGTTGTGTAGGAGAGGATACCCGTTGTTCCAGGAAGTATTTCAGACTTTGGTGATCGGTTCTGATGCAAAAATGACTCCCTAAGAGGTATGGCCGCCACTTCTGTACAGCATGCAAAATAGCCATCATTTCTTTTTCATAAGTAGAGAGGGCTAGATTCTTACCAGAGAGGGCTTTGCTAGTGAACGCAATAGGATGGTCATCTTGCAGGAGAACAGCACCCAATCCATTGCCGCAAGCATCACTCTCAATAGTGAAGGGTTTGGAAAAATCTGGCATCGCGAGAACAGGTGTACTGCACATAGCCTGTTTCAGTTGTTCAAATGCAGTCTCAGCAACAGGGGTCCAGGAGAAGGCATCCTTTTTTAACAGAGCTATCAATGGTGCTGCAATTTTCTCGTAATCTTTGACAAACTTGCGGTAGTAGCCAGTCAACCCCAAAAAACCCCGAAGGCTCTTGAGAGTTTTAGGATGCGGCCAAGTTTTCATGGCATCTATTTTTGTAGGATCCACCCGCACTCCATGGTGTGCAACAATATGCCCGAGATACTCCACTTCCTCCTAGCCAAACACACATTTAGATAGTTTTACACAGAGTTGATGATCAGAGAGAAGTTGCAAGACAAGCTCCAGATGATGGAGATGCTCAGCCCAAGTTTTGCTATATATGAGGATATCATCAAAGAAGACCAGAATGAATTTCCGGAGGTATGGTCGAAATATGTTATTCATCATTGCCTGAAATGTTGAAGGAGCATTCGTGAGGCCAAAGGGCATGACTAAAAATTCATAGTGACCATCATGTGTGCGGAAGGCAGTTTTAGGTATATCCTCCTCATTAACCCGAATTTGATGATACCCAGAATGAAGATCTAACTTGGAGAAAAAATGAGCCCCATGAAGTTCATCAAGAAGTTCATCAACAACTGGAATGGGAAACTTGTCCTTTATAGTGAGATGATTAAGTGCTCGAAAATCAATGCAGAGTCGCCATGACCCATCTTTTTTGCGAACAAGCAGAACTGGAGAAGAAAAGGAACTGGTACTAGGGCGAATAATACCTTGCTTCAGTAAGTCATGGACAAGTATCTCGATTTCGGTCTTCTGATGAAATGGGTAGCGGTAGGGCCTGATGTTGGGTGGAACACTGCCAGGAAGGAGCTGAATACGGTGGTCCTCTGGACGAGAAGGAGGTAATCCCACAGGTTCAGCAAATATACCAGAATACTTGTCCAAAATGTGTTGGAGATCGGCAGGAGTGCTAGAGACTGCTGATGGCTGCATCTGAATGGAATGGAGCTGAGCGATGACACCATGTGAATTTTTCTTAAGAAGTTTTTCCATATGGTGTGAACTGATGATGCTGAGAGACCCTGGTTGTAAGCCTTTCAAAGTGTGTTGGTGCCCCTCGGCTGAAAACTGCATCCAAAGTTCAGCAAAATCCCAGAGAATGGGTCCAAGAGTGCGTAACCATTGGGCACCCAAAACCACATCATAGCCACCTAAGGGTAAGGCAAACGTGTCAGAGCGCATGTTATAATCTCCAATAGAGAGACGCACATTGCGACATTTCCCTTTACAAGGTAAAGTGCCCCCATTGGCAATCATGACTTCAAAGCTAGAGCAGGGATGGATAAAGCAATCAGCCTGTTTGGCTATTCGTGGATCAATGAAGTTATGAGTGCTACCAGAATCAATGAGTATAGTAAGAGGGATCTTCTTGAAGAAACCCTGGACCCGCATGGTTTGTGGAGTAGTGACTCCTGCCAAAGCATGGACAGATATCTCTGGTGGAGCTTCTGGTGAAGGAGGTTCAGGCTGGTGAGGCTCAACCTCATCATCCACTGTTTCCTGAGCATCTACATATTCTTCCAGTTCCGGTGGAGAATCCACATCCAAGAGATAGAGCTTTTGCTGAACACATCTATGGCCCCGAGACCATTTCTCATCACAATTATAACAAAGCCCTTTGTCTCGCCTGACTCGCATCTCTGTTTCAGACAAGTGCTTGATCGGAGTAGTTCTGGGAGCTGGTATGACTGGAGGGTTGTGAGAACCTGTATTTCTGAATGGAACAAAATTAGATCTGGAGCATTGTAGAGCACTAATCTTGTCTTCCGCTAACTTAGCCAACCCAAGGGCTTCCATCATTGTAGTAGGTCGAAACATTTTGACTTCTGAGCGAAGTGCATCCTTCAGACCACTGACAAAACAACTACGGAAGAATTTATCAGACAAGCCCTCTGTGTAATTAGCTAATTTTTCAAACTCTATCTGGTATTCTCTTACAGTGCCTGTTTGACGCAGTTTAGTGAGTGCTCCTGTGAAATCATCAAAGGAACTAGGGCCAAAGCGCTCCAAAATGAGGGTGCACAATTCTCTCCACGTTGGGCCTACATTAGCCTTGATGTACCAACGAAACCATTGAAGAGCTTCATGTTCCAAATGAAAAGATGCAAGGGGGACTTTGTGGTTATCCAAAGTATTATGCAAGCTGAAATACTGCTCTGCCCTATAGATCCATCCAGTCGGATCAGAACCATCGAAGCGTGGAAAATCAAGCTTTGGTCCACGGAAATTGCCAGAAGAGGACCCAGTATCTCCTGAATGGTTTCGGCTCATGGCTGACTGCTGAAAGTTAAGACCCAGAATTTTGTCATCCAGATCTTGAAGTTTGGTTTTGAGGGATGCAATTTCCTCTTCCATGATTTTTGCTCCTGTACGCGTAACAACCATAAAACAAGGTTTTTTTTTTTTTTTTTTTTTTTTTTTTTTTTTGTTTTTTGGAATGGGTAGAAGATGAGAAACAAAAACTTTTTTAGTTACGGCAAACTTGGATTTGGGTAAAACTCATATAGGAAATGGGTGTTCGACGGGTGGTGGGAGACTATCTGGGGATAAGGGAAAAAGAAAAATGAGGGTTTCAAGGGTAGGGAGGTGAAATGAGGCGAACAGTCCAAGAGGGATAAGGGAGCAAAATGAGGAATTGAATCTTGTGGCTCAGTTTGGTGGCGATTGGATGAGAGGTGAAAAAGATAGGGCAAACCCTAAAATTAGATAAATGAGGGATTTAGGGCTTTGTTATGTAAAATTTGGGGTTGGGTCGCCAAGGAAGGAAGTATGCGAAATGATATTGCAGACGTTCTGCGGAAGTATGAGCAGAAACAGAAAGCAAACAAGGAAGCTACGACTAAAAAACAGAAAAATTTTTACTCTTTTTATTTTTTATTTTATTTTTGAATAGTCGACTTAGAAAAATTCACTCACAGACAGAACAACTGAAAAGAGTTATTGCAATAACAAGAGATATTAGAAGTGAGAGGAACCTGAAGGCCACGACAGAAAAAAAAATTTGATGTAATTTCCACCCAGCGAGCCCAAGAGAGTGCTCTGATACCAGATGTGAAGAACCTCCTTATAGCAATATCATGAGAATGCTCGAAATAACAGAATACAAAGTGATAGCAGAACTCAGAATGAATCTACTGATCGCAGGCCACTTCGAGGGGGTAACCTCCTTTGAGCAAGCTCAATACAATAAATTCGTCCGTGCCCATCAAGGGCCTCAACCTATTCTTATATACTGGGTACGATCTAGAAAAGTAATACTACCTATGCATGTGAGATAATAAAATATACTCACGGGACGACTTACAAAGCATATGCGTCCAACAACACTACTCTAACAAAATAAACAGAAGGAACACACAGGTTCCTAACATAGATTTTCAATTCTAATATGATTGTACATCCTAATTAGACATTAGACTATGAATTATGGTACAATATTAATTCTTATTGGCATATGATACCCCTTTGTTCTCTACATGGTGTCTTCAACTAATTCCAATATTGTATAGTGATTGAATGAATGGTTGAGATGATAAGTAGCTATTTTGCCAACTCATTTTGATCTCAACATTATGCTTTGGTTTGTGCTATCTTAGAGAAGTGTAATAAAGTGTTTTAGGTTGTTTTTATCACTTTCATTAATAGTTTAACTATCCTTCTATTTGTAAAAATGTTTCCAGAGATAATTCATTATTCTAACACATCTTCATGCTCATATATTTGATCTTCTATAAATTCAAGAAGTTTTCATATACTTGTAAAGGATATAAATTAAAAAAATATTTTTCTAGAAGTTTGAGAGAGTTGTGGAGGTATGTGGTGGTGTAGAATGTGTGGGAACAAATCTTAATCATTACCAAAAGTAGTAAGCTAAAGGTATCTAAATTCAAATAGGCAAATTTTTTTTCTAGAAGTAAGGAGTTGAAGGTTGATAATATTATAATTGTGTTGTGGTGGATTTTTTTAGTTCTTTATTATGTTTTAAGGTTGTAATCCCTTTTGTAAGTTTTAGGATAATTAGGAAGTAGTGAGCTTCTTTTGGTCTAGCCTTAAAACCATACTTTTAGGAAATTATTTTTTCCTTCAGTTAAATTCCTAAAGCAAAGGTTATATTGTGAGATTTTTCAATGTAGTTTTTCCTAATTGATTTCTCATATAAATTCAGTCTTCTTTAATGAAATCATGTACAATATTTTTGTTTTTCATTGTTACATTATTTTTAATAAAAAAAAAAAATGTTTTAACATAAGAGAGTAATTCTTTTAACGATTTTATCATATTACCAATTCACCCCCCTTAACAACATTGTCTATTAAAGAAATCATTTCTACATATTCAAAATATAGCCATATACCACTATTTAATTTTCCTACACTCATTAAGAACCTACTCAAGGATCCCTCTATTTTAAGAAAAAATAAATCAGTCTTCTTGTGAGATAATTAGGTGCACAAAATGACAAACAATAAATCTAGGTTATTAAAAGTATTATTTATCTCTTCTTCATTATTTTCCTAAAATAGTACACTATCATAAAAAAAGATTTAATCACTTTGTTTTATGAAATAGAGATTTCTTTAATACACTTTGATTCATGGTTATTTAAATAGGGAAATAGAAGACATTAACAATAATTAAATATATAAGAAGAAATATAAAGGAAATCCATAACTAATGGATTGCTATGATTCAAATGGTGTAGGTAAACAATTATTGATCACAATACTTTCATTATTATGCTAAAACATGTGATCATATTTTTGTAATTCAAGCTTGAATACCAACTACTATTAGAAGCTTATAATAAGAAATTAAACTAAATATTATTACAAATATAAAAATAAATATTAATCTATAATAATGTGATTTTGGAATCAAAATAACAATATTAAAATAATTTCATACATAATACTAGATTTACATGAGTAAAATCTAATGAGGAAAAACTATTGGAATATAAGGTTGACAATTTTTATTGATTTTGGCATGGTATTCATTAGTGTGAATAACCTTATTCTAACCTTTGGTGGTTCATTGGTGCATCAATGGCTATGAACACATTAATTTCCTATTGTTGATGTGTATCCATTCTATGCATTGATTATCCTTCTCCCTAATAACCTATGCTTCACATTTTTCATGATCATTGGCTAAGTATTAATTATTTTACCATTTCATTCAAACTCAATTATTGTTTGGATCATCTTGGTGATTGCAGATCTTATGTTTTGGGTCAACCCTTTGTGAAGTGTGTCAATGATTTCAGTCCTAGTAGTCTTACCTAATATTCTCTAGGATTATTGTATTTCTTGATGTGGCATGTCCTTTTTAAAATCTTTTTCTTCCAACATGTTTACCTCAAGAGTTTGGTATATATTGATTCATTTAAAGTCTGTATCTAAGAAATGAATTATATTCATAAAATATCATTAATTAAAGTTTGAATTACTTAGATAAGTTGATAGGGGAGATGTATATAGTTCTTAACAAGAACTTTTAGATCTTGATACTACACTCTATTTTGTTTCAACTTTTCTTTCTATTGGTAGTGAACCTTTGTATATTCAGAGCTTGTCCGTTCTTCTAATTAGCATACCAATAATACCCTTTGTTTAGGAAGTTCTCCTTATTGTACTAAACCACCTATTTAGTATCACCTTAATTGGTATTTTTATGCATTTCATGAGAATTAGCTTCTTTGTGGTTTTCTCTAAATTAGGTTTTCCATGGATAAAACTGACGCTCATTGTTTTTGTGTACCAATGATTTTGATTCTTATCTTTTCATGATGTATTGTATACTTTAATTGAAAGATCTTAAGTGGGAATTATATGTATGTTAATTATTTATCAATAATTGGAAATATTTAAAAAATTGTGTGAGAATGACTACTTTACCTCTTTCTCATTTATTTGGTCTTTTGAACAAACCACAACCATAGAAAGAGAGGAAAGTCAATTACTAATCTAATAAAAAATACATAAACAACACATTATTGGAAAGAGTTCCATTTGATATAATTTGAATTTGTTTTTAGATGCATAAGCCAAAAATAATCTTATTTCTCCCAATCTTTCTATTGGAGCAAATGCTTCTTCAAAGTTGATACCTTCATATTGTGAAAAAAAAATTACATACCATTCTTGCTTTGTTTATTATTGCTTATCCTTCCTTTTTTTATTATTATAAAATTCTTATCTTTAGGCCTAAGGAATAATTCCCATGTATTATTGTTTTTTATCTTCTCAAGTTCTTATTTTATAGAATTAATCCAATATTCATCTTTATATGACTCATTGGTACTCTTAGGCCCAATCTATGAAATAAAAAAAAATCATCTCTTACCTTTCTTCTTAGTAACACTCCTCTACTTGCATCAACAATAATCTACTCATTAGGATAGTTTCTAGAAACATACATAGGTGTTATATATTCTTCTCTAGGTTCTTTAATCTGAACTTGAATTCCATCATCAATATCAAAGATTAATTCTTACCCTATATTCTAATTTTTAATCGATCTCTAAATTCTTCTCACCTTCTTTGAAACATCTTTTAGATCATACTCAAAAGTTCTCTCTTGCATCTTAAATATCTCATCAATTTACAATTTTTCTTTTACAATGACTTTTGTTAGTCTCAAATTATAACATTTATAAGCCTTACACTTAGTTGAATATCAAATCAATATTCCTTTGTCACTTCTAAGATCAAATTTTCCTATTTTATAATCTCTTTTGGTATAAAATTTACTTCTAAAAAAATTTAAAACATTTAATAGTAGGTATATGACTAAACCAAATCCCATAAGGTGTTTTACCCATTCCTTTCACAATCTAAACTCTATTCATGGTGTATACTACATTATTAAGTACTTCTCTCCAATGTACATGTGATACCTTACATTAAAGTAACAAAACTCTTGTTGCTTCACTAATTGTTATGTTTCTTCTCTTTTCAATACCATTCTATTGTGGTGTTTTAGGTGTTGAAATTTTCCCACAAATAGCATTATCCTCACAAAATGCAATGAATTGATCAGAAGTAAAATTTCCACTGATGCTCAACCTTAAACATGTTATACTTACTCATGATTCATTCTCAACCTTTCCCTTAATGATCTTGAACTTACCTGATGGTTCAAATTTGTCTCTCAAGAAAGAAACCCTCATCATCCTAGTGAAATCATCAATGAAAATAATAATGTACATCTCACCATAAAATGTTCTTTCTTTTGTAGTCCACATAAACCTATGTGAAAAATCTCCAATTCTTTTTGAAGTAGTAAATGTTCTTCTCCAAATGTACTCCTTTTTTGTTTTTCTAGTACACATTCCTTACATGTCTTTTTAGAAGGTTTCACAATCATACATAGATCTCTAACCACTTTTGAATTACTCACCTTTACTTTATGATCCAAAATTATTTGAAGAAATCTTCTATTCCACAACCAAATGTCATCATCTTTTGCAATAAAACAACCAACCTTGGTGAGATTCAATTGAAACACACTACTCCAATCATTTTTCCTATGGAAATATCCTTTCCTTTCTTATTCTTAATTGCACATTTCTTATCAATGAATTGTGGATGATATCCCATATCAAGAAGTTATCCAAAACTTAACAAGTTTTATTCTAACCCATCAACAAAATATACATCTTCAATGTTAATCTTACCATCAGTAGTAATAAAACATTCCCATTTTATATGATAAGCTGAATTATTGAAAATACTAGCAATACCTCAATCATAGCTCTTAAATTCAACAAATTTATCTTTATCATCTTTCATGTGATGTGAAAAACTACTAGCTATAATCCAATCTATTCTCTTTTCTTCGACATTTGAAATAATGGCTTTTTCCTTTTTAAGAAGACTTTATTTATTAATAGCAATGAATCCTATTTAATTTTCATCATGACTATCTATAAGATCAATATCCACGAGTTCAATTTATTCATCACTAACATAGAGACATTCGTTAGGAACTTTTGATTTTTAAGGTCTACATTTTACCTTAGATTATTTTGTAGGAGATATAGAAGCAAAATGACCAATCTTCTTATATTGATAGAAAAAAGATAGCTTGTTCTTGAAAATATCCCTACCTTTAGGCTCTCTTCTTGCAATCAATTCTTCAAATTCATCTATATTGATTTCTTCTTCTTGAACATTTACCTAATCACTTGCATAATATCTAAGACTCTTGATACACGTTCTTTCACTCTTGGTTAGTGCTCTCTTATATTTATGGGGGCTAGCTCTAAAAGTAGTTTCAATTCTAGGCAAAAAATATTTCAGTCTTCCAATTTCAAAAGCTTTTAATTTACCAATGAATGGTTTCCTACCAAAACCTTTAATAAGAGGAATAAATTCTTCAATTTCATCTACCTTGTTCTAATATGCTAGAGTTAAGGATCTTAGAATCTTCTAACAAACTTCATCTTCAAATATGATTCTTCTTAAAAAATTTACTGTTGTAGCAATTTCAATAATCCTTTGCACATATTCTCTAGCACTCTCATCTTCTTACCTTTTTTCATTTCCCAATTAGTTTTCCAATTATGTAACTTAGTTGGATTTGTGTACTTGTATCCTTCACATAAATTCTCTAACTTAAACCAAATATAATGTGCTAGGTCATGTCCCTTTACATCAATAAATTTTACTTTAGATAGGGTAGTAATTAATGCATCCCTTGTAGTCATGTTATACTAAAATATAAATTTTCTCCTCATATATTCTTGAATATAGCTCATTCCTTATATTTACATAAACTTCACTATTTGTAATTAATCAGAAGTCAATCCCCACATAGATACAATGTGTTCATGTATTGTTCTACTATTTTTCATAGTTATCACCATTAAACTTATGACTTTACTTCTTATAAGACATAAGTAGGGTGCTCTCATACCAATTGTTATGAAGTAATGTCTATACAAAATTGAGAGGGGGTGGGGGGTAAATTTGATTTGACCAAATATAATTAAATCCAAACTTATAAATTTGATCTCCAACAATCAAAGCAATGATCCACAAGAAGAAGGAACTATACACCATAACATAATGATTTGTTGACTTGGGAAACCCTTGATCAAATGAAAATGTTGGTGGGGATCGTAGCTAAAAGGTGATGTACTAATATATACATTTCTTGTGAAATGATGTGACCTTGTTAGGAGTCACAGTATAACACATTTAGTAAAATAATCCTTTTTAGTAGAAAGATCCCTATAAGGAAACCTTGACCACTTGTTAGAAGGTTCCTACCTTGTTAATGGCTAATAGAAAATAATTAAACTCACCTCCTAAATGCTCTAAAATATATTAAAGATAGACCAACAAGATAAAATACTCAAAATCATGAACTAACTGATATGTGGCTTGGTTTCCAAAATAGTTCCTTTGATTATCTTGTTAGAGTGCGGTTGCCATTGCACCAAAAGATTGACCTATCAATGTTTGATACAACCACTCAACATATAGTACATATGAGGTGGTTAAGCCCTTGACATAAATCTTGTGGGGAGCATTAACCATTTTTACAACAATCTCCCCCTTAGTATTACTTGATGGTCTAAGGATTCAAACTTATGACCAAGCTCTAATACCTATTATTAGAGTGGGGTTATTGTTGCACCAAAAGACTAATCTACCAATGCTTGCTACAACCACTCAATTTATAGTACACAAGAGGTGGTTAAGCCCTTGCCATAAATCTTGAGGGGTACATTTATCATTTTTCCAATAATTATTGTTAGCATCAATGTTTATGATATTCCTATGGGGGAGTATTCTAGCACTACTTAAGCATTGGAGAGATTGAAAACATAATTGTGTTGCATCCATGACTGTGTTTGTCATTGATGTCAACAAACTGAGAATATTGGTTTAGTAGCAAATAGAGATCAAGATTTTATGGATCAAGTAATTATGATGAGGTCAAGTGCAGTTGGGGACATGTTCTAAATAGTGTCCTAATTTAGTAGTTAAGTCTACATGCAAAAAGTTGAAGACTGGCAATAGTTATTTGAGATTTATAGAAGATAGTTTATAGATACAGTTCCTAAGAAGTGGTTTCTAGTAATTGTTCCTAATAGGGATAGAATCTAGTTGAGCATAGTTAGATAGAGGAAGAAGACATCATGATGATGATGTCAACAACTACATGAAGTCTATGGTCACACATGTGAGAAGTTGTAAAGACTGTGAGCTAACAATATTATGTAATTATGAAAAGATGTAATGTAGCATGATATTTTAATGAGGTCCTATTGTAATTATAATTGGGAAAGACTAAAAGCTGACTCAATAAATTATTTTGAGGACTTGATATAAAGGAAAGTTATTTTCCTTGTGATGAAGTATGGATTTGTGAGTAAGAATCTTTTTAGATAGAAAGCAAATTGTAAGTAGAAGGTTCATGTGAGTAAGAGATCAAAGGAATTCTTGTGATGCAAGTTTATAGATCTGGTATTAAGATCTGAGAAGTGTTTGGTGCAAAAAGGGAATGGTAAGAGGATAAAGAAAGAGTTTAAGTTGTTAAGATTAGTTATATTTCTATTATTCTGAAAGGAATAATATAGAGGCCAGTTGGATAGTGAGTTCAGTGGTCTTGCCCTTGAAGCCATTTGGACAATAGGTCCTTCTGCCTTCTATAACTCCTAATAGGGTTGGAATCTCCTCACTCAGATTCAAAGTCTCCTGTAGGGACTAATATGTACAAAATGTATTTCATTGACTCCTATTAGATTCCATTCTCTTACAAGGAACTTATATATTATTGCATCTTTTTATGGGTGCCATCCCCACTGGGGTATTCCTTAGTTAACATATTTGGTGTTATTGTGTATGTGTATCTTCTTATGATTGCTACTTATAGTGATCACATGTTTGAGGTCTAAAAAGGTTAATAAAAGTTGTATTGACCTGATAACTAATTCATCCCCTTGCTCTTAGTTATCTTGATGGACTTCACTTTCTAACAATTGGTATTAGAGCCTCAAGTCCTTCAAGGAAAAGATTAATAGTATAAGGAGATCAATGGTGGGTCATTTACAAAAGGAAGTCCTAAGTTCTACGGAATTAACCATGCAAACTAGAAAGAGAAGATGAAGACACATCTTTTATGCATGGGTCCAAGATATTGTTTGATCAAAAAGAATGGAAAGACCATAGTTGAAGTAAGGAAACTTCAAGATTGTACTAATTTGAAAGATATTTTTTCATGTGTAACATGTTTTCTAGAGAGGCACTTTTGTCAGCTCTTCCTGAAAATGAGTACAATGACATAAAGATTTGGGTTATCTAGTGAGATTTAGAAAGCTTGGGAATCTACTTTTCAAGGTGATAAACATGCTAAGAGGGTTATATTACAAAATTAGATATTTTTATTTCAAGAAGATAAAATGATAGAATAAGAATCTGTAAGAATCTATATTGGCAAATATAAAAAACTCTTACAAGAATCAAGGCCTATGAAGTCCAACTATGTAAGAAGATGAGATCATATGGAAAATATTGAAAAGATTTGACACCACCATCCAAGAAGACAACACAAGTGATTGGGAAAGTGATAACCTATACAAATAAGTTCTCTAGAGAGATCTTCTAGAAAGTTTGGAAGCAACATAAATAAGATTAAAACAAGCTAGAGATTTTCCTAGAGTGGAGATTGCCTTTAGTGCACTAAGTGTTCATCCTACCCTATCAATGAGTGCAAGCACTAGTGGAGATTATGCTAGTAGCATTATATCAAGATATGAAGAAGATAGAAATATTGAAGAAGGAATTTCCTTTCTTGTGAGAAGAGAATTAGATGGCAAGAAAATATTTAAATATTGGACTTATAATGAATTTAGTCATTATGCTTCTAAAATTCCTAAAAGAGTAAAGAAGTACAAAAATAATTTCAAGTCTAGAAATCCCAGAGAATGTTTGTATGCAAATGATGATGATGAATAAAATAAAAGAGTCTAGAGTGAAAGTGATGATGAGTTAGTACTTATTTCAATAAAAAAGAAAATCCTAAAAAACAAGTTAGAGTGGAAAAATCCCTAGTGTCATAGGTTGAAAAGAAAGATGGTTGGATCACAAACAATGGTTGTTTGTTGAAGTTGATGAAAGATCAACCCCACATCTCCCAAGAATCACCTACATGCAAATACCTATCATAGAAAGAGAGAAGCAAAAGCTATAGAGGCTAGAATTGTAGGATCCATCAAGGACTCATTCTTGATGAGAAAAAAGAGAAATTACTATTATCAAAATTGAATCAATAAATTACAAAGAGATCAATCCTTATAAAAGGAGGTCAAAACTCTAACAGATAACTAACCTAGGTTGCATTAAAATAATTTATAAAAGAATTAATTATTATATCTTAAGTTTAGCTTAAGTAAACTAGAGATAATAAGTGACTTAATAATTAAATAAATATGACAATTAATAAGAAAATACTTTATTACTCTAAGACCCCCCTTAAGATAAACTTAGGGAGTAGCTAAAAACCTAGAAACTACTACTGAAAGTAAAATTGGGTTCTGACAACAAGGCCTGATGAGGTACCCAAGCATAACCAAATCTTTGAAAAGAGGAAAAATGGAGAAAATCACATGGGAAAAATCCCACTCCAAAAAGAGATGGAAATAAAATTTTCTAGAAGATAGGAACAAAAGGATGATCATGAAGAATACCATTGAAGCATGAAGTTGCAAACACTGCCAATTTGTTGATCTAAAGAACCTCCACTATATAGAACATGACTAGGTAGAGAAGACTAAGTATGAAGAGTTAATTAATAAAAGATGGAATGTATCTTTATGGCCTCAAAAAATAGGAATGAAAGAATGTCTATATGGTAAATGATCCATCTCACAGAAATGCATAGATATCCAGCCATTGCAATCGCCTAGTACATAAGATGAAATACTAAATACAAAGCTCACTCCGTGAAACCAAGAAAAAAATAGAACCAACATAACCTCCTTATAATATTGAGATGTAAGACATGAACATTGAAACTTTATGCAATATCTCCTACAAAAAGAAGAACCAAGAATATTGAGAGTGCAAAAGAAGTACAGACACCTATAATAGCACGTATCATCGACACATCATGAGGCTAATGTCATGAAAGGAACACTCACTTGACAAAGGAAGATGAAAAATATGGCCAACATGAAAACCCACAAAACACTTTATATTGTAGTGTGAGTAGAAAAGAACACAAAGATGTGTAAGATCCCAAAATGCAATAGACTGGCACTTTATCTTAGTGTGTTTGCATAAATACTATAAAAGGATGTCAACAAAGATCAAAAGAGACATAAAGTTGATACAATAGATAGTACAACCCATGAAAAATTATCTAAAATAACAGAATTGATCTCCAAACCTGAAATAACCAAGATATCCATCATAATACAAAAAAACAAAAAATAGAATGGGATGTGTGTGGAACAAAATTTGGCAAATAAAATGTCTCAAGATATGTCTCCAAGAGAGAAAAATAGAACCTCTAACTTTGATTGCATAAAACAAAAACCAAATAGTATCAAAAGTTCAAATAAATTGCACCATCACAATAGGCTAAAAATCATCTTTCTAGTGATATCTTGTTTGTGAAAAATAGAGTCCAGATGAGCAAGTTATGGCCAAAAAACCACATGTAGGTAAAAAAATGTTGAAAGGGAAAAACCAAAAAAATTATTACCTTGGGATCCATGTCAAATGTCTCAAAAACATACCCACAAATACTTTAAATTACCTCAAGAAGTGTGCTAGTTTTGTACCAAAACTATCTCGACTTTTGTGACAAAACATTTGGCCAGTGTGCCAAAAAATCTTGATTTCCATCCCAAAAATCTTGATTTTTATGCCATAAAATCTTGACATGTGTGTCAAAAATTAGAAGATCACTGCCTTAGGAAACATGCCCAATTTGGAAGTAATATTATTTTTCCTCAGATTTCAACCGTATCCAAATTGGAAATTGGACCATTTTTAAAAATGTAATAGGGGTTTTTGGACACTCTGAGCTCAATGGTGATGTCTATTTGGGCTAAAAGTGACCCAAAAATTGGTGACCTCCCCCCATATTCAATATAAAATAACTCCAAAAAATGAAACGCTCTGAAAGAAAAAGCACAAATCTGAAAGGAAAGTTAGACCTCTCACAAACAAAATAGGGGCATGAAGGTCTAGAGCTGTGATACCATGTTGAAGTTGATGAAAGATCGACCCCATAGCTCCCAAGAATTACTTGCATGCAAATAGTTATTACAGAAAGTGAGAAGCAAAAGCTATGGAGGCTAGAATTACTAGATCCATAGAGGAGACATTCTCGATGAGCAAAAAAAGAAATTTCTATTATCAAAAGTGAATCAATAAATTACAAAGATATCAATCCTTATAAAAGGAGATCAAAACCCTAATAGGTAACTAACCTAGGTTGCCTTATAATAATTAATAAAAGAGTTAATTATTATATATACCATAATTTTAGCTTAAGTAAACTAGAGATAATAAGTGACTTAATAATTTAATTCATGTTATTTAATTACTAAGAAAATACTTTATTAATCTAACATTGTTCACATCATATGACTAGTGGTATGAATAAATTTCTTGAGATCAATAGTTGTAATGGAGAAACTGTTAGATTCAGAAATAATGTGAATTGTCATATTAAGGGAATAGATTTTATTACTCTTGATGCTAAAACTAACACAGATGATGGACTGACACATAATCTTCTAACTATTGGAAAGTTGGTTACAAGGGTTATGAATTACAATTCATAGTAAAGATATGTATAATCAAGGATAAGAATGGTAAGATGATTGGCACTGACACAAGATCCAATTGTAATGTTATTTAGTTGAATCCTATAGAGATGACATGTTTGGTTGTTAAAGTTGATAATAGATGGTTGTGGCATAAAGGATTTAGTCATATAAAATTTAATAATATTGTTGAAGTAAGCAATACATTTATTGTTAGGGATTTAAATAAAATTGTGAAGCTTACTAATGTTGTATGCAAGGAATTTGTTATGGCTAAACATAAGAAAATATTTTTTCCTAGCATGAAGTTCACTACAACCAAAAACTTGCAGATTTTTTACATAGATCTGAGTGGTTCTACAAAGACGAGGATTCTATGGTGAAAGGTACTTATTATTCTTGTTGATGACTTTACTAGGATGATGTGGGTAGCATTTCTTAAAGAAAATTTTGAAGCATTTGAGAAGTTTAAGGTGTTTAATAATGAAGTTGAAAATGAGTCTAGATTAAAGATTAAGTGTTTGAGATCTGATAGTAGGGAAAAGTTTACCTCAAATGAGTTTAATAGTTTTTGTGAAGTGGATGGTATTAAAAGGCAACTCTCAGTCCCTAAAACACCTAAGGAAAATGGTATAGTAGAGAGAAGAAACAAGTCTATAATAGAAGCAACAAGATCTATGATGTTCAAAAATGATGTATCGAAGACATTTTGGAGAGAAGAAATTAATAAATTAGTGTATACAGTGGACATAGTGCAAATCAAAAAAGTACAAACAAGACTCCTTATGAATTATGGTTTAGACATGCACCATCAATGAAGTATTTTAGAATTTTTGGAAGCAATTGCTATACCATTATGTTCCTTGGTTATTTATTGGAAAATAAATCTTATAGATGCTATAATTAGAGTAATAAGACCATTGTTTATAGTGCAAATGTGAAAGTGAATGAGAAGTTTGGAGTTCATGAAAGAATACTTGATTATAATTCTAATGGAGAAGATAATCCTAAGGTTAACCAAGAAAATGTTGAATTGTTTTATGAAATTAGCAATGATTTTTAGAATGACATTCAAGTTTTGGAATAGTGAGAGGAACCAATATCTAAACCTAGAGCAGAATTAAGAGTTGAGATAGTGACACCAAATAATAATTTGACAAAGAATCACCCTACTGATTAGATTATTGGAAGAAAAGGTAGTGGAGTTATGACAAGAGGAAGAGTACATGATGAATTATGTTTGATTTCTCTAGAAGAGCTTAAAAGTGTAGATGAAGCCTCCAAGGATAATCATTGGATTAAAGAAATGAAGGAAGAACTAGACTAGATTATGAAGAATGAGACATGAGAATTAGTTCCTAGACCTAAGGGAAAATATATTATAGGAACTAGATGAGTTTCTAGAAATAATATGAATTAACAAGGAAAGGTTGTAAGAAACAAATCTAGATTGGTATGCAAAGAATATTCACAATAAAAAGGCACTATGAGGAGATATTTTCACTTGTTGCCAGAATTGAAGCAGTGATAATGCTTTTGGCTTATGCAATGAAGAAGAAATTAAAAGTGTATCAGATGGATGTGAAGTCAACATTCCCAAATGGAGAACTTGAAGAAGTCTACATTAAGAAGCCTAGGGATTTTCTTTGATAGAAGAAGGAGATATAGTATGTAAGCTAAATAAAGAATTATAGATTAAATTAAGTACCTAGAATCTAGTATGCAAGGTTTGATAAGTATTTGGTAAAATTAGAATTTGGTAAAGGTACTCCAGATAGTAACCTATATCTAAAAGAAATTGAGAATGTTCTATTGATTCTTGTGATATTAGTGGATGACATAATATTTGGAGATGATGCTGATACAAGTGAGACTTTTGTTGATGAAATGAAGGAATTTGAAATGAGTGTGATTGGTGAGATGAAATATTTCTTGGGTTCATAGATTTTGCAGAATAGTCAAGGTATTTTTATTTCTTAGACTAAGTATTTGAAAGGATTATTGAAAAGATTTGGTTTAGAGGGTTTCAATCCTGTTGGTACACCTATGATAATTGGTCACAAGTTTTCTACTGAAGATAAGACACCTACTATTGAGAAGAGGAGTATAGATCAATGATTGGAGGTTTTCAATATCTAATTCACATAAGACCAGATATGGAAAATTCAATTGGAATAGTAGAAATATTCCAAATTGATCCTCAAGAAGCACATTATGCAATAGTAAAGAGGATTTTTAAATATTTGGGGTACACTTGATTTTGAATTGTAGTATGATAGATCAAATGAGTTTACTCTATGTGCATACATTGATGAAGATTGGATAGGAAGTATGGATGATAGAATGAGTACAAGTGGCGGAGCATTTTTCCTTGGAAGAATATTGATTTGTTTGCTAAGAAAGAAACAAGACTATATTTCATAAAACATAATAGAAGAAAAATATGTAGTAGCAACAAATAATTGCTATCAAATCATGGGGATGAAATAATGTTGAAGATATTGGGATAGAATTTTAAAAACTTGTTATCATATATTGTCATAATACAAGTATAGTGACAATATCTAAGAATCCTATGTTACATTCTAAGACAACGCACATATCTATTCAACATCATCTTTTGAGAGAGAAGGTTGCAGAGAAAGATATCAGACTGGAATATGTGAATACGAAGGAGAATATTGGAGATTAATTTACAAAGACTTTACTTAAGAATTTATTTGAATATTTTTGAGGTATTTTAGGGGTTATGACCTACCTACTTCAAAGTTAATTATACATATATTGCATTATTCTAGTAGTACATAACATTATTGTTATTTAAATTGAATGTTGATGCTTCCTCTATGGGGAAGTATCTATGTTTGAGTAGAGTCAGAGGACTCTTGGTAGCTAGTATTGAACAATTGACGCAAGAGTTTTTTAGTGGCTTTCTAAGAAGGAGCTTTTCGTAGTTTTTTGAAAGCTTTTAATATTTTTCTTAGTTTTTAGAAAGTTGTTTTTTATTAGTAACCTCACTATTACTTCCAATTCTAAATGTTAGTTCCCAGTTCATCTTATCTCAGTTTTAGGAAGCTTCATGAAAAAAATCAGCTTTTTTCAAGTTGTTTTAAAAACTACTAAAAATGGAAAAAAATAGTTTTATGAAAAAACTATAAAAAATGGTAAATTTCAGATTTGTATTTAAAATTTTAATTTCTCTCATTTTAGGAGGAGAAGGATTTGGACTAATAATAAAGAAGAATTTTGAGTTCTAATATTTATTTTTGTGTTCTTTCCATCTTATGTTTCTATTAATTGTTTGAGGAATTTTGGTTGCATCATCTGGTATCAGAGCACATAAGGTTTGGGAAAAGGAGATTTTTGTATTTGTGTGGTTGTGAGTTTATGTTTATGCAAGTTGAGAAGAGGAACTAGTTTCCAAAACATGAAGGTAGAAAAGAAAAGATCTAGTTGTGACAAAGGATGAACCCATTTGAAGAGCTAGATTTGTTGACGAAGTATTTGCATAAGAGGAAAGAAGAAAAGAAAATAAAAGAGAAAGAGAGGAATAGGAAGGAGGAAGAGATGAGGAAATTATAGTTGAAAGAAATGGTAAGAAAATTCTAAGAAAGTTGGCAACAATTAAGAAAGCTAATGGAATTAGAAATGCAAAAATGGTACCTACCAGTCAAGAAGAAGATCACATGGCTTGTTAAAAAGATTTTTCAGAAGAGGAAAATGCAAGAAAGAAAAAATTAAATATTGCAGGAGAAAATGAAATGGAAAGTATACCTATGATTGTTTTGATATCAAGCACTAAAGAAGACATGGTAAACATAGCCATAGAAGAGTTTTCCTATCATTCTCAAGTATTTGAATCTTATGTTTAGAATAAGAAAGTGGAACTGCATGTTTATACAAAGGTTTATAATGATGATGTTTTAGATTTTTTTAAAAATATGGAATATATATATCTTCAAGGCTATTATGAAAATTGTGGTAAAGGAGAATATGTTGATAAATTATGTGTTGAAGACATAAATGATTATGGTGCAAAGGCTTATATAGAAGAAATGGAATTTTGGATTTCAAAGGCTGAGAAGATGTTGAGTAGAATATGGGTTAAGAAAAATAAGAGGAAGAGGGACCTTGTGACAGTTGCAAAGGTGAATGATAAACTCTCAAAAAATTGGAAGACCAGGAAAAAGGAACAAACTTACATTCCTCTGAGTTCATAAAATCAATGTTTGATACAATGAAAGAAAAAGTTTTAGAAAAGAAAACTAGACACATTCAAAAACAACTTGCAGGAGCTACATTCTTTCAACCAAAGAAGAATGATGCAGTAGCTTCTAGTGGCTTTCTAAGAAGGAGCTTTTAGTAGTTTTTTGAAAGCTTTTAATATTTTTCTTAGTTTTTAGAATTTTTTTTTTATTAGTAACCTCAAAATATTACTTCCAATTTCAAATGTTAGTTGGTAGTTCATCTTATCTCAGTTTTAGGAAGCTTCATGAAAAAAATCAGCTTTTTTTGAGTTGTTTTAAAAATTACCAAAAATGGCAAAAAAAATAGTTTTATGAAAAAATGCCAAAAATGGTAATTTCAGATTTTTATTTAAAATTTCAATTTCTCCCATTGTAGGAGGAGAATGATTTGGAAGAATAATAAAGAAGAATTTTGAGTTCTAATATTTATTTTTGTGTTCTTTCTATCTTATGTTTCTATTAATTGTTTGAGGAATTTTGACTGCATCAACAATGTCTTTGGAAACTTGAACTAGTTGATGATATTAAATTGTACATTGAAATAATGATGCCTTTTCCATTGATGTCGATGCGTGAGAGAGAAAAAATGAAAACAATCTCCTAAATATTTCAGGAGAGAATGGACTCCTGCGAATGGGGAGAGAAATATATCCTAATCTAAGGTGGGAAAGTTATGAAGAAAAGATTAATGTTAATGGGAGAGTGCATAAGAAAGATGAGAATATAGAATAAGGGAGAGATATGATAATAAGATAAGTATATCAATAGGGAAGAAAAAAATCATGAAGAGTTGTTTCATAAGAATTTTAGATTTGATTGATGAAGAGGATTTGAAAAGATGAGAGAAAAATAGTAGTAGAGAAGTTGTATTTGGTATTCTTGAAACTTACATATTTTTCATCTATGTTTTCATAAATAACAAAGGGGGAGATTTTTAGCATCAATGTTAATGATATTCCTACGGGGAGTATCCTAGGATTTCTAGACCATTGGAGAGATTGACAACATAACTATGTGTTGCATTCATGACTATATTTTTCATTGATGTCAACATACTAAGAAGATTGACAGAGTAGTAAAAAGAGATTGAGATCGTATAGATCAAGTATTCAAGATGAGGTCAAGCATAGTTGGGTACATGTTCCATAGAGTATCTTGACTCAATGGTTAAGTGTTCGTGTAGAAAATTGAAGATTGGTAGTAGTTATTCAAGATTTATAGAAGACAATTTGCAGACAGAGTTCTTGAGAAGTGGTTTCTAGTAACTAGATTATATCTCCTAAAAAGGATAGAATCTAGTTGAGAGTAGTTAGATAGAGGAAGAACACATCATGATGATGACATTAGCAAGTGTGCAAATTCTAAGGTTGCACATGTGAGAAGTTGTAAAGAGTGTGAGCCGACAATATTATGTAATTATGAAAAGATGTAGTGTAGTTGTTATCTTAATGAGGTCCTATTATAATTATAATTGAGAAAGCCTCAAGGTAGACTCAATGAATTATTTTGAGGACTTGGTATACAAGAAATTTATTTTCCTTATGATGAAGTATGGATTCATGAGTAAGAATCTTTTGAGATAGAAAGAAAATTGTAAGTGCGAGGTACATGCGAGTAAGTAATGAAAGGGATTATTGTGATGAAAGCTTGTGGATTTTTTATTGAGATATGAAAGTATTTGGTGTGGAAAAAGAATATCAAGAGGATATGGAAAGAGTTTAAGTTTCTTAGATTTGTTATATTTCTATTATTATGAAAGGAATAATACATACGCCACTTCAATAGTGAGCTTGATGGTCCTGCCCTTGGATTTGTTTGGATAGTGGGTCCTTCTTCCTTCTACAACTCCTAATAGGGTTGGCACAACTCCTAATAGGCTTGGAATCTCTACCCAAGGATTCACAGTCTCCTAATAAGGATTGATATGTATTGAATGCATTTTATTGGTTCCTAATAGAGTCTATCCTCTTACAAGGAACTTATATATTAGTACATCCTTTTGTTGGTACCATCTCCATTGGGGTTTTCCCTTTGATCAATAGTTTCCTTAGTTAACATATATGGGGTTATTGTGTATGTGTATCTTTTTATGATTTTGGTTATATTGATCACATGTTTAAGGTTTAATAAGGTTAATAAAAGTTGTATTGATTTTAGAATTGATTCATGTTAAATTGTAGCTTCTGTCAGATTGAACTGTCTTAGAGTTAATCCTTTCTATGGTTATTGTTCTATGGTTATTTTTAATCATTAATTATACATACTCTAATATATATATTATATATAATATATTGTATGGTATATATTATATATAATATACTTCTATATAATATAGATATGTTATAATTAATAAAATTTTAATTAATGATTAATTAACATATATAACCATAGAGACATGTCTCTTAACATGACATGCCTCTTGAAGATATATTTATATATCTTGGAAATTTGCAATTGAAACATATAGAATTACAACAATGTTATTAGATTTGCAGAGATCATAAATCTAACATGGTATTAGAGCCAACTGCAAATGTAAAATAAAAGAATGATAATACATGCACTCATTACGAAAGAATAAAGTATTGAACAAAGAGACAAAAGAAGTTGTAGCACCCTTTCAAAGATCCAAGAATCTAGTGGCCCTTTCTCAACATATGATAACAGGCATCATAGAAGTATTTGATACAAATGATAGTCAAACTATTATATCAAAGAACAAATGGACAAAGGAGAACATATTCATGTGGTTTGACATCAACAACCATCAATCCTCACATAATTGAATGCATGAATGTTACTAACTATTCTCAAGAAACTTTAATATTATAGTCATATTCTTGAATGTCAATGATCTATAATTGCAATTTAAAAATATTAGAGAAAAAAAATAGATATTTGATAGGCATCGAACCCCAGTTTTGAAGACATCGTAGATGAACATTGAAATTAAATACATGGAATCCATCTGGTTCATACATGAAGTAGAGTAAGAATGCAGTTGCTTTGGGGACATATCTCATATTGGTCATAATAAATATCAGGCCCATTTCTTCAGATTATACCTAAGATGGAGCCACCATACGAATCAAATAAAACATAGAAGATGGAAATAGCATGTCTTATGTGAAACCTGACAAGAATATAAGTTGATCAGTACAATCAATAAAAGATTGTAAAGAAAATGCTTGAATTATGACTTGAAGAGATTGCGGATGGATGTTCTACTAATAGAGAACTTAGTGCAGAAGTAAGGAGAGTCTACGCTATGAGAAAATGGGAAGCTATTGAATGTTCCACACACATTTAATTTCCTCTTCAAGCGTTCAATACTACAAATTAGAAATTACGATCAGGAATGTTGGATATGGAGAAAATTATAAAAGAAAAGAAATGATATGCCAAAATTTGGTAAGTAGAAGTTGAGGGAGAAATGTATAAGATGTGACCAAAACACAGGAACAATGAACTATTATATGATGTGATCTAGAATTCCCAAAGGTCAAAAATTTGAAATTCATGAAGGTGCTGAGCATATTAATTCTTGGCATGACTTGCACTTGTAGCAGATGGAACAAGTTCGAAAAGATTTCCACGAGATTCCCTTTGCTCCAAATTAATCTCCATGGAAAGCTCCAGCTATGGCTACCACCAAGATCCCACTCTCTTCCATGCTAAATTTGATAATACGAAAGATATTAACAAGACCAAATACACAAAAATGCGATACAGATTGAAGGCATCATGCAGGTGGCTTAAAATATCTAAAGTTATATTTAAGTGAATATCCTTGACATAGGGTAAGTAGATGTATGAAACATCAAAAACTTTAATGTTAATGCTCATGAAAAGTCATCAAACACATCAATAGAAGCGTAAGTATCCGTGAGTTACTATTAAGGTTATTTTCATATTATTATGAAGTCTATTATTTTGGGATTTTATAGTTGAAAGCATATATAATGTAGATGAGATATTAAAAGATGGAATATATGCATATTATAAATATATATGTCTAAAATATATATTTATGTTAGATATTTATTTATCTATATTGGAAGGATCTTATATTATTATGAAAAATTATTTTTGAGTATTATATTAATCTCTCTCTTATTTTTATACTATAAGAGTTATTTTGCCTTGATCTTTTCCTTCGAGAATGTTCTTACAGGAAAAGCAAGATAGATATCACATTAAGAGAGAGCTTGACATTTCATTTGAGGCTCTTGTAAAGCAAGGAGAAATTGCGAAGGGGAGTAGTGTGATAGAACATAGTAAATGAGCTTCATTAAGTACTAAAAGAATTGGTCATCACACATGCTATAGAATATGGTGAAGGGTCTTCTTCTAAAACACCCACATATGGAGAAATATAATTAGTTCCATTTACGTCTTCATGGATGGGGAAAGGTAAAATCAGGTATCGATACTTGTTTGGTAAATATCATCATATCTAATTTAATTTAACTTAGAAACCTAGCATTATCGTATTCCTTTATGAATATATATGATGAAGAATTATATATATGTAATTACTTAAAGGGACATATAATTGTTATTAGAATAATAACATTAATTTTGATTATTATCATTATGATCATTCATTTTAATTTGTATAGTATGGTGAGATAATATAAACCTAAATATGTGATCTCTAGTAATGGATATATATGTCTTTTGATTTCATATTTATTTTGATAAGGAAATATGTATATATGGAAATAAAGAAAATATATGAAAGTGAATCAAGTATTGTCTCTAAGATATTATCCGTTAATTACAAGAGAAAATTATTTTCGATTATTATATACTGAGAAATATCTTTCTTCCCTATATCTCTATACATATAAGCTATGTCCCTTGATTTTTTTTCTCCGAGAATGTTATTTCAAAAAAAAAGGGAGGTTGATATTTCAGGCAACCTTGAAAGAGAAGGAGCAAATAGATGATATGATTTAGTAAATCTTCGGTGATCTCAATCATATTGATTTAGAGGGAGTAAATTGTGTTGTGATAGAATCTTCAATGATCGATAGATTGTAACAGTCAAGAAGACTATAATTTCATGCAACTATGTGATTTAATGGGTCTACCCTTGTGGATAGGTTTGTCTTCACTTATACTACTAAGCTTAAGGTTTGGAGCGTCTATAGATGAAAAGATCAAGTTGTAAATTGAAAGAAGTATTCAAATTTGATGTGATGTGAAAGTTCCAAAGACCTTGATGATCAAGTTGGATAAAGTGAGGATCTTGAAACAAATATCCTTGACGATTGAGATTATGAATATCCTTCTTTATTAAGAGAGAGTTTTACACTTCTTCTAAAGGCAATGTTGGAGTTTGGAAGATTTATAATTAGAGGGAGTCTAGAAATACATGTATGTGACTTCATGATTTTAATGGGCCACATCTTGTAAACATCACTAGAAAATGAAAAGATCCTTAAATAACTTGCATAATCATACTCTAGGTACCGAGTACGTAAAATTGCTCAATGATATAAAAGTTGGAATTTCACATTGTGGGGGTAAACTTAATAAACAATGTTCAAATTCCCACTTGAAACCATCTTTAGAGAGGAGATTTAATGATTTGACATTTATGGATTTTCATAGAAAGATAAGTAATTCTTACTCTTGAGTACTACAATTATCTACTTACTATAGTCTCTTTCTTATATGTACTATAAGAGTTAAATTGCATTGATCTTTTCCTTTATATCTAAATATGTTCTTGTAGAAAAAGGAAGTTGGGACGTTTGCCACCGAGATTATTGTGTAGGCTCTGGAAGTGAACATCCTTTATGATTAAGATTATGAAGAAGAAATCTGACATTGCTTCAGATCAAGAGGGAGAAAATTAGAACATGATTCTATCAAATTTTTATTTAGAGAGAGTAGATCATATCACTTCAGAGGTAAACTTGACATGATTAATGATTATTGTTTCTTATGTACTTATTAACTAACATCATATGGTTGATGATTATATGCATACTGATGGGGACACAACCCAAGCACAGAATGGACACAATAGGAAAGGGAAAATTTTATCAACTGTGAAAATATGCTAGTACATTCAGTACAGAGAAAATAGACTTCAAAACATGCCCTAAGGGCTTACAATAGCATAAATCTAGAGATAATTTCTTCTCCCAGTACCTCCTCTCAAACTCCACTCCGAACTACCTTTTATAATGCCAAAAATGTTCTTAAATAGACCCTAGAGGGTTAAGGATTAGGAATACATTCTAGAAAGTGCTAGTTGACATCCACCGACCAAATAGAAGGCTCTAGAAGTCGCATTAGAAGTCGGAACAAAATTAGAAGAATCCAAAAATGGTAACCGAACTTCCGGGAGGCATAACTTTTAAACTGTAGCTCCGATCGATGAACCGTTTACATTTTTGGAAAGCTCTCAAAGTGCTTTATAGCCCTATGGACCAGCTACACTCATCCCCCATTTTTTGGCCCTATTTGAGGTCATTTAATGCCCCTAACCTAACTTCAAAGCATTCTTAAGATGTCTCCAAAAACTTAAAAATTGTGATAACTTTCAAACTGTGGGGCCTTTTGACCTGATTCTTTTTTTGGAATGCTCTAAATTACAATGGAAATCATCTGGCCAATTTACACCTTCTAGTTCACCAAAATGATGGCTCAATTACATACTCCTATTTTTTCAATATTTACATGTATCCCAAGGTGTTCAAATACTCTATCCTAGAACACTGATAGTGGAACTGTGAGAGTTGGAACCTTTATTTGACCCAAATGGGTATCCAGAAATGAAAACACATGAAACAGAAACTAAGTCTAAGTACATTTTTTTTTGGGTGACACAGGATTGCCCTTATACCTCTAGATGCTCCTACATCACATACAGTGATAAATCTACTCTTGTAGAAAATGCTCCATGTCATGTGACCTTGTGATACTGGTGCATTTATCATAAGGATGAGTTATATTAGTATAGATGAGAAAAGTGCTGATATTTTTACCAAGCCTCTTGTAAAGTTGAAATTGTGTACTTTAGAGGTAAAATTGATATGACTTTGTTGTAAATGCATTTATTAAAATTTATATTCATGAATATAAAATTATTTTTACTTGCAAGCTTGTATTGTGAAAAGTAATGACTTTTCTTGTGAAAGGTGATGATCTTTCGTGTGTTTTGATCCTATTATAAAGTGACGACTTTATTTTAGTTGATCTATTTTCAAACAATGGTTGAATTTGGTGTTATCTTTCAAGCCAAATTTTGCTAGACACATTGATAACCTTCATGGGTCTTTTGGGCAATAGCCGGACACCATGAAAACCTATTGTTTTGAAATTTTGGGTTATCTTATTCTTTGGGCTGGATCTTGCCAGACACATTGATAACCTTCATGGGTCTTTTGGGTGATAGCCGGACACCATGAAAATCCATTATTATTTTCTTTCTCTCTCTTAGTTTAAAACATAATGATGATTACACCTTATTGTGTAAGTTAAATTTATTTCAATTTCCCTTTGCTTAAGAGGGACTATTCAGGATTCTAGCCTCTTAGTGTGTTGAAGTAAATTCTATATGTTAATTTTACATATGTGTGTTGATGAATTCATATTGTTATGCCATTTTAGGGATATCATAGTGAGATGATATCTCCTTATACTCAAGAGCATAGTATGTTATATATCAATCTTTCCAAATAAAGAGGGAGTGTTGAGATAGCTTTGAATGTATCTAAGTCATAGCTCTGGTAGAAAATAGTTGATAAACATATCATTGTTAGAATTAGATATTGTTGGCATGTTTGTTCTGACACATTTCATGAAGCAATGCCTACTATGAAAGGATCTCACCTATGATATAGACTTCTTATTGAGACTTATATTATCAAAGGATAATGTATCTAGTGTGATATATATATTAAGGTCTTTAATATGACATTCTAAGATTATTGTGATAATGTATTCTATTACAATCCTCCTGAGCTAAGAGGGAGTGTTAAATTGTAGCTTCTATTGGATTAAACTATCTTAGAGTTAATCCTTTCTATGGTTATTGTTAATCATTAATTATACATACTCTAATAGATCTATATATATTATATATAATATATTGTATGCTATATATTATATATTATATACTTCTATATAATATAGATATGTTATAATTAATAATGTTTTAATTAATGATTAATGAACATATATAACCATAGAGACATGTCTCTTCACAAGACATTCCTCTTGAAGATATATTTATATATCTTAGAAATTTGCAATTGAAACATATAGAATTACAACAATGTTATTACATTTGCAGAGATCATAAATCTACAATTCACCTCCTCCTCTTAGTTATCTTGGTGGAGTTTACTTTCTAACACATCCAACATATAAGTTCACATCTACATCAAGCAATCACTTTCAAGACACACCCAACCAAGGAAAAAATCTTTCTTTATATCCTTTACAAATATTTAAGTAGGCCTTCATGTTAGGGATTCTCCAATGTACATTTAATTACATAGGGCCATGCTAAGGCATACATGCCTTCTTAAGTGTCATTACAAATAATTTCCCCAATTTAATTTTTTATAAGCTTATGAAGGAATTTATTGAGAAATATGTGTAATTATCATTAAAATTTTTTTATAGTTTTTGGCATTCATTATAATGTAAAATTTTAGGCTTTATAAATTTTTTTCTATATTGCTTCTTTCTTAATTGATTGAAAGGTATGTTGTCGCAAAAGTTTTCACCCTTGTCCAAAGTTTTTACTTGAGGACAACCTTATAAAACATGGAAATAACCTCCAATTTATGGTACTTAAACTATCAGGTTGAGTCTTCGGAGAAGGCCAACTTCCTTTCTAGTAATTATCATTAAAAGTTTTTTATAGTTTTTGGCATTCATTATAATGTAAAATTTTAGGCTTTATAAATTTTTTTCTATATTGCTTCTTTCTTAATTGATTGAAAGGTATGTTGTCGCAAAAGTTTTTACTTGAGGACAACCTTATAAAACATGGAAATAACCTCCAATTTATGGTACTTAAACTATGAGGTTGAGTCTTCGGAGAAGGCCAACTTCCTTTCTATCAAGGTGCACCTAACTACTCTTGGAGAAGAAAAGGGAGAAGGAATGCATAGAAAGAAAATCTACCTATTCTAACCTAAGGGGTGATGCACCAAAATAGAGTGTACAAACAAAGATCTACCCATACATGCACTTTTGAAGCATTATAACACCAAAAATATACACATCTAGACTTGTTTTAATCTAACAATCACATGCAGATTAGAAAACCCAAATAAATAAAACAAGGAAGAAGAGAATTCACTTATATATCATTCATGGGCCAAAAGGACATACAATCATGCAAGATTGTAGATATCTAAAATACACTAATGAGAGGCAAATAGGTCTTGCACAATACATCAATGGCTGGAGGAGATAAAGTAGAATGTCATAGAGGTTCAAAGGAAAAGGGAATTTATAGTGAACTTGCAAATAAATATCAAAGAAAATAGAGAATAGTTGAGCTTAACAAAATTTACAAGAACTACCTTTATAGCTTAGGCTAAATGAGATATTTTCTATCCTAAACCAAACTCAACCACTACCATTTAAGATTGTAGAGAAAAATCATATAGATCTGGAGAAAATATAATCTTTGCATAGATTTAGACGTGAGAAAATCCAATAATTTGCACAAAAATAAAGGTTTAAGAAGACAAAAAAGGTGTCATTAAGTTTCTATTGACAAGGTGGATGGATAACCAAAGCGATGGAGAGACATCCTTCATTGTTTCTAGCCCTACAATAACTCTAGAGTGGTTAAAATTGATGATGAAGATTAGATCGTGCAAGAAATTCTATCTTCCTTCCTTTCTACCTTATGAATTAGTAAGGTCAATAGGTCAACTAAGTCTTGCAACCAAGATGAGCCACATGGGCCGATAGTCTATTATCTTTCTACCACCCTACAAGGTCTTTACGCATTTGACCACATTACCTACTAACTACACCAACTTTCCAACTTAACCATGATATCACATAATTGTTAGCCTTAAGTGTGACTTCCTTTCTTTTGAACTAGCACCACAAGAAAACTTGGCAATTAGGTGCATTCCCACATTGTCTAAAATCCTTCTAGCTTCAAAATTTGGGAAAGCACTCATCGTCGATCTCCACAAGATCAAGGATTGTGGAAGATACCAAAAACATGCAATTGACAAACTGTCCATGCCAATACCTTTGACCAATGACATAACACCAAACTACCTTCATAAGCCAATGTGTTCTAACAACTTGTCCACCATGTCTATAGCAACCCACCGAAGAAGCTGGACCCATGAATCCACATCTCACATTATCATTTCCCCACATTGCACAATATTCTAAAAAGAAATAGATGTGAGAAAGTGATGGCTAATGAAAATCCATCCATATGCCAATGCACATCTGCCACTTTAGCTAAAAATAGGACAAACCAAAAAAAAGAAACAAGGCCCCACCTTGGACGTGTGTCACAAGGTATCTTCCTCACATCCTTTAAACACCGTGCAATTCCAAAATCCAGGAAAGTGACTACCGTAGATCTATTGGAGATCTGATGGTGGATGTAACATATGGGGGCAAAAAAATAAACTTAGAAAAATATGGAAATAAATAAGGTTTTAATTCCATTTATTTTGTTTTTCCATTTTCATTTGAATATTTAAATATGGAAAGTGACTGTTTGGTGGGCTTTAGCATCAAAATTAAAATTTTTGGTAGGAGGGCATTTTTGATTAATAATTCTAGCAATTCAGAGGGGATGGAAGCCTACTATGCATAAGACCAATGGCCTAAATAATCCATTGGGCTATAGAGTCATAGAAAATGTGGATCTTATGTAAAATGAAACCCTAACCCTACCTCTATGACAACAGAAATATTGAAAATCCTACCTCTGACTACAAAACAAGAACTCTACAACTTCAAAACTTCAAAAAATTGGCTATCTCATAGAGAGAAAACCTATGCTTGGAACTTCTTAAAGAGTAGGAAAACAAAAATGAAACTACTTTGCTATGTACATGGTTTACATATATGCAAGGTTAAACAAACCCATTGACTAGTTTATTAAAGTAGCTCCCTTTCCTTACTAGTTGATTTATTTTTCCATACACAAGGGTAGCTGAAAATGACAAAAGCATAACAAACATGCTGTTACATGGAATACCTCCTTCCCACTACTGAAAAAAATGAATCTTTTTAGCATTGGGGTATTACCATGTGGAGCAAAACATCTTTTCTCCTCTTTGTGATCTTCATCCTCATGCTTAGGTGTAAGCATGAATGGGAGCAACTTGATGATTTGTTGTAGAGCTAGATGCCTTATGGGGCATCCCCTTGATGGTTTGAGGCTAAAGGAATCATCCTTGACTATTTGATTATGCTTTGCAATGGTAGTATGTTTCTTGTTTGGAAGTGGCTCCTCCTTCTGCAAAGAAAGAATCTTCACATGTTTCTCACGATGATCATGAATGACCTCCTTGGGAGCTACCAATATGGTGTGACTTTCCACTTGTTGTTATAGTGGAACATGTACCTCATATATTGGAGATGATGATTTGATATCTATGGAAGATTAGATAGCATCAAACTCATCCAAAATGTCATCCTCATCACCAATTTCCTCCATTATAGTTGTGATGACATGCATGGCTTAAGGGGAAACTTCATGTAGATTAGCATATTTCTCCTCAAGGATAGTTCTATCCTTGAGGATCTCTTCTACATCCACCATATCATGGAGGATAGTATGCTGCAACAAATGGTTCTCTTCTTGCTCAACTTGCAACAAATCCTCATCTTTTTTCAAAGGTTCAAAAGCCATGACCTATCCCTCAAAGGGAGGAACAACCTTTTTTTTTTTTCTTCCTCAACAAAGGAGGGAAGCTCTTTAAATAGGAGGATTGGATCCTTGTCCTTGTTCTCCCCATTAGGTTGTAATTTCTCCAATGGAAGCTTTGTGAGCTTTACTTCACTCTCCCAAAACTCCCTGTTTTGACCATACAACTAGTCCATCTTGAAATAGGGAAATAGTGATAAGTCTCAGGGTTTCATGACTAACCCAACTTTATTTTATAGGAGGTGGATGGGCTACAATAGTGGGCTCTTGTGAGGGAGGGGGCTTCTTAAAGCTTGGGATGACATATTTGGGAGAAGGGGAGGCATCTGCTTCCTTGGCTTAAAAATGACCCTTATTTCCTCCTCTATTATGGAAACAACTTTCCTTGCAAGATTCTCCTCAAAATGTCTCTGTCTCTCCCTCTCTTGTTGTTGTTGTTGGAGATAGGCCTGGTAGGTCATCTCTTCCTATTATCTTTCTATATCTTGTTTCCTTGCAATATCATCAAGTCTCCTATCAAGGTTTAACATTTTCTCATGGTTTTCATCTACTTTCCCATCCCATGCATCCACCTTCCTTTGGGATTCCAACAACATATCTTTAAGTTCTTCAAATAAGGATGTTGGGACTAATGGAGTAGGGGCAAGGGGAGGGTAACAATTTTGAGTAGAAGGACTATAAATAATTAGGGGTTGAGATTGAAACCAGCAATATGAGAGCGGAGGACTAAAATTTTTATGATATGGGGGGGGGGGGGGGGGGGATAACAGTTATTTCTATGAAATGGGTCCATGGTTAGAGTTTCATAAAAGGTTTCAGTTCATAAAAAAACATAAAGAAAATCACAAAGATCAAAGATAATCCTTACATACTAGCACTGTGTCTTATGAAACCAGAATATGTCCACTAGATTCACCATAGTGTTTGATTGAATACCTCCAAAGCCTGATTGCATTGAGAAAAACACCCAAAGTCTTAGTGTATCAAGATCAACTTGCTAACCAAATGACTTATGTAGTTGAAATTGATGAGTCCCACTGGGCGTGCCAAATATTGTTGTCACAAAATTTTGTACCCTTATCTAAAGTTTTTATCGAAGGACAACCTTGTTAAACGTGGAAACAACCTCCAAGCTATGGGACTTGAACTATGAGGTTGAGTCTCTAGAGAAGGCTGACTTTCTTTACTATTAGGGTGTGCCTAACTACTTTTGGAGAAGAAAAAGGAAGAAGGAATGCATAGAAAGAAAATCTACCTATTCTAACCTAAGGGGTAATGCACCAAAATAGAGTGTTCAAACTAATCTCTACCCATACATGCACTTTGGAACCATCATGACACCAAAGATATACACATCTAGACTTGTTTTAATCTAACAATCACATGCAGATTAGAAAACCCAAATAAATGAAACAAGGAAGAAAAGAATTCACTTATATATAATTCATAGGTCAAAAGGAGATACAATCATGCAAGATTGTAGATATCTACAGTACACTAATGAGAGGCAAATAGGTCTTACAGAATACATCAATGGTTGGAGGAGATAAAGTAGAATGTCATATAGGTTCAGAGGCAAATGGAATTTATAGTGAACTTGTAGAGCAATATCAGAGAAAATAGAGAAGAGTCAACCTTAACAAAATTTATAGAAACTACCATTATAGCTCAGGCATAACTGAGATATTTTATGTCCTAAACCAAACTCAACCACTATCATTTAAGATTGTAGAGAGAAATCATACAGATCTAGAGAAAATTTGATCTTGGCACAAATTTAGATGTGAGAAAATCCAATATTTTGCACAAAAATAGAGTCCTAAGGAGACAAAAATGGTGCTATTAAGTTTCTATTCACAAGGTGGATGGATAACCTAGGTAGTGGAGAGATGTCCTTCATTTTTTCTAGCCCTATAATAACTCTGGAGTAGTTAAAATTGATCATGAAGATCAGATCATGTAAGAAACCTTATCTTCCTTCCTTTTTGGCTTACAAGTTAGCAAGGTCAATAGGTCAACTGAATACTATAGCCAAGATGAGCTATGTGGGCCAATAGCCTTTTATCTTTTTGCCACCTTGCAAAGTCTTCAAGTGTTTGACCATATAACCTACTAACTATGCCAACTTTCCAACTTAATTGCAATGTCACATAATTGTCATCCTTAACTTTGTCTTCCTTTCTTTCAAACTGGGTCCACAAGGACATGTGGAAATTAGGCACATTCCCATGTTGTCTAAAATTCTCGTAGCTTTAAAATGTAGGAAAGCACTGATCGTTGATCTCTACAAGATCAACAATCATGGAAGATCCCAAAAACATGCAACTAACAAACTGTCCATGCCAATATCTTCGACCAATGACATGACACTAAATTGCCTCCATATGCCAACATGTTCTAATAGCTTGTCCACCATGTTTGTAGTGACCCACTAAAGAAGTTGGATCCCTTAATCCACATGTCACATTGTCGCTTCCCTACATTGCACAATATTCTGACAAGAAATAAAATATGGTAAAGTAATAGCCAATGAAAATCCATCCATATGCCAATGCACATCTGCCACCTTAGCTAGAAATAGGATAGCCCACAAACAAGAAATAAGGCCCCACCTTGGACATGTATCATAAGGTCACTTCCCTGCATCCATTAAATACTGGGTAATTCCAAAATGTGAGAAAGTGACTATCGTAGATCTGTGAGAGATCTAATGGTGGATGAAACATGGCGAGGCCAGAAAATAAACTTAGAAAAATATGGAAATACATAAGGTTTTAATTCCATTTATTTCATATTTCCATTGGCATTTGAATATTTAAATATGGAAAGTGACTGTTAGGTGGGCTTTGGCATCAAAATTCAATTTTTTGGTAGGAGGGCATTTTTGGTTAATAAGGTATAAATGAATATTGCCAATAAAATTAGATATTTAACTTGAACATTTTTTTTATACAAGCTATAATAAAAAATATATTTTAGGAAAGAGCCTACAAAAAAATGGTAACTTGTGAGCCTCTGATGTTGGAGGTCTTGGGTTTGAATCTATTCAAAATCAATACATATAATTAATTAACACATGGGCTCATTCTTTCTCTAATCAATATAGTGTTGGATATCCATTTTTGGTAATAGACTATCAAGTAGCTCATATTGAATAACATCATCAAACTCCTCTAGTATCTTTACTGCATTAGGCAATACTAAGCTCTCAAGTTTCCCTACCAATGCATAACAATAACTTGTGACCTACATTTCTTTAATAACATCCTTTGTAGACAACATGGTCTCACACTTCCTTTCATTCTTAAGTGGCAAGAGAGTCACTTTAGAACCATCCTTTTAGAAGGTATAAGTATTTTTCTTTCCATCATGCATAATATTCCTATCATATTTCTATGATCTTCCCAATAGAATGTGACATGAATCCATAGGACTACCATCACACCATATCTCATCCTTATATAATATTCCCATAGTAAACCTAACCAAACACTTTATCAATAGTGACTTTAGTGCCTTTCTTAAACCATGCAATATAGTAAGTATGATGATATTTCTTAGATTGAAAATTTGTTTTCTTTGTCAATTCTCTATATACCACATTCTCACAACTACCCCCATTAATAATAATGACACAAGGCTAGGCTGAACAAGGATGCAATACCAAGATAACCTTGCTAAGAGTTACACATGAAATATTTACTCAAATAAATAACAAGGAAATAGGATGCCATTTACAAAAATTCAATAGGTGTAATTATTATAATTTGTCCTACTAGACCAAAAGACCAATTTATTAATGCCAAATAGAACTGCTCAACTCATAGTGCATAGGATGTAGTTAAGCCCTTGTCATGAATCCCAAAGGAAGTATTGAACATTTTGCAAATAATCCCCCCTTGAGTGTTACACAAGGGTCTAAGGGTTCAAACCTATGTCCAACCTCTGATACCACTTGTTAGAATGGGGTTAACATTGCACCAAAAGATCAATTTTTTATTTCCCAATACAACCACTCCCATAGTACACATGAGGTGCTTAAGCCCTTGTCACAAAACTCAAGGGGAGCACTGAACATTTTTCCAACACTTGCATCACAAAATAAAATGGGGCACAATATAAAATTAAGAAAAGGAGAGAAAGTAATGAAAATAGAAGGAAAAAAATAAAATTATATTTCATTTACTAAGGTTCATAGGTATCATAAAGAGAAAGAATTAAAAAAGGAAAAAAAGTAAAATATGTATTTATATTATTTCATATATCAAGGTGTGCAAGTGGCATTTTAGAAGTTTTTGGAAAGTTTCTTAGATCATGCATTTAATATTTGTTGTAGCCCACAAATAAAATGTAATTTTCTAATTGGCCTACATGGTGGTGCTTAGTTTTAATTGGATGAGAATTTAATATCTTTTGTAAGGTAGTTGCATTTACTTTTTATCCTTGATTAGTTGTATTTTTAACATCTTAGGTGGTAAGTTCCCATATAAGAAACATATATGAGCATTTGTAAGCAAAGTTTTCAAGTGCAAGCTCTTGGAATAAAAGAGATTTGGATAGAAGATCTTCTTGTCTAAGGTCTTTGGTTACAAGCTTTGGAGGAGAACGATCTTTGTGTGTAAGGTTTTAGTTTGAAGTCTTTGGTGTAAAGACTCATCTTAAGGAAGTTCTTCATGTCTAAGTTCTCTTTTTGAAAGATCTCTCATATTGTATGAAGTTGGAGTTCTCTCATTTTAGGGAATTTCTATGGAATTTAAAATATTAATACATGCTTTTATAATAATTTTATCTCCTCTTTGTCTCCATGTTCTTATGTCTTTGGTTACAACCCTTCATTAGATAGTCTTTAAGTGAAGAAAAGATTGTACTTATTTGGATCTTTGTAGGAAAAGGAGTAGTGTGATTCCTAGATCATAGTACTTATTTAGTCCTAATAGGTTTGCAAGGAAAATTCCTTAACTAGGTCACTCCTTGTAGGTTGAGCATGATCCTATCAAGTTTGAAGTTTAAATCCCTTAACTAGGTGGCACTTTAAATAGGTTATTAAATCCCTTAATCAAGATACTTTGAATAGGGTAAATCCCCTAATATGTCTATATTAGCATGAATGTTGATGATACTACATTGGGGGAGTATCCTAAGAATTGGAAACTATTGATATGTTGCATTCATAAATGCATTTATCATTAATGTCAACATAGTAGTAATTCTCTAAAGACTAGAAGAATAGTGGTCATTAATCTTATGATGCACAAAAGCTAATGAAGTTTTAGATGATGTGTAGTGGAGGACATGTTCCTGAGGTTGTCTTGATGACATGGTGAATAGGACTATGTCTAAGTCAATGGTGTACAAAAGTTACACTTGATTTACTAGAAGCAGTGCAAGAACAGAGCATTAGGAAATAGAGTTCTGATGATCTATCACTATCTTTCATTTGAAATGTAATGAATAAATGCATAGTTACATAGTGATAGAGGATAGTTTTATGATGACATTAATGTGTGAACAAGATATGGGTTCACACATTTGAAGTTTTGTATAGATTATGTGCCGACAATGTTTTTGTAATTCAAAATTAATTAGTTATCTTATTTTAATTAATTGGGAAAGCCTCAAGGCCAACTCAAAGAATTATTATGAAGATAAGGTATAAAGAAAAATTGTTTTCCTTATTTGTAGTGTATCTTGATTTATAGGATCAAGTGAAATGATAAGTATTAGTGCATAGTGCAAGAAGGAGTAGAATGCTTGCTGAATGCATGTAAGCAATCTAACGGATCATTGGATGCACAATATGAGATTTGGTTACAAGATTGTTGCCCCACTTTTTAACCATATTCCAATTTTGAAAAGTGGAGGATTTAACTCATATTGTGATTAGTCTAGTCAAGCTAGTTGGTCCTTCCTTCCTCAAGTGTTAAGTTCTCTATTGGGTTTTCATCTTTTTCCTTTTCCCACATTATATAGTCGGGTGGGTGTTTCTTATTGTCATGAATCATGCAGGTAGTCTAGATCCTTACTTGATGGAGATTATTAAATAATGCTACCTCAAATGAATTTACTTGTAGCTCATTTGATTCGAGTATAAAGAGAGTTAAACTGCCTAAAAATCAAGTTTCTTCTTCTCCTTAGCAGGTTTTCGCACCCCGAAGGTGAAACTCTGCAAAGATCTATAAATACTATTTGTAGGCTGAAACAAGGAAAGGTGAGTCATAATATGGATGGATTATTCAAGTATTATCATTTTTTCATAGTGGGAATCACTTAGAACTCACCAGGATGATCAGAATAAGCATTGACGTAAAACTCAGAAATAGCTTCTCCTTTGGCGGGTTTCAAACCAAGAAGTAAGTTTTCTGAAAAGGCCTAGATAGAAGGGTAAAGTTACTAGTGGGCCCCATTTTTCACTTGTGAAGCCTTTTTTATGCTTTTTGAAGGCTTATAGTAAAGTGCTTAAGGCAGAAACGGTAAAGCAAAAGCATAAGTGAAAAAATGGAAATCACCTTCTCCATTGCGAGTTTTCTACCCTCGAGGGCAATTTTTTGCATCTAATGAAAAATCGCTACTGCAAGCATGGTAAGTGTTTGAATTGATCAAAAGATGTGTTAGAATAGAAATAGAAGCAAATTAGTTAAATTTGTAGGGATATTTTGAGCAGAATCTAGCCAAGTGGATTTTTCCCCAGGGAGTACTCCTTTCTTGTTTTTCCAAACTGGGTGAAGACGGAAAGGTAAGTCAGTAATAAAGAAGAGTTACCATTGGGCCAAAAAAAATTGTGAAATGACAAGGAGAAATCCATTAGAACCCTTACATTTACTAATCCAATAGATTTGTCCTTAAATTCACTCATGTGGCATGGATTGTAGAATTTAACAAGCAGATTAAGGGTTTTCATATAAAGAAGAACCTAATAGAATTTCAAATCACTGCCTTACTATTATACTATTATATTGAATAGTGCTTCTGAAAAACTTCAAAGTTTAGGGTTCATTTCTTTGCATTATCATAATTGTTGAATTTCTATCATTCTATATCAGGCAAGATGGCATCAAGATTCTATGGGTTTGATGGGCTGGGTGGAATCAAGTCAACATGGCAGAGTATCTCTGATACTTCATTACATTTCTTTAATATGCAAGATTTTCAAAGAAGGCTAACAACTAAGCCAATTCACCCTATAATGGAGAAACTTAGAGGAAGTGGACTGGTGGAAGCAGTCGAGTTTCCTGTCACAGTACAAGCTCTACAACTAATTGTGGAATGTATCAATCATTACAACTTGGACACCAAGTAGATCATATTGCCTAATCAAATAGTATTGATTTCAATTGATAGGCAAGTAGTGGTGAACTATCTATGGATTCCAGAATGAGAGGATTTCTTTGAGCTAACAATCAGAGGAGCCATGTTTGAATTATCCTTGAGGAAGATGGTGTGGCAGAAGGAGATCATGAATTCTTGGTTCCAAAAGCCCAGGGGAGCAAAAATTAAGGTCCCTAAAACCCTGCTTTGCTTGGATCTTAAGCCCAAAATTGTGGATATTCTGGTCCTCTTGCATTGACTAAAAGGTGAGGTAGAAGCACTCAATTTTATGGAACAATACTTCTTTATGGTGCAAATTATCTACTCAGACACATAGTATGTTGACTGGGCATTTAAAGTTAGTGAACATCTTTCTAGGGCTCTCGGTGCAGCCAAGTTTTATAATTCATTTTATATGTCATCTTTCTTGATATATATATTGGCTTCCCTACAATTGTGGCCAAGACTCCCTAGAATAGAGAATTTTCCCAATGACATAAAAAGCTATGAGTTTTATCCATGCTTGTAGTTACAGAATAGCTATATGGAGTAACTTTAGGATAATGATGCATTCACTATGAGAATTTGCAGGGAACTCCAGGGGTGTCCAGAGCAGAGGTTCAACCTAGAAGCAATGGTGATCATCAGCTAGTTTGGTTGTTATTTTATTCAATTCTCATCTTTCTCTTATTTGCATCTTGTAGCGTTTGATAGATTTCCCTTGAAGCTGCCTAGATATCCAGATGATATGATCGTGCTCATCGAGATTTTTAGGCAAGAAATCCAAGTAAATGTGCTGAGCACCAGTTTGAGAAATAAGGGGTATGAATTCCCCATAAAAGTTGGAGCTTATAGTTGTGAATCTAGATCTGATGCAAAGAACATACTCAAAGCATTCGAGAACAAATATAGACTGGAGGAGTATGAAGTGATAAGGCCCATGTTTGATCCAAATGGGTATGCTAGAGATGTGCTTCAAATTAGAAGCATCATCAAACATGTAACTACTATAGAAGATTACTGGGCTGATTACAGAGATGAGCTAGAGAGCCGAGACCGTGCCTTTTCTAGATTTACAGTAGATCAAATAAAGACCTATGACATTGAGTTGGATGTGGAAGGGTTAGAAGATGATAGGAAAAATATTTATAGTAATACATATTTGACCAAATTGAGAAACATCCCAATCATCTCCAAGCCATGTGTAAATATAGAAGAAGATATTGATGTTATGATGGCCCAGATCATCAAGAGAACTGTGAAATAGGTTGAGTGCACAGTAAAAAAGAGCTAGAGCAGGAGCAAGACTACTCAAACTTCTCCAGCCACTGCTACTCCCACTTCCTCTCAAAGTGCCACACCCAGTGTTACAACTTTGGCTACTCAAGGGCTGGCTCAATCTGTAGGAGGAGGCGATCAACCCTTGAAAAGGAATATTCCAATAGCTCCAACTTGCCAAGGAGGTTTTCTACTAGTGATTGGAGCTTAGGCTGGTACTAAAGAAAAAGGGATAGAAGAGCCGAAATATGGAACCATTGCTCCACCCTCACCTCCTCACACCACTCCAACTCCATCTCCACATGCTACTCCAATTCCATCCCCCCGTGTTATCCCAGTTTCATCACTTCATCATAGCCCTACTCCATCTATAGGTGCTTCTCTTTTGAGGCCAACTGGTTCTCCTATCTAGATAGTAGAGATTAGAGATGATAAGAGTAGTAGTAGCAAGTCCACTGAATCTGATGAAGCTACAAAGAGAAATCAAGAAGAAGAGAATGTCTTAGGTTCAGCTCAGCTCCTCTCTCAAGATTCGAAGAACCCCTTCTCTGCAACAATAGTAGCAATGACTCTAGTAAAGAAGAAAATGTTCATCATAGAGTCACTTGGAATAGCTTCTAAGGTGATTGGTACAGAGTCCTAGCTTGAAGACACCTTAGAAAGAAAAAGAAAGAGGAAAGATGAAAGTGTTCCTACAAAGGATGTTGTGTCTTAAGTAGTACACTGTAGATCAGCCATAGTAAAAGCTAAGAAGTAGAAAACTTTGTCCATACTTGGGCAAGATCTAGAAACTAGATATTTGACTATGGAGATTGCAAAACCAAATAAAATAGGGTAGATTGAGGAGATGATACCTAAAGACTTCACTCTGCATTCAATTGATCTTGGAGAGGCCAGACATGATACGAAAGTTGGCTCATGGAGATTAGGCAATGAGATAATAGAAGGTCAGTTAGAAAACCTCAAATTATCAAAGATTAAGATGAAAGCTAAGATAGAAGAACTCAAAAGATTTATTAGGCAGCTAGTTGTTCGATTAGCAACCATTACTGGTGTGCCTGCTACTGAAAATCCTACAATAGAGGAAGTGCAAGCTTTCATCTCACAACTTTAGAAAGATAGACATTTTGGTTAGATTGGGAAAGAGTGGATTGATAAACTCAATGCAGATGGAGTTTCTCTGATTGATCAAATTGGGAATGTTATCCTTTGATTGGAGACTGAGAAAGATAATATCTTGTCTAATCAATGCACTTTGACCACAGAGAAAGCAAGATATGATGAGTGTATTTCCCTCTTGAAATGATTATCTAGATGAAGGCAAAGGAGGTGGTTGAAGTAAAGATTTTGAAGAAAGGAACTGAACCCCTATTTGAATGGCTCCAAGGTATGCAATTCAAGCTAGAGATGATTCAAGAAGCTGAAAAAGGACTCAAGGAAATAGAAGATAAAGTGAAGAGAACTCAAGATAGGGCATTTGAACTAATGAAAGGATTACACACTGACCCACAAACTAGCTATCAAGGGAGAGCCCTTATTGGAGTAGAGATAATGAAGAACAACTTCTCCATGTATTTAAGTAACTTGTCAGGAATGGCTTCAAGTGTTCAAAATAGAGTGACAAAGCTACAGACACTAGGTGGATGCATACATGTAGCTACTGAAGAATTGATAGGACATCTAAATTCTATGAAAGAATTGGCTTAAGAACATTTAAAATGGCTCTTAAGATTCACTAATGTACACGTGCCTAGTCATGAGGAATTAGTTCCCATTATAGTTGTTGCTAAGGCATATAGGGTAAAAGTTGAAAAGGGGAAGAAGTCTAAATGATTCGATGATGCCTCCTTTTCACTTTCTTTTACAGCTTCTACCAATTTTGTAAATTTTGTAATATGAAAAATTGGCATCTTGCCATTTGTCTCCTCAAAAGATGAACCGATTAAAATTCCTATTGTAATGGTCATCTCTCAAAATCTACATGTATGAAGTTGAATGATTAATGAAAGGTCAAAATTTTTTTTGGTGTGAAGTACTATTTGTTGCAGAGACAATAGAATGGTATTTTATTTCAAATCATTTTCCATTCTAGTACGTATTATGATTAGTTAGTATTTCCTTTCTATATCATAGAGAACTAAGGAAGAATAGAGTTTCATTTCCCTTGTTTTCTAGAATACGAATGAATGTAATAAGTATTGTTATAATTCATTTGATGAAAGGATTCTATTAGTTTTTCTTTATTCATCAGTTGTATTTCAGATTTGAGTTCGACTTAGTTTAGCATCAGTTGATTATGCAAATGGATTTATGGATTCATAAGATGTGTGGGTACATGAATCTATTTCAGTATGGAGAAGTTATTATCTACCTGAGTTGGATTTAATTTAGGTCTAACTTGGTTATTCCTCTACTATTCTCGGGTTAAGAACATACCACAAAGTAGTTTAGGAAGAAAACAAAATTCATTGCAAATTTGTTTTAGGGAGCTATACCTATCAAGTTAGAGGAAAGCTAAATTATTCACAAGAGGCTTTCCAACTATTTGCGATCAAATATTGTTCTTAATTGGGTAATAAGGATTAATAATATAAAAGAACAATATGTTTACCAACAAAGATCTGAAGGAGAAGAAATCTATTTGATAGGAAAGAGATAGAGGAAGAAGTACATTTTAGTTTTATTATTCTACAAGGAATAATACATAGATCATTTAGATAGTGGGTTCTTTGATCTTAACCTTGAAGCTTCTTTGGGTAGTGGGTCCAGCTATCTTCCACAACTCCTAATAGAGTTGGAATCTCCTAATAGGGATTCAATGTCTCCTAACAAGGACTCCTATGTACTAAATGTTGTAATAGACCCCTAATAGGGTCTATCCTCTAACAAGGAATATTTATATTAGTACTTCATCTTGTGGGTACAATCCTCACCAGGATTTTCTCTCTGATCAAGGGTTTCCCTAGTTAACATATCTAATGTTAATTGTGTATGAATATCTTGTTGTGGTTTTAGTTAACATTACTCATATGGTTAAGATTTTTTAAAGTTAATGATTGCTATAATAGTTCTATAACTGATTCACCCCCCACCTCTCAGTTATATTAGCATTAGGTTGAAGCTAAGGCTTAACAACTTTGGGAGATCAATGGCGAATATGTTCAGGAAGGATAGTCCAATATTTGATGGGGCCAAATATGATAGTTGGAAGGAAAAGATGAAGAATCATCTGGTATCCATGGGTCTAGGTTATTAGCTTTTGAAAAAAGCTAAGAAGGAAATTGTTGAAGAATCAAAGTTAGAGAAATGTAGTGAGGGAGAAAGAGATATGTTCATGTGTAACATGAGAGTCAGAGGAGCCCTACTATCAGCTCTTCCAGAGAAAGAATAAAATCAAGTAAAGACATTTCAAACTTCACATGAAACTTGGAAAGCATTAGAAGTTACTTTTTAAGGTGATGACCATGCAAAAATAATGAGATTACAAAATTGGATTTGCGCATTTCAAGATGTCGAGATGATGGAAGATGAATCTATACAAATTTATGTTAGTACAATATTAGAAATTATTGTAGGTATTTGGTCTCTTGGTGGAATGAAACAAGATGATGAGGTTATATGGAAGATCTTGAAAAGTTTAATACCACCATTCAAGTAGACAACTCAAATAATTCAACTAGTAATTCCCTGCACCCATTCACAAAGGAAGCATTTCTTAGAAGGCTAGAGTTTGTAGAAGTAGAATTGAGACAACTTAGAAAACTAGCCAAAGTTGAGACAACTTTCAGTAATCTAAACATTCACCCTAATCTATAAATAAGTGCAAGCACAAGTGGAGACTTTTCTAGTAGTAGCAAATTTGAAGAAGATATGAATATTGAAGAAGGAATAGCCCTTCTAGTAAGAAGAGAGACAGATGGTAATAAAATATTTAAATGTTGGACTTGTGATGAATATGGTCATTATGCATCTAAATATCCTAAAAGAGAGAAAAATTAGAGGAAAATTTAAGCCTAGAAGAGATAATGATAGAAATTGTTTATGTGCTAATGAGGACAAAGAATTTGATGAAAAAGATTAGAGTCAAAGTGGTGATGAATTAAGATTTGTTGCTATCAAGGAAGATGATATTGATAGAGAAATTAGAGAAGAGAAAGCTCTAGTTACCCAAATTGAGAAGATATCATATTGGATAATTGAGAGTGGATGTTCACATCACATGAATGGTGATATGAACAAATTTGTCAAATTCAAAACTAATGATGGAGGTATTGTTAGAGTTGGTAGCAATGAAACCTATCATATTAGGTGTAGATTTTGATGCGTTCACTTCTAAAAGTAATGCAAAACACATAAATTGAGGTTCAAAGTTTTAAGATAAGTACCCTTTTATCCCTCTTTGTCAATTCAACATATCATTTATGAACTTTTATTTCTTAGATCTATTAAGTAACTAGTTTAGATCTCAAGGGAAAGATACATTCTTTCCCTACCTTCATATTGTTGGATCTTAGCTGGCATTGATGCTCCTTTATCCATTGGATTACATTTAACTACTAATATTTAACACCTTTGAGGGTTGGATCAAAAGAACCTCTTTCCTTGGACTCCATCCCTTTTGAGGTTTGTGTGGTTATGTGATGAACTCAAGGTTGGTGGTTGTGATTCATATTTCCCTTGACACTTTTTGGTGATTCACATTTCCCCTATTATCTTAGAGACCTCTATGTATGTCATGCCTAGTATGTTTGATTATAACTTGCTCTTAGAAAGACCTTGGTTTTATGTTATGAATGTTATTCCTTCTACACTTCATTAGAAGGTGTATTTTATTCACAACAATCTCATATATACTTTTCATGTGGATAATGAACCTAATCCTTTCTTGAATGCAAAATATGCTCAAAATTCTTCTATTCAAGATTTTGCAAAAACTAAAACTAAGGAAGAACCATCTAAAATTGGAAACCCTTCTCTTTTTTAGGATGATTAGGTTAGTTTGGATTTTAATCCTACATTTTTTGGAGAATATAAGGTATCAGATTTATCCATCATGAAGAAACACCATGAACCTAATAAACATACATCTTCTCTACTTATGGATGGATTGGAAAATATATCTATGTGTTTTTTTAGTGAAGAGATTGTAGAAACTATTAAACCCAAATATTATAAAATATAGACTTATAAAGCACCATTGACTCCTAAAAATATGGATGACCATTATGGTATTGGATATACTTTATTGAATAAATATCAATTTAATCACGAAGGTTGTGGAAAATATTAACAAGGCATATGAGTCCCTATGGATAATGGCTTTCTTGAAAATACACATGGGTTGGGATTTAATCCTTATAAAAAACCTTCATAAATCACTTTACATGTTAGTCAGATTTATAGTGGATCTCTTAAGTTGATTAACCTTGATCTATTGGATTTTTCAAAAAATACTAAAATGGAATTCTTTCTTGGTGATGAAGATTTGATAGACTTTCTAGGAGTTTATGACAATCTTCCTTCTTTTCATCACAAAAAGAGGTGGTCATATTATTTAAGAAATGATGGTTATTTCAAAGGATATATAAATTATGAGAATACATATAATGAGTACTTTCCTCTTGATAATCCTATGAAAAGTAATTTTCTTATAATAGAAACTATTGATGTTTAGATGAACTCTTCGAATTCTAAAAAGTGATTAAAATTGGACAACACTTGACTTATGATGAACAAAAATAATTGAGTGTCTTATACTAATATGCATGGCATTGATCCTAATATTGTGACACATAACATTGTTATTCAACTAAATGTTAAACCTATTAAACAAAAATTTTAAAATATGACTCCAAGTATTGCTCTCATAGTTAATATTGAGATTGAAAAACTACTTGATGTTGGTTTTATTTCTATTGACTATTCTCCTTGGATATCCAACATTGTTGTTATTTCTAAGGGAGAAAATAAGATTTGTATATGCAATGACTTTTGGGAATTGAAAAAAAATTCTCTGAATGATGATTTCCCTTTCCTAACATTGACATGATAATGGATTCAACTACAGGACACACATTGATATCTTTTATGGATGGATTCTCTAGTTATAATTACATTTTTATTCCTCTTGAAGATCAATATAAGACCATATTTATAACACCTTGGGGAACCTCTTATTGGGTTGTGATGCCTTTTGGATTTAATAATGTAGGTGAAACCAATCAATGTTCTATGACTTTGATATTTTATGACTACATACATAAGATCCTTGAAGATTATGTCGATGACATTATTGGTAAATTGATAATGTGTGTCAAACATGTGGTTATCTTATGAACATTTTTTGAAAAAATAAGAAGTTATAGCAAGAAATTGAATCCTCTTAAGTTTTATTTTGGGGTTGATACTTGAAAACTACTAGGATTTATAATCTTTAATTGGGATATCAAAGTTGATAATGAAAACATAGAGGCTATTGTTAATATGCCTCTACTAGGAAATACATCACAACTTCACAATTTATAAGGCATAACCAACTATTCATACAAATGATCTTTTGTCTTGAAAGTAGTCTTCCATTCATCACCTTCTCTAATTCTGATCTGATGATAGCCACTCTCCAAATCAATCTTTGTAAAATACTTTGCTCCACTTAAACAATCCATTATGTCATCCATCCTTGGCATAGGAAACCTATATTTCACTTTTATCTTGTTAATGGCTCTAGAATTAGTACACATTCTCCATTGTCCATTCTTTTTAGGTGCTAATATAGTAGGTACAGCACATGGACTCAAGCTTTCTCTGATCAAACCTTTCTGCAACAACTCATGCACTTGTCTGTTAAGTTCTCCATTCTCTGTAGGTGTCAATCTATATGGTGCTTTGTTTGGCAAACTTGCTCCAGGAATCAAATCCATACAATGACTTATACTTCTTATTGGAGGTAATCCATTAGGAAGATCATCAGCAATAATGTCTTTATATTCATTAAGCAATTCTACAATTTCTTCTGGCACTTGGTCAATACTACCATCTGTCACTCGGTCACCACTATTTGGCACTCGGTTAGCATTATTCTCTTGCATTTTTCCTTCATTGAAAAAACTTGGATTTCTTGAAATTATGGCAAAACAAACCTAATTCTTCTTCACTTCCTTTTCAAATTGTTTCCCATTAACCATACAAATCTTTATAGTAGTACAATTAACCTCATCTAGAACTTCAATCAAAGGAAACAATGTTTGTTTCTTCCCATTCATCCAAAGAGTATATTGATTCAATATTCCATCATGTACATCATGTCTATCATATTTCCAAGGTCTACCCAACAAAATATGACAACAATCCATGGGCATAATATCACACAAAACTTCATCAACATAATGTCCAATTTTAAATTTCACAAGGCATTGCTCACTTACCAATATCTTATGCTCATCTTTGATCCATGAAACATGATAAGGTTTGGGATGTTTGATCCATGAATAGGTTCCTCATCACTTTTATTACATAAGGTTCTTCTCACCATCAGATTTTCTCCAACCTCTGGTCCACTTGGTGAACTTTCAATGTCTTCTTGAATCACAACATTTCTATTATTCTGTCCACTTTCAGAGGATCTACATTCAAAAGATCTATTCCCTTCTTTGCCACATCTAAAACAATTACCATGAAATCCACTTCTAGAAAAGGAATTATGTCTTCCTCGATAAGAATTAGTGCCTCCTTGGTAAGAATTACCACCTTTTCATTCAATCTTGCCTTTATCATCACTCTTTGATTTAGATTTGACTTTATCTTGCATAGAATTGTCAGAGCTACTACTTCCTCCATAAGATCTACCTCTACCTCTTTGGAATCTACCACCTCTACCTCTTTTTCTTTGTTCATGCTTCTTTGTCAAGATCTCCTCAACCTTCAAGGCATACTGGTATGCTTCTTCCACACTTTACAACTTCACAAAACTTATCTCATCTTGAATTCCAGATCTCAATCCATTAATGTACCTTGCAATTTTCTCAACATCATCATCCACATGTCCAGATCTGATGTCCAATCTATAGAATTCCTTGGTATATTCTTTCACAGTCATGTCCCTTTGTTTCAAATTTTGCATCTTTCTCAATAAGCTAACTTGGTAATCATTAGGAAGGAATTTTTTCTTTACCTTGTTCACCATCTTTGGCCAAGTTCTTATCTTCTCCTTCCTCTCCTTTGTCTATTAGTTTGCAAGTGCTCCCACCATAATGATGCATGACCTTTCAGCCTAGTGACTGGAATCTTCACCTTTCTGTTATCAGGAGTGTTTTCATACTCAAAGAACTTCTCCAAATTAGAGATCCAATCTAGCACAGTATTTGTATCCAATTTCCCATCATAAGGAACAACTTCTATAGTAGGCTTTGAATTTTCCTTAGACAATAATCGCAACAATCTTTCCTCATCTCGATCTTCTTCAAGTTCTAGATTATGGTTTGGTGCTACTACTTCATCATCACTTACATCTTCAAGATGTGCTCTTCTCCTCTAGGCTGTCTTTGCAGCATCTAATCTGGCTGCAATTTGTCTTAATTGATCCAATATAGCGTTATCAACTTTATTTCCTCTACCACGAACCATCTTTACAAATTAGGTTCCTACAAGATTGTAACCCTCTGCAAGTTATAGGTCAAATCCATAGATCTACCACCCTACAACCAGATCCAAATTAGGGTTCTACATGATCCAATCTCCACAAGGATGAACTTCGGGCTCTGATACCAAATGATGTGGGCAAGGGATGAATAACTAGGGCCAAAGGCATGCCTAGCTATCCAAGCCACCGTACAAGAGTTAACACAATGGAAGAAAACATGAGGAACAACACCAAGGAAAGAGAGAACAAGGATATATTTATTGATTCATCAAATATTCAGCATACATGCCCAGCTGTAGGGCCTTCTAGGTTACGTCCAATTACAAATGTACAACTTCCAAATCTCCAAATTAGCTTTTTAAATCCACATATCTCTTTTTCTTTTGAACTCTCCCCAAAAATCTTCCCTAACCCTAAACCTAAACACCCTACTTATACTTGCCAAAATGGCTTACAGATAATTCTAGAACATAGAGAAACCACAAGTCAGCCCTCATCAAATATAATTAACTATACCAAAATTAAATGTGAGCAAAGTTGGCCCAATTGGAACTAGGCAGAATGAACTAATGTGCAGGATTACAAAGAAACCCAGGATGCTCCTGGATCATTTGAAGATGTCTTTTAAATATAGATGATAGAACTCTTTCATTCAAATACTTATTAAGAAAGTCTCTATTTTCTCTTGAAATGATGAATTTCAACAATTTTTTTAACAATTTAAGGATTATATCACTAATCCTCCTATATTGAAGCCTACACAACCTAATAATCATTTTTATCTATATACATCAGCTTCTTCTAATGTGTTAAGTGTAGTTTTTATTTAGCACAATGATTATGGTAAAGAACATCTAGTCTATTACATTAGTCATACCTTGATCAATTGTGAAATGTGACATACAAAAAAATAGAAATAAAGTCTAGATTTTTTTTCTTCATGTAAATTTTTTTGACATTATATCCTTAGTGCAAAAGTCAATGTGATGGTAAAATTTGATCCTTTAAGGAATTTTTTTGAGATGAACTTATTCAAAAGATTAATAAATTTGGCTATTCTTTTAACAAAATTTATTTGAAGTTTATATCTCACAAATCTAAGAAAGGAAGAGCCTTAATTGGTCATTTAGTAGAGTCTCCTTCTTCACATACAATTATTACTCTAAGTGAGTTTCCTAATATAGAAATATTATCTATAAATAAGGATGAATCTTGTGAAATGTAATTTGATGGTTCTAGATGTAAAACTAGAGCCAGGGAAGGTGTGATACTTGTTCCAGCTTCTAAGAAGTTAATTTCTCTTTTGTATAAATTGATAATCCCACGTAAAAATAATATTGTGGAATATGAAACCCTTATTACTAGACTATTAAAATCTTTATCCCTTCAAATTATGAAATTGCATATGTTTGGTGGTTCTCACTTGATTGTGCAACAAATAAAGGGGTCTATATCAAGCTAAGAATGATAATGTTGTTGAATAAGATGGATCATTGTTTGCAAATGTACTAATATGATCATTTTTATTGATAAGTTCCAAATGCATATTTGAATCTCAAATAAATAAAAGGGGAGGCATGTCTCATAAAGAGACATGTCTCTAAGGTGTAATCATCATTTAATAATATTGTATTAACATAAATAATAATAATATAAAATAATATGTATATATAATATTATGTACATAATATAATATATATTAATAATATAGTATATATGTATAATAAAAATATATATAATATAATTTTATATAAAATTATATTATTTAATATGAAATGATGATTTACCAATATCAACAATTTATCTTAGGTTGAATTAATTTGACTGAAGCTACTACTTGAACACTTTCTCTTAGCTAGGGAGGATTGATATAGGACACATTATGCTCTTGAATATATGAAGAGATATCATCTCAATATGATATTCCTAGAATGGCATATTTAAGGATATCAATATAAATTCATCAACACACACACACACACACACACACACACACACACGTGCGCGCGTGCGCGTGCACGTGCGTGCACATAAACATATATTGCATTTAATTAACTGTGAGGCTAAATTTCTCAACACCCCCTCTTTGGCAAAGAGAGAATTACAAAAATTATAATACAAGATTTGAACACCACCTTAAGTGTGGCATATGATAGATTTAAGTTATGGTATCTAGCAAGATCCAACCTAAAGAACCATAACAAATAGATTCTTATGGTGTCCAAAAAAATCCAGCCTAAAAAACCATGATGAGTTGATTATCAAGGTGTCCAACAAAATCTAGCCTAAAGAACCATGATAACACTTTCTCCTAGACATCAAACATTTTGGTGCTATAGGTCAATATAGCATATCTAGGATATAATTCAAACTATTGATACGGTTGTCACTTTACAATAGTTACCTTTTGTATGAAATGTTCATTATCATAACTTTTGACACTCTAGGACAACAACTTAGCGTAGTCTATTATGATAAAAGGTCTAGCTATTGATAAGATTGTTACCTTCCAATAGCTCCCCTCTAAATATATACATCAATAAAGGCCATCACCTTTCATGACATAATCACAACACACTCATTTAGTAACTCACATGTTATCCACCATGAACCAAGTTATAGGGTGGACCCACCATAGTTGGTACTAGAGGGTGGAATAAGGGTTTTCACATAAGACTTCTCTCTCATAGAGGAGAGAACATCCATAAGGATTGCATCTCAAAATTTCTCCCTCTAAACATTAGTCCTGGGAAGTCAAGTCCTCTAATTACTTCCTCAAAAGTTTTCTTCACCCGAGGATGTCTATTAAACTCCCTCTAAATCTGATATCAATCTCCCAACTTTCTTGTGATAAGTCATCATTTCCTCATGATGTACATAGGGGTATACCTATAAAAATCATGATGTCAAACACATGTATTTCTAGAATCCCTTTTAATGTAGAAGGATACTCATAATATCAAAGATATTTACTTCAAGAACCTTACTTTATCTAACCTAATCACAACATCTTTGAAGCTACTATCATAAGATGCCTAATATAACATTCTTCTTTTCTATAAGATTAACTTTAGATGAAAAGGAAATGATCAAGGAAAAATAACTGATATAGAACATATGAAACTACAAATAAAAGAAAGACTATAATGAATAGATAAATATAATACTTAAGAATAGTAGATACTTATCTATACATCACCATCATTAATACAAGTTATCCAAGAGATGATTCATATTTGAAAATGTGATGATGTCCCTTCTCTTACATATCCCTTCTAAAGATGGTTTGAGTGGGAAAGGAACATTGGTTATTATTTTCCCCCACAATGTAAATTGCCAATGTTATATAGCTGCATCGTATCACATATGCCACTCTTCTTTCTATTGTAGATGACATCTCCAGTTTTGAAGGAATTTTCCACATCACAATTTTAATCATTGATGACTTTGGACTTTACAACCTTTCAATTAGTATATGCAATTAGTATATAATATGAACACATATAATATCTTAATGTAAATGTTGGATACCCTTATTTACTATCTTATTTTTGTATTATGCCATTCATGGTAAAGGTTGATGTTGTTATCTTTCATAGATACTATCAAATGGTTTAAACCTTTTATTGTGATCTCTTATGTCTATTTTTGTTGGAAATAATCAAGACTAGCTAAGTTACTGAGAGGGAAGGGGTGAATTAGTAACTTGAAAACTTTAAATTAATTCAGCTCTTAATCCATTCATCATTAATTCATCTAATCTACTGCATGCATAATAAAAGATAAACATTCATAACACATGAACATAGAATTTTGGTGACCTAGAAAGCTTCCAAATAGAAAGTAAAATTGGGGTGGGGATGATACCCACAAAACTTCACTACTATAGTATAAAGTTGGCCTACTAGGGCTAACATTGACCACTTCTGATGGCACTATTAAGAGAAATTTGGACTGCTAGATCCACCTTGTAAGAGGTTTTTCAAACATACAATGAACTATGCACTCTATTAAGATATTTAATGAAAGTCTGTTAAGTCTACCCTCTTAAAGGATTTAGAATATTGATTCACTTCTTAGGATGAAATAGTGGATCTAACTTACAACTTGATTGCTGATTAGATCCTTGAAGTACAGATTACCTCCTGTGATTGATATAACCTTACTACTCCTTGTAGACCTTGCCGAATACTCTACTTTGCTACTGATTCACATTCACTCTTCTCAAAACATTATGTATCCATTCCTTGATAGACTCATGCATATATTGAAAATGATACAATACATTACATATATATACCATTCCAATATTTATAATTACAAGGTCAACTAAAACAAAAGTAAAAAAAATATTACTAAGTCAGCCAAACAATAGAAACTTGAGTTCTATAAGCTGACTTGGTGAACACTCAACATCTATTACATTACTCAAAATCATCATGCACTCAATAGAAGTAGAGGCTTAGTCCATACTAATCACTCAATGTAGCTTTGAACTCGGTGACCATTGGAGACTCGGTAGATATAGTGTCACTTGGTAGATTCTAAATCCTTTGTTTACCTTGCTTGCACTCAATAAACACTACCCATCCATCACTCAGTAGACACTAGCTTCTCATCACACAAACTGATGACTTGGTAAACACTGTAAAGCTTAGTGACCAATATCTACTCAGTGAGCACTGTCTGCTTAGTAAACACTGTTGGATTGCACACTGTCTATATTCACTCAGTAGCTTTATGAATGCTTGGTGTGAACTATGAAGCTTGGTTATCACTAGATTGCTTAGTATACACTGGAGACTAAATGATGAGCTTGATAACCATATAGATTCAAATAAGTGTTGTCACTAATGACAAATATAACATAATGCCAACATATTTTATCTTTCTAATTCAATACCTTCTTTTTTGAGTAGTACTTGATTCTCATCCCATTGTTGGTTATTAACTCCAAACTCTCTTCCTTTGATCATTATGATGTGATAAATGATAGTCTTATAATTTCAATATTTTAATTTGTACAACCATAACCCCTATAAAAAATTTGCACCATTTCAACATATCAATGTGTTGGTAAATAATTTTGTCCTTTCTAATTCCAACTCTTAAATGCCCAAACTATGAACAATATTTGATTACAAATAGTTGAAAAGTTGCTTCTAGAAAGGCTACCTTTTCTCTAAATTAATAGGTACAACTCCCTATTGTGGATTTCCAATGAATTATGTTTTGTTCCTCAACTTATATGGGGTGAGTTCTTGACCTAAGAATAAGAGAGGTAAAACTAAGCTAGGCCTATACAAGATCTAACTTAGGCAAGAAGTGATTTTTGAAGAATTGATTAAGTCCATGAACACACACATCTTATGAACTCACAAAGCTTAACAACTCAAAATGGAATAGCAACTAATAATAAAATAATTCAACTAGAATCTAAGCTATAGAGAAGGAAAAATTAACTGAAGGGAAAAACATCTAAGAGATTTCTCTTTGAACATGCAATAACTCTACTTGTCACATCCATTCACTACTTCAAAATAGGAGAATGAAAATCTATTCATTCCTTTCTTCAATTTAGATAAAAGAGAAAACATGTAATTACCAACTAAAAGAAATGGAATGGAAATAATTGATACAAAATGCCATTCAATTGACTCTGCAACATTAAATACTTCACACCAAAAATTAGCCAACCTTTTATTAATCTTTCAATTTCATACATATAGGATTTTGAGATGACTATTATGATAGAAGTTCAATCAGTTCATCTCCTCAAAAGAATGAAAAATGGAAAGAAACTAGTTTTTCATATCACAATGATTACATCAAAAAATAAAAGAGGTAGAATATGAATCAATTCACCTTCTTTCCCTTCTCTACTTTTTCCCTATAGGCCTTAATAGCAACAATGATTGGGATTAGCTCTTCATGCCTAGGCACATGTCTATTGGTGTATCTCAAGAGCCACTTAGAATGCTCCTTGGCTAAATCCTTCACAACATTCAATCAATCTTGCAATTCCTTTGTGGCTACATGGATGTATCTATTGAGTTTTTGGAGTTTCACAACTCTATTTAATTACTGGAGGATACATCTGTCAGACTACCTATAAATTTAGAGAAATTTTTCCACACGATGGTTATTCCAATGAGTCCTTTCCCTTGGCTGCTAGTCTATGAATATGTATTTTGTCCCCTCATGATCTCAAAATCTCTATCTTTGCCCTTCTTTACTTTATCGTTTGTCTCCTTATGTCATTTCTCTACTAACAAGCTCATTTCTAATTTGAACTGCATGCTTTGAAGCCATTTGAACAAAGGTTCATCTCCCTTGGGGAAGATCTTTGCTTTGACAACCTCCTTTACCTTCATTTGAATAATATTCTTTAGGAGAGAGATACAATCATTAATCTTCACTCTTTCTCTAGCCAAAGTATTTCTATTTTCTGAGATGTTATCCTTCTCTACTTCTAATCTTAAGATGACATTGCCAATTATCTCTATAATAGAGATTACTTCTAATTTGAGCTTCCTAGTCCAGTCCTTACCAATTTGGCCAAAGTGCTTACATTCTTGGAGCTATGATATAAGGGCTTGAACATCCACAATAATAGGATTAATAGTCATAGACCTCCCAAAAATACTTGCCAACAGAGTAACTAATTGTCTAATATATCCATTCAATTCTTGAATCTCCACCTTCATCCTAATATTTGAAAACTTGAGGCTCTCCAGTTGACCTTCAATTACTTCATTAGTTGACTTCCATAAGCCAACCTTGGTATCATGTCTAGCCTCTCCAAGATCCACTAAGTGCAGAGTAAAATCATTTATGGACATATCTTCCATCTATCCATCCTTGGTGGGCATCACAATCTCCATTGTTAGGTGCCCAGTTTTAGGATCTTGTCCAAGGATAGACAAGATCTTTTTCTTCTTGACCATACTTAATACAGACCCAAAGCAAACTATAAGAGATAAGGTATCCTTATTTGGAGCACCTTCATACTTCCTCTTTCTCTACTTCTCCAAAGTTTCCTCCAACTAGGAATCTATGGCTATCACCTTGGAGGCCATCCCAAGTGAGTTAATGCTAAACATCTTCTTCTTGAATACTATAATTATCATTGTAGTCGAGGAGAAGGGGTTCTTTGGGGCCTGAGAAATGAGCTTGGAAGAGCTTTAGCCTTCCTTCACTCTAAGGTTTTCTTAGCTACCTCATTAGATTTAGTAGATTCACTACTACTACTCCTTCCATCTCCCAAATCCATTATCTATACTAGGGAGCTACTTGGTTGCAAAAGTAGAGCACTTACTTGTAGAACTGGGCTATGATGAGGTGAGGGAACTGGGGTGACATGAGGAGAGGGATCTGGGGTGACATGAGGAGAGGGAATTGAGGTAATAGCACTATCTTTTGGCTCCTCTATCTTCTTCTTCTTAACATCAGTTTGGGTTCCAATAAACAAGAGGGAGCCATCCTAACAAGTCTTAGCCACATGGATGTTCTTGTCTAGAGGTTGGTCACCTACCCATGATGGTTGAGTTGATCCTTGAGTAATGGCCAATGTTACACCTATTGTACCACCTTGATAGAAGGAAGGAGCTAAAGCTACTAGAGAATCTTGAGCTAGTGTGCTTTTACTTCTACTCCTCCTCACAGTAGTCCATTCAACTCATTTTCTAGTTCTTTTGATGATTAGGGCCATCATGATATCTAAATCTTCCTTAGCATCCTTATAAGGCTCTGAAATAATAGGAGTTCGTCTTAACTTAGTTAGATATGTATTACTATACATATGTTTCCCATCATCCTCTAATCTTTCAACATCAATGTTGATATTATATGTTCTTATTTACTCCACTATGAGCTTGTCGAAAGCACAATCTCAACTTTGAAATTTGTCTTTACAATCTTCCCAATAATCTTTAATAGTGGTAATGTGTTTGATCATACTCCAAATCTACAATACCTACCTAGCATATCTGTTTGGATGAAATATATGTCTCAAGACCTCATACATCTCCAATTTTTACCTCATCTCAAACACTTTAAGCATATTCTTTGCATCAAATTGAGACTTGCAATTGAAAACTATGACTTTCATAGGGAACTCATATCCCTTCTTCTTCAAGGTCCCATTCAATATGTTCACTTGTATTTCCTGCCTCATAATCTTAATCAACACGATCATGTTGCTCATATCTCTGGGCAACTTCAAGGGGAATCCATTGAAAGCTACAAGGTGCACATATGAGAAAGATGAGAATTCGATAAAATAGCTTCCAAATTGGCTAATAGCCACCATTTCCTCTAGGTTGAATCTCCTCTCTGGGAATCCTTGAAGCTCCCTACAAATTCTCATAGTGAATGCATCATTAAATTTGACATACTCTGCATAACTATTTTGTAATTGCAAACATGGATAGAACTAATAACACTTCACATCATCGAGAAAATTTTCCATCCTTGGGAGGCTCAACAATAACTATAGAGAAGCTAGCATGTAAATTAGAAAGGAAGACAAATAAAAGGTGTTGTAGAACTTCGTGGCATTGAGAACATTGGTAAGATTTGCACTTACATCATGAGCCCAGTCAATATATTGCATATCTAAATAGATAACTTGTACAAAAAAGAAATATTGTTCAACAAAATTTAGAGCTTCTACCTCACCTTTTAGTCTATGCAGGAGAACCAAAATGTCTACAATCTTGAGTTTGATATTGGTACCAAAAAGGGTCTTAGGGACCTTACTCTTGGCACTCCATGGCTTTCAGAACTAGAATTGCATAATCTCCTTCCTCTAGAACATCTTCTTATCAAAGAACTCAAAAATTGTTCTTACCACTGTCAAATCTAAAAAATCTTCCCATTTTGGAACTTAGAGGAAATTCACCATAGTTTGGCTATCAATGGGGATCAACACTGTATCATTTGGTAACAGAATTTGTCTGGTATCTAGATTGTAGTGATTTATGCAATCCTAAATCAATTTTAGAGCTTGGACTGCCACCAGAAAACCAACTGCTTCCACTAGCCCACATCCTTAGAGCTTCTCAGTTATGGGATGAATTGGCTATGATTTTAGCCTCTTTTAAAAATCTTACATATCATAAAAATGGAGTGAAGTATCTATGAAATTTTGCAATGTGGACTTGATTCCATTCAACCCATCAAAACTTGCAAATCTAGTTGCCATTCTATCTAAGAATGAAATGGGTTGAAATTTTGAATCTAGAAGAAGAAAAAGATATTGAATTTGAAAATATAGGCTATTTGAAAAATTTGTGCAATTTAATAGAATAATAGTTCAAGAAAAAGTGATATTTTGATTAACTGTTTTGTTTCCATCTATATAGGAGTCTCAATTCACCCATTGATCTTCAAGATTCATGCCATACAAATGAATTAAAGCAAAATTTGTTGAAACAATAAATGTGAGAGCTTTAATAGATATTTTTGTGTCTTTTCAATATTTCTATTGGACCAATGGTAACTTTCTATTCTTTCATACTTACTTTCTTGTTTCCCATTAAATTTTAGAAAGTTATGAATAGAGTACTTTGTAAGAAAATATCTGCCAAATTGAATTTTTCTTAGTATATCTTTCTTACAATGGCTAGATTGTTTCTATTATCATCTTAAGATGTTTTGTGTGTTCTTTTTGGGTCCAATATTCTTACAAAGTTTATTTTTCTCAAAATGCAAAATTTTTTCCTTATGGGTTGAAAACCCATTAAGGAGAAGTCAATTTTCATTTTTCCACCTAGTCTTTCTTTTAACTTTATCTTTTGAGTTAATACTTCATTTGGTTTAGAGAAGTTTAAAAGGAATGAAAAAGTCAAAAGGGACCCACTCCTTAATTATTTTCCTTTACAATTGCTTTGGCAAAAAATAGACTTCACAGGTTGAAAACCTGCCAAGGAGAAGTCAGTTTTGAATTTTTTGCTTGAGATGATTCTGAGTGTCATAATGAATCCTAAATGTTTCCCAAGGTAGTATGTCATATTGAAAATAGGAATTTACTATAAGGTATCTCATTATCTTCTTACATGGACCCATACGTATCATTTGGTTCTCTTTGTGGGAAATCACCTTCATGGGTTTAAAACCCGTTCAGGAGAAGGCATAACTCAATTTTCTGCAAGCTTCTTCTTTTCATGAAAAATATGGTAAGCCGTGAGAAAGCTCATCTTTATGAATAATTTTTAGATGTTGCAAGAATATCCATCATATTAGGTACTAAGCTACCTGTAAGACTCACAACATAAAGGAAAACCACTTGGCTATGAGATGTGAGGGAAGGGAAAGATGAAAAATCTGATGAAGACTCTTTCCACCTAAGGGAGCTTAAAACTAGACTTAGACATAACTAGGCTTAACTAAGACAAAAAATTCTCCACTTTTATAAAATGGTTATAGGGTGAAAAGTGAGGTAACAACTGGCTTTGACTGGGGACTTGGGTAGACTATACCTAAGCAAGGAATCCAAAATCTCTAGTTTCACAAAAATAAAAGGTGGCTACACAACAAAACTAAAGCAGGGAAAAATAAGGAAGCAAAGGTAAGAAAGGAAAACTAACTAGGAAAACATAGATAGAGACTAAACATAACTATACTACAATACATGGGTTATCTATTTTCAATTTGAAATTTGGTAGAGTTTCAAAACTTAACCATTGTATGTTAGGGGTAGCACTTTGCCATTTGAGTATGCCAATTTAAATGAGTCGTTCTTGAATGCCTAATGAATAGTAAATAGACCCTTCCTCAAGGTATCACACTTCTTATGCATACCTTTGGGTTCTCTTCACTTATCCCATAGTAATACACTATCTCTTACCATGAATTTCTATAGTCTCACCCTCTTACCAAACAAACTCTTCAGTCGCATCTGGTGTTGTGTGATGTGATCCATAATTTCTTCTCTTTCCTCTTCAAGTTTTGATGGGGACACAACCTAAGCACAGAATGGACACAATAGGAAAGGGAAAATTTTATTAACTATGAAAATATACTAGTACACTTAGTGCAGAGAAACAGACTCCAAAACATGCCCTATGGGCTTACAATAGCATAAATCTAGAGATAAATTCTTCTCCCAGTACCTTCTCTCAAACTCCACTCCTAACTCCTTTTACAATGCCAAAAATGTTCTTAAATAGACCCCAAAGGGTTAAGGATTAGGAATACATTCTAGAAAGTGCTAGTTGACATCCACCGACCAAATAGAAGGCTCTAGAAGTCGCATTAGAAGTCGGCACAAAATTAGAAGAATCCAAAAATGGTAACCGAACTTTCGGGAGGCATAACTTTTGAACCGTAGCTCCAATTGACAAACCGTTTATATTTTTGGAAAGATCTCAAAGAACTCTATAGACCTATGGATAGGCTTTGCTCATCCCCCATTTTTGAGCCCTATTTGAGGTCATTTAATGCCCCTAACCTGACTTTGAAGCATTCTTAGGATGTCTCTAGAAACTAAAAAATTACGATAACTTTCAAACCGTGGGGCCTTTTGACCTGATTCTTTTTCTGGAATGCTCTAAATTAAAATGAAAATAATCTAACCAATTTAAACCTTCTAGTTCACCAAAATGATGGCTCAATTACATACTCCTATTTTTATGACATTTACACATATCCCAAGGTGTTCAAATACTCTATCCTAGAACACTGATAGTGGAACTGTGAGAGTTGGAACCTTTATTTGAACCAAATGGGTATCCAAAAATGAAAACACATGAAACATAAACTAAGTCTAAGTACACTTTTTTTGGGTGACACAGGATTTCCCTTATACCTCTGGATGCTCCTACATCAAGTTTTCTCAAGTACAAAATTCCCTTTTCTAAGCCATCTTTATAGATATCATCTTCAATTATTGTCCTAAGTTTGTTCGTAGCCAATTCCAAAGATAATGGGGGATTAGCCTTAGTTCCATCGACTAATTCAAAAGGAGATATACTAATCACCTTCTTAGGTGTCACCCTATCTGCCCATAGTGCCTCATGAATTTTCTTGTGCCAAGTTTTTTGATTATCTAACACCAATTTCTTGACAATATTCATTGAATTTTTGTTACTGGATTCTTCTTGATCATTTCCTTGTGAGAAATAGTCAGATGAATAACTAACCATAATGCCATGCTCAAAACAAAACTTGGTGATCTCCATAGAAGAGAAATATACCACATTATCCATCACCAATTTGATGGGGACACCAAACATAACTAGTATGTTTTCTTTAATGAATTCAGATACTACTTTAGAAGTAGTTTCCTTAGTTCCTTTAGCCTCCACCCACTTGGTAAAATAATCAGTCACCATTATAACATACTAGTGACCAACACTAGATGTTGGGTTACTCAGACCAATAAAATGAAGATCCAATTGTTGAAAAGGCCCTTCGATGATGATAGGCCTTAGCAGCAGTGCAGCTAATTGAGGTCTCCCAGCAAACATCTTGCATTTTTCACATTTTGATACCCAAGCGTAGGCATCTTTAAATATTCTAGGCCAGTAATAACACTATCTTAATATTTTGAATGCTATGACTGAAGAGGAGAAATGTCCATTGTACACTTCATTGTGAAAGGTTTTCAACAACTTTTCTTGTTGTTGTTTGTCTGTGCATCTAAGAAAGGTACCATCTATAGCTTTCTTGAACAATTTGTTATTCCAGATTACATATTTGGTTGCTTTCAGTTTGATATCTCTTCTTTGTTTGGCCATCATACCTTCTAGGCATTTACAATATGTTAGTAGATAAGTAATATTCTCAAACCAAGGATCATGTAGATATACAACCAAAACTAATTGCTTTTCTCCCAATTCTTTTGATTCTTCAGCAATCTTGTTTTCCGCAATTGCTTTGCACAAGGCATTACCCCTTACTAGCTTGGTAGGCATAATTTCTATATCATACTCTTGTGTATTTGATACATGTTCCTTTGGCATTACACCCCACATCCTATTTTGTTAACACACATTTTAATACTACATCCAGGACATAGACCACAGAATGTGAATGCAAGATAAAAAATAAAATAAAATTTAAGTGCTTTGACTACTCCAAAAGCATGTTTCTCAATTTGTGAGTACTTCAACTCATGATTTTTTAGGGGTATGCTCAAGAAAGCTATTGGGGCTTGTATCCATTCATCATTATCTTGCATAAGTATTGCCAATAAAGTGTGTTTAGAGGCATACTAGTAAATGATGAAATCTCACTTATAATTTGGGTGGCATAATATTGGAGCATTAGCAACAATAGTTTTTATATTCTGACAGGCCTACTTTCTTGCCTCATTCCATTTAAAATTTGAATTTCCTTTCATCATGTCTACAATACACTTAGTGGTTTCTGCAAAATTCAATACAAACCTTCTGAGGAAATTCACCTGCCTGAAGAATGATTTAACTCTTGTTTTATTTGATGGTAGGATCAATCTTTGAATGACTTTGACTCATTTGGGATCAATTCTAATACCTTCTTGAGAAACTATATGACCAAGGAGTTTTCCCTCTGTCATATAGAAAATGGATTTTTTAAATCTAATACCTCTATCTTATAGGATCAATTCTAATACCTCTATCATATAGATGGTATTGCTATCTATAGTTTTAAATATTGTCTCAAAGGCCATTCTCATTATATCCTAATTAGTGATTGAGCCATCATCCATATGATAGAACTAGTCTGCTACACTTTCTATCAAAGTTTCCACAAATAATCTTATGGAAACATCTATATGTGAAACTCCTAAGATGTGAGTAGTTGCAAAGAAGGCCTTAATGTGTTCATCTGTGGTAACCTTCCCATCACCTAAAAATTTAGGAAAGTTCTTCCTTGAACCAACTGGGAGTGGGTGATAGGTTGTGAGTGCTAATGGACCTATTGCTATAGCCCAAGGAGTAGCCATAATTTTTGTAGTGAGGTATGATGGAAAATTGACAACTAGGGTAGCAATCATTTCATGCAAGGACAATACCTGGTAGGTAGCATGTGAAGTGCTTTGATTCCTAATATGGGAAGGTGGTCTACTTTGACTTTTTCTTTTCACCTTTCCATTTAGGAATAACTAGGATGGGAAAACCAAGTTCTGTAAGTTTATCAAAAATTGGGTCTTGTCCACCTTGTTCTTTGGTACTTTTGAGGAACCTTGTTTTTTTAGTGTGCTAGGTTAGTTTTATCTTAAACCTTCATGTGTCAATTGTATTTTTTCTCTTTGGATATCTCTCCTTTGAATAACTCTTTCTAATGCTTTGGCTCTTGATTCTTCCTCTTCCAGTACTTGGCTAGTGTTCCTGTAATGTTCAACATTCCTCCTATTTCTCCAAACAAATGTATTAAGAGATGAAATTATGTCTTCTTGGTCATCTTTGAAACTAAGGTTAGATTGAAGCACTAGGAGAATATTCTCATGAGATAGTACCATTTTCCCTCATGTTATAAGATCTATCAATCAAGTGATTGTTTGTCTCCCCAGCAAAGTCACCAAAAATCTGTTGGTAAATAGATTTGTTCTTTCTAATTTTGACTCTTAAATGCCCAAACTATAAATAATATCTAATTACAAATAGTTGAAAAGTTGCTTCTGGAAAGGCTAACTTTTCTCTAAATTAATAGGTATAGCTCCCTATTGTGGATTTGCAATGAATTATGTTTTGTTCCCAAAATTATATGGGGTGTGTTCTTGACCCGAGAATAGGAGAGGTAAAATTGAGCTAGGCCTAAACAAGATCTAACTCAGGCAAGAAGTGATTTGTGAAGAATTGATTAAGTTCATGAACCCACACATCTTATGAGCTCACAAAGCTTAATAACTCAAAATGGCATAACAACTACTAATAAACTAATTTAGCTAGAATCTAAGTTATAGAGAAGGAAAGATTAACTAAAGAAAAAACATCTAAGAGATTTCTCTTTGAACATTCAATGAAACTACTTATTACATCTATTCACTACTTCAAAATAGGGGAATGAAACTCCATTTGTTCCTTTCTTCAACCTAGATAAAAGAGAAAATATGTAATTATTAGCTAACATAAATGGAATTGAAAATAATTGATACAAAATATTATTCAATTGACTCTGCAACATCAAGTAGATCACTCCAAAAATTAGCCAACATTTTGTTAATCTTTCAATTTCATACATATAGGATTCTAAGATGACCATTACAATAGAAGTTCAATTAGTTCATCTCCTCAAAGGAATGACAAATGGTAAGAAACTAGTTTGTCATATTACAATTATTACATCAAAAAATGAAAGAGGTAGAATATGAATCACTTCACCTTCTTTTCCTTTTCTACTTTTTCCTTATAGGCCTTAGTAGTAACAATGATTGGGATTAGCTCTTCATGCCTAGGCATGTGTATATTGGTGTATCTCAAGAGCAACTTAGAATGCTCCTTGGCCAAATCCTTCACAATATTCAATCAATCTTGTGATTCCTTCATGGCCACATGTATGCATTTGCTGAGTTTCTAGAGTTCTACAACTCTATTTTGATTACTGGAGGATACATTCATAAGACTATCTATGAATTTGGAGAAATTCTCCCGCATGATGCTTATTCAATTGAGTCCTTTCCCTTGGCCATCACCTTGGAGGCCATCCCAAATGGATGAGCTTGGAAGAGCTTTGGCCTTTCTCCACCTCTAAGGTTTTCTTAGCTGCCTCATTAGATTTAGTAGATTCACTGCTACTGCTCCTTCCATCTCCCAAATCCACTATTTGCACTAGGAATCTACTTGGTTGTAGAAGTGTAGCACTTACTTGTGGAACTAGGCTATGATGAGGTGAGGGAATTGGGGTGACATGAGGAGAGGGATCTAGGGTGACATGAGGAGAGAGAATTGCGGTAATAACACTATCTTTTGGCTCCTTGATGTAGAGCCCTCTGTTTTTATCTTCAAGGAATCTTAGTTCAACTCAAGGGATTCACAATAGGCTGGTAAACCCTCAAGGAACCAAGAACATCTCAAAGATTACAACAAAGAACCCTGACATTATACACCAATAAAGACAACATCTTCACTCACATAATCAGATTGCTATGTCTGATTGCATTGTTCATAACTTCAGTTCTAAATATCTTCTTGAAAAACCCTTTGGATTAATTGTTCCAAATTAGTAATTCTAAAAAATATCCAAAGCTGAGATCAATCCAATTAGTATATTATAAATTACATACTTTGAACCAAGACCCATATTTTCTGTCATAAATCAGGAGCCAAACCATTAACCCTTCCTAGGGAATCAAATAACTTTCTCAAAATAAATTTAAATAATACCAAACCAATTCTGCAGTATCCATTTCTAAGTCTAGTTTCTTAATATATAAGTTCTTTTCTTTTCTCATTCATAAATCATTGTATAATATAAAATCTTTTTTTGCAACACCATTGAAGACATTTAAAAACTAGTTTTCACTCAAATCATCATAACTTTCCCAAATCTAAATGAAAATGATTCAAACTAGTTGAAAATAAAAGGTAGTTCACATATCTTTCCAATGAATATCATTAGAGATCCCAAGTCTCCAAAATATATCCGCACCACATGCTGCAACATGACTGTATTCAGCGAATCTCAAATCTGCAAACATCCACTTTCACCAAAATACCCATAACTTATTCATTTCTTCATAAAATTGAACCAAACCAAAAGCATGAGAAGAAGGATTCATAATAATATATATCCATTACTATATTACATGGTTTCCAGTTTTTACATGGCCGTACAAGGCCTGGAAACTAATCTAAAACAAAAAAAACCAATCAAAACCACAACAATAAAATGCACCAAAAATGTATCAAAGTATTTCCTCTTCTCCCAATTTGATTTGGTTCGACCATAAAATGGTTTTTATATCCCTTTGATAGTTATAAACCTTCCTAACTACCCCCAAGACCAACCATATACCTTTTTACATCATTTCTCTATTATTAGCAACTTTCTCAATGTTGCATTTTACAACTTTTTACGCAACTTTTACATTTTTGAAAAAATGGCTTCATAGCCTTTACAACTTGACCCAAATAAAATATAAATGACTCAAATGTATTTAATATCACAAATAATGAATCTTAACTTTCTCATGTTCTTGTATTTAATGTGCTCCTGCACCACTCCTTCATCTTCTTCTTCTCAGCATCAATTTAGGTTCCAATAACTAGGAGGGAGCCATCCTAATAAGTCTTAGCCATAGGGATGTTGTTTTCTAGAGGTTGGTCACCTCCTCCTTATGGTTGGGTTGGTCCTTGAGTGATGGCCAAGGTTACACCTATTATGCCACCTTGATTAGACGAAGGAGGTATAGCTACTGGAGAAGCTTGAGCTGGTGTCCTTTTACTTCTACTCCTCCTCGCAATAGTCGATTTGACCAAATTTCTAGTTCTTTTGATGATTCAGGCCATCATGATGTCTAGGTCTTCCTCAAGATCCTTGTAAGGCTTTGAATTGATAGGAGCGTCTCTTAACTTAGTCAGATATGTATTACTATATATATGTTGTCCATCATCCTCTAATCCTTCAACATCAAGGTTGATATTATATGTTCTTATTTGTTCCACTATCAGCCTAGCAAAAGCACAATATCAAATTTCAAATTTGTCTTTACAATCTGCCCAATAATCTTACTTCTACTCCTCGCAATAGTCGATTCGACCAACTTTCTAGTTCTTTTCATGATTCAGGCCATCATGATGTCTAGGTCTTCCTCAAGATCCTTGTAAGGCTTTGAATTGATAGGAGTGTCTCTTAACTTAGTTAGATATGTATTACTATATATATGTTGTCCATCATCCTCTAATCCTTCAACATCAAGGTTGATATTATATGTTCTTATTTGCTCCACTATCAGCCTAGCAAAAGTACAATATCAAATTTCAAATTTGTCTTTACAATCTGCCCAATAATCTTCAATAGTGGTAATGTGTTTGATCACACTCCCAATTTACAACACTTCTCTTGTAAATCCATTTGGATCAAACATATGTCTCAAGACTTCATACATTTCCAATTTGTACTTCATCTTGAAAACTTAAAGCATATTCTTTGCATCAGATCGGGACTCAAAACTATAAGCTCCTACTTTCATAGGGATATCAGTTGGATTGCCTACCTCACAATCTCAATTAGAATGATCATGTCACTTAGATATCTAGGTAGCTTCAAGGAGAATCCATCAAAAGTTGCAAGGTGCAAATACAAGAAAGATGAGAACTAGATAAAATAGCTTTTGACTTGTCTAGTAGTCTCCATTTCCTCTGGGCTGAATCTCCTCTCTGGGCATACCTAAAGCTCCATACAAATTGTCATTGTGAATGCATCATTAACTTTGACATACTTCGCATAACTATTTTGCAATTGCAAACATGGATAGAACTCATAACAGTTCACATCATCAAGAAAATTTTCTATCCTTGGGAGGCCTAGCCATAACTATAGAGAAGCTAGCATGTAAATTAGAAAGGAAGACATATGGAAGGTGTTGTAGAACTTCAAGGTGCTAAGAACATTGGAAAATTTTTTAGTGACCTCATGAGCCCAATCAATATATTGTGTATCTAAATAGATAACTTGTATCAAAAAGAAATATGGTTCAATGAAATTTAGAGCTTCTACCTCACCTTTTAGTCTATGCAGGAGAACTAGAATGTCTACATTCTCAGGTTTGAGATTGGTACCAAAAAGGGTCTTAGGGACCTTAGTCTTGGCACTTTATGGCTTTTGAATCTAGGAGTGCATAATCTCCATCCTCCAGACCATCTTTTTAGTAGAGAACTCAAAAATTGCTCCTCCCACTGTCAAATCTAAAAACTGTCCTTGCTCTAGAGCTTGGAGAGAATTCACCATAGTTTTTCTATCAATGGAGATCCACATTGTATCATCTAGTAACACAATTTTTTTGGTATCCAGATTGTCGTAATTTATGCATTCATAAATTAATTCTAGAGCTTGGACTGCCTCCAGAAAACCAACTACTTCCACTAGCCCACATTCTTAGAGATTCTTAGTTATGGGATGAGTCAAATATGATGTCAACCTCTTTTGAAAGTCTTGCATATCATAAAATTTGAGTGAAGTATTTATGAAATTCTGCAATGTGGGCTTGATTCCATTCAACCCATCAAAACCCATAAACCTGGTTGCCATTTTGTTTGAGAATGAAATAAGTTGAAATTTTGAATCTAGAAGAAGAATAGGATATTGAATTTGCAAATATAGCCTATTTGAAAGATTTGTGCAATTTAACAGAATAACTGTTCAAGAAAAAGTAGTAGTTTGAATAACTATTATGTTTCCATCTATATAGTACTCTCAATTCACTTGTTGATCTTTAGAATTCATGCCACACAAATGAATTAAAAGATAAATCCATTGAAATAGTAAATGTGGGAGATTGAATGGATATTTTGATGTCTTTTCACTATTTCTATTGGCCCAACATTAAATTTCTATTCTTTCATACTTACTTTCCCATTTTCCATTAAGTTTCAAAAAGTTATGAATAAAGTACTCTATAAGAAAATATCTACCAAATCAAATTCTACTTAGTATATCTTTCCTATAATGGTTAGATTGTTTCCATTATCATATTAAGATGTTTTTTGTGTAATTTTTAGGTCCAATTGGCTTACAAAGTTGATTTTCTTCAAAATGTGGAAAGTTGTCCTTATGGGTTGAAAACCCACTGAGGAGAAGACAATTTTCATTTTTTCTGCCCAGTATTTCTTTGAACTTTATCTTTTGAGTTAATACTTCCTTTGGGTTTGGAGAATTTTAAAAGGAATGTAAAAATCAAAAGGGACCCACTCCTTATTTCTTTTCCTTTACAATTGCTTTTGGTAGATCATAGACTTCATGGATTGAAAATTGACCAAGGAGAAGTCAAATTTGAGTTTTCTGCTTGAGATGATTTTGGGCATCATGATGAATCCTAAATGTTTCCCAAGGTAGTAGGTCATAGTGAAAATAGGAATTTACCATAAGGTATCTCATTATCTTCTTACATGGACTTGTACACATCATTTGGTGCTCTTTGTAGGAAATCACTTTCATGGGTTGAAAACCCACCAAGGAGAAGGCGCAACTCAATTTTCCACAAGCTTCTTCTTTTCATGGAAAATATGTTAATCCATGAGAAAGCTCAAATTTGTGAATAATTTTTACATGTTGCAAGAATCTCCATTGAATTAGATACTAAGCTACCCATAAGACTCACAAATAAAGGAAAAAAAACCTAGCTATGAAATGTGAGGGATGAGAAAGATGAAAAATCCAATGAAGACTCTTTCCTCCTAAGGGAGCTTAAAACTAGACTCAGGCATACCTAGGGTTAACTAAGACACAAAATTCTCCACTTTTGTGAAATGGTTACCAGGTGAAAAGTGGGGTAACATAATCTCATTCAACTTTTCAACATGAACAATCATCACTTGACATTAGATGATTTAAAAATGATTCCTCCCAATTCAAGACTCATAGCTTCATATTAATGGTATAGACAAGTCTTCCTCTATATGGCATAAACTAGTGGATTTTTGTAGCTTGGTGATCTTTTTATTCCATTATCATTTAATAATTTAATTTTTCCATCCCTCTTATTGATTTAGGGAGGCTGGAAGTAACTAAGGCCAATAGGTACACTAAACTACCCAAACCACCATGCAAGAGTTAACATAATAGAATCAACACAATAGAAAACAACACCATAGAGAGAGAGAGAGAGAGAGAGAGAGAGAGAGAGAGAGAGAGAGAGAGAGAGAGAGAGAGAGAGAGAGAACAATACTCTTTATTGATTCATTAAAATACCATCATACATGCCTAGCTATAAGGCCTTTTGGGTTATTTTTAGATACAAATACATTCATGATCTAAGATCCAACTTGAAATTTGTACTTTCTAGTTTTGCTCTCTAATCATCTATAAAAACTACTCCAGCTCTAAGCCTAAACACTCTATTTATAGTAGCCAAGATGGCTTACAAATCATTCTATAACATAGAGAATCCACAAGTTGGCTCTCAACAAATATTAAATACCCATCATGAAAATAAACCTAACATTAAATACTTAAAGAGCCACAAGTTAGCTTGCATCAACAATTAAATGTCTAAAAATCAATGTCCAAGAAAAATCATGATATCTCCTAGCTCTAATTGAATTAGAATTCACACTTCAAAATATGGGTATTATTTTATGTCCTCTACAACTCTTTAAGTGCACAAAGTCTAATTCACCAAGGATAAGTGTGCATCCATCATGAAAGTCAAGCATAGAAAACTATCGCATAGAACTACTTGAAATCGATACTCTAAGAGAATTGCCATATCCCCCAACTTGTCAAGAATTAGAACTTGTGCCTTTGATAAAAGGAATTAATCTAGTCCCTCTTAAATCCTTGAAAAGTGAATCCTCTCATTTATGGTGTAAAATTAGTTACACAGTCTACAAAAAGTACCTAGAAATCAAAAAAATGCAATTTTAGCAGCAAGGTAAAAACTGAAAACATGCAAGATAGTAGTGCAACCCAAGATGCTCTTGCATCAGACAACTAGGGTTGGAAGAAATTATTCTCTTAAATAATTGAGATGTCACAACCTAGGATAAATCCAACTTATATTGAGAATTCCATGAAGCATCTTCCATAGCTTTGTTCGTCCACTTCACCATATATTCATAATAGTCTTTTCCCCTTGTGCTCTTACCAATTCTTAAATCCAATATCTATTAAACATCTTCAATGTACTTCTTGGTATAGTCCTTTGATACAATAACTATATCATTTGACTTATGATACTTATATAAATCAGCAACCTTGAATATAGGAGAAATATCAATGTCATCAGGTAACTCAATTTCATAGGTGTTTCCATTTCCAAAGTTCTTCAAGATCTTACAACGTCCAAACTTCTTCATCTCCAGCTTACTGTATGCCCAACCAAAAATCTTCCTTTCTTTAGATGAACCATCACCTTGTCACCAACTTGAAAATCATGATGTCTCCTAGATTGATCAACATTCTCCTTATACTTTTGATTACTTTGTTCTATTCTCAACTTTACTTCCTTTTGCAAAGACTCCATAAATTAGCAAATTCTTCTCCTACAACACTTCTCTTTTCTTCAGCAGTAACATTCCTCAAATTTGATACTCCTTTAGACTTCATTCTAGTAACAATCTCAAAAGTTGTCTTCCCTATACTCCTATTTACATAATTATTATATGAAAATTTAGCTTGTGCTAATACCATCTCCCAATTACTTGGCTTATTCCAAACTAAACATCTCAGCAAATTTCCCAAGCTTCTATTCACAACCACTATTTTTCCATCTATCTACATATGGAATGTAAAACTAAACTTCAAATTAGTACCCATCTTATTCCACAAAGTCTTCCAAAAATAACCAACAAACTTACTATTTTTGTTAGAAATAATACTTCTTGGTAGTCCATACAATCTCACAATTTCTTTAAAGAAAAGTTTAGAAACATACTTAGCATCTAATGTCTTCTTACATGGTATGAAATGAGTCATCTTAAAAAATCCATCCAATACAACAAATATGGAATCATACCCTTTCATTGTCTTAGGCAATCTTAGAACAAAATCCATATTGATGTCACTCCAAGGTTTCTCGAGAATAGTAATAGGTGTTTACAAACTAGTATTTTGACTTGCTCCTTTTTCAACTTGACAAAATCCACAACTCTTTAAAATTTTTGAACATCCTTATACATTTGTGGCCAATATTATTTCTCTTTTAGTAAACTCATGTCTTATCAATTCTAAAATGTTGCACCAATCCACCACTATGCTTTTCCTTAATCAGATTCAACCTCATAGAACTTCTAGGAATACAAACCTAATACCTTTGAACATCTAAGTTCTTGAATGAAATAATCATATAATTACTTATGTGATTTGTTAAATTTGGTGCTCTTCACTCTCTCCACACCTTAGAAAAATTAGGATTAGCATCATTCAACTCTTTCATTTCATGAAAACCAAGAACTTCGACCTTCATTTTAGTCAACAAAGAATGTCTTCTACTCAATGCATTAGCAACTCTATTAGTAACTAACCACTTGTGCTTAATGATAAATGTAAAATTATGCAAGTAATCAACCCACTTCATATGTTTTGATTCAATTTATCTTGACTTCCCAATAATTATAAAGCTTTATGATTAGTATACTTCACAAACTCCTTAGGGATCAAATAATGTCTCCACTTCTTCAATGCTTGAACAATAGCATAAAATTCTTGATCATGCATAGAATACTTCCTTTTAGCATCTTTCAACTTTTCACTAAAGAAAGCAACAAGTTTACCTTCTTGACTTAATACAGCTCCTATTACATTACCACTTGCATCACATTCAACTTGAAATACTTTGTTGAAATTAGGCAAAGCTAATATAGGTAATTCAACAACCTTTTATTTCAAAGCCTCAAAACTCTTATCAGCTCCATGTGTCCACTTAAATTCCTTTTTATCTCTCCCATTTGTCTCAGTCATAGCATTACAAACATAACTAAAATTCTTTATAAACTTTCTATAAAAACTAGCCAAACAATGAAATGATCTTACCTCACCCATATTCTTAGGTGTAGGCCACTTCAAAATTTCTTTAACCTTCTCATGATCCATCTTCAATCCATCAGCTGAAATCACAAATCCCAAATACACAATCTCCTCTGGCATAAAAGAACACATTTTTAGATTAATCAACATCTTTTCCTCTTTTAGCCTCTACAATACTTGTCTAATCTCATCAAGATGGTATTCCTTGGTCTTACTGAATATTAGAATGTCATCCAAATAAATAATCAAAAACTTATCCAAGAATCTTTTCAAAACTTCATTCGTCAACCTCATGAAAGTACTAGGTGCATTAGTCAAACTAAAAGGCATAACCAACCATTCATACAAACCATTTTTTGTCTTGAAAGTAGTCTTCCATTCATCACCTTCTTTGATTCTAATATATTGATAGCCACTCTTCAAATCAATCTTGGTAAAATACTTTGCTCTACTCAAACAATCCATTATATCATTCATCCTCAGCATAAGAAACCTATATTTTACTATGATTTTGTTAATAACTTTAGAATTAGTACACATTCTCCATTCTCCATTCTTTTTAGGTGCTAATATAATAGGTACAATACATGGACTCAAATTTTCTTTGATCAAACCTTTCTGCAACAACTCATGCACTTGCTTGTTAAGTTCTTCATTCTCTATCTGTGTCAATCTATATAGCGCTTTGTTTGGCAAACTAGCTCTAGGAATTAGATCCATACAATGACTTATGCTTCTTACTAGAGGTAAACCATCAAGAATATCACCAGCAACAATATCTTTATACTCATTTAGCAATTCTACAATTTCTACTATCACTCTATTATTACCAACTTCTATTGCTTGGTCATTACTACCAACACTCAGTCCTCTAGGAACTATAGCAAAATAAACTTGATTATTCTTTACTCCCTTTTCAAATTGCTTTTCATTAAACACACAAACTTTTATTGTAGTACAACTAACCTCATCTAGACCTTCAATCACAGGTAGCAATATTTATTTCTTCCCATTTATCCAAATAGTATATTGATTCAATCTTCCATCATGTATAACATATCTATCATATTGCTAAGGTCTACCCAATACAATATAACAATAATCCATGGGCATAATACCACATAAAAATTCATCAAAGTAATGTCCAATTTTGAACTTCATAATACATTTCTCATTTACCAATATCTTATGCTCATCTTTGATCCATGAAACATGATAAGGTTTGGGACATTTTAGCCTCTACAACTACAACTTTGTAACTAGCTCTTCCGATGCCAAATTTGTGGAACTTCCACTATCAATGATCACCTTGCAACATTTTACATCCATCTTACATCTGGTCTTGAAAAGACTTCTTCTAAGGGTAGGTTCCTCATCACTTCCATTATTACATAAGGTTCTTGTTACCATTAGATTTTCTTTAGCCTCAGATCCACTTGGTGAACTCTTAATGTCTCCTTGAATCACAACATTTCTATTATTCTACCCACTTTTAGAAGATCTACATTCAAAAGATCTATATCCTTCTTTACCACATCTAAAACAATTATCACAAAAACTACCTCTAGGATAAGAACAACCTCTTCCTCTATAAAATCTAGTACCTCCTTGGTATGAACTACTACCTTTCCACATAGTCTTGTCTTTGTTATCATTCTTCCATGCAGATTTTCCTTTATCATGCACTTAACTATTAGATCTTCCACCTTCTCCATAAGATCTACCTCTACTTCTCTAGAATCTACCACCTCTACCTCTTTTTCTTTATGTCATGCTTCTTTGTCAAGATCTCCTCAGCTTTTAAGGCATATTAATATGCTTCTTCCACACTTTCAAGCTTCACAAAACTTATCTCATCTTGAATTCTAGATCTCAATCCATTTATGTACCTGGCAATTTTCTCGACATCATCATCCACATTTCTAGACCTAGTGTCCAATCTATATAATTCGTCTATATACTCTTTTACTCTCATATCTTTTTGCCTCATATTTTGCATCATTCTCAACAAGCTAACTTGGTAATCAATAGGAAGAAATCTGTTCTTTACCTTGTACACCATCTTTGGCCAAGCTCTAATCTTCTCATTTCCTCTCCTTTTTCTATCAGTTTGTAAATGCTCCCACCATAGTAAAGAATTACCTTTCAACCTAGTAACTACAATCTTCACCTTATTATTAGGAGTACTTTCATACTCAAAGTGTTAGAGTAATTATTTTGTTACGCTTATTAATTAGATCATCTTGATTTAGTTAATTAAGTGGTTTATTACTATAGTTACTTAAGCTTACTCTTAGGTGCATATAATTAATATTTTATATTAATTATAATGTGCAAACCTAGTTTTCCTTCCCTTTAGGGTTTTGTTCAACTTTAACATTGAACCTTTGTAGTTTTCATTTTTCATAACTTGGAATACATTTTTGCTATCATATTGTTGAGATTTTCCAAGCTCTACTTTTTTGTTCTCTAGTTTCTCTTCATTGTAGAATATTTGCATGTAGGTGTTCTTGGTGATCTGTGAAGTTAGTTTTTAAAACTTCTACATGGTATCAGATTGGACCTACTACTTCCCTATTTGAAGATTCTTGAAGCCACGATTTGGAGTCAAAAACCCCTTCTTTTTTGGAGTTCTTTTTTCAAAAGGGAGAACGGAAATTTTTTGGGGGCACGTTGGGCCCAAAAATATGCTGCCATTGGATCCAAAAGGCCATTTATAGTCAAGATACATATAAAACTTGTCATTTTTGGCTTTTGGGCATCTAGGAAAATTTTTGTACCCCTTAGGAGGCTATACAGACACGAATTTTGAGAACAAAATTTTAAAAAAAAAATCAAGGTTTTTGGCCATAGTCAGGTGACCACCATAACTCCACCACATGGCCACTACTGCGCAACCTGTGTACTAATCATAGGCCACTACAGGTCAGCTCAAGCCCCAGCATCATTGGCGGGCCACTTGTCCATTGTGTCCACTAGCGGTGATACTAAAACCTACCACCTCTACCCATTATGCACTTGCTTCCTCCAATCTGGTGCCACCACCTCCACACCCATGCTAATGTCAAATTTTGGTAGCATACATCATCATTTTTTGGCCTAACATCATCTTTTCTTGGCTTGACATCATCTTTTTCTAGCATGATGTCATCATCATATAGGCTGACATCATCACTTCGAGACCACTTGCTAATGTCATTTTTTGGTAGGGTGATGTTAGATTCTGGCTGCTAACATCAGTAAATTAGTAGCTGAATTTTTTTGGTAACATCCATTTGACAGCCATACGACTATCAAATTTTTTCCCAGGTCTATATTTTTCTAGTGAGCTCCTTTTTTGGACCTACAGTTAGTTTTTTTCTCATAACTTGAGCATATAGACATTTTTTTGATCCAAAAGAAGTACTAAAAAGCTAATTCAGAGTTGGAGACAATGGTCTAGTTTTTTTTTATTTTGAGTTTGTTTGAGCTCCCATTTTTGGCATTGAAGTAGAGGCTTTTATTTCCTCCTTCTCTGCATCTAGAATCTAGGTTCTTTTCTTAGTTGTTGTGTTTTTCAATAGTTGTGCTTTAGTTTTTGAGGGATATATTTATTCATTATGGGGGGGAGTATTTTCTTTTCTATAATTTACTTCAAAATAAGCCACCTCTACTTCTGTCTTCTTCTCTCAATGTTGGATCCTTCTATGATCTGACTCATGCCGCACAACTATCACACTTGGAAGACACAGATGACTAGGCTTCTCATGTCAAGAGGCTTATGGTCATGTCTAGATGCAAACCAAACTATTCTACAACACCCTTTTGAGGTTCTTGAGCACAAAAAAAATTTGGATGAAGCCATGGGATTAGTTGCACTAAACATCTCAGATAGTCTACTATTTCACTTGGATGGTTTGACCACTCCATTGGCTATTTGGGCCAAATTCCAAAATTTTTTTGTGGAATAGTGAATGAGTTCTAGGTACTACAGCTTGATGCAGAGTTGACTTCTTTAATGCCTACCAATTTTACCACCATTGAGGACTTCTTGATGAAGTTCAAATGTATGCATACAGTTTTGCAGGGATGTGGGAAAACCAAATCAAATGATGACTATTTTTTTTGATACTCTCAAAGCTACAAGGACAATATCATATTTTCTCTTCCACTTTCTACTCCACTATGGATGCCTTGGGTAATAGATATCAGATGCCATCTTTTGAGATATTCTGTGATAGGTTAACTCATGAGTAGTCCAAGCTCACTCAGATGGATTCACGTATAGGTTCACCATCACAGGCCTTACTTGCTAAGGATACATAGGAGTAGAAGCCAAAGTAGATATCTGATTCCTCTTCTCAACACTTACTGGTCCATCCTCTTCTTCTAAGAAGAAGGAGAAAGAGAAGATTGAGTCTCCTTCTTGTTACTATTGTTAGAAAGGAGCTCATGATGAGGAAAATTATTTTTAGAAGAGATTTGATGGCTATGAGAAATAGATTCTAGATTTGCAAGCCCTTCTTCAAAAGAGCTCTATTTCATCCCCATCTTCTTCTACCTCATAGGGGTTTGTCTTTCAATCTTCTTCCACCTCTTTGACATCTTCACTAGATTTTAGACAGGGTCATGCATTACGAATTTCCATTGGATCCCCTTCCTAGGTCCCTTGGATACTAGATTCAAGTGCTTCTCACCATATGGCATCTTCTCAAGGGGTCTTTTCCTCTATTGAGGCTTCTCCCATTCCTCATATTCTCATGGGGAATAACACTGCTCTAACAATCTATGGGAAAGGTTTAGTTCATATTCAGGATGGCACATTCAATGATGTATTGTATGTTACATCTCTCTCTACAAACCTTCTCTCGATGTATAAGATTACACACAGTGGATCAGGGAAGATAGTTGAGTTCACTATAGATTTATTCTACATTTAAGATAGTCCAATAGGAGGCCTTATTGCTATAGGGATAGTTGATCATACCACCTATCTCTACACCTTCTTGCACTTGGGTCCACCATCTCCATTTTTAGAGCATACTTCTTCTCTTTTGTGAGAGTGTCATGTGATCTAGTTAAGAGACTTGAACTTTTGTATTGTTCTTGAGATCACCATACCACATCCTGTTGAAGTCTTTTCTTCTTCACCTCTGTCAAACCCTCCAGCCCCACTCATCGAGCCTTCAAGAGCATTTGTTGAAAATTCTATAGAGGACATTCATCTCCTCTTTCATGACAGTGTCAACACACCTACATTGGGGATTCCTTTCCAAGATCCTCATGTGTACTCCTTTGAGTATCAGTTAGGCCTTCCTTTCATTCAGTGGTTTCCTTGTTCTATGCCCTTGTTTCTTCCACATTGGAGTTCCATTGGTTTGTTCATTTCTATAGGGGCTCCATCATTCTGGTGGGGTTGTTTATGGTTTTGAGAGAGTCTCTTGAGCCTTTTTCTTTTTGTTGTTTTTTCATCTCTTTTTGGAGAGGGGTTTTTCCCACTTGGTTTTATCTTTTGTCTCCAGTTTATAGATATTTCCTTTTATTAGGTACCTGATCAGGCCTTATTGCTTGGATCCATTTTCCTACTTTCATAGCATTTCTAGGTTAGCTTCCTCCTAAGCTTCACTTAAGGTGGGGTGTTAGAGTAATTATTTTGTTATGATTATTAATTAGATCATCATGATTGAGTTAATTAAGTGGTTTATTGCTCTAGTTACTTAAGCTTACTCTTAGGTGCATATAATTAATATTTTATATTAATTATAATGCACAAACCTAGTTTTCTTTCCCTTTAGGGTTTTTTTCACCTTTAAGGTTGAACCTTTGTACTTTTTATTTTTCATAACTTGGAATACATTTTTGCTCTCATATTGTTCAAATTTTCCAAGCTCTATTTTTTTGTTCTCTAGTTTCTCTTCATTACAAGATATTTGCATGCAGGTGTTCTTCATGATTTGTGAAGTTGGTTTTTTGAACTTCTACACAAAGAACTTCTCTATATCTAATATTCAATCTAACACAACATTGGTATCCAATTTTCCATCATAATGAACAACTTCTATAGTAGGTTTCGAATGCATCCTAGATAATACTCTCAATAATCTTTCCTTATCTTTATCTTCTTTAGGTTCTGGATTATGGTTTGGTGTTGTCACTTCAATCACTTACATCTTCAATATGTTCTCCTCTCCTCTAGGCTATCCCCATAGAATCTAATCTAGCTACAACTTGTTTCAATTGATCTAGCAAAGCATTATCAAAATATCTCCACCATGAACCATCTTTACAAATCAAGTTCCTACAAGATCATAACCCTCTGCAAGTATAGGTCAAATCTCCTTGGGTAATAGACATTAGATGCCTTCTTTTGAGATATTCTATTATAGGTTAACTCATGAGTAGTCCAAGCTCACTCAGATGGATTCACTTATAGGTTCACCATCATAGGCATTACTTGCTAAGGATACATAGGAGTAGAAACCAAAGTAGATATCTGATTCCTCTTCTTAGCACTCTACTTGTCCATCCTCTTCTTCTAAGAAGAATGAAAAAGAGAAGATTGAGTCTCCTTCCTATTCCTATTGTCAAAAAGGAGCTCATGATGAGGAACATTATTTTTAGAAGAGATTTGATGGCTATGAGAAATAGATTGGAGATTTGCAAGCCCTTCTTCAAAAGAGCTCTATTTCATCCCCATCCTCTTCTACCTCACAAGGGCCTACTTTCAGTCTTCTTCCACCTCTTTGACATCTTCACTAGATTTTGGACAAGGTCATGCATTATGGGTTTTCGTTGGATCTCCTTCCTAGGTCCCTTGGATACTGGATTTAGGTACTTCTCACCATATGGCATTTTCTCAAGGGGTCTTTTCCTCTATTGAGGCTTCTCCCATTCCTCATATTCTCATGGGGAATAACACTACTCTAACCATCTACGAGAAAGGTTTAGTTCATATTTAGGATGGCACATTCAATGATGTATTATATGTTACATCTCTGTCTACAAACCTTCTCTCGATGTATAAGATTACACATAGTGGATTAGGGAAGACAATTGAGTTCACTATAGATTTAGTCTACATTCAAGATAGTACAATAGGAGGCCTTATTTCTATAGGGATAGTTGATCATACCACCTATCTCTACACCTTCTTGCACTTTGGTCCATCATCTCCATTTTTAGGGCATACTTCTTCTCTTTTGTGAGAGTGTCATGTGATGTAGTTAAGACACTTGAACTTTTGTATTTTTCTTGAGATCACCACACCACATCCTATTGAATTCTTTTCTTCTTCAGCTCTGTGAAACCCTCCAGCCCCACTCATCAAGCCTTCAAGAGAACTTGTTGCAAGTTCTATAGAGGACATTCATCTCCTCTTTCATGATAGTGTCAGCACACGTACATTGGGGATTCCTTTTCAGGATCCTCATGTATACTTGTTGGATTATCAATTAGGCCTTTCTATCATTTAGTGGTTTCCTTGTTCTTTGCCCTTGTTTCTTGCACATTGGAGTTCCATTAGTTCGTTCATTTCTACAGGGGCTCCATCATTCTGGGTGGTTGTTTATGGTTTTGAGAGAGTCTCTTAAGCCTTTTTATTTTTGTTGTTTTTTCATCTCTTTTTGGATAGGGGTTTTTCCCATTGGGTTTTATCTTTTGTCTCCAGTTTATAGATATTTACATGTATTGGGTACCTGATCAGGCCTTGTTTCTTGTATCCATTTTCTTGCTTTCATAGCATTGTTAGGTTAGCTTCCTCCTAAGTTTCACTTAAGGTGGGGTGTTAGAGTAATTATTTTTTTATGATTATTAATTAGATCATCTTGATTGAGTTAATTAAGTGGTTTATTGCTCTAGTTACTTAAGCTTAATCTAAGGTACATATAATTAATATTTTATATTAATTATAATGCGCAAACCTAGTTTTCTTTCCCTTTAGGGTTTTGTTCACCTTGAAGGTTGAAACTTTGTACTTTTTATTTTTCATAACTTGGAATACATTTTTTCTCTCATATTGTTGAGATTTTCCAAGCTCTACTTTTTCGTTCTCTAGTTTCTCTTCATTATAGGATATTTGCATGCAGGTGTTCTTCGTGATTTGTGAAGTAGTTTTTTTGAACTTCTACACAAAGAAATTCTCCATATCTAATATTCAATCTAACACAACATTGGTATCCAATTTTTCATCATAATGAACAACTTCTATAGTAGGTTTCAAATGCACCCTAGATAATACTCTCAATAATCTTTCCTTATCTTGATCTTCTTTAGGTTTTGGATTATGGTTTGGTGTTGTCACTTCATCATCACTTACATCTTCAAGATTTTCTCCTCTCCACTAGGCTATCTCCATAGAATCTAATCTAGCTACAATATGTCTCAATTGATCCAACATAGCATTATCAAAATTTCTCCACCATGAACCATCTTTACAAATCAGGTTCCTACAAGATTGTAACCCTTTGCAAGTTATAGGTCAAATCTCCTTAGGTAATAGACATTAGATGCCTTCTTTTGAGATATTTTATGATAGATTAACTCATGAGTAGTCCAACCTCACTCAGATGGATTCACTTACAGGTTCACCATCACCGGCATTACTTGCTAAGGATACATAGGAGTAGAAGCCAAAGTAGATATCTGATTCCTCTTCTTAGCACTCTTCTGATCCATCCTCTTCTTCTAAGAAGAAGGAGAAAGAGAAGATTGAGTCTCCTTCCTATTCTTATTGTCAAAAAGGAGCTCATGATGAGGAACATTATTTTCAAAAGAGATTTGATGGCTATGAGAAATAGATTGCAGATTTGGAAGGCCTTCTTCAAAAGAGCTCTATTTCATCCCCATCCTCTTCTACCTCACAAGGGTCTATATTTTAGTCTTCTTCCACGTCTTTGACATCTTCACTAGATTTTGGACAAGGTCATGCATTACGAGTTTCAGTTGGATCCCCTTCCTAGGTCCCTTGGATATTGGATTCAGGTGCTTCTCACCATATGGCATCTTCTCAAGGGGTCTTTTCCTTTATTGAGGCTTCTCCCATTCCTAATATTCTCATGGGGAATAACACTACTCTAACAGTCTATGGGAAAGTTTTAGTTCATATTCAGGATGGCAGATTCAATGATGTATTGTATGTTACATCTATCTCTACAAACCTTTTCTCGATGTATAAGATTACACACTGTGGATCAGGGAAGATAGTTGAATTCACTATAGATTTAGTCTACATTCAAGATAGTGCAATAGGAGGCATTATTTCTGTAGGGATAGTTGATCATACCACCTATCTCTACACCTTCTTGCACTTCAGTCCACCATCTCCATTTTTAGATCATTCTTCTTCTCTTTCCTGAGAGTGTCATGTGATGTAGTTAAGAGACTTGAACTTTTGTATTGTTCTTGAGATCATTACACCACATCCTATTGAAGTCTTTTCTTCTTCAGCTCTGTCAAACCCTCTAGCCCCACTCATTGATCCTTCAATAGCACCTGTTGCAAATTCTATAGAGGACATTCATCTCCTCTTTCATGACAGTGTCAGCACACCTACATTGGGGATTCATTTTCAGGATCCTCATGTCTACTCCTTTGAGTATCAGTTAGGCCTTCCTATCATTTAGTGGTTTCCTTGTTCTGTGCCTTGTTTTTTCCACATTGGAGTTCCTTTGGTTTGTTCATTTCTACAGGGGCTCCATCATTCTGGGGGGGTTGTTTTTGGTTTTGAGAGAGTCTCTTGAGCCTTTTTCTTTTTGTTGTTTTTTCATCTCTTTTTGGAGAGGGGTTTTTCCCATTGGGTTTTATCTTTTGTCTCCATTTTATAGATATTTCCTTGTATTGGGTACTTGATCAGGCCTTGTTGCTTGGATCCATTTTCCTAGTTTCATAGCATTGCTAGGTTTGCTTCCTCCTAAGCTTCACTTAAGGTGGGGTGTTAGAGTAAATATTTTGTTATTATTGTTAATTAGATCATCTTGATTGAGTTAATTAAGAGGTTTATTGCTCTAGTTACTTAAGCTTACTCTTAGGTGCATATAATTAATATTTTATATTAATTATAATGTGCAAACCTAGTTTTCTTTTCCTTTATGGTTTTTTTCACCTTTAAGGTTGAACCTTTGTACTTTTTATTTTTCATAACTTGGAATAAATGTTTTCTCTCATATTGTTCAAATTTTTCAAGCTCTACTTTTTCGTTCTCTAGTTTCTCTTCATTACAAGATATTTGCATGCAGGTGTTCTTCGTGATTTGTGAAGTTAGTTTTTTGTACTTCTACACAAATAATTTCTCTATATCTAATATTCAATCTAACACAACATTGGTATCCAATTTTCCATCATAATGAACAACTTCTATAGTAGGTTTCGAATGTGCCTTAGATAATACTCTCAATAATCTTTCCTTATCTTGATCTTCTTTAGGTTCTGGATTATGGTTTGGTGTTGTCACTTCATCATCACTTACATCTCGAAGATGTGCTCCTCTCCTCTAGGCTATCTCCATAGAATCTAATCTAGCTACAATTTGTCTCAATTGATCCAGCAAAGCATTATAAAAATTTCTCCACCATGAACCATCTTTGCAAATTAGGTTCCTAGAAGATCAGAACCCTCTGCAAGTTATAGGTCAAATCTCCTTGGGTAATAGACATTAGATGCCTTCTTTTGAGATATTCTATGATAGGTTAACTCATGTGTAGTCCAAGCCCACTTAGATGGATTCACTTATAGGTTCACCATCACAGGCATTACTTGCTAAGGATACATAGGAGTAGAAGCCAAAGTAGATATCTGATTCCTCTTCTCAACACTCTACTGGTCCATCCTCTTCTTCTAAGAAGAAGGAGAAAGAGAAGATTGAGTCTCCTTCCTGTTCCTATTGTCAGAAAGGAGCTCATGATGAGGAACATTATTTTCACAAGAGATTTGATGGCTATGAGAAATAGATTGCAGATTTGCAAGCCCTTCTTTAAAAGAGCTCTATTTCATCCCCACCTCTTCTACCTCATAGGGGTCTATCTTTCGATCTTCTTCCACCTCTTTGACATCTTCACTAGATTTTGGATAGGGTCATGCATTATGGGTTTTCATTGGATCCCCATCCTAGGTCCCTTGGATACTGGATTCAGGTGCTTCTCACCATATGGCATCTTCTCAAGGGGTCTTTTCCTCTATTGAGGCTTCTCCCATTCCTCATATTCTCATGGGGAATAACATTGCTCTAACAGTCTATGGGAAAGGTTTAGTTCATATTTAGGATGGCACATTCAATGATGTATTGTATGTTACATCTCTCTCTACAAACCTTCTCTCGATTTATAAGATTACACACTGTGGATCAGGGAAGATAGTTGAGTTCACTATAGATTTATTCTACATTCAAGATAGTCTCTTAAGCCTTTTTCTTTTTATTATTTTTTCATCTCTTTTTGGAGAGGGGTTTTTCCCACTTGGTTTTATCTTTTGTCTCTAGTTTATAGATATTTCCTTGTATTGGGTACCTGATCAGGCCTTGTTGCTTGGATCCATTTTCCTACTTTCATAGCATTGCTAGGTTAGCTTCCTCCTAAGATTCACTTAAGGTGGGGTGTTAGAGTAATTATTTTGTTATGATTATTAATTAGATCATCTTGATTGAGTTAATTAAGTGGTTTATTGCTCTAGTTACTTAAGCTTACTCTTAGGTGCATATAATTAATATTTTATATTAATTATAATGCGCAAACCTAGTTTTCTTTCCCTTTATGGTTGTGTTCACCTTTAAGGTTGAACCTTTTTACTTTTTATTTTTCATAACTTGGAATACATTTTTGCTCTCATATTGTTGAGATTTTCCAAGCTCTACTTTTTTATTCTCTAGTTTCTCTTCATTACAAGATAGTTGCATGCAAGTGTTCTTCATGATTTGTGAAGTTGGTTTTTTGAACTTCTACACAAAGAAATTCTCCATATCTAATATTAAATCTAACACAACATTGGTATCCAATTTTCCATCATAATGAACAACTTCTATAGTAGGTTTCGAATGCGCCCTAGATAATACTCTCAATAATCTTTCCTTATCTTGATCTTCTTTAGGTTTTGGATTATGGTTTGGTGTTGTCACTTCATCATCACTTACATCTTCAAGATGTGCTCCTCTCCTCTAGGCTATCTCCATAGAATCTAATCTAGCTACAATTTGTGTCAATTGATCCAGTAAAGAATTATCAAAATTTCTCCACCATGAATCATCTTTACAAATCAGGTTCCTACAAGATCGTAACCCTCTGCAAGTTATAGGTCAAATCTATAGATCGAGAACCCTACAACAAATATTCAAAATAGGGTTCTACATAATCCAATCAACACAAGGATGAATCAGGCTCTAATACCAGATGATGTAGGGAGAATTGAAATAACTAAGGCTAATAAGCACACTTAGCTACCTAAACCACCATGCAAGAGTTAGCACAATGAAAGAAGACACAAAAGAGAACATCACCATAGAGAGAGAGAGATAAAAATATTATTTATTGATTCATAAAAATATCATCATATATGCCCAGCTATAATGCCTTCTGGGTTACAACCAGTTATAAATACATTTGTTATCTAAGATCTAGCTTCAAATTTGTACTTTCTAGTTCGCTCTCTAATCATCTCTAAAAAATGCTCTAGCTCTAAGCCTAAACACTCTATTTATACTATCCAAAATGGATTATATATCATTCTAGAACATAGAGAAGTCACAAGTTGGCTCTTAGCAAATATTAAATACCTATCATGAAAATAAACCTAACTTTAAATACTTGAAGAGGCACAAGTTAGCTTGTATAATTAAATATCCAGAAATTGATGTCCAAAAAAAATCATGATATATCCTAGCTCTAGTTGAATTAGAACTATGGATAGTATTTTATGTCTTCTATAACCCCTTAAGTGTGCAAAGGCTAATTCACTAAGGATAAGTGTGCATCCATCCCAAAAGTCAAGTACAAAAAACTATCATGCATAACTGCCAAAAATTAATACTCTGGGAGAATTGCCATATCTCCCAACTTATGAGAAATTAGAACTTGTGACTTTGACACAAGGAATTACTCTAGACCCTCTATAATCCCTGAAAAGAGAATCCTCTCATTCAAAAACTAGAAGAACACAGTTTTAGCAGCATGTTAAAAATTGAAAACATGCAAGATAGTAGTGCAACCAAGGATGCTCCTGCATCACTTATGAATAAATGATTGATACTTATATATTAATCAAATTTATGTTTAGATATAATTTCTTTATAGTCACTCAATTTCTTTGACATTATTTCTACTTGAGATTTTCTTTCATAGCTTTGTTGCACTATGAATATAGATGTTTCTTTTTTTGTGGTGGAAACGAAGGTGATTGAGTTTTAGATTGATAAAACTCTAATAAGCATCTTTTTTGTTGAATGGATTTTCATATTTCAATACTATAGTTAAACCAATATAGAGCACCCACATTCTCATTACTTATTAGAAAAATGTAGAGTTAATGATTTTGTTTGGTCAGATCCATATCCATGTTTGTGACAACATATCCTTATGAATTGACTCTTCTTTGAAGTTGAATAACTGAATGGCATTCAGCTTATTTTCATCCTTGTGCCCTCCAATAATGTCATGCTTCTTCACTATTTCTATGAGCATAGAGGACTACAAGAGTGTAATGTTCCTAATCTAAATGGTTCAAAAATTAAGAGAATTCCTCTTGAATGACTAAAAGACTTTAAAGAATAACATCACTATTAATTCTTTTTATTTTTGAAATCATTAATAGTGGTGGAACCAACCTTGATTTATACTCTTCTTATTTACATGTCTATTTATGACTCTATTGTGGCCTTAAAAATAATATTTGTCTCTATAGAATTATAAATAACAAGGGTTGTGTGTAGCTCTAGTCCTTGCCTATGGTGGGGTCAGCAGAAGTATTGTGACATAGAGCAGCCTTCAATTTTGAGACTCTTTGTAGAAGATCACTGTTATAAGTTTGAAATAATGTTAGTCAAGTTATGGCTTCAAGATGGCTGGTTTTCCTACAACATTGTGGAGAAGGATAAAGAAAAACAATGCTCATTATAATGAAGCCATATGTGGTTTGACAAGCATTTCAAAGAGGCATTCAATGTATCAAATTAGATTGCTTGAACCAAAATATATATAAACCAAAGAAGGTTGTAGAAAAATATGAAAATAATTCTCATTATAGTGAAGCCATATGTGGTTTGACAAACATTTTCAAGAGGCATTTAGTGCATCAAATTAAATGCTTAATTAAAATCGAGCTAGCATGAATATGTTTGGATTGCCTTATTTTCCAATTGACATCCTTATCCATATTGTGCAATCTAATGTTTGACTTGTCATATATATGCAAGAATACAATTTTATAAGTTTAGAAACAAACCTTCTATTAAATAGGGGGTAATGTAATAGTTTGTGACATGATATGTGAAAATATAGGATTATTCTCCAAAGGTTTAGGAATAATTTAAGTCCTTTTGTGGAGTTGAATCTTTAAAACACAAAAGATGTGGATGCTAAATTTTGTGCCTGTTAAGAAAACATAACTTCTCATAAATTCTACAAGCTTTCCAAACATCATAAGTAGAGTTTTTTTGTGTGTATGAAGCCAAAAAATCTATAAGAATAACTGGTAAGGATGTAGGTATAAATTAAAGTTCAATAGAAACCATTAATATGTATTTAGTTGCAAAAGTATGGAATGCATTCAAAGCATGGGGTTTTTGTTTGCAAACTAAATTCAAAATCTTGAAAAGGTATAAAGTTGTAGGGTTTCTAAATAAACATATAGGTAAAAGTCCCTGAATGCAAATTTGTGAAGATTTAGAGTACATATACAATAAAATTTTCTACCATTGAAAGAATGACCTAAATAAGCATGCTAAGAGTCTTCTATCTTTACAAGTGATGTTTTTTGAGCATTTTTAAGTAGGAAAGAAGAACAAAGATGTCATGTATTCTCTCTAGAGAGATGCACCTTCTTATGGTCATAGAAGTCTTGAGGGAGTACTGAATCATCAAACAAAGGAAATTATTACCAATGGGATTCAGGAACAAAGTCATACACAATGCAAGCAATCCATGTACTCAAGTTGATTATTTTAAGAAAAGGGAGATTGAAAGTAATATTGATAATTTTAGAACTATGGTAGGTTGTATCTTGTAATGTGGTTTAGGTAGACACCTTTTAAATGGTGTTGCCACTTCTCCCTTGGTATTTTATACAACATAACTAGTTAGAAAGACATTGTGGGTAGGAAACTCCTCTTGTTGCTCCAATAGCTATTTTTATCCTTGCATAAAAAAATGTATAAGCATGTGTTTCACCAAGAAAATCATTAAAAACTACAATGTTATCCTAGGCTTAAGGATATAAATTGTATTGACAAGACCTAAATGCACTCTTTTCCCAAGAGAAAAATATTTATTTACAATACATAAATGGAAAGGATAGCCTTTATTGAAGAATATGGGAACTAGGGAAATCAAAAGTCCTAGGGAATAAGTTAATCTATTTTAAATTTCAAATGGTGAAATCAATCATTGTGTATGAACATGAATTATCTGAAATACTGGCTAAAATTAATGTAAAAAAATGTAGGATATAAACACAATGGATTTTGCATGGCACTCTATGATTTTATGTTTAATAATTCCTATGATGGAAAAATTTGTTGCTGATATTGATAGAGATAAATTAATTAACAAAAATCAATAGTAGTTCATACCATTGACTCTTGATTTAGAAGCTCTAAATAATAACAGTTGATAGACCAAGGATATGATATGTAATAAATGTTTGAATGCCAAAGCTTGAAACACAAAACTCTATTAAGAAAAACATGAAAAATATTTAGAACAAAACTAGTAAGAAGTCTTGTATGTAGTCCACTAAAGGCTCTAGCAAAAGATAAACTTTATTCAGCAAAAGGGTAAGTAGTTAAAAGAGAATGAAGCATCAGAGAAAAGATAAACTAATAAAATAAAGATACCTATTAATGTAACCCAAGGGTAAGTTGTAGACAAAAATGTTAAATCAAAGATTATAGTTGCTTTGCAAAGTCACATTGGGTTGCAGTATTAGGTAAATAGAAGTTGATTCATTCGAGATGAAGGTTACACACAAAAGACACATATAAAGTTTGCAGAGGGGACTTGGCTACACTACATTATTCAATTGCCACTACTTGCCACATCCTCCATTTGCTATTTATTGCCAAATTTTGATGCATGAAAATGGAAAAGACTGCCTAGATTAACATTTCAACCAATGAAAAAAAGGAATATTGAACCCAAAATTGATGATAAAAAAAAAATATTGTTGGGAAATATTATTTTCAAGCATATTTTATAGGAAAAATTTGCATTTTTCATAGTTACCTAGGTAATATTTAATGTAAAAGTAGGGTGAAAACATAAGTCCCTGCCTATGGTGGTAGGGACTAAAAAATCTTCACCCAAAAAAATCGTTATTGTATGCTTCTCTTATGAGTTCTTGCTTGGTGATTGATCTTGGCTACAAATCTTCCTCCTTGTTTGGTGTCTAACCATGTTTCTTAGCTTGGGGCATCAATTATTCATAGGATTAAATCAATATGCCACATATTCTTTAGTTTCCAAACAACACTACTCAAATTGGAAATTATCTCTTGAAGATTATTTTATCGCCTTGATTTGGGGGCCACCTATAATGACCAACATTAATATATTTGTATGCAATAAATATTGCATATTTTTCCTTAATTTTTACTCTACTCATAGGTGTTATAATACTTTTCTCTTGATATGATATTTGGGTGTCAGTCTTGTGAATTAATAATTGTCTTGTAGATTTATTATATTGTATACTCCTTTGATTGATAATTCCATGAATCTGCTCTGGAATATGAAAAGATTTACAAAATCTATCATACTAGGAGTTTTGGTTGTCAATATAAATTCCATCCACTCCAATTATCACTTCATTTCATTCTTTATGGTGGATCAATTTCTATTATATTTTTTTCATTGTGAGAGTAACAATTCATCTATAGATGTCACTTTCTCTATTCTCTACATTTTTATTCTCATGTTTGATGACTATATTTTCCATTCACATATTGTTAATATGCAGAATGGTACTATCAAAGATCATTGCTCAAACATTCCTCCAACATTTTCCTTTGTTGCAATTTTTTTTTTCTTTATCCATTGGAACTATAGTTAGTTTTTATTTTTCACCATATTGGTTGTATTTCACTTCCTTTGCCTTCTTCTTTCCTTTTCTTAATCCCACTTGAAATGCTTGTTATTCCTCTTTTACTATTCCATTCTCATGACCCAAGCACTTTTCTAGGGCTTGTCCCATTTCCATTTAAGGAAATAAAATGTTGTTAGTTTGTTCATATAACATTTCTATGTATCTCTGTTGGTTTCTTCAATCCACTGTAAAATTTGATTTCAAAAATATGTCCTCTTGCATTTGTGGATTTGGATCTAATACCATGTTGAATAAGATGGATAGTTTTCTACAAATGTACTAATATGGTCATTGTTATTGATATGTTCCAAATGCATATTTGGATCTCATATAAATCAAAGAGGAGGAGACATGTCTTTAAGGTGTAATCATCATAAAATAATACTATATTAACATAAATAATAATATATATAATATACAATATATATTTATAATATAATATATATAATATTATATTATGTACAATAATTTATTTACCAATAGCAATAATCTATCTTAGGTTGAATAAATCTGACTAAAGCTACAAATTTAACAAACATGATAAAACATCAAGAACTAGATCTAGATTTAATAAATAGATTTGTATCCTATGATATCTAGTTAGTCCCTTGCAAAGATAATAGGCATGCATATGTTATGGCTAGTTTGAAATCTCTCTTATGTCTCAATGATGACAAAGATTTCCAATTCACTATTCATATTGTCTTGGAACTCGTTATTTATAGTTATGAGACAATGATAAATTAATGTCATACCTTGAGTTCTGATCAATAGTTTACTAACATCTTCTAGTATTTGAAAGATGGAGCCTTTCTTGAATCTTCTATTTGAAATTCCCATACTTGTATTATGAAATTGGTTGCTTGATATATTATCTTAGATGATACTTTATACGAAATATCTTATAATAGCCATTTACTTAGATATCTAGGATACACTAAAATTTTAGTCACTTTACAAGAAGCTCATGTTCGATCTTGTTATGGACATTTTGGTGGATATTATTATGAATGGAATATTATTAGCATACAATAGAATGATATTATTTTTCCTTTCTTGAGAAATGTCCATAGTGTCAACAACATAGAAACCTTATACATGCTTCTGCTACCACCTTTCATACTTAGTTAACATCTTTGACTTTCAACATTTGGTCTTAATCTAAACAGTATGATACCTCCTCCTTCTTCACAAGGAGTTACTTATATTCTAACTTCTAGAAATTATTTTAGTAAGTGGTTTGAATTCGTCCCACTTTGATCTACTATAGAATAAGCTATCTATGATTTCATTCTTTAGAATATTATTTCATGATATGGATTTCTTGTTAGAATATATAGTCCAAAAATATAACTAAGAGGGTGGAATACCAATATAACTGAGAGTGGGGTGGGGGGGTGAATTAGTTATACAAATAATATCATAATTATCAACCTAATTAAAAGTTAACCATATGAGTAATATAATCATAAACCATAACAAGATACTCATACACAATAACACTAGATATGTTAACTAGGGAAAGCCTTGGAAAACATTGGTGAGGATGGTACCCATAAGATGATGTACTAATATAAATGTTCCTTGATAGAGGAGAGACCCTGTTAGGAGTCTATACTAACAATCAATATATATCAGTCACTGTTCAGAGACTTTGGATCCCTGTTAGGATATTCCAACCTTGTTAGGAGGTGTGGAAGAGATTTGGACCCACTAGCCAAACAAATTCAAGGGAAAGACCAATGAACCCACTATCCAAATGATCTTTGTATTATTCCTTGTAAAATAATAAAAATGAATAGTACTTCCTCTATCATGTCAATCAGACCTCTTCTCCTTCTGAATTTGTAACCAAATCACATATATCACATCTAATGATCCCTTGGATTGCTTACTCGCATTCACCAAACACTCTGCTCCTTTTTACACTTTCCACTTTATACAATGTTTACTCATCTTCAACACTTTACAAACAAGGAAATAATCTTTCCTTTATACCATATCTTCAAAATAATTCCTTGAGTCGCCCTTGAGGCCTTCCTAATTAATTATAATAAGATAATTAATTAATTATAATTACAATAGCACTGTTAGCTTATAGTATATATAAAACTTCAAACATGTGATACTAGGGCTTGTGCATCTATTGATGTCACCATTTGACTATCTTTTGTCACTATTTAACTGTGCATCTTCTTATTACATCTAAGATGAAAGATATAATACAAACATCAAAAATTAATTTCCAAGCATGTTGTCTTTGAATTGCTCTCAATAAATCTTTGACTTACGTATTGTGCATTCCACCACATTATTAGGACACTATACTAAACATGTCCATGACTGCACATAACCATACAAGAAAAACCTTTTCTATACAACTAAGATCTCTCTTTGCTACTCTGCCATTCTTCACAAACTTATTGCTATGTTGACATCAATGAAAAACATAGTCATAAATGCAACATATCAATACTCTCTAATGTTTAGGATACTCACCCAATGTAGTATCATCAACATTCATGCTAACATTCCCTTCTACTATTATTTGTGACAATGGAAAATCTTATAAAAATAAGGAAGTGAAGAAGTTTATGGAGAAATATTGTATTCATCAATGATTTTATACATCTTACTACCTTTAATCCAATGGTCAAGCTAAGGCATCTAACAAATTCATTGAGAGAATCTTAAGAAAAATTGTGAGTAAGCATGGAAAATATTGTCATACACAACTCACATATGCTTTATGGGATTATAGGATAGGATTTTTTATTGGTAGTGAAACTTATTCCTACAACTTGGTGTATGGTTAGAAATTCCCTCTCTTTGAGTCTCTTTCCATGAAATCATTAATACTAATCCTCTTAGAATACAACCTTTACAAGAATTGGAAATGTTGGATGAACAAAAACAAAAGCATTGGAACGTTGAAGAGCTTATCAAATATCCCTTCTAAATTACATTAACACTTAGTTAATGTGGGTGATCTTCTTCTTTACAAGAATCAATAGAATGCTAATAATTTACTAGATAGAAAGGGAAAATTTAGTCCTAATTGGATAAGTCCTTTTGTGGCTACTAAAGTATATGGATTTTATTCATATAATATTGTGGATATGGATGGTGTACCTCTTAAAGAACCTATCAATATTATGCATCTTTATAATTCTTATGTCTAACTTACCTTCCTTTCTATACTTATGTTTCTCTTGATAAAATGGCCATTATGTTCTATTGGAGTGTAATATTTAGAATCCCAAAATATTACTTTAGAAACATTTTTATTTTCTCAAATAATTTTTATTATTATGCAATTAATTATGATACTAATCATAAAAATAACAGTCTCTCTTTTATATATATATATCATCATCATCATCATCATCATCAAAATTTTGTATACATGGAAGGCATTGTACAAAATATGCCTTTATATATATCATCTATTTATTTACCAGTCTATGTGAATGCTCAATAGGGTCATGGATCCCTAATCTCTCTTATCCATGGTGTGAGGAGGATGGTCTCTAGGATTAAGTGTTATGATTATGGCTTTTGGAGTATCTATGCACCATCATGCACTCTTGTATCACTTATAGCTTGGTCTCTAGCTCTACTATGTACACTAAAGTATCTCCTCATTCTACTATCCTAACCTAGTCTCTAGGAAAATTGATACAAATTTATCAGCATTTTTTCTTGGATCTCTTTTTCCTCCAACCTCATCACAAGGAGTAGAACATACTGTCAAATCTATAGTTAGCTCCTTTAGGACCTGACTCGTGTAGCTCCTTCACTTTTTTTTATTTCTTTGCAATCATAGAATCATGTTATTTTTATGCAATATTTCTTTCAATTAAAATTCTAAATCTATAAATCAAATCATACATGACATCCCCTTAGAGTACTTTATCTCTCTTGCTAGTGCTAAAGGTGGGGGCATGGACCAACATATCTCTTCATTCTCTTGTTGATTATTTCATAGAAATGGGGTATCACTATGACATCATGGGAATAATGATCGCAATGGGAGGTCATGCACTATGAAAGAAGGCTCCTCATCCATTGCATGATCTAGTAGGGGCATGTCCTTTTCTCCCTCTTCCTCTCTTGATGGGGACACAACTCAAGCACAGAATGGACACAATAGGAAAGGGAAAATTGTATTAACTATGTAAGTATGCTATTACATTCAGTACAGAGAAAATAGACTTCAAAACATGCCCTATGGGCTTACAATAGCATAAATCTGGAGATAAATTCTTCTCCTAGTACCTTCTTCCAAACTCCACTTCAAACTGCCTTTTACAATGCTAGAAATGTTCTTAAATAGACCTCGGAGGGTTAAGGATTAGGAATAAATTCTAGAAAGTTCTAGTTGGCATCCACTGACCAAATAGAAGGCTCTAGAAGTCGCATTAGAAGTTGGCACTAAATTAGAAGAATCCAGAAACGGTAACCAAACTTTCGGGAGGCATAACTTTTGAACCGTAGCTCTGATTGACGAACTGTTTACATTTCTGGAAAGCTCTCAAAGTGCTCTATAGCCCTATGGACCAGCTTTGCTCATCCCCCATTTTTTGGCCCTGTACGAGGTCATTTAATGCCCCTAACTTGACTTTGAAGCATTCTTCAGAGGTCTCCAAAAACCAAAAAATTGCAATAACTTTCAAACCATGGGGCTTTTCGACCTGATTCTTTTTTTGGAATGCTCCAAATTACAATTACAATATTCTAACCAATTTACACCTTCTAGTTCACCAAAATGATGTCTCAATTACATACTCCTTTTTTTTGGCATTTACACATATCCCAAGGTGATTAAAAACTCTATCTTAGAACATTGATAGTGGAACTGTGAGAGTTGGAACCTTTATTTGACCCAAATGGGTATCCATAAATGAAAACACATGAAACAAAAACTAAGTCTAAGTACATTTTTTTGGTTGACACAGGATTGCCCTTATACCTCTGGATGCTCCTACATCAGACACCCAGGGTAGATTGAAAAGTGACCCTGTCACTTTATGAATGGTAGAGGAAATCCCAAATGGGAAACCTCAGCTGCTGAAATCCAAGTTGAGTACTCTATCAGCCGTCATTTCCACTTGACCAGATACTCTTCATACTGCCTATTTTTTGTAATCCTTCCCACATGATGATCTAGAATGTCTTCTATCTCCTCCTTCTTAGAAGCAAGAATTGGACATGGCTCTAATATTGGCTCCTCATCTGCAGATCCATCATGATACTTTGTTAAGTCTACAATGTTGAAAATAGGAGAAATGTGAATACCATCTGGTAACTCCACCTCATACGCATTTCCTGAGTCATGATTCTTCAAAATTTTGTAGGGGCCAAATTTCTTCATTTTTAGCTTGTTGTAAGTACCAGTTCGAAATCTTTCTTTTCGTAAGTGTACCATGACTAGATCCCCTACTTGGAATTCCTTATGTCTTCTCCTTTGATCAGCCCTAGCTTTATACTCATGATTCATCTTGGTAATGTGTGCTTGAACCTCCTCATGTAGACACTTGATATGTTCAGCAAATTCTTCAGCTTTAGCACTTGTCCTCTCCCCTTGCTCTATCTTCCTCAATTCTAGTGCAATCCTTGGGCTACTTCCATAGACAATTTGGAATGGTGATCTACCAGTACTCCTATTTATAGAGTTATTGTAAGAAAACTTCGATTTTGGTAGAATTAAATCCAATCCCTTGGGCTTATCCCCAACTAAACATCTCAGCAAATTGCCCAGACTTCTGTTTACCACTTCTGTTTGGCCATTAGTCTGCAGGTGATGTGTAGAACTACACTTCAAGTCTGTTCTCAACTTCTTCCACAATGTTCTCCAAAAATACCCTACAAATTTAGTATCTCTATCCAAAACTATACTCCTTGGAAGACCATGTAGTCTTACAACCTCTCTGAAAAACAAGTCTACAATATGGACAGCATCATGAGTTTTGTGGCATGGAATGAAATGTGCCATTTTAGAGAACTTATCAACCACCACAAATACTGAGTCATTACCCCTTTTTGTCCTTGGCAATCCAAGAAATAAATCCATACTTATGTCCTCTCATGGCTTTGATGGAACATGCAATGGCTGATATAGTCTAGTATTATGACTAAATTCCTTGGAAACTTGACAAATCTGACAACTTTGTACAAACTTCTTCACATCCTATGACATTTGAGGCAAAAAATAATATTCTTTGAGAATGGCAACGGTCTTATCTCGACCAAAATGTCCTACCATCCCTCCACTATGTTTCTCCTTAATTATATTTTCGCTCATGGAACTCCTTGAAATGCATAATTGACTACCCTTGAATAACATACCACCCTAAATCAGATAGTCTAACCACTTAGTTTTTTCTAAAGCAAAAGGCTCTTTACAAGCTTTCCATGCTTCAGCAAAATTAGGATCCTTAGGCTATAGATTCTTGAGTTCATCAAACCCAACTACTTCAACTTGCATTACTATAAGAACCAATTGTCTCCTACTTAGTGCATCTGCAACCCTGTTAGATTTTCCACTTCTATGCTTCAACACAAATGTATAGGTCTACAAGATCTATCTTTGTGAAGTACTAAGATCCACTCAAGCAATCCATAACATCATCCATTCTTGGCAAAGGAAATTGATACTTGATGGTTATCCTATTGATAGCTTGAGAGTCTATAGACATCCTCCACTCTCCATCCTTCTTCGGTGCCAGTACTACAGGTGCTGCACATGGACTCAGGCTCTCCCGAATAAAGCCCTTCCTCAATAGCTCCTGAACCTATCTATTTAGCTCCTTAGTTTTAGTAGGAGTCATCCTGCGAGTGGCCTTGTTAGGAAAACTAGCTCCTGCTATTAAATGTATCTGATGACTAATTTTCCTTACTGGTGGCAATCCTTCTGTAACATTATTAGAGATAATATCTCCAAACTCACCTAGTAAATCTGAAACTTCAAGTGGTATTTCACTACTACCTTCTCTATCTTTCTTAGGAATCAAAGCATAGCACATATGCTGATGTTTCATGCCATCTGAAAACTTCCTTCCATCAACAAGACAAATCCTAGCACTGCTACATACCTTTTCGTCTTCCTTTTGCATGGGCTTTAGTTTGTGGTGAACTCCATCCTTTGTTAGAGAGTATGTGTTTGCATGACCATCATGTATTGCATTCCTATCAAACTGCCACGGTCTACCCAATAATAGATGGAAAACATTCATTGGAATAACATAACAAAGAACTTCATCATGGTAACTCCCAATTTTGAATTTCACTAAACATTGTTCACTTACCAGGACCTTATGATCATCTTTCACCCAAGCAATCTGATTGGGCTGGGGGTGTTTCTCCCTCTTGAGCTTCAGCTTAGAGACCATCTCCTCTGACACCAAGTTATCAGTGCTGCCACCATCAATGATCACATCACAACATTTATCCTCACACTTGAACCTAGTATGGAATAAACTCCTCATTTGTCCTAGTTCAATCTCACCACTTAGTAGGACCCTTTCATTTACTAAAGTCTCTCCTCTTTTTGCATCCTCTAAATGTGATGATTGTGTATCCTCATCCACATGAGCAACCCTAGCTTGACCCTCAGCTCTCCTATCTATCCTTCCTTGTCGTTGAGGGCATTCAAAGTCATGATGACCTTCTTCATTGCAATGGAAACAGGTACAATGAAAGCCTCCTCTTCCTTGTCCACGTCCTCTACCTCTTCCTCTCTTATTTCCAATGTCTTGATCTTGGGAGTGGTTGAAACCCTCGTTCCTCTGGTTCCTACTAGTACCCACATCTTCATTTTTCTTTTGGGTTTCATTTTAGCCTCCACATGACCTACCACTACCCCTTCCTCCTTGACCATGCCCTCTTTTTCTCCCTTCAAACCTCTTATTTAGCTTCTCTTCAACTCGTAGGGCAACCTGATATGCCTCTTCAATGTTGGTCATTCTTACCAGACTTAATTCCTCTTGGATGCTAGGTTGCAACCCACTGATATAATGAGCAACCTTCTCCTTATTTTCTTCTGCATGCCTCACTCTAATCAGATGTCAATAAAACTCCTCTATATATTCTTGGACTGATTTTCCTACTTGCTTTAACCCATGCATCTTCTTAAACAAATCAATCTCATAATCAACAAGAATGAACCACTTCTTCAATTTGTCCACCATACGATCCCACATTGTGATCTTCTCCTTTCCTCTTCTGTTTTGTTCCAATTGAACCTCTTGCCACCAGATTTTGGCATGTCCTTTCAGTTTGGCCTTTGCAAACTTAACCCTATCTGGGTCCCTGATATCCTCATACTCAAAGTACTCTTCCAGTTCATTGATCCAATCGATCAACTCATCTAGTTTCAAATTTCCTAAAAATACACCCACATCAATTATAGGTCTTTTCCCAAACTTAGTAATGGCCCTAAAAAGCCTCTCCTCTAAATGATTTAGAAATTCCCTATCAAATTCCCCTTCTGGTCCAATTTCTTCTTCTTCATTGTCATCCTCACTTTTGTCGCCTACAGCAACATTTGTCCATCTATGAAGCTCCTCTTGCAACGCTTGTACTTTTCTTTGGAGGGCTCTAACCTCCTCAAGATTAATAGCTCCAGCCCTTCCACCATGCTCTCTTCATGGAGGCATCTTCTTAACTCAAACCCACAACCACACAGTCCTGGTGTAAACTGCCTCACAATCGACGCTTTGTCTACACACTCAAGAAAACTAGCTCTGATACCACTTGATGGGGACACAACTCAAGTATAGAATGGACACTACAAGAAAGGGAAAATTATATTAACTATGTAAGTATGCTATTACATTTAGTACAGAGAAAATAGACTTCAAAACATGCCCTATGGGCTTTAAATAGCATAAATTTGGAGATAAATTCTTCTCCCAGTACCTTCTCCCAAACTCCACTTCGAACTGCCTTTTACAATGCAAGAAATGTTCTTAAATAGACCTCAGAGGGTTAAGGATTAGGAATAAATTATAGAAACTACTAGTTGGAATCCACCAACCAAATAGAAGGCTCTGGAAGTCGCATTAGAAGTCAGCACAAAATTAGAAGAATCCAGAAACAGTAACCAAATTTTTGAGAGGCATAACTTTTGAACCGTAGCTCCAATTGATGAATCATTTACATTTTCAGAAAGCTCTTAAAGTGCTCTATAGCCCTATGGACCAGCTTTTCTTTTCCCCCATTTTTTGGCCTTGTAGGAGGTCATTTAATGCCCCTAACCTAACTTTGAAGCATTCTTAGGAGGTCTCCAAAAACCAAAAAATTGCAATAACTTTCAAACCGTGGGGCCTTTTGACCTGATTCTTTTTTTGGAATGCTCTAAATTACAATTACAATCTTTTGACCAATTTACACCTTCTAGTTCACCAAAATGATGTCTCAATTACATACTCCTATTTTTTTGACATTTACACGTATCCCAAGGAGATTAAAAACTCTATCTTAGAACACTGAAAGTGGAACTATGAGAGTTGGAACCTTTATTTGACCCAAATGGGTATCCATAAATGAAAACATATGAAACAAAAACTAAGTTTAAGTACATTTTTTTGGTTGACACAGGATTGCCCTTATACCTCTGGATGCTCCTGCACCATCTCTCCTCTATAATAGCATCCTCTGATTTTGGCTCATGTCCATCATATGCTTTTTCATCTAGATCAAGTATTTCCTCTTCTTCCATATCTAGTGTAAGGTGATCTACATCCTCCATCTCCTCACCCTTTCCATCTCCTTATACTCATCTGTAGAAGCTCCTTCTTGAACTCTATGAACGGGACTAGTATCCCTTGTGGGAAATTGTAGTGGGGAGATGGACCTCACTCTATCTCTAATCTAGTACTTGATGTAATTATCTATACAACTTTCATATAGGTTTTTTGTGTTAGGTACATCCTTTCTATCCTCTAAATCATTAGAGGTGATTTCCACTACTATAGGTCAACATGTGGCTCCATCTATCTAAATAGATCTCTAAGGGTGTGCATATTATTGAATTACTCCTGGTACACCCCATTGTAAGCCAAACTCCCTTAGTACTTAGTCATAGTAGTATTGCATGGCCATATGACTCTACTATCCCTCTAGGAATCTCCTCTAAAAAATCTCATCCCTTATGCAGTATTAGGCCACGCTATCATCCTTATGTATGGTATCCACACTATTTTATCACCATGTATGCAATCAAATCTTACTCTCCATTATAGTACATCTCTAAATTGCCAAAATCTAGCTAGGAGATATGCATACAGTCTCAATAGAGTTTGATCTAGTGTTGCAGGAATTCCTATAGGCCTAGTGCATGCAAAATGATCAAACAACCATACCTATAAGAGTGCACATACTACTAAACTATATCTCTAGTACCTTATAACTCTTCTTAGCTCTAGGTATGGAGTCACTAGAATATTCCTATCCCATCTAAACTCTCTCTAGTGCTCATACTAGATGTATAAAAGGTGATAGAAAAATTGTCCCCTTACCATTATAGGAAATTATGTGGCTTAACAAACAACATATCCATCATCTAACTAAGGAAGTACCACCTAGAATGATATCATGTAGCTCTATTTGATCTTCTCTTGATATCATTAGTGATCTTTGACCTATCAAATACTCCTCATCCTCAAAAATATGCTCTATGATCTTCCCAAGATAAGGCATCACTAGAAACCCTCTAATCAGAATGTGGAATATGTAATAAACATCCTCAAGTGTAACTATAATATTTCTAGTTGAAGAATGGAAGGAAAAAGTATCCTCATCACACCACTCTATCAGTGCTAAGATCATGCCCCAGAAGTATCTTAGGTATGGGATCTTTCTTACACAGTAGAGGCCTAACTTCCTTGACAATTATATATATGTCCTCGATGCTCACCTTGTGCACACTATCTTGTATAAATCACATCACATGTGACATCAAAATAAACATTAGTATCATCCTTGGATTTAGTCTGATTATTTTTGTAAGGTTCTAATTCCCCTTCATCAGGGTCAACATTTTCTAATTTAAGGTTGACACTCCTTGATTTGGATTAGTCTCCCCTGATTCAAGATTGACTTTCCCCATCAAGGTTGACCTTTCCTGAATTAGGGTCAACTTTATGCCCAAAATACAAATTATTTATCAAAAAACTAAAAAATTACTCTATACTATGGCCTATCTCAAGAAGAAAATCCCCAGTTGTGATGATTTCTCTCAACACCTTCATCCTTGTGTTCTCAAGGTCCTTCTTTATTATCATCACTCTTTTAGCTCTTCAAACTAAAAAGGTAAGAAATGAATGGTAAGACCCCCATTTGTAGTTTTTTTCAATGTAAAATTAGGGTTGGGTAAAAGCACAACCCACATCATGTTTTATAAAGGAAAAAAGATCCCAGAATGTAAACTCTTCAACTTTAATGGCATTAAAATGGTATTTGTGTTTAGAATTTGAAGATGATGAAAACCAAGGAAATGTGTAAAATTGGATGGATTTTATGCCTATAATTATTTTAACTTTTTAAAGTAAGGATTGATTCTTTATTTTAAAAATTTTTGAAGTCCTTTTTTTAACTATGACAAATTATAGGGTATAATTCATGTCAAACAACTATATGCAAAAACATCTTTTTTTCTCTAATTTGAAAATATGTTATAGATTACATATATAGCTAGGGTACAAAAAAGAAATATTTTTTGTTTATTCATATTTTCTTTGTTATAAGTACTCAAGTTTGACCTTATACAAAACCAACAATTTTTTCCTCCCATCAAAATTTCCTTATCAATTCTATACCTTTTGAAAAGGAAAATACATATTCTTGAAGAGGACACTCTCCTTTAGGGTTAAATATGAATTTTAATTTTTTAATATTATTTACTTTTTTTCCTTTCCTTTTTTGAGGTAGCATCTTCTAAAATGTTAAAATACCTCCTTATAATATTTTAAAATCATTACATATTATAACTAAACAAAACACTATGAAATTTATATAATGATGATATTGACTTTGAGATTTATTAAAATGTATTTTTAGTTTTGAGAAAATTTGAGTTTTTTTAGATAAATGATATTTTATCTAAATAGGTTGAGAGGTCCTAAAAGGTGGCACAATTTTGTGCTTTTACCATGTTACAATTAGGCTTTCCTTTCTATGCATTTATAATAGGAATCTACTCATTCTATCATAACTTGAGCTAGATAACTCTAATTTTCTCCCCATTAGAAGTGTTAGAATTTTGATTCATTTATCTTCCCTTTAAAATTGGTTGGGAAATTTTTTGATAATTTCCTAATTAATTTTGAAGGTCTTCTTCATGAATCTATACATTTGATTCTTAGGGTTAGTTATATCACCCTATTTCACCTTTCCTAAAAGAGAAAGTTGAAACATGGGGGCATATGGGCACCTATGAAACTCATAGAATCATCCTTAGTAAGATCTATATGATTTTTTATTTTCACTAATATGTATTAGATATGGGCGCTAACACTTTCTTCTAGGATGATGGCTCTTGGACTTTGCTATATCCTTTTTCTCTAAAAGGTTTTTCTTTACTTCAGCTTGCATATTCATGTAGTGTCATTGCTAGCTAAAGTGGGGGCTAAATATAGCACCCTAAATTCAAATCACTTCAATTTATGACCATTTAGTACCTAGTTAATATAATTCAATGATAAAATTGCATTTAAGTATCTCACTTCTCCTCCTCTTAAATGGGTTTAGGTAAGACCTAATAAGTCCTCCTTAGTATTCCTTTTATACAATACAAAGCTTGAGGTAGGATACATTTATCTAGGTCATATCCTTTCCATTCTCTCAAATCAACTTAATTCTTTTCACACTAAAATAGGGTTCTCTTAGAATCTGGATTTGATTTCTAGATTCTAGGACTTATTTTGGAGTCTCAAGATAGTCATAGGGGATTCTGCATATTATCATCAGGGCTGAATTTTTCCCCTAATCAACCATGGGTGAAGTTTTCCTTTGATGAGTAGGTCCCAGTTTGACTTTTGAAAGTTGGAAACTTGTCAAGGTTTGGTCTAAAATTAGGTCTTTGAGCACAGTTTTCTTGTGGGAGGAAATTAATCCAAATTCTTTATAAACACCCTCAATCACTTCATTTGGCATAACATAACATCATATGTGTATAGACCATCAAGAAAGAAAGCATTTCTCAGTGTACAAGCCATTATGGTAATATTGATTTGTCTTAGTACATTTGCAAGGTGGAAGAAAGGAGGCTTGGAAATATCCTTTGAAGCAAGAGATTTCTACATTCTTCCTCTTCACATTTAATTTAAGCATTCAAGATTCAATCATGGAGTAGTAAATATAGATCATTAGTATGGCTTTGAATACTCTAGCCTTGAAGGCTTGGTATGCTTTCTATGTTATCCTCATATCTATTCCTTACTATCTAATCTACATTTAAGCACAACACTCCATGCTAGGGTTTTTTATCCTTGAATTTGAACATTCAAAGCTCATGCATGAGCATCACACACATTACATATTAAAATTGACTATACATTAAGGTGGAAATCTCCAATATAGGGGGTTAACTAAGGTAAATCCCTATATAGCCACCCATACCCCACAATTTAGATATCACTAGATCATGAAAGGAAAAATAAGTTGTAGATTAAAGTACCCATTTCATTAGTTAGAAGAACTATGAAATTAGAATCAATGTTGGACACCATCAATTGGGGCAAACTTCACTCTTAAGGAATTATTTTTTCCCTAATGAATTATTTCATCCCTAGAAGGTTGTAAAAAGATTTCTAAATTTTGGTTGTCTCATTATTTCATTCTTAGATCTAGATTTGTTCACTTCCAATAGCAATGTACCACACATAAATCGAGGTTCAAAGATTCAATATAAGTACCCTTGTATCCCTCTATGTCAATTCAACATTTAATTTAAGCACTTATTGTTGGAATTTACAAGTGGAAAGATTTACTTCTAAGAGGGGGGTGAATCAGAAGTAACAAACTTTAACCTATAGAACTATTTAATTGAAACCAATCACATCCATCTAACATCTTATAATAAACATGAAAGTAAAGACATGAATTAAAATAGATAAAACAAGCTTTGATCACCCAGAAACCCTCCAAAATGAGAAGGTAATAACTGGGGTGGGGATGATACCCACAACTTATCACTGCAGCAATGTGTAACTGGTCAAGGTTACAAAGTTTGACCACCATCAATGGTATACCCTGTGAAAAACCTACCCTATTAAAGGCTTTGCACCTTGTTAAGAGTGACCTATCTAAAGGATTTACAAACATTCACTTGGAATGTCACCCTATTAAAGGATTTATAACCTAGTTAAGGATTTACAATATGGCTATTAAACCAACCTATCTTCATAGGATTTTCATTCTCCTAATACAATGGCTAGAAAGTATAGTAGAATATGTTGACTTGATGACTTATAATCTTGAATTGTTGATTCTAGATCCTTGTTCTATCCAACCTGATATGATCCTTCCTGATCTGATATAACTCTGTTCATAGTGTTGATGCTCTATTCTAATCATGATTTTGCAATGTTGTTCTTCCTCTAAGTCTTTACACCCCTTCTACTTCCTTCAAAACTTTGCTAGCATTCTCTCATGGATTCCATATAGTCCACATGACCTCTTACACACACTAGAATTATGGGGTTTTGACCTCCTTATAAAGATTTTGAGACTTAGGGTTAGGTATGAATCTACAATCGAGACTCATCCATCTTTTTCAGCTCAATTCTTTCCATATTTCTTGATTGGTTGCATGTTGATTGCATAGGGAATATAATAGATTCAATCTTATATTTTATATCCTTCAAGATTCATCTTGAGTTAACTCAAAAATAGTTTACATATAAGTTTTTGAGGGCACAAACTTTTATGTTGATTCTATGTTACTCAACACTTACTGATTGGTGATGCTTGACACATATAGGATTTCTATCTTGCTTGGCTCCTATAGTAACTTTTTCTCGATCGACACCTATACTTTGCTTGGAACTTATATTAGTTTGGCATCAATTTTCACTTGGCACTTGAAACTTTCTTGAAACTTGAATAATTCGGCACCTGTTGAATTTTTGGCTTGGTACATATTGTAGCTTGGCATCTATATTATACTTGGCATCATTTTAGAAATTTCTTAAGCGTGTTGACACTCAATTGTCAAAATCAATCTGAGACCAACACTTATCTATCTTAAACTTTTATTTCCTATATCTAGAATTAATTGGTTTATATCTCAAGGGAAAGTCACATTCTTTAGCTACCTTCATAATTGTTAGATCTTAACTTGCGTTAATGCTCCTTTATCCCTTGGATTGCATTTCCTTGCTAAGATTTAACACCTTTGAGGGTTAACTTAAAAGAATATCTTTCCTTGTAATCCATCCCTTTTGAGGTGTGTGTGGCTATATGGTGAACTTAGTTTTATTCTTTATGATTCACATTTTCCCTAACATGCTTAGTCTAAATTGTTGTTGTGCCAATCCTAGTGATTTTTCTCTAATAGATATTTGGTAACCTCTAGGAGGTTCTTGTTGGTTGATTTTGCTACCATGTAACCTTACAAATAGTAATTAATTAAGTATTTCAAAGTAAGTTTTCTTTCATAATCCCACTATAGGAGTTGGGTGTAGATGAATGGCATGCATGGTCACATTCAAGGGCAAAAGGCATTCCAAATCTAGTGGAAACATTGTGCTCGATGAATTAAGTACTACATCCATCATGTTGTTCTTACAAGGGATAACTTTAGACCTCCAGGTACAATAGTCTATTATGGTTAGCATGTATAGGTGTTTATAAAATGAGTTGGTATTTATGTCCATGATGAAATAACATACTCACTGGGTAAAAGGCCTAGCCTTAAAAATTAGTTGAAGGGTCATTGCATGATTTTTATCTCTAGGAGGAATAGTTTGGTAAATGTTACATTTCTTCATGTAATTATGGACATCATAAAACAAACAAGGCTAATAATACCAATCTTAGAACATATACTAGGTTGTAGCATTAGCTAAGTCATGTATGATCTCATACTATCTATGGAATTCTTCAATCATTTTATTTGCTTGTTCTTGACCAAGACATCTAAGATATATACCCTCGAAATCTTGACAAGAAAATGTCCAACCCTTGATCATGAAATATGTGCTCTTTAATATAAGGGCATGGAATTTTTGGGTAGGGAGCCCCTTTAGACATTTTTTGTGCAGCAAGAGGTATACAAAATTAGCATACCATGAGTCTTGGTTTAGAGTTTCCATGGTATATGTTTGGAATTCTATTTTGAGGTCAGTTGAAGCAATGAATTTTAATAATCCTTGCTTGCAAACTAGCTTTGCAAGAGGTATTTATAAATATTATTCTTAAAGGATGTTCATCCACTTCCCATGTCTTTCATTGAGTTCACTTTGCATAAGAATTTATTTTACCACTTGGACCATAACTATTGCATGCAACTTATTTAAGAGAACATAATGTCATAATTTCTTCACAGCCCCAACAAGAGTGAAAACTCTCTTTTTAAGGGTGGAATATTTAATTTTGACATTCTTTATGGTGAAGATCATGAAAATATTGGTTTTCTCCTCTCTTTTGACCTTTTGAGTTTATATAAGTGACAGAGTGTGCAGATGCAAAGGAATGAATGTATAACTAGGGATTGTAATTGGGACTCCCTTGGACTAGGGCCACTATCATAGCCTATTTTATTAGTAGAAAGGTCTTATTTTCCTCTAGAATCCACTTTATTTTACTCTTCTTGTCACAACCTCAACAAATCATGTCATGAAACATTGGATAAAATTTATCTTCTTGAACAAAGATCTCATTTCTTTCTTTCTATGAGGAATCTTCAAATTCAATAAAACCTCTACACTCTAGTGGTTAGTTGTACTATCCTTCTTAGAGATGATATGTCCTAGTAATTTTCCCTTAGTGATCCTTAATGTACATTTCTTGGGGTTTAATGAGATACAAAATCTATGACTCTCTCGCAAATCTTGGCAACATGCATGACGTGATCATGCCTATCTCTAGAAAAAGATTGTTAAATCATCTCTGTAGATAATTATGCATTTGTTAAGTAATCCTTTGAAAGATGTATATATTTCATTTTGGAATGTAGCCTAGAAATGATAAGCCTTTGGGCATCCATCTATAGGAAAATTTTCCTGACTTGGTGGTAAATGTCATCTTAAGCTAGTCTTCATGATTAATTATGATATGATTATAGCTTGAGTGTTTATCTAAGAAGGACATCATTTGAGAATCATTTACAATTTGTAGGAATTTTTCTAGCAAAGGAAAATGATGGTTGTCTTTCATTGATGCTCTATTTAGGTTATGGAAATGTACTCATAATATGATCTCTCCACTTTTATTCCAATTTGGGGCCAAATTAGCTACTCATGTGGTATGCCAAATGGGGAAGATTATTCTTCTAGATAGTATCTTGTGAACCTCTTGATGAATCAGTGGTTTGATCAAGGGGTTTACAAGCCTTTTCCTCTACCTAAATAGATTGACACCTCTCTTGAGGGGTATATTGTGTGTCATCATGGATATGTCATACATTTTTAGATCTTTGTAGCTTCATGCAATAACATCAATGTATTCTCATAGAACTATAGGAATCTTCCTTTTTTCTTCAAGGGAAGAGGAGGTCCCAATAAACATTCTTTTCTCCTCAATTTTTGTCTCGAGGTTGGCCTTTTTATAATTTACTCCCTCATACGAGGGAAGGCACCTATCTTTGACCCATGGGTTTGAGTCAAAGATACATTCAAGTTTTACCATTCCCTTTAAGATAGTGTTGGTAGGAAGATTAAGGATCTCTCCTAGATCATTTTCCTATCATGTATCATCATGTGCTTCTTCTTCCAAGAAATGACCTTTGAATACACCATAGTTTGTCCAATAAAGACTAGGATATGTCAATCATCCTCAAAGACTTGGAAGTGGTTGATATTTTTGTGGATGGATTAGGTCTCTACCATTTCTATAGAAAAATGTCAAAGGTGAGATCCAACCATGGGTTTGAGAGAGATGGTAGATACAATAAGGGCATTAGGTAAATAATTGTGCTTCCATAGGATGAATTCAATACTAAAGGCATTAAAATTCTTGATTAAGTCCTAAACCCAATTTTTATAAGACATTAATTAATTTTCGTGGCATGTATACTAGCTTTGAACCTATTTGACAATGATTTTTGAGACTTCAAGTACGCAAAGGCATGTGACTATTTTTTTAGGAAAAAAATTAAACTAAAAAAAAAAAAAAATTTACTCATCTATATTTTTTGTGCATTCAAATTATAGTTGGTTGGAGGAAAGGAAAGATCTCCCTTTTAGGTCAATCAATTCTACTCCACCAAGAAAATGTGCAAGATTTTACCATATATTTTAAAACTTGGTAGAAAGGGAGGATCTTTAGTATTTCCTTGAAAGATGGTTGTATTGGCATCATTACAAGTCGCATTCTTGTAATAGTTGGTTGTGCTTTAGGTAAGTTAAGTTATTGTATAAGATCCTTTTGCTACTTGGAGTAGTTCAACAAAATGTCAATCAGGGACATAGTAGTATTGGTACTCTCCATCACCCATGTTATATCAAACTTCACTTTAGAGGAGCCTAAGCCTTTCATCAAAGACTACAAGGTTGGTCCTTGAGAAGGAAGTGAATTAATGTTGGTATGCCTTTCCAAGGGTATAAGTTTTTCTTGGGTGGGACTAAGATTGTGAAGGGGCCCTTTTGAATTATCTTCCAATGTTGTAAGAAGGCCACAACTTAGTGAAACCATTGGCATCATAAGTAGGGATGGAGTCATTAAAGAATCCTTGGAGAATGGACTCCTTATCTTCTTGTTCACCCTACACATAGAATATAGTTTTGCAGATGAAGGCATTGTTGGAAGGTTCTATTAGAGTCTCTAGGGTATTCTTGTTAGGATCATGATTGCAAGTCTAAGTTGGGAATATTGGTTACTTTCTCTAAGGTGGCACAAGTGGTCTCCAAATCTGATCTTGTATCATGTAATTGACAACAATTTATTAGAGGGTAAAAGTCTACGAGGAGGAAAAATCACTAGTTCTTGCATTCCCTTGATTATGTAGTGGACTTGGGTGAACTCTCCCATTTATTTTCATGTTATTCCATTTTTAGTTACTTGACCATTGGTTTCAATTTCCATTATTGGTTCCATAGGGAACAGAGTTACATGAACCTCTCTATTCTGAGCATATATTCCCCTATTATGGAGGGGTGGATTGTTGGTTTTTTATCATAAATTTTTCTATCTTGACTTGGGTCATATTATTATCAATTTTGGTCAAAATCCTCTAGAAGGCTTCCATGCCAACTAGAAGACACAAAACATAATCATGTAGTTCTTATGACTACACTTGGATGCATGTCAAGGCAATAGGACAATAAGATATTTCTCACTAGGGACTTTGTATGGTGACATGACCTATGAGGTCATAGTGAGAAATGAATTATTGGGTACCTAAGGTACTAGTGGCTAAGTCCAATAATAATATTCTAGAGCTACGGTAGGAGTTACTTACAGTGTGTGAGTATAATGAGAGATGAGATAGGCTTGTAATCCTACCATAGGAAACATGGTGTAACTACTTGGGTAAGGAGCTACTCTTGGGTCTAGCTTGTGTAGCATACTTTTCCGAGCATCAAACATATAGTTGGTAAGTTGGACTAAAATCTCCAAGCCCAAGGCATAAAATTTGACTAGGGTATCATGGTCTTCTTGAGGTAGGGATAGTATGATAAATATTGACACAACTCTCTCGATGACATCGAGGTACATCCTTAGAGAAAGTTCTGAGTTGCCACAAAAGAATCTAAACATCACTTGGGGACCTATTGAAATAAGTTTTTAAATGTAGGTAGAGGTTTATTGGGTTCTTTTTTAATCCTAATGAAATGATTATGGCACATGGAAGAATTGACCTGGGACTGAAATGTTGAGAGAAAGGTTCTCTCGATATCAACCCATCTACTAATGGAATTAGTGAGAAGATTAAGACACAAGTTCATCTCATTAGGGCCTAGGGTTATTGGGGAAAATTGAAAAGAAAAATCTTTGTTTTCCACATTGTTTCTAACCAAAGCATCCTTGAATGCCTAGATCTATTCTTCCACCATTCATGGTTCCAAACGTTTGAATTTTGGGCAAAGTTTCTCAGGGTGGGATGACATATTTTTTTGGAATTATTTTATGATAATTGAGAGGGGGTGAATTAGTTATCCAAAGTCTAGATGTACATATAAAACTTTTTAGTACTAATCAGATCCATATCCATAAAACCATAACATGCATGCAATCATTAGATCATACAATACCTTAACTTAGTAGGTTACTATTCTAGGTCAAAATAACTTTGCATAAATGTAAACATGAGATACCATAAGAACATTCACACAATTTGACACAAGAATTTTATGTGGAAACCTAATTTGGGAAAAACCACTAGTAATATGCTAGTAATCCTCACTCTTCTGAAGTGATGCCCTATGAAAGACTAACCCTATTAAAGGTTACAATACACATTGTTAAATGTGACCTAGTTAAAGGATTTCAATCACCCTATTAGGAGTGAGCCTTATTAGAGGAATTTAGAACACACCATTAGAATTTCACCTAGTTAAAGGATTTTACAAATGATTGTTAGGACAACTTTACTCCAAAATATTTTATCTACACTAGTATAGTTGTTAGAAAGAAACAATAAGGCTTAATCTCATAAAAACTTACAACTCACTTGTAGATGATAGATCTTTGGTTTAGTACTCCATTTTTCTTGGCATTCATACTCTTCATCTCTAATAGCTTATTCACCCTTCAAGAATTCAACCTCTTAAGCCTTCTTGCTCAGCATGCCAATAGTAGTCTCTTCTATTCGACCACTAGATGAAACAACACCTTAGACTTCTTGTCTTCTTTAGGTTCTTGCACATGACAACCTTTTCTTCTAGCCAAATATTTATATAACTATAGAATTTAGATCTTTTCCCACTTAACCACAATCATCCATTTTAGGGTTAGGTGGGATTCAATGAAACTACCCACATTTCCATCTTTGTTTCTCTAGAAACTTCTTCTACAATCTTCCCTGAATTTTCCTCAACATGGTTTACCTTGAATTGTGTGCCACTAGCTCATCATAGTTGTCTTCCACATACTTCACATAATTCAAAAAATCAAATTAGTTAGCTCAAATTTGTCAAATATTTGATTTAACATTTTTTACTATCACTTAGAATTTATACTATTCTATCCCTTAGCCAACACTAGTTCACTTAGAAAACACTAAATTTTACTAATGCTCAGCATCAACTAAATTTTACTTGGCATATACTAACATTCAATCAACTTGGACTGTTTGTCTTCTTTTCTTGGCATCTATTAAATTTCACTTAGCTTCTACTATTTTCTACTCAACTTGCATTCACTGCTTGACAAGGCTTGACAAAGACTTAAGTAATATTTTATTTTAGGCTTTGAGTAGATAAATAATACACTATAGTATCAATGCCTTACTTGGTTTTAGTGCTCCTTTTATATGCAAAATAACTCAACCTTTCTCTAAGTTCTCTTGTTATCTCCTCTTTATTAATCAACCACATGATAAAATTTAGACCAAAAAGCTATTGTCTCATGAGCAAGTAGCATCTTTGACATCATTGACAAAATAATGATTATTCCATTAGAAGTTCTACACTTCAAAACAATATCTTTTCAACAATATTATACATGGTAGGAAAATGATGAGGACACAACCCAAGCACAAATGGACACAATAGGAAAGGGAAAATTTTATTAACTATAAAAATATGCTAGTACACTTAGTGTAGAGAAAAAGACTCCAAAACATGCCCTATGGGCTTACAATAGCATAAATCTAGAGATAAATTCTTCTCCCAGTACCTTCTCTCAAACTCCACTCCTAACTGCCTTTTACAATGCTAGAAATGGTATTAAATAAACCCCGGAGGGTTAAGGATTAGGAATAAATTCTAGAAAGTGCTAGTTGGCATCCACCAACCAAATAGAAGGCTCTAGAAGTCGCATTAGAAGTCGGCACAAAATTAGAAGAATCCAAAAACGGTAACCGAACTTTCGAGAGGCATAACTTTTGAACCGTAGCTCTGATTGACGAACCATTTACATTTTTGAAAAGCTCTCAAAGTTCTCTATAGACCCATAGACAAGATTTTCTCATCCCCCATTTTTCAACCCTATTCGAGGTCATTTAATGCCCCTAACCTAACTTTGAAGCATTCTTAGGATGTGTCGAGAAATCGAAAAACTATGATAACTTTCAAACCGTGGGGCCTTTTGACCTGATTCTTTTTTTGGAATGCTCTAAATTACAATAAAAATCATCCAACCAATTTACACCTTCTAGTTCACCAAAATGATGGCTCAATTACATACTCCTATTTTTTTAGCATTTATACGTATCCCAAGGTGATTAAAAACTCTAACCCAGAACACTAATAGTGGAACTGTGAGAGTTGGAACCTTTATTTGACTCAAATGGGTATCCAGAAATAAAAACACATGAAATAGAAACTAAGTATAAGTACATTTTTTTGGATGACACAGGATTGCCCTTATACCTTTGGATGCTCCTACATCAGAAAACATGCCAAGGGTGATAACTAACCCCTAAGAAATGCAAGATATTGTGGGATAGCCATTCTCCCTTTTGGTAATATGGTCATGGTAGCACTTTTATTAGTGGTGGGTTAGGGCTCGGTTTGCCTTACCCTTCTTCTTTAGTCTATTTTTCTTATTTCATAGTGTGGGTCCAAGTTCTACAAAATTTACAGAGATTATAGATGATTGAAGTTATCGAAGGTATCTCACAAAAAAAGAGCCCAGTAGATATAGCATTTGGGAGTGTATTCATTCAACTATTGGTCAGGATCTTCAAATTGAAAACTAAATCTGGGTCAATTTGGTGAACTTAAACTTTCTTGTGCTATTTTTTACATTGCAAAGAACCAAATGAGACCAAGAATCACCATGGTATGTATGAAAATCACATGAAGGTTCAAAAGGGAACTCCATCTAGTGTGATTTATCTATTGAATTTTACTTTTTTTCACACACTAGCAATAGAGTAATAATTGTCACTAGGCTAGAATGTTTGGCCAACATCGCTTGAAAGAGAAGAAAACAAAAAATCTCTATTCCAAAGCTCACTATAGACTAGGTCTCAATCATACAAGGAATAGAAAAATTTGGATAAGGGAGTGACTATATTTATAATAAGGTGAGCAAAATCTTCAATAGTTGTCTATGCATATTAGTTTACACAATAATTCACTTCAATTGAGTTGGATGAAAATCTTAGGACATTACTAGAGGGATACAAAAAGTAAATAAAAAAAATGAAAGAGCCTACAACATTAGAGACTTAATCTACCTATAGTCAACTTTTGTACTATTATTATAACAATGCATGCTTGGATGGTAGGATAATCTAAATACATGCTCAATCAACCAATCTAACATAAATAAATATTACAAATGTAATAGTATAAAAGAAAACAAGATCATTTAGTTTTATCCAAGCCAAGGAAGATAATAGAAAAAAATAGAAAAATCTCACTACTTTTGATGATAAATGAATCCCATAGCAAGCATTCTAGGATTCCTCTACTCAAAACACAACTTATAAATACTAGCACACATTGGGTGAGATAGAGAAATGCTCCAAGGAAGCCAAATTCTAGAAAAGATAATGCATTTTTAATTCATAATGATGGTGTTACAATAAAATGGAAGGTAAAATCATGAATTTAACCTACCCTAGAATAGTTGACATTCTGATGGGGACACCACCCAAGCACAGAATGGACACAATAGGAAAGGGGAAAATTTTATTAACTATAAAAATATGCTAGTACACTTAGTGCAGAGAAAAAGACTCCAAAACATGCCCTATGGGCTTACAATAGCATAAATTTGGAGATAAATTCTTCTTCTAGTACCTTCTCTCAAACTCCACTCCGAACTACCTTTTACAATGCCAGAAATGTTCTTAAATAGACCCTGAGGGTTAAGGATTAGGAATAAATTCTAGAAAGTGCTAGTTGGCATCCACCGACCAAATAGAAAGCTCTAGAAGTCACATTGGAAGTTGGCACAAAATTAGAGGAATCCAAAAACGGTAACCAAACTTTCGGGAGGCATAACTTTTGAACCGTAGCTCTGATTGATGAATCGTTTACATTTTCAAAAATCTCTTGAAGTGCTCTATAGCCCTATGGACCAGCTTTGCTTTTCTCCCATTGTTTGGCCCTATTCGAGGTCATTTAATGCTCCTAACCTAACTTTGAAGCATTTTTAGGATGTCTCTAGAAACCAAAAAATTGGGATAACTTTCAAACCGTGGGGCCTTTTGACCTGATTCTTTTTCTGGAATGCTCTAAATTACAATGAAAATAATCCAACCAATTTACACCTTCTAGTTCACCAAAATGATGGCTCAATTATAGACTCTTATTTTTTTGGCATTTACATGTATCCCAAGGTGATTAAAAACTCTAACCCAGAACACTAATAGTGGAACTGTGAGAGTTGGAACCTTTATTTGACCCAAATGGGTATCCAAAAATGAAAACACATGAAACAAAAACTAAGTCTAAGTACATTTTTTGAATGACACAGGATTTCCCTTATACCTCTGGATGCTCCTGCATCAGACACCCAGGGTAGATTGAAAAGTGACCTTGTCACTTTATGAATGGTAGAGGAAATTCCAAATGGGAAACCTCAGTTGTTGATATCCAAGTTGAGTCCTCTGTTGGCCATCCTTTCCACTTGACTAGATACTCTTCATACTACCTATTTCTGGTACTCCTACCCACACGACTATCTAGAATCTCCTCTATCTCCTCCTTCTTAGAAGTAGGAATTGGACATGGCTCTAACATTAGCTCCTCATCTGCACCATCATCATTATACTCTATTAAGTCTGCAATGTTGAAAATAGGAGAAATGTGAATTGCATCTGGCAAGTCTAATTCATATGCATTTCCTGAGTCATGTTTCTTCAAAATTTTGTAGGGGCCAAATTTCTTCATTTTCATCTTGTTGTAAATACCCGCTAGAAATCTTTCTTTTCGTACGTGAACCATGACTAGATCCTCTACTTGGAATTCCTGATGTCTTCTCCTTTGATCAGCCCTAGCTTTATACTCATGATTCATCTTGGTAATGTGTGCCTGGACCTCCTCATGTAGATGCTTGATATGTTCAGCAAATTCTTCAGCTTTAGAACTTGTCCTCTCCCCTTGCTCTATCTTCCTCAATTCTGGTGCAATCCTTTTGCTACTTCCATATACAATTTGGAATGGTGATCTACTAGTACTCCTGTTTATAGAGTTATTGTAAGTAAACTGTGCTTGTGGTAGAATCAAATCCCACCCCTTGGGCTTATCCCCAACTAAACATCTTAGCAAATTGCCCAAACTTCTATTTACCACTTCAGTCTATCCATCAGTCTATGGGTGATGTGTAGAACTAAACTTCAAGTTTGTTCTCAACTTCTTCCACATTGTCCTCCAGAAATACCCCACAAATTTAGTATCTTTGTCAGAAACTATACTCCTTGGGAGACCATGTAGTCTTACCACCTCTTTGAAAAACAAGTCAGCAATATGGACATCATAATGAGTTTTGTGGCATGAAATGAAATATGCCATTTTGGAGAACCTATCAACCACCACAAATATTGAGTCATTACCCCTTTGTGTCCTCAGTAATCCAAGAACAAAATACATACTTATGTCCTCCCATGGCTTTGATGGAATAGGCAATGACTGATATAGTCTAGTATTGTGACTAAATCCCTTGGCCACTTGACAAACCTGACAACTCTGTACGAACTTCTTCACATATTGTGACATTTGAGGCCAAAAATAATGTTCTTTGAGAATGGAAATGGTCTTATCTCGACCAAAATGTCCTGCCATCCCTCCACTGTGTTTCTCCTTAATCAAATTTTCCCTAATGGAACTCCTTGGAATGCATAATTGACTTCCCTTGAAGAACATACCATCCTGAATCAAATAGTCTATCCACTTGGTTCTATCTATAGCAACAGGCTCTTTACAAGCTTTCCACGCTTTAGCAAAATTAGGATCCTCAGGGTACAGATTCTTGAGTTCATCAAACCCAACTATTTCAACCTGCATTACTGTAAGCAACAATTGTCTCCTACTTAGTGCATCTGCAACCTTGTTAGATTTTCCACTTCTATGCTTCAACACAAATGTATAGCTCTGCAAGAAATCTACCCACTTCATATGCCTCTGATTCAATTTACCTTGGCTATTTAGGTATTGTAATGCCTGGTGATCAGTATATAAAACAAATTTCTTTGGAAAAAAATAATGCCTCCATTTCTTTAAGGCCTGAACTATTGCATAGAACTCTTGATCATAAACATAATACTTCTTTTTTGCATCATTCAACAATTCACTAAAATATGCAATAGGCTTACCGTCTTGGCTTAATATAGCCCCAATAGCACTGCCACTAGCATCACAATCCACCTGGAACACCTTTCTAAAATCTGGAAGTGCCAACATAGGTTAACATTTCAAAACTTCTCGCACTTGCCGTAGTCCATTTGAACTCTTTTCTATCCCCTCTTATTGTGTTAGTCAGGGGTGCACAAATGCCACTGAAATTCTTAATGAACTTCCTATAAAAACTAACTAGACCATGAAATGATCTTACCTCAGTAGCAGACCTTGGAGTAGGCCATTCCAAGATGGCTTTTACCTTCTCTAGATCCATTTTGAGACCTTTAGGTGATATAACAAACCCCAAGTAGACTAACTCCCTTTTTGCAAAGATACACTTCTTCAGATTAATTAACAGTTTCTCTTCCCTCAACCTCTCAAGAACACTACAAATATGCAATAAATGTTCTTCCAAAATCTTGCTGAAAATTAAAATATCATCCAAATAGACAATAACAAATTTTCCCAAGAACTTTTTAAGTACCTCATTCATAAGTCACATGAAGGTTCTTGGGGCGTTCATCAATCCAAAGGGCATGACTAGCCACTCATAAAGACCCTCCTTGGTCTTGAAGGCTATTTTTTGCTCATCTCCTTCTCATATCCATATTTGATGATAGCCACTCTTGAGATCTATCTTTGTGAAGTACTGAGCTCCACTCAAGCAGTCCATAAGATCATCCATTCTTGGCAAAGGAAATTGATACTTGATGGTTATCCTATTTATAGCTTGAGAGTCTGTATACATCCTCCACTCTCCATCCTTCTTTGGTGCTAGTACTGCAGGTACTGCACATGGACTCAGGCTCTCCCAAATCAACCCCTTCCTCAATAGCTTCTTAACTTGTCTATTTAGCTCCTCAATTTCAGTAGGAGTCATCCTATGAGCAACCTTGTTAGGCAGAGTAGCTCCTAGGATTAAATCTATCTGATGACTGATTTTCCTTACTGATGGCAATCCTTCTGGAACATTATTAGAGATGATATCTCCAAATTCACCTAGTAAATCTAAAACTTCAAGTGGTATTTCACTACTACCTTCTTTATCTTTCCTAAGAATCAAAGAATAGCACATGTGCTGATGTTTCATGCCATCTAAAAACTTGCTTCCATCAAGAAGACAAATCCTAGCACTGCTACATACCTTTTCACCTTCCTTTTTCATGGGATTTAGTTTGTGGTGAACTCCGTCCTTTGTTAGAGAGTATGTGTTTGCATGACCATCATGTACTACATGCCTATCAAACTGCCATGGTCTACCCTATAGTAGATGGCAAACATCCATTGGAATAACATCACAAAGAAATTCATCATGGTAACTCCCAATTTTGAACTTCACTAAACATTGTTCACTTACCAAGACCTTATGATCATCTTTCACCCAAGCAATCTGATAGGGTTGGGGGTGTTTCTCCCTCTTGAGCTTCAGCTTAGAGACCATCTCCTCTGATACCAAGTTATCAGTGCTACCACCATCAATGATCACATCACAATATTTATCCTCACACTTGCACCTGGTACAGAATAAACTCCTCCTTTGTCCTAGTTCAATCTCACCACTTAGTAGGACCCTTTCATTTACTAAAGTCTCTCCTCTTTCTACATCCTCTAAATGTGATGATTGTGCATCCTTATCCACATGAGCAATCCTAACTTGACCCTTAGCTCTCCTATCTGTCCTTCCTTGTCATTGACGGCATTCAGAGGCATGATGACCTTCTTCATTGCAATGCAAATAGGTACCTCAAAAGCCTCCTCTTCCTTTTCCATGTCCTCTACCTCTTCCTCTCTGATTTCCAAAGTCTTGATCATGAGAGTAGTTGAAACCTTCATTCCTCTGGTTCCTACTAGTACCCACATCTTCATTTTTCTTTTGGGTTTCATTTCAGCCTCCAAATGACCTACCACTACCCCTTCCTCCTTGACCATGCCCTCTTTGTCTCCCTTCAAACCTTTTATTTAGCTTCTCTTCAACTCATAGGGCAAACTGGTATGCCTCTTCAATGTTGGTCATTCTTACCAGACTTAATTCCTCATAGATGCTAGGTTGCAACCCATTGATATAATGAGCAACCTTCTCCTTATTTGCTTCTGCATGCCCTACTCTAATAAAGAGTTGATAAAAATCCTCTGTATATTCCTAGATTGATTTTCCTACTTGCTTTAACCCATGCATCTTCTTAAACAAATCAAGCTCATAATCAACAGGAATGAATTGCTTCTTCAATTTGTCCACCATATGATCCCACCTTGTGATCTTCTCCTTTCCTCTTCTGTTTCTTTCCAATTGAACCTCTTGCCACCAAATTTTGCAATGGCCTTTTAGTTTAGCCTTTGCAAACTTAACCCTATATGGATCCCTGATATCCTCATACTCAAATTATTCTTCTAGTTCATTAATCCAATCGATCAACTCATCTGGTTTTAGATTTCCTAAAAATACATCGACATCAATTGTAGATCTTTCCCAAACTTAGTAATAGCCCTAAAAAGCCTCTCCTCTACCCGATTCAGAACTTCCCTGTCAACTTCCCTTTCTGGTCAAATTTCTTCTTCTTCATTGCCATCTTCACTTTCATCACCTACAATAGTATTTGTTCCTCTACGGAGCTCCTCCTACAATGCTTGTACTTGACTTTGGAGGGCTCTAACCTCCTCAAAATTAATAGTTTTGGCCCTTCCACCATGCTCTCTTCTTGGAGTCATCTTCTTAATTCAAACCCACAACCACATAGTCCTTGTGCAAACTACCTCACAGTCGGTGCTTTATCTACACACTTAGGAAAACTAGCTTTGATACCACTTGATGGGGATGCCACCCAAGCACAGAATGGACACAATAGGAAAGAGGAAAATTTTATTAACTGTAAAAATATGCTAGTACACTTAGTCCAGAGAAAAAAACTCCAAAACATGCCCTATGGGCTTACAATAGCATAAATCTAGAGATAAATTCTTCTCCCAGTACCTTCTCTCAAACTCCACTCAGAACTGCCTTTTACAATGCCAAAAATGTTCTTAAATAGACCTCGAAGGGTTAAGAATTTGGAATAAATTATAGAAAGTGCTAGTTGGCATCCACTGACCAAATATAAGGCTCTAGAAGTCACATTGGAAGTCGGCACAAAATTAGAAGAATCCAGAAATGGTAACCGAACTTTCGGGAGACATAACTTTTGAACTGTAGCTCTGATTGACGGACCATTTACATTTTTGAAAAGCTCTCAAAGTTCTCTATAGCCTTATGGAAAGCTTCATTCATCCCTCATTTTTTGGCCCTGTTCAAGGTCATTTAATGCCCCTAACCTAACTTTCTTATGATGTCTCCAGAAACTAAAAAATTGTGATAACTTTCAAACCGTGGGGCCTTTTGACCTAATTCTTTTTTCTGGAATGCTCTAAATTATAATGAAAATAATTCAACCAATTTACACCTTCTAGATCACCAAAATTATGGCTCAATTACATACTCCTATTTTTTTGGCATTTACACGTATCCCAAGGTGATTAAAAACACTAACCCAGAACACTAATAGTGGAACTGTGAGAGTTGGAACCTTTATTTGACCCAAATGGGTATCCAAAAATGAAAACACATAAAATAGAAACTAAGTCTAAGTACATTTTTTGGATGACATAGGATTTCCCTTATACCTCTAAATGCTCCTGCATCACATTCTTGTTATTTGTAGACAACTATTTAAAACTTTGGACAAGAAACTAACTCCTTTCCCTAACTAATTTACATACAACCTTTATTTTCTAAATCTATAAGGTCTACTACTACCTTCACTCAAAATTAGTTGTAGAAGAGAAAATTACACTCGAAAAAGGCATAAAAGGGAGAAAGAAAGAACCAATGAATAAAAGAGGGTATTTCCCAAACAAAATATGATTTCTAGTCTTTGCATGCTTTTATGTTGAATCTATGCCAATTACCTGCTCAAGGTTCCCACTGATTGATAAGAGCACTCCACTTCTCTAAAAATCTTAAATGCATCAGGTACATAGGGAAATGCATAGTTGATAAAAATGAGTTATTTATTTGCCTCCATTAACTATTTGTTGTGTTATTAATAAGTCTATGAGCTAACAATGATGGTGGAAGACTAGATGCAGAAGGAATCCCAGTGCACCACCTAAATATCAAAAGGACTTGAGTTTCAAGACTCCCATATATGATACATTTTTTGGTAAATAGATTTTTCTTTTAATAAAATAAATAATGAAAAGATTTTATGCCCAAACTCACAAGACAAACACAATTTTCCAAAAGTTGAGGAATATTTTTCTTCTTCAATTTCTCTCTAAATTTTAATAAGGTTTAGCTCCCTTATTAGATATTTAATGAATACACTTTCTTAAAAAAGGATTACTTTTAATTAGAAAGTAATAAGGCATCCTATAATGTCCTCTTTTCAAATAATTAAAAATGATAACTTTTGCTAAGGTTGGCAGGCTCAAAAAGTGAATTTTTAGGAAAAGGGGCTAATATTTGAAAATAAATGGATTAATAAATGAAAATTATTATTAAAATATGTATTATTTACCCCTCTTGGTCATGATTTAGGGTTATGCCCTCTTTTAAAGGGGTTTGGAGTCATTTCGGGCTCATTCTAGAACTTGATTTTTGCTTATTGCTTTGTTGTTCTTCAGAGGCTACCAAACCTATGGAGAAGGAGACCTAAGGATGGAAGTTTGCAGGTTTCCATGAAGGCTAAGAATGGGAGTTTGAGGCCATTCCATGTGCAAGCTCATGCAGAGTTTTCCCTTGTCTTGAATAGTGCAAATTTGTGAGTTTTCGAGTGTGTTTCTTGTAAGAATTTGGTGTTTCTGATTGAGTATTTCATATCAGTTTTGTTTGCTTCTATATTTTATAAATTTAGATGTTGAAATAGAGATAAATACATGTGTTGGATCATGTTTATACTTCTATGATAGATTATTAGTTTTTTGTGGTATTTTTGGGCTATTTTGTGTTGTTTTTGGGAGCCTGATGAGCATTAGTTTTTGTCCTTCGTTTGGGAGCTGTTGTGTAAACTCTATGTAGATCTAGAAATTTCATTTTTTGGGCTTTTGTTCTGGAAAAATTTCTCTAAAAATTTTTATTTTCAAATTTATTAATAATAGGTGAAGTTGTGAAGTTTTTGGCACTATTTTGGGCATACCCGATTTGGGTCTTTATTGAGAAATTGGTTGTTTGATTTTAAAATCTGATTAAAGGATTTAAATATCATATAAAATTAGAAATGAGACATTTCACATCCCATTATTCTTGGATAGGAGGATGATCAAATAAATAGAAGCTAGGAAAAATGTGCATTCTACAAAGCAAAAGGAATTCATAATTTCCCCATCAATTACCATTCAAGAAAGATATAGAATAGATAAATCATCTAAATCACACACAATATATGCACTTCCATAGTAGAAAAATATCCCATAGTTTGATAGTGATTTAATCATAAATCAACAGTGGACCATTCAAAGCTTAAAACATTCGAATCTATTTATAGAACCCTTATCATTTAAAAACAATCTTGTTCTTGCCTGTAACTAGAAATTCAAAATATTTTCATAAAAACTATACTAAAAACCAAATTTTAGTTCATAGTATGATGCCAATCAAAAATTTCCAACCCTCTATACTACCAATTTTCTATCTTAAATAGAGTAGTTTATGAGAATCTCCATCAAAACCCAATTCTTGAACAGTTAAAAAGTAGTTAAAATTACCAAGTTTTAATGGGTATTTAGTCCTAAGAAGCAACTAATTAAAAGCATAAACTTGAAGAAGAAAAATAAAGTAAAAGCTCCTCAAAGAGAATCTTCATCCTATTTATTTCACAACTCTTCTTCTTCTTCATCCTCGTCTTGGTTGGAAAGTCCTTGCACAATTTTCTATACTCTATACATGCCTATGAATTCTGACATCACATTCTTGTTCAGACTCTTTATGCACTATAGGAAGCTTTTCTAGGTGTCCCTATCCTATTTCATTTAAGTGACACTATCTAAATACTCCAAAAAAAATTGGTTGTACATGTTGATCATAGTTTCCACATTAGAGATTTTGGTAAGATCTGCTATGGTCAGATTGGCTCTATCTTTGATCGTGTGTAGGGGTTCTTCACATTGTTTAATGAATGCCTCTACATCTGAACCCCCTTCTTTGAAAAGTGTCATAGGATTCAAATTGATAGTATGCAATTCCTTATTCACTCTATCCTAAACCATTTTGAACTCCTTAAAAGATTGTATGTGAGAAATGACTGAACTATAGTTAGAAACTTGCTAGGCTATGTTCTTTCATAATACATGGATCAACCCTGCATCAACTAGTTACAAAGGATTTTCCTCTAGGAATTTATCCAAACCATACTCTTCCACATCTGCTAACTAAGTGACCATGATTGATAGTCTTTTAGATTCTTCTTTCCATTTCATCACTTGTATATGGGTTTCACCTATCACCACTTCAACAAGAGTAAATATCTTATGTAGGTCCCCTATAAACTTAGTGAGAAGATTTATCAAACAATCTATCCAATTATGATGAAATAAATTATGGTCTTTCCCTACCTTAGATCATTCATTAGTTGTTGATTCTTAGGTGCACTGGGATCAAATGTGGGCTAAGATGAACCATTAATTGCTGAACTTTTCCCTTTTAATGATTTTATGTATTTTGCTAGTGTATGGATTTTTTCTTTTAATCTCTTCTTTTCAACACCATCCATTTGTGATTATAGAATAATTTCTTTTGTGGATGATTCCACTTAGTGTTCTTTCATCTCCTAGTTTATCACCCCCAAATTGGTGTGATTAATATCAAAATTACTTAAATCCAATGCACCAGTATCATCTTTGTGATTATAAGTGGTCAATTCAACAATGTTGTTGCCTATTTCCTAGTCAAACACTATTCTAGCTAAACTCTTAGTTCTTTTGTACTTTGAGGCTCTAGTAGTATACTCACTCACAATGTCATCAACAAGGAAGAAAATAGAAACTAGGCTCCTCTTTTTGTTAATTAAGGCAACCAGCCAATTTGGCATGGAATCAAGAATCTTCTAAGATTCATTTCTTTTAACTAGAGTGTTTAGATTACATCTCCTCTAAGGAGAGGTTCCCATGGTCATTTGAATTCAATAAAAATTATCAATGATTACACCAGCCATATCTTTATCATGTTTACTATCAACTTGAATAGCTTCACTAGGCCCAACAGGCATCATTGTCTTGGTTCTATTCTTAGAATGAGCCTTTTGCACTAGGGGAGGGTTGTTGCTTGGCACCTTATTAATCCTTGTGGATCTCCTACTATGTGAAAATTTTAGATGGACATAATAATAGGAATTGGTTGATGTTTTAGCATCTTGGGTCTTTCTCATCTTTATCCAAGATTTTTTTCTTTCAAGCACAATATTTGTTCTTTCAAGAATATCATCCTTTTCATTAGAAACCCAATTTATAATGGCTTTTCTAGAAATCAAAGACTCAGTTATTTAGATGCTTGCTAGGTTTGTATTATCTTCTTTAATATCTATAAAATCAATAGCTAGATCTAGATGAAAGACATTAATTTGGGAAATAATGAGTCTGGTATATTCTCTTCTCCAAACTTCCAGTTCATCTGCACAATCTTCCCAAAATTCTTCAATATTTGGAATATGCAAAAAATTCACATGAGATTCAAACAAGTTATGAGCTATCCCTTTGCTATCAAATTTGTGTCTATCATGATAAGAGCCAAGATTAAAATTGATTAAGTCTAAACTTTTTCATGTTGCATCCTCCATACTTCTATAGGTTAATTTACCTAGCTTGAGTGGGAAAATGATATCAAAAGCTTCATTAGTGGTGAAATTATTTATGTTTGATATCAATTTCTAAGACATCTCTGCCAAGATGAAGTAATTAAGAGAAAATATAGGGAGATGTAAAGGTTTCTCATCAAAACCACCTACCCTCACATAAGTGAATTTAGGAAATTGAATGTATATATTTCCAAAAGTTTGAACACACTTCCAAGATTCATGAGAAAATCTTTGGTGAGGAGAAGCTTTCATTTTAAAACACAAGTTCCCTAGGAAAATATCATGAACCTTCCTAATTTTTTCCAAAGTTTTGTCTCTATATAACACAGGTTAATAATGATATATAGTGATATCTTTTGTCTAGGGTTTATAAGGTAGATACTACAAATCCTAAGTACTAGCCAACATATATGTTAAATACTAAGACATATAGAAATCCTTCTTCATGTATAAAGTTCCTCTAAACTAATTTCTCAAAGAATTATCAATCAAATTGGCCTAGTCTAAGAATTGAGACCCTCTCAACACAGTCTAAATGTAAAAGTACATCCATTATTCAAAAGAGGACACATCTAGAGAACCACAAACTTGGTGCAATAGGACCATTACATCATGAACTTGTGAGGCCATTTGACCTTTCTTGAGGGTATTGGGTAACCTTGAACCACCTTTGTAAGGGGTTTTGGTGTAGCTCTTTGCAATGATATCTTTATAGACGTTGGAATTTTCTAAAAATCTAACCAATGATAAGGTAGGAGTCAAATCTCTAAACTCTTCAACTTCAAGATCAAATAGTTTGGACACAGTTTCTCTAGTGATAGTTAGTAATACACTTTTATCCTTTTTCAAAATACTTCCACTAGGAATATCATACATTTGGATATATTCTTGAATGAATTCTAGAGATGGATATGCAGGCAAGAAGGTAGAGGCCATAGTGAACTTAGTATCGAAGACTTTAGTAGAAAAGGGCTTTGCAAGTTTGTCACACAAACTTTTTGATATCCCTCCTAGGTCAGCTCCTAAAAGGTCAATATATAACATAATGGGTGACTTACTATTTAGACTGTGGATACTCCCAAACATATGCAGAGTGGACCTCATGATTTAGATTTCCCTCCCATTTCTTGAAAATTATAGAAGTTTTGGTGTAAATAAGCATTTACTATTTACACTTTACCTAAGTTTACTTAGGTTAATGCATATTCATATTAGTTGTCATGTAGACACCTAGGAGTTTGCATATTCATATGAGTTGTCATGTTGACAAAAAAGTCATTTGCACTCCAATTGAGCACATGTTGTCTACTAAATCTCTTTATGAGATACATGTTTACATTCTTATTCTCTCATTATTGCACATACATTCGTGCACAATGGAGGATAATACACTCTTGGTGGACATGTGCTTAGTTGTTATGCTTATCTCTTGTATGACTCCTAGACATATTAGTTGTCTTTATATACAAGGCTCTTCTATGATGTATTAATCTAATTATCTAATTAATCCAATCATATGATATCCATTCTGATTTGATCATATCATATCTCTCTTGTGCTATCTCTTAAGCTTCTAGATTTTGGAATTTCATTCTTTCCTTAGGAAAATTTTTACATAGTATCAAAGCTATACCAAATACTTAAATGGTATTAGAACCATAGGATTTTCATTACATAGCCATTGGATGATTTGTTTTTTGTAAGTCAAGATTGGAGCTTGCTAGTGCATATTAGATGTTGGCATCATGTTCAAAAGGTCAAAAAAACTCTAAATAGACTCTTGCTTCATCAAAATTGGACATCTAATGTGAAATATAGAGTCATTATTTGTGGAGGTGTGACAATGGTGATTCAGGAAAAATAATTACAAAAGCAATTTTCAAAAAATGATATCTGCCTCATACAGACTCCTTTTTTCAAGCAATTTTTTTTTTGTTTTGGGGTATAGTTTCATGATCTACACATTGTTGCAGGTTGTTTGCAATCCTTGTTCCTAAATTTTTCTAAAAATCACAAATCCCAATTTTTGCAACTTCAAAAGCTTAGTTTAGGCTAATCTGGACGCATATTTAGGTGCTATTTTTTTGAAAGTGCATATTTTTTTGTCTAGTTTCTAGATTTGGTATTAGTTTGGAGTAATTCTAAGTAGACATAATACTTTCAAAATTTGGTCATTTTTGGCCTATTTTGGCACTTGTAATTAATTAGATCCTTGAGAGGTCTTGTGTCTTATCTTGTTGAGTCTTATATAGATTCATATTTGTTGTTATAACCATCAAAATTAGAAGTCCACTTTGGTTCATTTTGATAAGTGGTAGTTGTATACGTACTAAATATAAAGTGCCAAAATATCCTCTCTTTTTTTTTTTTTTTGGGGGGGGGGGGCGGGGAGTTCTTTGATTTAGTGATTTGGGGGGGGTGTCTTGAGAGTTTTTTTTTTTCTCTTTCTCTCATTTTGCATTATGGGTTCTCCTAGGTTTCCACTTTTAACTCCACATAATTATGGTACATAGAAAATAAGAGCATGGAGTAAAATGATGGAAAACGGTTTAATTGATTCTATTGATAGAACCATGGTTGCACCATCTAATCCTGATAAACTAAATGAATGGAATTATAACAATAAGGTTGCTATTGGTACTTTGAGAAAGTATGTACATGAAGATCTTATCTTCCATATTGATAACTGTTAAATAGTAAAGGAAGCATGGGACAAGTTTTCCAGCTTCTATGCAAAAGTAGACAAGGCTAGGGGTTTTGAACTTGATAAAAATCTCATGTCATTAGATCCAAAGGAGTTTGACACAATTCAAGACTATATCACAAGAGCACATGAGCTAAGGTCAATGATTAAGGATTGTGGAATTCCATAGAGGATGAAAAATTGATCTATAATTTGATAAGAAAACTTCTTCCAAAGTATACATCATTTGTTTCAAGCTTCAACACTCATAAATTGACCTAAGGTTCTTCATAAACCATGCCTTCATTTGATTCCTTCACAGAGATGTTGATGGTAGAACAATCAAATTTGATGAGCATGGGGATTCTCAAGTTTTTGAAGTCAAAAAAATTGGTGGCTAGTAAAGGGAATCAAGAAAAATGGTCTAACAAGAAGAAGAAATCATGGCAACAAAATTCACAACAAGAGAAATAATACTCAACCTCCTCAACACAAGACAACTCCAACAATAAGGGAAAGTCATCCAAGAAGGAGTTTCTTACTTGTGCATATTGGAAAAGGAATGGACATGAAGAACATCATTGTTATAAAAAGGAGATAGATGAACTCAAGAATCTTCTTAAGAAGAATCAAATTGGTGAACCATCAAGAATGACTACTTTATTATCTTCTTCACATTCAAATTTTGATAAAGGAAAGGATCACATTGGAAAAGGTCAAGCCTTAGTAGCTACTTCAAGTCAAGATTCAAGGAGATAGCTTCTAGATTTAGGGGTTTCTCATCATATGACATCTTCACAGTCTATGTTTTTATCATTTGATCATTGTCATACTCCACTTATCTTGATGGGAAATAGTACTTACATGAATTTTGTTGGGAAAGGAAATATTGATAAAGGGGAGGGATGCTTCAAAGATGTATTTTGTGTACCTCGCCTAATTCATTATCTTCTATCCATCTATCAGCTCACTCATGGAGATAGAAGACAAACTATGGAATTCACACCTAATTTAGTTTTTATCAAAGATTTGGAGACTAGAAAAATTATTGCTACAGGGGTATTTGATCACACATCTAGGCTGTACTACTTCTCAAATTTTTCTCATGATGATGACTATGATTTCTCAAAAAATTCTTTAGTAGATTTTGATCATATTTCTAGCAATGATTTAGATTTTGAGGAGAACTTTGGCTACTTGAACTTGGGTGTTCTCAAATGTGATCAAGTTCTTGAGCCATCCATTTCTTCTCCTCCAACTAATATTCCATCTACTATTGTTCCTAATGATAGTTTTATTCACATAGCCATGGATTCAAGTGATTTAGTGTAGTAGGATATTCATTTTCTTCTAGACTCAGTTTCGTGGGATGACTACTTAATAGATATTTTCAATTTGTTTTTGGAGTCCCACATTGCAGATTTTAGAGACAATATTGATGAAATTCATCTTCTCTTTGGTGAAGATGATCCTTCTTTAGTTGTTGTGAGGGAACACTTTGACCCTCATCTTCATTCCCTACTTGATTAGTCTTTTGAGGTTGACATAATGGTATATCCTTTGATACAATAGTTGGAGGAGGTCACTTTCTCTTTAGAAGAGACACTCGAGTCTTTGATACATGTTCTAAATTCATCCTCAATTGAGCCTAATTTATTTTTTTAGTAGAGTGGCATAGTGCACATGATTTGGAGGAGTCACCTTTTAGTATTGACATGGGGACACTTGAGCAGGTTTTAGAGATTTCATACATTTTGAGGATTCTTCCTACAGAAGGGAGAGGCTTAATTGATACACCTTTGGTTTTATTTCTTCCCAAGAGTAGGAATGTTTTTCTACACTCATGGATTAGTTTCTACAATGAGCCTTGTGCATCTACCATAGGTGTGCATTCTACATTGGGGGGGAGTTATGTGGTCTATCTTCCTCTTCTTCTTTCTTATTGGGGAGATCTTTTCCTCACATGAGGTCTTTTCTCTCATTTTCTTTTATTATACTTATCTCTCTTTTTGGAGGGGAATTTTTCCCATGTGGTTTTCCCTCTTTCTCCACTTTATGAGAGATTGCATTGTTAGATTGTGGTGACTAATCAGGAAAGTACTGTACATACTTCATAAATAGTGGGGTTCGAGGCATCGCCCCAAAATTTTTTTTTTTTGGAAGTAGCCGACATATTATGGCCAACATATGGCCGACATGTTATAACCCTAAAGTGGTTTAATACTTGTATAAAAAGGGCTTAGGGTTGGGTATTTTTTATGTGTGGTGATACGAAATTGGTTCTTGCGGTGGTATTGAGCTGTAAGGGATTACGGATTGTAATCAGGTTGTAATCACTGGATTGTAATAAGATTGGACTTGCTATTTGGTGGACGTAGCCCAGGGATTGGGTGAAACACATTAAATCTTGGTGCCTTGTGTTCATTTCTGTGTGTTCTATTATTTTTGTTATTGGTTATATTTGCATGTAGTTTTTATTTCTGTCTGTGGTTTATCCTAACAAGTGGTATTAGAGCCTAGTTGTTTCTTAGTTATCCTCTGCAGGAAAGTCTCATGGTTAAGTGGGAGTCTCACGGTTGAGTGGGAGCAATGGCAGATGATGGTAAGCTGAGGGTTGATAGGTTTAATGGGCAGAACTTCTAGTTATGGAAGATGCAAATGGAAGACTATTTATATCAGAAGGATTTATGGAAGCCGTTGGAAGGAAAAGCCAAGAATCAGGGAACTATGTCAGAGGCTGAATGGGATCTTTTGGACAGAAAGGCACTCGGAAGCATTCGGTTATGCTTGGCACCAGCGGTGGCATTTAATATTACAAAAGCAAAGACGACAGAAGATTTGATGAAAACCCTAGCGAAACTGTATGAAAAGCTCTCCGCTTCAAATAAGGTATTTCTCATGAAGCGTTTATTTAATATGAAAATGGCAGAAGGTGGATCTGTTGCAGATCATTTAAATGAGTTTAATACTATTACTACTCAATTATCTTTTGTGGGTATCAATTTTGATGAAGAAATTAGGGCTCTCTTGATTTTGTGTTCTTTGCCTGAAAGCTGGAATGGCTTGGTAATGGCGGTGAGTAATTCTGTTCCTGGATCAAGTACTCTAAAATATGATGATGTGATCGGTGTTATTTTAAGTGAGGAAACTCGTAGAAAATCCTCAGGTGGATCTACATCAGGAAGTACTTTAAATGCACAAAGCAGGGGCAGAACGACTGAAAGAGGAAGTAACTCTGGAAATCGTGGGAAATCAAGAGGAAAGTCAAAGGGGAGGAGGTCTCAATCGAGAGGACCAAATGATTGCTGGTACTGTGGGAAACCAGGGCACAAAAAGAAAGATTGCTAGACTCGAAAGAAAAATGAAGGAGATAAATCAGATGGAGACAAAGAGGCAAATGTGGTAAGTAATAAATCCGAAGAGGATGCTTTGCTTCTGTCTTTAGAGAGTGTTGATGATTCATGGGTTTTAGATTCTGGTGCTTCTTTTCATGCTACACCTCATAGAGGTTATTTCATTGATTATGTCCAAGGGGATTTTGGGCTTGTTTATTTGGGGGATAATGAACCCTGTCAGATTGTTGGAAAGGGAAAAATTAAGATTAAGTTGCAGAATGGGAATCATTGGCTACTACATGAGGTAAGACATGTTCTAAAGCTGAGTAGGAATTTAATTTCAGCAGGGAAACTTGGTGATGAGGGTTGTGTAATTACTTTTAATGATAAAAATTGGAAGGTGTCAAAAGGTTCCCTTGTAGTAGCAAAAGGTTTGAAAGTAGGCACCTTATATCTTTGTACAGGTCATATTGTTCCTTCTACTTTGATTGTTTCAGAGAAAAATGAATATTCAGGAACAATTACTGCAGTTGAGCAGGGAGAACAAATAGCTGCTGTAGATTCTGATACAGCGCTATGGCACAATAGACTTGGGCACATGAGTGAGAAAGGTATGAAAGTACTTCATTCAAGGAAAGTTTTACCAGGTCTAAAATGTGTGAATATGGATTTCTGTGAAAGTTGTGTGTATGGAAAACAAAAGAGAGTAAGTTTTGTAAAGACAGGGAAGGAAAACAAAAAGGAGAAATTAGAGCTTGTGTATACAGATGTATGGGGACCGGCTCAGGTATCTTCCCTTGGTGGCTCTCATTATTATGTTACATTTATTGATGATGCAACTAGAAAAGTATGGGTTTATTTCCTTAGACAGAAATCTGATGTATTTCAAACTTTTAAGAAATGGAAATGCTTGGTTGAAAATGAGACTGGTAAGAAATTAAAATGTCTCAGGTCTGATAATGGTGGTGAGTATTGCAGTCATGAATTTGAAGATTATTGATCCACTAATGGTATTCATAGACAAAAAACTGTTCCAAGGACTCCACAGGAAAATGGAGTGGCTGAACGCATGAACAGGACTATAATGGAGCGCGCAAGGAGCATGAGGTTGCATGATGGGTTGCCCTTACACATGTGGGCGGAGGCTGTCAATACTACCATATATTTGATTAATAGAGGTCCCTCTACTCCTTTGGGCTGTGGTATTCTAGAGGAAGCATGGACTGGTAAGAAGGTGAGTTATTCTTTTCTCAAGACCTTCGGTTGTGAAGCTTTTGCTCATATAGACTCTGAAAATAGAACCAAGCTAGAAGCTAAATCAAAGAAATGTGTCTTTGTTGGATATGGCATTAATGAATTTGGTTATAGGCTTTGGGATTTTGAAAATCATAAAATTATAAGAAGTCGGGATGTCATATTCAATGAAAAAGTGTTGTACAAAGATCACTACATAATCATCTTCTTTCTTCTCATGTTGCTGCAACAACTACAACAACAAATACCACACACACCAGTGAATGTTAGACGGTCAACAAGGCAAATTAGACCTCCACAAAGGTTTTCTCCCTCTTTGTATTCTATTTTACTTACTGATGCTGATGAACCTGAAAGTTGTGATGAAGCTGTGCAGGTGGATACTAAGATTCAGTGGGAGTCTGCAATGAAAGATGAAATGGACTCTTTGCTGAAAAATAAGACATGGGATTTGTGCAAGTTGCCTGCAGGTAAAAAGGCTTTACAGAATAAATGGGTTTACAAGTTGAAAGAAGAGGAAGGAGGTAAGAAAAGATTTAAGGCCAGGTTAGTTGTAAAAGGATTTGCACAGAAAAAGGGAATTGATTTTGCTGAGATATTTTCTCATGTTGTTAAAATGACTTCTATTCGTACTATTTTAAGTCTTGTGGCTACTGAAGATTTGCATTTAGAGCAGATGGATGTTAAAATAGCCTTTCTTCATGGTGATTTGGATGAAGAAATATATATGGCTCAGCCACAGGGTTTTGAGGTCAAAGGTAAGGAGAACTTAGTGTGCAAATTGAAGAAAAGTTTATATGGCCTGAAGCAAGCACCTCGGCAATGGTATCTGAAATTTGACAGTTTTATGCATGAGCATGGATATAACAGGTGTCATTCAGATTACTGTGTTTATTTTAAGAGGTTGGATGATGATAGCTACATTATTTTATGTCTATATGTTGATGATATGCTTATAGCTAGGTCTAACATGCATCATATTAAGGGGCTAAAATGCCAGTTAGCACATGCATTTGCTATGAAGGATTTGGGGGCAGCAAAACAAATCCTTGGTATGAAGATTTGCAGAGATAGGAAGAACAGAACATTGACGCTATCTCAAGCTGATTATGTTGAGAAGGTGTTGCAACGTTTCTCTATGGAGAATGCTAAAGCTGTCAGCACACCTTTACCTAGTCATTTGAAATTGACTAAGGAGATGTGTCCCAAGACACAAGAAGAGGAGGATAAGATGTCCAAGGTACCCTATGCTTCAGCTGTAGGAAGTTTGATGTATGCTATGGTATGCACTAGGCCAGATATTGTACATGCAGTGGGAGTCGTTAGCAGGTATATGAGTCATCCAGGCTTTGAGCATTGGAATGCTGTCAAGTGGATTCTTAGATATTTGAGAGGAACATCCAATAAGTGTTTACACTTTGGGGGCTCTACTACTGATTTACAGGGCTATGTTGACTCAGATTTGGCTGGGGATATTGATACCAGGCGGAGTACTACAGGTTATGTCTTTACTGTTGGTGGGGCAGCTGTGAGCTGGGTTTCTAGGCTACAGAAGATTAATGCTCTCTCTACTACAGAGGCAGAGTATGTTGCTGCTACAGAGGCAGCCAAAGAGATGATATGGCTTCAGTTCTTCTTGGAAGAATTGGGACATCCTTAGAAGGATAATTATTTGTTCACAGATAGTCAGAGTGCCATTCATCTTGCTAAGAATTCAGCTCTGAATTCTAAGACCAAACACATACAGTTGCGGTACCATTTCATTCGGTCAATTTTGGAGGATGGACAGTTAAAGATGGAGAAGATACATACCAATGAAAATCCCACAGATATGTTGACAAAGGTTGTCACAAGGGAGAAGCTGAACTCCTCTTCAGCTTCAGTTGGTCTTTTAGACTAAATGTGAATAAAAGAACAACAGAGTCCAGGGTGGTTTGATCCAGTGGGAGCCCCATGCGGTAGTTGTATTGCTACAGGATCAGTCTCCAAGTGGGAGATTGTTGTTTAGTGTGGAGCCTGATCAGTCCCCAAGTGGGAGATTGTTAGATTTTGGTGACTGATCAGGAAAGTACTGTACATACTTCATAAAATTTTTTTTTTGGAAGTAGCCGACATATTATGGCCGACATATGGCTGACATGTTATAACCCTAAAGCGGTTTAATAATTGTATTTTTTATGTGTGGTGATACGAAATTGGTTCTTGCGGCGGTATTGAGCTGTAAGGGATTACAGATTGTAATCAGGTTGTAATCACTGGATTGTAATAAGATCGGACTTGCTGTTTGGTGGACGTAGCCCAGGGATTGGGTGAACCACGTTAAATCTTGGTGCCTTGTGTTCATTTCTGTGTGTTCTATTATTTTTGTTATTGGTTATATTTGCATGTAGTTTTTATTTCTGTCCGTGGTTTATCCTAACATGCATTGCATCTATATTTTGCACTTGCATATTGTACATGGGTACCTAACATGGCCTAGTAGTCAGGACCCATCTTTCATTATTATATAGCTTTTGTGAGCTTAAGTACATTTCCCTAAGTTGCACTTAAGGGGGTGTGTTGGTGTAAACAAGTATTTACTATTTACACTTTACTTAAGTTTACTTAGGTTAATGCATATTCATATTAGTTGTCATGTAGACACCTAGGAGTTCATATATTCATATGAGTTTTCATGTTGACAACATAGTAGTTTGCACTCCGATTGAGAACATGTTGTCTACTACATCTCTTTATGAGATACACCTTTACATTCTTATCCTCTAATTTCTACACATATATTCATGCACAATGGAGGATAATGCACTCTTGGTGGACACATGCTTAGTTGTTATGCTTATCTCTTGTATGACTCCTAGATATATTAGTTTCCTTTATATACAAGGCTCTTATATGATGTATTAATTCAATCATCTGATATCCATTCTCATTTGATCATATCTTGTCTCTCTTGTGCTATCTCTTGACCTGCTAGATCTTGGCATTTCATTCTTGCCTTAGAAAAAATCTTACATGGTATTAGAGCTATACAAAATTCTTACAAGAAGCATTTACAACCTATTATACTAATAAGTGAAAGAAAAATAGTTAAAGAACACAAGAGTTACCTAAAGAGAAATGACTATGATAACTATGAAAAATGATTCTCCTTTCTTAGACTCCTACTACTGACACTTAAACAACTAAAGAAACTTGGGTCTTTTGAAAAAGAGAATGAAATTTTACTCTTATATAGTTCATAGCAATGATAGGGAATTAATCATGATAAGGAAAAAATGAATTACATATGTTGTAAGAAAAGGAGGATGGGACAAAATGGTGTCTATCATTAAATACAAACAAAGTAACTTAAATGATATTTTGACTTTGCATGTGCCAATTTTCACTTTTTTCCCTTAAAAATAAATCATGGCATTATAAATAAAAATTTCCTTACTTCAATTTACTACATTTCTGAAAATGATGAAGTCATACACAAGTGTGTCAGATTTAATGAGGCATCCAATTGCAGTGCATCTTCTAAGAATTGAGCATAGTGACACATTAGGCTAGGGCCCACTAAAGATATTTCATGAGAACTAGAAATGGATTAAAGTGATGAAATTTTTGAACTTGGTTCAAATGGTACAACAAGTTCATGTTTATTTTTCTTCATTCACAAGTGATACAAAAGGTTCAAAAGTTACTTAAATAAATTTGAATCTTTGAACATGACCTCAATCAATATGTTTACCAAGGAATTCTAGGGATGAGACTTGGTCCAGAATAAGCATGAAGGAAATAGGTATTGAAAGGATGAGGTTCATGAATAAATAATTAAAAAAGGGTTTATTGAACCTCAAATTGCAACTGACACTAGTCAAAACCAATGGTTCAAAATAAATAATTGAAAGAAAGAGTGAACCAGAAATATAAAAATGGTGACTCTGAAAAACCCCAAACTAAAAACATTGAAATCTAACTACCACACAATGCAAACTTGCCTAACTAAGTCACAAAACAGAAGGAATCTGGGACCCAAATCTATAATTCATAGAGTTGTGGTGCTTCTAATAGAAAGTGAAGCTCCTTATGATAAAATATTTAATCTAGCCAAAAGGGTCCCTCCATACAAAAAATCTTGCATGTAGAAGAGTCCACATTATGCACTCTCCCACATCATAGCACCTGGAGTATTAGACATGGAAGGGGAAGCCTCATCAAAATTAGAAGATAAACATTTTGATGCTGCTCTTACAGAGTGTCAATTATCCAAGCATCCTTCCATTTTTTCTCATTTCTTCTAAACTTCACTTCTTGGGAAGCCTCATCTCATGGTTCAGATCTTGGAACCTAGCTAGCTTGGAACCCTTGGGGAATCATCTTTCCATGTTCACTTGGAGATTCCCTTTTTAATGGGAAACATCCATCTTTTATAATTTACATTGTTCCTTGTCCCACCATGAAATTTGAAGAATTTTTCTAGTCCTCCAAAGTTAGTACTCATTATGACCTACGAAGATCGGACAAACATTAATATCATGATCTTTTTCAAGAAAATATAATCATTTTACTTCCTTTATTAGACTCAATATTTTAGGGTTTTTGGGATCTCATGTCTTCTTGTCCTTTTGAAGGATAAATATGCTACATGGAGAAGGAACATGAAACCCAAAATCATGATAAGTAAACTAACTCCTAATAAAAGATGAAATAATGGTATCCAAAATCCATACCTTAAAAGAATGAAAAATATTTCTTGCCAAGCATAGAAGATGGAATCCTCAAATCCCATAAACATATAATTTTAAATCTTGTGAGTGAACAAAATAGATAGATTCAAATGTAACACAACATCAATCATTTCCTCTCTACCAGAAACCAAAAATACATCACCCAGACTAAACTTATGGCAATGTGGCTTACAAGGCAAAGTTGTTCTTACATGATTAACAACATCACTTATTCAACATTTACTTATGGGATAAATGGGATCAATAAATGATGATTGCATTTGATGTTATAGGTATTTAAATTCAAAATAATAGGCAACTTATTATAAAGGATGCTAGACACTCAACCCAAGGAGGGAAGTGGCATAAAGGTAGATGATTAAGGGAATAAATAGTCATTAAAAGACACCCAAAATGTAGTGGAACTACCAAAACAATACCAACAAGCCACCTCTTACCCTACTAGGACTAAATTCACATGTGTGCATGTAACGATTGTTGATATGAGATTATTTTGGAGTAAAGAACTTATAATGGAACAATCATTGTTTTCTCACTGATGTCAAACCTACTACTTGGTGGTAAGACAACTACTTAGTTAATAAGAGTACTATTATTTGTTTTAGTGATGGAGAGGATTTGATCAAATAAGATAACAAGAGAACCTAGAGGAAAGGTTGAGTTATGGTATGAAAAAGGAGTGCAAAGCTCACTTAAGATAGTGATGATATAGTGTATTGATTATCTACTGAAGGTCATAAAAGTTGGATACACTAACTAAGTCTAGAAGAACAAGTTAGAATAATTATGTCTACCAAGCTTGATCAAGTGGATAGTAGATGCTAAGTAAAGTTAGTGCTATCCCAAGAAAAAAATCAGTTAGAGTCGAGAAAAGTGAAGATTTAGTGTATTCCAAGTGAATTTAGTTTAAGTTGAGTAAATTTTTGTTGATGCCAAGCACTAATAAACTCTAGTGTTTGCTGAGTTAACTAGTTGAAGACAAGTGGAAGAATAATATGGAAGCTGAGTGACAACATATTGATAGTGAGTGCTAGTATTCATGTTAAATCATAGATTTGATGAATTTGAGCTAACTATTTTGTTTTCTTCAATTATGTGAAGCATGTGGAAGATAACTATGATGAGTTAGTGACAGAAAATTCAAGGTAAATAGTTTTTGAGGTGAATTCAAGGAAGATTGAAGAAGAAGTTTCTAGAGGAACCAAATGGAAAAGTGGGTAGATTCATTGCATCCTACCTAATCCTACCTAACCCTAAAATGGACAATTAAGTTTGAATAGAAAAAGATCTAAAATCTCTATTTATAGAGAGAGTTGGTTAGAAGTAAAGGTTCTCATGTGAAAGAACCTAAGGAAGGCAAGGAGTCTAGGGCATTACTTCATTTAGTGACCAAATAGAAGAGACTACTGTTGGCAAGCAAAGCAAGAAGGCTTAAGTGTATGAATGCTTGAAGAGTGAACAAGATATCAGAGCTAAAGTGTGTGAAAGCCAACTAGAATGGAGGAATAAAATAGAGATCTTTAATCTACAAGTGAGTTATAATTTTTTATCAAATAAATCCTTATTCCTTTCTAATCATTTTATCAATCTAGGGTAAATCCTTTGGATTAAGGTTGACCTAATAGTTATTTATAAATCCTTTAATCAGGTGAAATTCCAAGCGAATGATCTAAAGTCCCCTGACAAGGATCACTCCTAAAAGGGTGATTAAAATCCTCTAACCAGGTCACATTTTATATTTTTTATTGTAACCTTTAATAGGGTTAGCTTTTCATAGGGCATCACTTCAAAAGAGTGAGAATTAGTAGCATGTTATTGGTGATTTTTCCCAAATTAAGTTTCCACATAAAATCTATGTGTCAAATGTGTTATTGAATCTATTATGTTTCATGTTTACATTTCTACAAAGTTGTTTTGACCTAGGACAATAACCTACAAAGTTTAAGCAATGTATGGTCTAATGGATGCATGCATAAAAATGTTTTATGGATATGGGTTTACTAAGCTATGAAATTTTTTATTTGTACATCTATACCTTGGATAAATGATTCACCCCCCACCAACATTTATTCTAAAAAATTCCAACAATTGGTATCAAATCCATTTGCTTAAGAGGACTAGTTTGAAGGTACTAGAAGCCAAAGATCAAGATATCAAAAAGAGAGGTACCCAAGATTAACAAGGATAACTTTCTTGCATAGAAAATTCTAATAAAAATACACCTAGGAGGTCTTGGAGATCATGAACAATCTACCATTATCACTAAGCCTGTCAATCCTACTAAATCCCTAACTATTGAATATCTAGAAAAAAATAAAGAACACAACTAGACAATGTTGGGGATTGCTTCTATCCTAAGTCATTCTGAGTTTGATGATATCAAGGGTTATGAAAATGCAAAGAAGATGTGTGATGCTCTTTACACCATTTATGGAGGAGATAGAAATGTTCTAAGAGCCAAAACTGAAAGTCTTAGAGGTAAGTTTGATGATATGAGAATGCATGAAGGTGATGATGTTGCTCAATATTAATCTAGAATAAAAGATGTTGTTAATGATATAAGAGGAGCTACTAGCATTATTGATGATGATATTGTATTGAGTAAAGTATTGAGAACACTATTTCCCATCTATGTTATTAGAGTTTCTTCCATACAAGAACTAAGATGTATACCAGGTTCAAATATAACTCTGAAAGGTTTGGTAGGTAGGCTCACTTCCTTTGAGCTCTCCAATTTTGATAATTTCAAACTTGAAAATGTTGAATGTTCTTTCAAAGCTAAGATATCATTAAAGAAACCTAAAGAGAAGAAGAAAATGGTCAAAGATGTTTCTAGTGATAGTGACACGGATGAGGAGGATGTATAACATCATGAAGCACTGCTAGCAAGGAGTTTTCACATAGGCAAAGGAAAATTTCAAGGTAAGTTACCTATCATGTGTTTTAATTGTAATAAGGTTGGTCATATTGTTGCTAGATGTCCATAGAAGAGGAACTATAGAAGTGGAGACAAATACAAAAGTAAAGAGACAAGGACAAAAATGATTTCAAAGAAAAAGGTAAGAAGTATTACTACATTGCAGCAGATGAAACCAAAAATGGATCTGATGATCATGATGATGAAGTGGTGTATGTTGCAATGAAGGATGAATTTGAAGAGGATGAGGCAAGTGCACTTGTATCTTATGTGAACAAGAGTGACTAATGGATCATTGACATTGGGTGTTCACATCACATGAATGGAGATAAAACTAAGTTCATTACCCTAAATTATTATGATGGAAATAGTTTAAGGTTTGGTAATGATGTGTCATGTCTAATAAAAGGAAAAGGATCTATCAAACCCACAAAAAAGATTTTTTTTGACAATGCTTATTATGTTGAAGGACTTAACTATAACTTGTTGAGTGCGTCACAACTGAATAATTTAGGTTTCAAGGTTGAGTTTGAGAACAAGATAGCTAAGATATATGACATTGATGGGAAACTAATTGGGAAAGGTGATCAAACTAAAGGTAATCTATATTATCTTGATATGAATGATGCTACTTGTCTTGTTGTGGAATTTGATGATGTGTGGTTATGGATCAAGAGGTTATGTCATGTTAATTTTGATAATTTGGTTAGCATCAGTAACATAAGAATAGTCAAAGGTTTGCCTAAATTGAAGAAACCTAACAATATAATTTACAAACAATGTTAGTTAGGCAAGATGACAAAATCTAGTTTTAAGAGTAAGGCTCACATCTCTAGAAGAATTTTGAAGATTATTCATACTAACTTGTGTAGACCAATTGATGTACAAAGATAAAAGGGTGACAAGTACATTATGCTATTTTTTGATGATTATTCTAGGATGACAATAGTTATATTTTTGAAATAGAAATCTAATGCTTTCCAAATGTTTAAGTGGTTCTTAGCAAGAGTTGAAAATAAAATAGGTAAAATCTTGAAATGTTCGAGATCTAATAGAAGAGGAGAATTTACATCAAATGATTTTGAGATGTTGTGTAATTATTGAGGATCAAAAAATAGACATCTACACCTTGGACACCTCCATAAAATGTAATTTCTGAAAGGAGGATCATATCTATAATGGACTATGCTAGGACACTCATGATGGAGAAGAATGTTGCTTTGAAATACTAGAGAATATTTTTCTATACCTTGAACCATTTACAAGTCAAGAAAGGCACTCATTCAACACCTTTTGAACTATGGTATGGATACTCACCCAATGTAAAATATTTTAAGGTATTTGGAAGCAAGTTCTATATTCTTAAAGATTTTGGGATTTGTAAATTAGATGCTAAAAGTGAAGAAGGTATATTCCTTTTCTATTCCATAAGAAGTAAATCTTATAAGTGTTTAAATACCAATGCTAACAAAGTTGTGGAAAGTGCAAATGTGAAGTTTGATAAATATACAAAGGTACACTAGGTTGAACCTATGAAGGAACTAGAGGAATACAAATCTTTTGTATAGTTTTATGAAGATATGCCTTCTAATGAAGAAGTTGTAAATCAAGTTACAAATCAATAACAAGTTTTAGTGACTAATAAGTTACATACAATGAATGTCAAGTTGTATTTAGGAACTGAGCTACATTCAGGTGTCAAGTTGTAGAATGAAGCTGAGGTACATTCTGATTCTAAAATTAGTGTACATGAAAGAAATGTTAAATTACCTGATAGAGAAGTACATAGTGACTTAGAAGCTAATATTCCTAATGAGGAAAGTAGATTAGAATCAAGATTTTCAAAGTGTTTGAAGAAACATCACCCTATTGGAAAAATTATTAGAGATAGAACTGCTAGATCAATGACAAGGAAAAAGCTAATAAGTGATACATTTTTTTTTGAGTATGCATGAACCTAAGTCAATAAAAAATGCCTTAGAAAATGATGACTAGAGTAAATCCATGAAATAAGAGATTAAAAAAATTAAAAAGAATAAGACATGGACTCTAGTTCCTAGACTAGAAGATAAGAATGTGATTGGAACCAAGTGGGTGTATAGAAACAAATTAGATGAAAATGGTAAATTCACAATGAATAAGGAAATATTAGTTTGCAAGTGGTATGCACAAGAAGAATAGATAGACTATGGAGAAACATTTTCCCCTGTTTTAGGATTGGAAGTTGTAAGAACTCTATTTTCTTAATCTACATACAAAGGTTTCAAAGTTTATCAAATGGATGTGAAATATGCATTTCTAAATGACATATTAGTAGAAGAGGTCTATATAGAACAATCAAAATGATTTTTTGATGCTAACAAAAATAACATGGTATGTAGACTACATAAATCTTTATATGGTTTAAAGCAAGGCCCAAGAGCATGGTATGAAAGGCTTCACAATTGTCTTGTGAAGATAGGACTTGAAAGGAATGATGATAATATCAATTTGTACTTGAAGACAAAAGGTGGTAAAGGTATTTTAGTAGTTGAATTTTAATTTGATGATATTTTATTTGGAGGTCAAGATGGATTATGTAAAGTATTTGCAAATGAAAGGAAGAAAGAATTTGAGATGTCTATGTTTGGAGAGATCAAGTTCTTTGTTAGTTTGAAAGTATATCAGATGAAATATGGTATATACATCACTTCGTCGAAGTATGTAAAGGAAATATTGAAAATTTTTGGATTAGAAGATTCAAAACCAGTTAACATACCTATAGTGATAGGACAAAAGTTGTCAAAGAATGCAATTTATTTGATGTGAATCAAACATTATATAGGTCTATGATTGGAAAATTACAATATGTAGTGCATAATAGACTTGACATTGCATTGTCTATTGAGATAGTAGCAAGATTCTTTAATTCTAAGGAGAATAATTTGATGGTTGTTAAGAGAATTATGAGATATCTAAAAAGAATAGAAGACTATGGTCTATACTACAATAAAAATGAAAAATTTGAGTTAAGAGTCCACACAAATGTTGATTAGGTTGGAAACAATGATGACAGAAAGAGCACTAGTAGAGGAGAATTTTTCTTAGGAAAGAGGTTGATTACCGAGACCAATAAGAAACAAAACTACATATCTCAATCTATTATTGAGGTTGAATATGTGGTTGTTCCATTAAATTGTAAATACATTGTATAGATCAAACAACTACTCAAAGTTATGAAGGAGGAAATCACTGAACCTATGATTCTTTGTTGTGATAATACACATGCTATAAATATATCAAAGAACCCTATGATGTAGATAAAGACTAAGCACATTGCAATCTGATATTATTACTTAAGAGAGTTACTTCAGGACAAATAGGTGAAGATGGAATATGTGAATACAAAAGGCTAGATAGATGATATCTTCACCAAAGAATTACCTAAGGATTCTAATGAGTATCTAAGAGGTAAACTAGGGGTGATACCCCTATCCAAATCCCCTTAAGAAGCACGAGTAGTGCCCTACATAAACTAGAGTTGAATGTTGTATCTTACACATTGATGCAATGGACCTTACTTTAGGAGCTACCTAAAGTAATCAAAGAGTTGGAATAGTAGATCAGTCACATCAAAGGTGATAGGGAGAAAATAAAATTGCTAACATCAACATATTGAGATGACAAGTATTTGGCATTATTTTCAAAGAGGGAGATATAAGAATATAGCATGAAATATCTACTTAGAGGGAGATAGTGTAATAGATTTTTACTAAAGAAGGAGAAATGATTGAAAGAAATACGTCTACCTAGTATGAGGGAGAAATTATTGAGGGAGATATAAGTCAAAAGGAGAAAGTGCTATAAGCTGATAGATGAAGGGAGTCATAAGGAAAAGTTGATTGTCTGTTGATCATAAAAGAATTTTGTAGCATATACAAAAGATGAAAGACGTTGATAGAGGGAGACATTTAAATACAAGGAATTATTTTCTTTTTGGTATTGTTGTTGGTAATGGTTTGCCATTAATGCCACAAAGGGAGATTGTCAATATGAGATTTTTTTGGTCTAAAGAACTTGTAATAGAATAACAATTATTTTTTCACTAATGTCAAACCTGCTACTTGCTAGTAAGACAACTACTTAGTTGATGTGAGTACTATTATTTGTTTGATTGATGGAGAATATTTGATCAAATAAGATAATAAGGACACCTAGAGGAAAGGTTAAGCTATGGTATGAAAAAGGAGAGCAAAGATTAATTAAGATAGTGATGATATAGTGTATTGATTATCTACAAGGATACAAAGTTGGATACACTAACTAAGTCTAGAAGAAAAAGTTAGAAGAAATGAGTTTGTCAAGCTTGACCGAGTGGACAATAGGTACCAAGAAAAGTTAGTACAAGCTGAGCAAAAAATTAGTTGGAGCTAAACTAAGTAAAGATTTAGTGTATGCTGAGAAAATTTAGTGGAAGCGAAGTAAAGTTTAGTTGATGTTGAGCAATAGTAAACTTTAGTATTTATTGAGTTAACTAGTTGAAGACAAGTGGAAGATTAGTATGGAAGCTGAGTGACAACATATTGATGTGGAGTGCTAGTATTCATGTTAAATAATAGATTTGACAAATCTAAGCTAACTATTTTGTTCTCTTGAATTATGTAAAGCATGTGGAAGATAACTATGATGACCTGGTGGCATAGAATTCAAGGTAAACCATTTTGAGGCAAATTCAAAGAAGTTTGAAGAATAAGTTTCTAGAGGAACCAAATGGAAAAGTGGGTAGATTTATTGCATCCTACCTAATCGTACCTAGCCCTAAAATTGACAATTGAGGTTGAATGTCAAAAGATTTAAAATATATATTTATAGAGAGAGATAGTTAGAAGCAAAGGTTGTCATGTGCGAGAACCTAAGGAAGACAAGGAGTCTAGGGTATTGCTTCACTCAATGACCAAAGAGAAGAGACTACTATTGGAAAGAAAAGTAAGATGGCTTAAGTGTATGGATGCTTGAAGGGTGAACAAGCTATTAGAGATGAAGTGTGTGAAAGTCAAGTAGAATGGAGGACTAAAACAAAGATCTATAATCTACAAGTGACTTGTAATTTGTTATTAGATCAAGCCGTACTATTGCTTTCTAATCATTGTATTAGTCTAGGGTAAATCCTTTGGATTAAGGTTGGTCTAGCATTTGTAAATCCTTTAATTAAGAGACATAAGGATTGAAATAGAGATCTATAATCTGCAAGTGAATTGTAATTTTCTATTAGATCAAGTCTTACTATTACTTTCTAATCATTCTATCAGTCTAGGGTAAATCCTTTGGATTAAGGTTCCTAATAGCCATTTGTAAATCCTTTAATTGGGTGAAATTCTAAGTGAATAATTTAAAGTCCTCTAATAAGACTCACTCCTAATAGGGTGATTGAAATCCTCTAACCAGGTCACATTTAATTGTTTGTATTGTAACCTTTAATAGGGTTGGCCTTTCATAGGGCATCACTTTAAAAGAGTGAGAATTAGTAGCATGTTATAGGTGGTTATTCTCAAATTGGGTTTTCATGTAAAATCCATGTGTTCAATGTGTTATTGAATTAATTATGTTTCATTTTTACATTTCTACAAAGTTTCTTTTGTTAGTGTAAATAATTATTATTTACACTCTACTTAAGTTTACTTAGGATAAATGCATTCTTTTATTATTTCTTAGGTTACACACCTAGGATTTTTCATACTCATATGAGTTGTCATGTTGACAACATAGGAGTTAGCAACTCTAATTTAGCACATGATTTCTACAACACTAGATTTTGCATAGTCAACTGAGTTGTCATGATGACAACATAGTTGTTCACACTCTTAATTAAGCACATGGTGTCTACAACATAATTTTATGTGACACACCTTTGTATGCTTATCCTCTCATCATTGCATTAAATCCTATTCTTAATGGAGGATAATCCACTCCTAGTGGATATGTGTGTAGTTGTGAGGCTTATCATATTGCTAACTCCTAGACATTCTAGAAGCATTCTAGAGGCCCTTATATACAAGCACTCCTAGTGTACTTGAACATCAATCTGAGAGCATTAATTAAATTCTCATATCATTATTCTGATCATACATTATTTGGTCAGTATTGTGCTAGTCTTATGCTTCTTGATCTCGGCATTATTTTGGCCTAAGGTAAATTCTTCATGGTATCATAGCTATACCAAATTCTTATATGGTATCAGAGCTATACCAAATTCTTACATGGTATTAGAGCCATAGAGACATCATTTCATAACCATTGGAGATCATTCTTGCTTCACCTCTTTAAGGACACCTCAATTTAGATCCAAAGTATCCGTAGCTATTGGGAGCATCTAGAGCCAAAGAAGACCTCACCATAGTGTTTGGAGCATCAATTTCGTAAAAATTGACTATAAATTGACCTATATTGGGCCATAGTCAAATTTGAGGAATTTTTTTTTTTGCAAACTGGCACCTAAAGGCCCAATTTGCAAGTACAGTATGATCATTTTTAGATCTATATTCATTTTCTGTATAATTTTTGAATTTGCATTTCGGAAAAAAATTTAGGCCATTAGGCCTGTAGAGAAATATTTTTTGTAGGAACCAACTGGTGAAATCCCAGCCCCCGCAAAATACTCTCTGTATAACATCGGAGGTCTACATTCAAATATTCTAAAATATTTACATGGCGACTAACCCCAAACCAAAATTGGGCATATCACCATTCAATTGGTGGCTTGACTTATTTAAGTCTTGTAGGCTTTTCCTTTTATATAACTTAGAGTAAAATCCCACCCCGCATGTAGGATTCAAACCCACTGGAGAACACCATTGGCATCCAAAGACACCACTAGCATTCCTAGTACCTGATAGGCTAATAACTCTAACACTACCAATTAAAATCCATCATTGCCAGTTCACTAAGCTATGACCTAAAATGGTATTAGAGCTATACAAAATTCTTATAGTTTTGACCTAGGATAGTAACCTACAATGTTTAAGCAATGCATGATCTCATAGATGCATGTATAATAATTTTTTATAGATATGGCTACTAGGCCATGTTAGGTACCCAAGTACAAATGCAATGTTTTATAATGCAATGAAATGAAATCTCTCTACAAAATAGAGAAAGAGGGAAAAACTCATTGGGAAAACCCTCCTCCAAAAAGAGAGATATGTATAATATAGAAGAGAAGGATCATGTGACCCCATTGGAAAAATATCCCTCACCCCCAAGAGATCTCACAAATGAAGATACTTGACCTTTTTGAATGGCTTGGTGAAGATGTTAGCTACTTGTTTCTCAATAGGACAATACTAAAATGTAATGAATTACTCATGAATTAGCTCTCTGATGCAGAGCATATGAACCTCAATCTATTTGGTTCACTGATCTTGCACTAGATGTTTTGAGATCTCAATAGCAGTTTGGTTATCACAATGGATGACTATGGGTCTGGGTAGATCAAATCCAAACTCCATTGCTCTCTCATCGACTGAGGCTGAGATAGTTATTGCTAACTCCTGTGCTTAGTTGTGAGGATTATCATATTGCTAACTCCTAGACATTATAGAAGCATTCTAGAGGCCTTTATATATAGGCACTCCTAGTGTACTTGAACATCAATCTGAGAACATTAATTGAATTCTCATATCATTATTCTGATCATACATTATTTGGCCAATATTGTGCTAGACTTGTGCTTCTTGATCTTGGCATTGTTTTTCCCTAAGAAATTTTTTTCATAGTATCATAGTTATACCAAATTCTTACATGGTATCAAAGCTATACCAAATTCTTACAATTTTGACCTAGGGTATTAACCTACAATGTTTAATCAATGTATGATCTAATGGATGTATGTATAATAATTTTTTATAGATATGGGTTCACTAAGCTATGAAATGTTTTATTTGTACATCTTGACCTTGGATAACTAATTCACTCCCCCCTCTTAGTTATTTAGAATAATTCCAACAGTAGTGACAACATACCTTGATATTCTCCATGTTTTAGAGCCTAAAAAACCAACTAGACACTTTATGAAAGCAGGAATATAGATTCTTAGAGAAGATGCCAAAATGATCTCAAATAGTGAGATCCTACCTCAAGAAAAACTAGGACAAACAAGGGTGTTAGAGGGCACCTAGATCAAGAAAATAGAGTAAGAACCCAAGAAAACTAGAAGAAGTGAAATTGTAGCACCAAACCAAATGAAACCAAAAGGAAAATGGAAAAACCAAGCCCATATTATCCATGGAGGAATATGCCTTGCACTATGAATTTTGAACAACCTTATTCAGACTACCAAGCTCATTTTATTGAAAGAAGGTTAGCCTACTTCACAAACAAAGTGGGTGGATCCAAAGGAACTCTAACCTACAAAAAATTATCAAACGAAACAAAATAAAAAATACAAATTCAACCTCCAAAAAATAATATTAAAGTGACCATCAAAACCATGCTAAAAGTTGTGGTGAAGACAAGTAACCCAAAAGCAAGGAAAAGGAGGAATAGACCACACATAAACTAGGAAAGAGAAGCACCTCTAAGAAAAAAGAAAAAGAATCAAGGGAGGAACACTAACTTGGAGCACTAGAATGTAGAGATATCACAATGTCAAAATCTATCCCTAGTTCAAACCCAAACAAAACCAATCAAGCCCTAAGAAGACACTCACAGACTTGTAGAATGAATTCTTATAGATAGGGTGATAACCTAAATGAAAGATTTTTTTTATTGTAGAGCACAATTGTGATTATTGTACAAAATTACAATTAATCCCTTTAGCCATCTTAAATAACCCATTGATCATGATAATTAAAAGGCACATTAATTGTACTTATCCTTCATTAATGAACTTTTCCATGTGTCCAACCTTAGGACCAAAGAAATCTTTTCCTACAAATAAAGAAATGTAAGAATAAGTTCCTGCTTGATCTGAATTTTTTTTTCTTGAAGATTAAGAACCCCATCCTTGTGGACAAAAATAATCACATCCTTCTTCCAGAAAAAAAGGGTTTTACATGTGGGATAGGGATGCAGGAATCTAAACACCAAAAACCAAAAAATATAAGCCTACTTTAAGAAATGAAAGGCAAAAAGAGAAAAAAGAGGGGAGCCAACTTTTTGCTAACAAAAAATAGGAACCTATATGTAGGATTTAACAGTTACTAGAGTTGATGATAGTTGGTTATGATACAAGAGATTTTCTCATATATACTTTGATAATATTGTGAAGATAAGTAACAATCATGCGATAATGTATTTTCCAAAGATTATGAAACCCTCTAACATGATATGCAAGGAATGTGTAATGGCTAAATATAAGAAGAGTTCATTTCCAAAAATATTATTTACTACATCAAAAAAGTTGGAGATGGTTCATACACATTTGTGTGGAGCTACAAAGACAAGAACATTTTATTGTGAAAGGTATTTTATTCTTTTCATTGATGACTTTAAAATAATACTGTGAGTATCATTTCTTGGAGGTAAATAAAAAGCATTTGAGAAATTTAAGATATTCAAGGATAAAATTGAAAATGAATATAGATTAAAAATTAAATCTTTAAGATCTAATAGAGGAGCATAATTCACATTAAATCATTTCAATAAATTTTGTGAAGATAAGTGAAACAAAATACATCTTTCATCTCCTAAGACCCCATAACAAAATGAGATAGTGGAAAGAAGAAATAGGTCAATAAGTAAACTAGCTAATATTGACTTCAAAATTGGTATAGTACTATATTAGTTTCTACTATAGTACACACTATGAATAGAGTTCAAATTAGACAAAGTACTAATAAGACACCTTATGAACTTTGGTTTGGGCATACACCTACTAGGAAATACTTTAGAACATTTAGAAGTAAATGTTATATAAAGAGAGAACATGACATAGGAAAATTGATCCTAGGATTGATGAAGGGATTAATTGATTTAATTGATAATTTGATTAGGGATCTGATTCATTTTGATGAATTATGCTAGTAATTGATTCCACATAATTAAGATTGATATTTGATGAATTATGCTAGTAAGAGGGTTGACATAATTAAGGGTGATTTGATTTAATTTAATAAAATAGGGCTTCTATTCCATCAGCCCATATTAGGGTGATTATATTATCCTCTCTTTGAATCAATGTGCAAGTAGTTTATTGATTCAAATAAATGATGATATTGACTCGAAGAACACTTTGATATGAAGCTATGAAACTATTTTGGATTCACATATTGAGAATTTTGAGTTTGATGAAATTAAATTAAATTAAAAGTTTTAAGCCATCAATTCTGAACTTGATGGAATGCGAATTAGCCATATTGACTTCAAACTTGGTGGAAAAAATATCAATAAGAGATTTGAACAATATCTAGAGTTCAATTCATAGGGTTAAAACTAAACATATAATATCATGATGTGTTGACAAATAACCAATTTGGTTCATAATGTTAAAATTGATCAAAGTTAAAAGATATTAGAACTAATGTTTGGTTGACAAAAAAACTAGTTTGATATTTTGTGATGAAACTAGGAAGGTGTGATATTGGTTTGAGTTAGGCATAAATTATCTACTTGATATGATGTAGTGAAGTCAATTACCCAACAATCTCATCTTGATCAAAGACAACTGCCATGCCCCTAGCATTGATAAAATTGATTTGAGTGTTCATTGATTGAATTGGATATGATTATGCACCCTTGGAAGAAAATTTGAAATGATCTTTGACGTAATGTCATTTTTAAGCATTCTTTTATGATGTTTGATTAATATAAATATGATTATGATTGATTAGTAGATGATAAGAATCACCTAGAAATTTTTTTGGATTATTAGAAGAGGTTTTGAATCTACTTTTGATGTTTTGAATCAATAAGAATCTAATTTGAGTTGATAGACTATTAATAAAACACCATTTTACCAAGTTTGACCACTTGAAAAAGTGTGATTTGACCAAATTTGACAATTTTAAATCATGGTTAGCTAAGAATTTGGTGATTTGACTATAGTTATTTCATTAAGTATATCCTTCTACAAATTTTGGTGATTTTTCATAGTTATTTAATAATATTTTGAGTAGGTTTAGTAAACTTTGACCATATTTGACCATATTTTGTGTTGGAAACTATAATTGGAACAATTTTTATGTTGTCATTGGTGTCAAACCTTATTAATAAGATAGTTTCTACCTGACTAAAGTTCCATATCAAGATGATTAATGAAGAGGATTTGAAAAGAATGGATAACAAGAGTACCTAGTAGAAAAGATGAGTTATGTGGAACTACAATGGGCACTTGATTAGATGGATCTTAACAAGATAATGTGTTGTTTAATCATAACACTAAGTGAAGAAGATAGTTGTGTTAAAACATAGAAGAGATGATCAATGAAGAACCAAATACATCAGTTAAACCAAGCTTCAAAGAAGAAGATTAAGGAACTTGTAGTTGAAGCCGAGTTGTGCTAGTGTCAACCGAGTGGATAGTAGAAACAAAGAAAATATAGTATCGACTAATCATTAGTAAAGACTAAATATCACAAAAGTTAGACCAATCAAAGCTAGTGTAAGCTAAGAAAGATAGTTAGTGAAGGCTAAGTTATCTATTGATGATTGAGGCCAAGGAACATAGTTTTGGTCAAGTCTCAACATTATTATTTTGTGAAGGAATTGAAGTTCCTAGTTGACACAGTTGAATTTTTATATTGTTCAAAGGACATGAAGGATACGTATTGATGATCTAGAGCATTAAATGTTTGAGAAATTATGTTTGAGAATTTCTAGGCATGGATTCAAAGAGAATTTTTTAGAAGAATCTAGAAGGATAAGGAGAAAATAAAATGATGGAAGGATTCAATGAATCTGACCTAATCCTAAGATCAACGGTGGTGTTTAAGAGGAAAAATATCAAAGTTACCTATTTAAGGAGGCATAAGGATTAATTAGAGAGGTTAAAAGTTACTTTGTTGATTAGTGAATTAAAGAAGGAGCAGACTAGAGGGGAAGAGTGATTGTTTGAAGGATTTTCCAAGAAGATCAAAGATAATGATAGAGACATGAATAGAGTTTATTTAATGACTTAGAAGAGGAGCTACACTATGATTTTTATGTGCAAAGTTAGTTGTATTTATTAGATCAACCTATTGTTAATTTCTAACCATTATAACAGTTAAAATCCCTTAATAAAGGTTGACCTAATAGTCATTTGTAAAACCTTTAATCAAGGTGACATTCTAATGGAATGTTCTTAAGTTCTTTAAAAAAAAAACTCCTAATAGGGTGATTAAATCCTTTAATAGGTCCAGACTTAATAGTGTGTATTGTAACCTTTAATAGGGTTGGCTCCTAATAGAGCTCACTTTAGAAGAGTGAAAAAATTTGTGACATGTTATTGGTGGTTTTTCTCAAATTGGGTTTCCACTTTAAATATTTGTGTCTTACTTGTGTGGATATTATTTTAGAGTTTTACTATTAATTTTTTACATTCTACAAGTTAGCGATTATTGGAATAGTGGACTACAAGTTTATGTTACTAATAAGTTACTATAGAGACCAAGCTACTTAATGATTATATCTAAGTTGTTTGAAGAGTTCAAAATTTAATTGGTACATCTAGGCCCAAGGATAATGGATTCAACCTCCCCCCTCTCAATTATTCTATATCATTCTAGCAGTTCATATCAGATATTTCAGTGCATGTGAAGGAATATTTGAAGGGACTTAAAGCTAAAGATCAAGATGTACGAAAAAGAGGTACCCAAGTTGAACAAGGAAAAATAACATGGATGGCAAAGATTAATGAAGCTTCACATTATTGGAATAGGAGATTCAATAGTACATTGATTAGATAATGAATACATAATAGTGCATATGCTTATGACAACCCAAAAGATAAAGGAGAAACAAGAGCACAATCATGCAATGTTGGAGAATGCATCTACCTTAAGCTATTTAGTGTTTGATGATATAGAGGATTGCAACACTACAAAAAAGATGAGGGAATAGATGGAAAATATACATTGAGGAGATAAGAATGTATGAAGAGCCAAATTAGAAATCTTAAGAGTAAAGTTTGATGACATGAGGATGGTAGAAGGTGAGAACATTGCTCAATATGTTGGAAGAGTTAAAGAAGTAGTTAATGTTATTAGAGGAGCCGAAGGAAAGATCAACACAATAAGACTATGATTAGAAATGTATTGAGAACCTTACTTTCTGTCTATGCTATTAGTGTTTCTGCAATACAAGAACTAAGATATACTCTTGGTAATGATCTAACCTTGGATAGTTTGGTTAGTAGACTTACTACTTTGAATTGTCAAATTTTGATGATTTTATTGCCCCTTCTATTAAATCTTATTTCAGTTCACAATTGGTTTTACATAAGTCTAATAAGAAGAAATGAAAGTATGAGAAAAGTGAGAGTAAATCTTTTGATGATGATCTTGAGGATCTTGAAGCATTAATGGCTAGGAGACTACTAAGAGGCAAAGGAAAATTCAAAGATAAACTTCCTATATTCTATTTTTCATGTAATAAAGTTGGTCATCTTATTATAATATGTGCCAACATAGATGAAAAGGATGAAAGGAAATATAACAAGTTTGAGGGAAGAAGAGATGGAAAAGACAATATAGGTTACAAAGACTACAAGGGAAAAGGTAAGAAGTCTTGTTACATTTCTCAAGAAGAGACTGATGATGATTTTGATAGTCATGATGAAGAAGTTTTTAATGTTTTTTTGAAAGATTATTTTTATGAAGATGATAAAAATAAAATTTATTCATATGTGAGTAATTGTGATAGATGGATAATTGATAGTGGCTTCTAACATCACATGACAAGTGATAAAAGAAAGTTTGAAACTTTTAACATAATAAAGGAGGTAGTGTTAAGTTTGTTAATGATGTACCAAATCTTGTGAAAGGTAAAGGATAAATAAGATTGATTTATAATATCAGATGTGATAATGCTTATTTGGTTGAAGGACTTTAATACAAGTCAATAAAGGTACAAATATCACACCTTTTATGATTATGCACCTAATGCAAAATATTTCAAAGATTTTGGAAGAAAATGCTATATACTGAAAGATAATAGACATGGAAAACTTGATGCAAAGATTGATGAAGGTATATTCTTAGGATGTTCCACTAAGAGAAAATCAATATAAGTGTTTGAAATGTAATACTAATAAAGTTTTAGAAAGTCAAATGCGAAAGTTGATGAATGTGAAAAAAGGAATGAAGTTGAATGTAAGAAGGAACCTGAACATTAAAAAAAATTCATATACATTGATGAAGGTGAGACCAACACTTTACTTGAACCTAAGAAGAAATTTGTTGAGAAAAAGAAACTGATACATTAAGTTATAGTAATAGAGTGTCAAGTAATATGTAATTGGTGTCAAGTGTCATGGAGAGCATGTCGAGCATTAGGAAGAGCATGTTGAGCATTAGCAAATGATTGTCAAATAACTAGAAGGACAAGTTGATATACATGAAGGTGTATTTGAAGATAATCTACAAGATGAACCTAAAGAATAAGAAAGAAGACTTAAACCTACATTATAAAAATATGTGAGAAGACATCATGCATATAATCAAATCATTGGAGACAACAACTGTAGAGTTATGACAAGGAAAAGACCGAGGAGTGATACATGTTTACTATGTGAATTTGAGCCTAAATCAATAAAGGATTATTTTGATAATGAACACTCAAGTCAAGAAATGAATGAAGAGATTGAGAAAATAGAGAAGAAAAAAATTAGTCATTGGTATCTAGAACAAAATACAAGAATGCTATTGTTATAAAGTGGGTGTTTAGAAACAAGTTAAATGAAAAAGGTGAAGTAAGAAGAAACAAAGAAAGACTAGTTTGTAAGGGATATGCACAAGAAGTTATTGACTGTGGGGAGACATTTTCCCCTATTGCAAGATTAGAAGTGAGAACTCTACTTGAATATTTTTTCTTACAAAGGATTCAAAGTATACCAAAAGATGCATTGTGTAAGTCATTTGCAGATCAAATGAGGCAATAGTTTTAGATGCCTATGTTTGGAGAGATCAAATTTTTTGTTAGTCTACAAGTGTATCAAATGAAGAAAGATATCTACATTACATAATCAAAATATATTAAGGATATACTCAAAACTTTTGGAATGGAAGACTCAAGATTAGTTGAAACACCCATGGTTGTTGGACATAAAATTTCAAAGAATGATGATTTTGCTAATGTGAATCAAACCTTATACATAAATGATTAGAAAGTTGCAATATGTTATCCAAAGAAGACCAAAAATTACACTAGTAGTTGGTATTATTACTAGATTTTTTACAAATCCTAACGATAATCACATGATAGTTGTAAAAATAATACTGATATATCTAAAAGGAACCAAGGACTATGGATTGTATTACAAAAGGAATCACAAGTTTGAATTGAGAGTCTATACTGATACAGATTGGACTACAAATGTTGATGATAGAAAAAGTGCATGCAATGGAACTTTTTTTCTAGGAAAGAGACTAGTTTCATGGACAAGCAAGAAGAAAAATTATATCTCCTAATCTATAGCTAAAGCTAAATCTATAGCAACAATAGTTGATTGTTCTAACATAGTGTGAATTAAACAATTATTGAAGGAATTAAGGAAGATGTCACTAAACCTGTTGTTATATTTTGTGATAACACAAGTGCTATAAATATATCTAAAAATATTGCAATGCACACCAAGACAAAGCATATTTCTATCAAATATAATTACTTGAGAGAGTTGGTACAAGAAAAAGAAGTGAGATTAGAGTATATGAATAAAAATGAAGAGATAGTTGATATATTCACAAAATACTTATCTAAGGATGAACAGGAATATATAAGATGTAAATTGGGTGTGCTTCCCCTAACTAAGGCTACTTAAGCTAAGATGAATCTATGCATAAAATGTTTTGATTAGAATATATTACAAATTAATGTAGAAGGTCACACTTTAGGACTTTGCTAAAGTTGTGAAAAGAGAAGCACAAGATGTTCAATCAAGGATAAGAATGGTGACAAAAGAAAAACCTAGTTTAGAGAGAATGGCCAAGAGATATCTACATGTTGAAGTTTCTTTCACATTGTTGTCAAAGAGGGATAAGTTCAAAAGTTACCTTCAATAGTGCAACATGATGGAGAGATTATGAAATAGTTACCTATGCAATAATGAAAAAAGAGGGAGAAGTCATACAATTACCATGAGAAGAAAGAGATCAGTGAAGGTGTTAACATCAAAGAGTGTGTTCATGTTTTGATATGAAGCTTCTTAATGAAGATCTATCATTGAACATAGAGAGAGTTAATTGAAGCAAGTCAAGTATTTTGGATTGTATGGTAAATAGAGGTATTGTCATCAATGCCAAAGAGGGAGATTGTTGGAAGCTACAATTGTAATAATTCGTATGTTGTTATTGATGTCAAACCTTATTGGTGAGACAATTATGACATAAGTAGAGTGACATATCAAGACAATTGTTGAAGAGCATTTGAAAAGAAGAGATAATAAGAGGACCTAGAACGGGTACTTGATAAGTTAGAATTTGACAAAATAATGTGTTGCTTAATCATAAAACTAAGTGGAGAAGATAGTTGTGTTGAAGCCTGATGCAGGAGCATCTTGGGTGTAAGAGAAATCTTGCATCATCCAAAAAAATGTTTCCTTTTAGTTGTTTCAATAAGAGTTGTCTCAATGCAGAGTTGTTTGTAGAGGGTTTCTACTTAGTAAGTTAGTCATATGATCTTGGAATGTTATAATTTCAGAGGTGAAGGTTCATTTTAGTTATACCAATTTGTCAATGGAGTTTCATGGCCATATTATATGTATTTGTGAAGTTATTATAAATATTTGGTCTGTAATTTTGGTATCCAAACTTCACACTCAATTTTAAAGGCCTTAGAGGCCCTAGATGAGGTCCAAAAACTTGACAAATGGGTGATTTTTCAAATCTAAGTTTGTAGTCAAGAGCTAAGGTTTACGAAAAGTGGTTATAATAGTGAATCAAAGCAATGGTTTGAGAGTTATGGTCTTTTGAAGTTGGGATACCCAAAATTTCTCAAATAAATGTCAAAAGTGTATTTGGCTAAGTCTATATGTATTGTTAGGGTCTATCAGCCCTCGATATTAAGTTTAAGTGTCTAGAACCTTCCTAGGTGACATAAAATTGCCTATTTAAGAAAAGCCCAAACATTGTCTAGGACAACTCTAGGTGATAGTTCATAGCTATGTCTTGCAGATTACTGTAATGAAGACACCCATGTGGTTTAGCATATTGTAATTGTGAAATCTATAATTCCTCATTTGTAGTGATAATAAGAAGTTCATATTTTGTTGTCACAATTGTTGTTGTTTCTTCTATTATGTTATGTGTTTATGATTTTAAGGGGAGCGCCCTTCATCAAAGCTTAGAAGAGATGATCAATGAAGGACCAAATATATAGGTTAAACCAAGCTTCAAAGTAGATAATTAAGTAATTTTAGTTGAAGTCAAGTTCTTGTAGTTTCGACCAAGTGAATAGTAGAAGTTGAGAAAATATAGTGTCGACCAAGTACCCATAAAGACTAAATATTAAAAACGTGGACCAAGTAAATTTAGAATAAGCTGAGAAAGATAGTTAGTAAAGATTTAGTTATCTAGTGATGATCAAGGCCAAGGAACACAATTTTGGCCAAGTGTCAACATTTTTTATTTTTTGAAGGAATTGAAATTTCCAGCTAACATAGTTGAGTGGTCAAAGCACATGAAGGATAAGTATTGATGAGCTAGAGAATTTAATGTTTGAGAAATATGTTTGAGCATTTCTAGGCATGGATTCAAAGAGAATTTTTGATAAGTATCTAGAAGGAGAAGGAGAAAAAAAATGATGGAAGGATCGATGGATCCAACCTAACCCTAAGATAAAAGTTACCTATTTAAAGGGGCATAAGGATTAAATTTAGATAGATTAGTAGTTACTAATTTTGTTGACTATAAAATTAGAGCAGAAGGCTAAGAAGGAGTAGAGTAGAGGTGAAGAGAGATTTCTTGTAGGATTTTCCAAGAAGATCAGAGAAATTGATGGAGATGTAAATGGATTTCATTCAATAACCTAGCAAAGTAGCTATATTGTGATCTATTTGGGCAAAGTGAGTTGTAATTATCAAAACAACCTATTGTTACTATTTTACTATTATATCGATTAAAATTCTTTAATCAAGGTTGACCTAAGAATTATTTATAAATCCTTTAATCAAGGTGGCATTCTAATGAAACATTCTTAAGTCCACTAACAAGGCCACCTTAGCAAGCTGATTAAATCCTTTAACAAGGTCACACCTAACAATGTGTATTGTAACCTTTAATTAGGTTAGCTCCTAATATAGCTTACTTTAGAAGAGTGAAAAAATTGGTGATGGTTACTATTTATTTTTCACAATTTGGTTTTCTTTGTCAAATCCTAGTGTCTTACTTGTGTGGATGTTAATTGAGATGTTTTACTATTTAATGTTTTATATTATTCAAGTTAGTGATTATTGGGATAGTGGAATACAAGTTTATGTTACTGATAAGTTACTATAGAGTGTGAGCTACTTCATGTGATTAGATCTAAGTTGTTTAAAGAGTTCAAAAGTTTAATTAGTACATTTGGAATTGAGGATAAATGATTCACCCCTCCCCCCCACTCTTAATTATTCTAAATTATTCTAACAATTGGTATCAAAACTTTTGGTGCTTGTAAAGAAACATTTTAAAGGAATTAAGGCTAAAGAAGAAAATGTATAGAAAGGAGGCACCCAAGTTGAACAAGGAGAATTTCCCTAGATGGTAGAGTTTGATGAAGCTTCACATTGTTAGAATTAGAGATTCAGTAGTATACTGCTTAGATAATCAATACATAAAACTACCTATACCTATGATAGCCCAACATATAAAGGAGTAACAAGAGAACAATCATGTAATGCTATGTATTACATCTACCCTAAGCTATTTAAAATTTGATGGAATAAAGGACTACAACACTACAAAGAAGATGTGGGAAAAGATGGCAAATATCCATGGAGGATATAATAATGTACTAAGAGCCAAATCAAAAATCTTGAGAGGAAAGATTGATGACATGAGGATGGTAGAAGGTGAGAACATTGCTGAATATGTTGGAAGAGTCAACAAAGTAGTTAAAGCCATTACAGGAGCTAAAGGAAAGATCAATGCTGAGACTATTATTATTAGAAAGGTACTGAGAATTTTACTTCCTATTTATGCTATTAGAGTTTCTATAATACAAGAATTGAGATGGTACTCCTAGTAATGATTTAACCTTGGATATTCTAGTTGGTATACTTACTACTTTTGAATTGTCAAATTTTAATAATTTTATTATCCCTACTATTGAATCTATGTTCAAGTCATAATTAGTTTTACATAAGTCTAATAAGAAGAAAGGAAAGTATGAAGAAAGTTAGAGTGAATCTTTTGATGATTATCTTGAGCATCTTGAATCACTAATGACTAGGAAACTACCAAGAGGAAAAGGAAAATTCAAAGATAAACTTCCCATAATTTTTTTTGCATGCAATGAAGTTGGTCATACTATTGCAAGATGTTTTGACAAGAATGATAAGGATGAAAGAAAAGAAAACAAGTTCAAGGAAAGAAGTAGTGCAAGGGCACCTAGTTAAACTCCTTGTTTTGATTTTAGCTTAGATTTTGGCCTATAGTGACTCTAGCTAAGTTAGGAGTGTGAGTTTGGACCTTTCTTGGTCAGGTTTTCTTGCTCCTAGATGGATTGTGTTTGGTTCAATCCATTCTAGAGGTTTTGATCTTCTTTGTTGTTTAGGGGTATTTGAGAGAAAACTTAGGAATAGGGATCAAATATGTTAGAAATATTAGTGACTCTAGCTAGATTTTGTCAAATATGTTAGAAATATGTTAGATTTTGGCCTATAGTGACTCTAGCTAAGTTAGGAGTGTGAGTTTGGACCTTTCTTGGTCAGGTTTTCTTGCTCCTAGATGGATTGTGTTTGGTTCAATCCAGTCTAGAGGTTTTGATCTTCTTTGTTGTTTAGGGGTATTTGAGAGAAAACTTAGGAATAGGGATCAAATATGTTAGAAATATTTTTAAATTTCAGATTTTATCTACTTATGTCCTCTAAGGTGTTTTTACACCTTTTTGCATAGTTTAGAGGTCACAAGTTATCATTTGGGGAAAGATTGCATAAGTTGTCAAAAATGTTGCAATGTTGTCAACTGGGTCTAGCATGGAAAAAATATGAACTTGCATCAAAAGTGGTAGTATTAAGGTTCAAACATTCTTATAAATCATTAAGGAACCAAGTTAAGGGTATGTGGAAAGTTCCAAGTCCTAAATTGGAAAAATGAAAAAGTTGTTAGCAACTTTGAAAAGTTGCATGACAACATTTGAGCAAGAATTGAACATGTCATGGATTTTAGGTTGATAGTTCCTATAACTATTTGAGACCTCTTTGTGGACTTTTAAAAACCATTAAATGGCCCATTCCATGGTTTCATATTACAATAAGAAAGTTTTGTTATTGAAAACCATGAATTTTGTCCCAGTTTTCATAGTTTTACATATTTTAGATTGCATGTTCACAATAATTGATTAAAGAATGAGATTTTGCATTAGAATATTGGATTTGATGCTTGTATAGCTCTTTTTTTTTCAGGTTTTTAGGTTGTAGAATTTCATTTGATTAGTTTTTGAAAAAAAATTGTAATCAGGTTGTGTGTTGTTCTAGTCTTGATAGTTTATGCAAAAATGGCTCCCCCATGAATTCGTATAATGGATTCATCATGGTATTAAGTAGAATGGGAGCCAGTGTACATTATGTATATATCATTTGGGATCTTGGAAATTTGGTTAACCATTTTTAATGTGATTCCCTAGGAAAATCATGGTCACTTGGTTAGGGAATCACACTATTTCCAAGAAGCTTTTGGAGGTTTGAATGTGATAGATACTTCAAACCATGAGTTGTATAAGGAGGGGTGAGTGATGTTTTGATATACAAGAAGAATTTTTTTTAAAAAAAATTGAAAGGTATGATTAGACCCTAGTTAGCACTATCATTCTCCATTTGAGACCCTTGATTATTGGCATAAAAATTGCTTTTAGGTGTACAAAGAGCATGGGGAACTAAGACCCATAAAATCCTTTATTTTTTCCAAAATTGTACTCAAATATATGATCTTTTTTCCACCTTGTTCAAATAAATTTGGGGTTATAGTCTAAAAACCAAATTAGGAGGGTTAATTCAAGTAGGCCTAATTTTGACAGTTTTGGAGTAGATGCAAGGAACTTGAGAAAAACTTGTCAGATTTGTGTCTAGAAGCCTCCATGATGTCTAACAACTCATATATGAGCCCCTCACTCCATGTAGTTGAGGAAATGACAAAAGGTATGTTGCTTCTATAGTTTCCATCTATCTTCCATGTTCCTTGAATTTTACAAAGTGCATGGGTTAGGTTGATAATCTATCATAGATACTGGTCCATTTTTTCAATCATGGATTTGGTATCTAATGATATCAATAAATATTCCTCCTTGATATATTGTTGAATAATGACTATTATGGGAAATAGGAAACTTTTTAATTTGAATAGGGCAGAGTTCCTTTAGTGTTGAACTATAGTAACTTGATTGATTAGATGATGATTTTTTTGAATTTGACTAGTGAGATGTTGGAGTGACTTGTAGTGTCTAATGATCTATTCTAAGTGAGCCATTTAGATCTAATAGAATATATTGTATATCTATGATATATTGGAGGATTGGAGAGACATCCATAAACAATTCAATTTTAGTGTCCCTAACTTCTGTAAGTTGTTGTATGTGATGCTCAATTAGTTTCTTGAGCTTATCTTTCTCTATCTACTTGTTGAGTTAACCTATTCCATTACATATGTTTATTTTCTTCAAGATGTGCCTTAGTTGATCAATAAGATTAGTGGTAGTGTCAATTTGAACATCACAATAATATTCTAGTGATCAATTTATTTTCTTTGATTAGGTCATGTGCTCATTATTTTTTTAGAGTTTATTTATTTATCTTAGTGAGATTCTTCAATAGAGTATTATGATGATCCTTTTAGAGTAATAAATTATTTTCTTAGTAATTAAATCATATTGATTTAATTATTAAGTCACTTATTCTCTATAGTTTACTTAATCTAAACTTTAGGCATATAATACTTAATTCTTTTATTAATTATTATCATGCAACCTAGGTTTTACCTTTTAGAGTTTTGATCACATTTATATGCATTGATCTCTTTGTAATTTTTTCATTCACTTTTGATAATATCAATCTCTCTTTTTTCTTCATCAAAAATGTCTCATCTGTGGATCTAGGAATTTCAACCTCCATAGTTTTGCTTCTCTCACTATGATGCCATGTCAAAGTTGATGAAAAATCAACCCACAACTCCTTGATCAATCAAAGATGGAAGGTATCTTCATGATCATCTTTGCTCCTATTTTCTAGGGCATTCCTTAGTTTGGAGACATCTTTAATCCTTCAATAGTTCTTTTCAGCATTATTTTCATCTCTTTTTGGAGTAAGGTTTTTCCCATGTGGTTTTCTCTATTTCTCCTCTTTTCAAGAATTTGGTTGTGCTTGGGTACCTCATCAAGCCTTGTTGTCGGGACCCAAATTTCTTTTCAGTAATAGTTCCTAGGTTTTTAGTTACTCCCTAAGTTTATCCTAAGAGGGGGGGGTGTTATAGTAATAAATTATTTTCTTATTAATTAAATCATATTATTTTATTTATTAAGTCACTTATCCTCTCTAGTTTATTTTAGATAAAATTGAGACATATAATAATTAATTCTTTTATTAGTTATTGTCATGCAACCTATGTTTTACCTTTTAGGGTTTTGATCTCCTTTATAAGGATTGATCTCTTTGTAATTTTTTCATTCACATTTGATAATAGTAATCTCTCTTTTTTCTCATCAAAAATGTCTCATCTTGGATCTAGGAATTTCAACCTCCATAACTTTTTCTTCTCTCTTTCTATGATAGGTTTTTGCATGCAAGTGATTCTTGGGAGCTAAGAGGTTGATCTTTCATCAACTTCAATAGATCTAATTCTTGATAACTCAATTCCTTTATTCAGCTTGCATATATATCTAATGCACTTTGAATGTTCTCATGGTTCTCCACTTCCTAAGTGTGTCATTCGAACAATTCACCTTCATCTTCATAGCTTGAAGATGAAGATGATGAGGATGGTGTCTTTCTCCTCTTCATCCTTATCCCTTTTGATTTTTTTGATTCTATGCTTCCTAGTTTTAGCTTTCTTTTTATGATTTGGGCCTTTTAGTGCTCTTATCTTTGGTACAAGAGGTTGGATTGATTGGTCAGCACCATTCTTTGCAATTTTTTCCTTTGTAGCTATGTTTCCTTTTGGAATTTTTTGGCCTTGATTTCCTTCTCCTATAACCTTTGGTGGTGAATTTTTATCTTGTAGTTGGATTTATACTATTATTCTTTGTTGAGTGTCAATTTTTTGTTGTCTCTCCTCATGTTGAGTAAATTAGGATTCCTTCATGTCTGCTACTAGTTGTATCTTAGATACCTTAGACGTACTATTACATGTGCAACTATAGTTTCTTGTGACCTTTTATTTTCAATGGTTTTTTCACTATGCACTTTCAAATCTTTAGATTTTCTTGGTGAGGTTAGAGGATTGAAGTTAATAGATTCCTTGTCCTACTCTTCAACATATCCTTCTGTTGGATACAATTAAGTAATTGTGTATTGTCTTTGATGTTACACAAATGCCATATCAGTTATCAGACAGAGTCTACCGAGCTCAATCGGTCAGTAAAGCCTTTTGCAGTGTGTACCGAGCGTTCCTGTATGTCACATGGTGAGTTAGTGTTAACCAAGTTCGCATGGTAAGCTAAAGAAAGTTTAGTTCTTACCGAGATCACTCGGGTATCAAAGGATTTTGTAGTGGACGGTTAGTGTTAACCGAGTTCGCACGGTAAGCTAAGGAAAGCTTAGTTTTCACCGAGCTCACTCGATAATCGAAGATAGCTTTTACCGAGTCTAGTCAGTTTCCAAAGGAAGTGGCAGGTTTACCAAATTCCCTGGTAACTGTAGTTTTTACCGAGTTCTACCGGTTAACACAGGAAGCAATTTTTTTTTTAGCAGAGTCGGCCAGTGAAGAATTTTGTTTTGATTGTTAGTTCAAGCCGACTTTGGAATATGTTTTGTCAAGTTGGTTGGGCCGACCTGGTATTATGTATAGTATATAAAGAGGTGCTCAAGATGTGGAAAAGTGGAATAGAGAGTATATACGGATAGTGCAAGGAAGTGCAAGGAAGAGACTTGCGTGTGCCTAAGCAGAGTTGAGCAGAGGGAAATCTTGGAGCTGCAAAGATATATTTAATCAGTAAGGATCTTGTGGAGCTAAACTGAGATCTGTATTCAGCAAGATAAGTTGCATGTATTTTCAGATCATTCATTGTTGCTTTCTAACCATTGTAACAGTGATTCCAAAATCTCCTAACAGAGTTGGTTTAACAGCCATTCCATAAATCCTTTAACAGGGTGGCAATTCATTTGAATTGTTCTAAAGACCTCTTACAAGGCCACTCCTAACAGGGTGATTAAATCCTCTAACAGGGTCACACCTAACAGTGTGTTTTGTAACCTTTAACAGGGTTGGCTCCTAACAGGGCTCACTTCAGAAGAGTGAAAATTGGTGACTAGTTGCTGGTGGTTTTTTCCATATTGGGTTTCCACGTAAATCTGGTGTCTACTATGTTCATGATTACTTTCTTTTGCATGGTCACTTATTTCAGTAAATGCTTAATAAATTAACATCTATCAAGATTTAAGCAGTAATTTATGTGTTTACTGAGTAGCAGCAGCAACTAAGTTTAAGACATCTTTGGGACTGTTGAATTTGTTTTTGTGGTAACTGATTCACCCCTCCCCTCTCAGTTACCCCATCTTCATTTTCCAACAATTGGTATCAGAGCTTTTGGTGCTTACAGGAGGAGATTTCAAAGATCTAAGCCAAAGATCAAGATGTCTTACAAGAGGGAAATCCCAAGGCTTAATCGAAACAACTTCTTAGCATGGCAGGGATTAATGAGACTTCATCTAGCTTCCATTGGTGACACTGGTCTAAAATATCTTGATGAGAAATATGTAGAATCATCAGGTACATTATCATTCAATGACATTGCTATAAATAAGATTCATAACGTTATAATGATTGATATTGCATCTGCCTTGAGTTATGAAGAGTTTGATGATGTCAAGGACTGCACTACTGCCTATGAAATGTGGGAAAGACTGAAAGAGATCTATGGTGGAGATGACAATGTCAGAAGAGCCAAAGCTGAAAGTCTGAGAGGACAGTTCGATCAGATGAAAATGAAAGAAGATGAAAATATTGCCAAATATGTTGAAAGAATTAAAGCATGTGTCAGTGCTATCAAAGCTTCTGGAGGAAGTATCAGTGAAGAGACAGTCATAAGTAAAGTTCTTAGAACTCTACTTCTAGTTTATGCCATCAGGGTATCAGCCATTCAAGAAAGAAGGTGTGAGGCCAATCACAAGATAAACCTAGAGGCCATAGTTGGAAGATTAACAGCATTTGAACTAGATAATTTTGATAATTATGTTCCAGCTGCAAAGAACATTGAGTCTGCATTTGAAGCCAAGCTTTCACTCAAGGACAAAGGCAAGAAGAAGAAGGAATCTCAGTCAGAGAGTGAAGATCAATAAGATCAGAGTTCTGATAGAAACCTTGAAGTAATTGAAGCTCTACTTGCAAGGAAATATTCAAGAGGAAGAGGTAAATACAGAGGTAAAGTACCCCTAATCTGCTTTTCATGTGAAGAAGTTGGTCATATTGCTGCAAGGTGTCCAAACAAGAAAGATAAAGATGAAAAGAAAGATAATAAATGGAACAGTAAGAAAGATCTCAAATCATTTAAGGATAAAAGTAAGAAATCATGTTTTATGGCTAAAGATTCTAATGATTCTAATGATGAAGAAGAGGATGAGATTGTTTACATTGCTGTAAAAGATGAATCTGACAATGAAGAAATGGCACTCATCTCTCACATAAGTAAGAATGATACATCGATCATTGATAGTGGTTGCTCACATCATATGACTGGAGATAAAACAAAGTTTGATCAATTTGAAGAGTATGATGGTGGCAGTGTAAGATTTGGAAACAATGAATTTTGTTGCATCAAAGGAAAAGGAAGAATCACTCTAACCTAGGAACTTGTATGTGATAATGCTTATTGGGTAGAAGGCCTAAAGCACAATTTGTTGAGTGTGGCATAGTTACTCAACAATGGACTTAAAGTAGAATTCATCCAAGGCAAAGCAAGACTGCTGAACGGTAAAGGAAAGCTGATTGGATCTGGTACTCAAACTAAAGGTAACTTGTTCTATCTTGAACTTGATGAACATTCATGTTTTATTGCTCAAGTAGAAGAGAGTTGGTTATGGCATAAAAGGTTATGTCATGTGAATTTTGACAATTTGGTAAAGATAAGCAAATTCAAGAAAGTGAGAGACATTCCTGATTTAAAGAAACCAGAGGTCGGTTTATGCAAGAATTGTCAAATTGGAAAGATGGGTAAGTCTAGTTTCAAAAGCAAAAATTATCAGTCTAAAGATTTATTAGAAATTGTGCATACTGACTTATGTGGACCTATTGAAACTGAAAGCTATACTGGTGAAAAATATTTTATTCTTTTTGTTGATGATTATTCAAGAATGATGACCGTCATGTACCTAAGGAACAAATCAGAAGCATTTGAAAAGTTCAAATGGTATTTGGCAAGAGTAGAAAAAGAAACAGGGAAAAGATTGAAATGCCTAAGGTTAGACAGAGATGGTGAATTTATTTCACATGAATTCAATAACTTTTGTATTGAAAGAGGAATCAAAAGATAGGTTTCAGCACCAGGTACTCCTGAACAAAATGGCATAGCTGAAAGAAGGAATAGATCCATCATGGATTGTGCAAGAACCTTGATGATAGAAAAGAATGTTGCTATCAAATACTGGAAGGAGGCTATCAGTACAATAGTTCATACCTTAAACCAAGTACAGTTAAAAAAGATCTCATTCAAAACTCCCTATGAATTATGGTATGGCTATAAACCCAATGTAAATTATCTGAAAGTATTTGGAAGCAAATGTTATATCTTGAAAGAATCTAGAAAAGGTAAATTTGATGTAAAAGGTGATGAAGGTATATTTCTTGGATACTCATGCAAGAGTAAAGCATATAGATGCTTGAACTTATCTACTCACAAAGTCATAGAAAGTATACATGTGAAAGTTGACGAGTTTGTAGAAAAGACTGAAGAAGAAAGCAGAAATGAACCAGAAGATTACAAAAGATTCGTCTTCAGTGAACCGGATATAATATCAACTGCATCTGAGAATCAGAAACCTTCTTCTACCGAGTCATCACTAACCGAGTTGCAGGAAACATCTACCGAGCCAACATCTACCGAGCCAACATCTACCGAGTCAGAAAATACCGAGTTAGAGATTACCGAGCCAGAGGTAACCGAGCATGTGCATACCGAGCCAGTTGATATCGAGCCAGACCAAACCGAGCATGAAGGAGAAATGCAAGAAGATAACGAAAAGATTCATCCAAAAGGAAAAGAACCTGTTCTAGCCAAATATGTCAGGAGACATCATTCAGCAGATCAGATCATTGGAAATAAATCTGAAGGAACCATCACAAGAAGTAAGTTGAAAGGTACTTGTTTACTTGCTGATTTTGAACCTAGAACTGTCAAAGATGCATTAGAAAATGATAATTGGATTGAAGCAATGAATGAAGAAATAGAGCAGATAGAGAAAAACAAGACATGGACTCTTGTACCCAGGCCTAAAGACAAAAATGTAATCGATACAAAGTGGGTTTTCAGAAATAAGTTGGATGAAAATGGTAAAGTATCAAGAAACAAAGCTAGATTAGTGTGCAAAGGATATTCTCAAGAGGAAGGCATAGATTATGGAGAAACTTTTGCTCCCATTGCTAGATTGGAAGGTGTTAGAACCTTATTAGCATATGCTGCTTACAAAGGATTTAAAGTTTATCAGATGGATGGCAAGTCAGCATTTCTAAATGGTATACTGGATGAAGAGGTCTACATTGAACAACCTAAAGGTTTTATAGATCGAGATAAAAAGAACATGGTTTGCGAATTGCACAAGGCATTGTATGGTCTGAAACAAGCCCCTAGAGCATGGTATGAAAGATTGCATAACTATCTTATTCAAATTGGATTTCAAAGAAATAATGATAACATTAGTTTGTATATCAAGGAAGGACCAGAAAATAAGATTGTCCTGGCAGAAATATTTGTAGATGATACTATTTTTACAGGGAATGATGATCTTTGCAAAGAATTTTCAGAACAAATGAGCAAGGAATTTGAAATGTCAATGTTCAGTGAAATCAAATTCTTTGTTGGACTTCAAATTTAGCAGAACAAGAATGGCATCTACATCACTCAAGCAAAATACATCAAAGAGATATTGAAAAAGTTTGGTATGGAAGACTGTAAACTAGTTGGAACTCCCATGTGTACTGGACTAAAACTTACCAAAGAAGATGATTCAAAGGAAATAGATCAGACATTGTACAGATCTATGATTGGAAAGTTGCAATATGTAGTTCATACTAGGCCAGATATTGCTCTTGCAGTTGGAATTGTGGAAAGATTTTCAACCAAACCAAGAGAAAATCACATGATGGTAATCAAGAGGATAATGAGATATCTGAAAGGAACTGAAGATTATGGATTATGGTATAAATTTGGAGGAAACTTAGACTTAAAAGTGTTTACTGATGCTGATTGGGCAGGAAACCTTGACAACAGAAAAAGCACAAGTGGAGGTGCATTCTTTCTTGGAAAGAGGTTGGTTTCTTGGACAAGCAAAAAGCAAAATTGTATATCTCAATCAACAGCAGAGGCAGAGTATGTTGCTGCAGCAGTAAACTATTCTAATATTGTTTGGTTCAAGCAATTACTACAAGGCATGAAGATGGAAATCAAGGAACCAGTTGTCATGTTTTGTGATAATACAAGTGCAATCAACATATCTAAGAATCCAGTAATGCATTCTAAGACTAATCACATTGCAATCAAGTATCACTTTGTCAGAGAATTGGTGCAGGACAAGGAAATCAGATTGGAATATGTCCATACAAAGGAACAAATTGCTGACATATTCACAAAGCCTTTACCTAAGGATGCATTTTTGTATCTCAGAGGTAAGTTAGGGGTTATTCCCCTATCTCAAGTTCACTAAAAATAAGTTTTAGTGATGCATCAGCTCTTACAAAATTGAACAATCATCAGTTGATGCAGCAAATCAAGGAAATTTTTCATATGAATCAGTACTAAAGGTACAATAAAATTCATTGAAATTGGATTGTCTTTGGCATGTGTTGTCAAAGAGGGAGAGTTTTACTGTCATATCTTTCCAAAATTTGATTATGTAATTTCTTCACAGAGGGAGATTACTGTAAGAGGGAGAGTTCTCTATCTTAGAGGGAGAATTGTTAATTGTGTTGTGTTGTTGTAGACTTGCTTTCAAATTTCATTTCTGCTATGACATGTTGTGTTGCCATCAATGCCAAAGAGGGAGATTGTTGGATACAATTAAGTAATTGTGTATTGTCTTTGATGTTACACAAATGCCATATCAGTTATCAGATAGGGTCTACCGAGCTCAATCGGTCAGTAAAGCCTTTTGCAGTGTGTACCAAGCATTCCTGTATGTCTCACGGTGAGTTAGTGTTAACCAAGTTTGCATGGTAAGCTAAAGAAAGTTTAGTTCTTACCGAGATCACTCGGGTATCAAAGGATTTTGTAGTGGACGGTTAGTGTTAACCGAGTTCGCACGGTAAGCTAAGGAAAGCTTAGTTTTCACCGAGCTCACTCGATAATCGAAGATAGCTTTTATCGAGTCTAGTCAGTTTCCAAAGGAAGTGGCAGGTTTACTGAATTCCCTGGTAACTGTAGTTTTTACCGAGTTCTACCGGTTAACACAGGAAGCAATTTTTTTTTTAAGCAGAGCCGGCCAGTGAAGAATTTTGTTTTGATTGTTAGTTCAAGCCGACTTTGGAATATGTTTTGTCAAGTTGGTTGGGCCGACCTGGTATTATGTATAGTATATAAAGAGGTGCTCAAGATGCGGAAAAGTGGAATAGAGAGTATATACGGATAGTGCAAGGAAGTGCAAGGAAGAGACTTGCATGTGCCTAAGCAGAGTTGAGCAGAGGGAAATCTTGGAGCTGCAAAGATATATTTAATCAGTAAGGATCTTGTGGAGCTAAACTGAGATCTGTATTCAGCAAGATAAGTTGCATGTATTTTCAGATCATTCATTGTTGCTTTCTAACCATTGTAACAGTGATTCCAAAATCTCCTAATAGAGTTGGTTTAATAGCCATTCCATAAATCCTTTAATAGGGTGGCAATTCATTTGAATTGTTCTAAAGACCTCTTACAAGGCCACTCCTAACAGGGTGATTAAATCCTCTAACAGGGTCACACCTAACAGTGTGTTTTGTAACCTTTAACAGGGTTGGCTCCTAACAGGGCTCACTTCAGAAGAGTGAAAATTGGTGACTAGTTGCTGGTGGTTTTTCCCATATTGGGTTTCCACGTAAATCTGGTGTCTACTGTGTTCATGATTACTTTCTTTTGCATGGTCGCTTATTTCAGTAAATGCTTAATAAATTAACATCTATCAAGTTTTAAGCAGTAATTTATGTGTTTACTGAGTAGCAGCAGCAACTAAGTTTAAGGCATCTTTGGGACTGTTGAATTTGTTTTTGTGGTAACTGATTCACCCCTCCCCTCTCAGTTACCCCATCTTCATTTTCCAACACCTTCAACTTCTACTACTCTATGCATTCTAAACAATGCAAGTCTTTTTCTTTCCTTTTTCCTTTGTATCTAGTCTAGCTAGAGCTTTTGTTAGACTAGTTGACATATTCACATTCCCCTCTTGTTGTGACTAACAATATATTTTCTTGGGTTATAAATTCATTATTGTAGGAATCTGTGTAGGTCTGTATATCTATTGCAGTGAATTATGGTCTCACTTTAGTTAGAGAGTCATTAATAATACTTTTGACTTATAGAAAAAATGTTTTCCACTTACTGATTATAACACCAACTAGATCTTTTCATAGAACCTTCTTCATCACTTTATGTGTTATGTTGTAAGTCCTCATGTTGACTAGTACAACACTTATGATAGTATTTTGATCTCTCTACTTCATAAGTCCATTTATGTACGTTATTGTATTGTAGTTTCCATTGTGCATAATGCCATTCAATATGTTTGTAATGTAAAGTACAAGGGTGGGTTACCACTTCTTACCAATTTCACAATCCTTGGATTTATCTTTTTTGTGAAGGTGTAGGCTTCTCCTTGGCTTCTTCTATCTTCCTTTTCTTTCTCTTGTAATCATCACTAGACTTGATTTTAGGTGAGGTTGTTTCTCTTCATGAATCATCAATTTTTTTACCACCTTTCTATTTCATAAGGTTTGTACCCTTGATACCAGTTGTCTTATTCATATTTGTTGTTCTTTTAGCTTCTATTTTATCTCTTCATTATTGATGTCTTGGGACCTAGTGGGATTGATCAAAAGGTTATCAACTAGTCCAAAAACCCTCTTCACTAAAGTCCTTCAACCAAATCTCTTGGTAAAGATGATCAAATTTGCAAGCACCAATCACCAGTGCTACAAGGATGATACTAGGTTATCACAATCCTACACCTAAACAAGGGAAAACCCTAATCACTAGGGAACTCTATGAACAAGACAACTTATCACAAGTTTCTTATGATGCACAAATTGACCAATTTTGGGAAAAAAAACTTAAACTTCTTCAAATGACAAAGGAAGACTCCAACACATTGGAATAGTCTATTTAGGTCACCAATGACATGAAATAATGATTAAAACCAAACTATGTAAGTTATTCCACATAGTTGCTCTATTAAACCATCCAAAAGACTAGTAGCCATTTTTGTTGAAAATTAAAATTTAAAAGAAATTTCTCCTCATAACCTAGGGAAAAAAATTCCATTTTGGACACCCTTTTGGGACTTACAAAACATGATAAGGCAACAAGGTTTTCTGACACAAACAAATGGGATTTTGTTCACTTTCTCACTTAGGCAACAAGGATAATTAGGCCTACATTTACAAAGGGAGTACATGTTCTAGGACTCCATCCTGCAAAACAATGATGGGAACATGTGAGGAAAACCCTAGACAAGTTACAAACTTAATTTCGATCCTTGATGCCAAGTCTGGTTGGAGTTGTGGGAGATGTTGGATCCCTTTCCTAGCATGCACATTGGAAATGCATGCCTACGGAATCAAATTTCTCAATGAACCCTACAAGTAACTTGATGTCCAAAATTTCTTCTAACTCCACTAGTTTTCTTTGAGGGAAATTAGTTACATAGTCTTCACTATGGATGTCAACTTGCTAACCTTGTTCACTTGTTGAATCTACTATGCCTTTTTATGGGGTGAGGTCTACAACATTAAAAACTAGATAAATTTGCAAGGTAGGGGGAAGAGAGATCTCATATGTATTTTCACCCATCTTTTTGAGTATACTATATGGTCCAACTTTCTTCATCTAAAGTTTGGAATATCTACCTTTAGGTAGTCTCTCTTTTCTCAAATATACCCAAACCTCATCTTCAACTTTGAAGTGGATTTCCCTTCTTTTCTTATCAACATGTTCCTCATATTTTAGTGTTGATCACTATAATGATTCCTTGACATCATGTTGCACCTTTATAATGAGTTCCACTAACTCTTCTCCTTGAGCACTAATTTTTAAATTAGATGGTAGTTCTATTAGGTCTAATGGTCCCTTGGGATTAAGGCTACTTCTTGGAAGGGAGTCTTGCCTGTTGATCTATTCATGGAGTCATTAAATACAAACTCTTCTTAGGGTGAGAGTAGATCCCAACTCTGAGTATACTACTTTGTGAGGCATCTCAAGAGATTTCCTAAAGATCTATTTACCATCTTAGTCTATCCATTAGTTTATTTATGGTAGGTAGAACTACAAGTTAGGTTGGTACCAAGTTTCTTAAAAAGTGTTCTCCAAAAATGGCCTTGAAATTTTACATTCCTAGTAGATACAATAGTTTTTGGTAAACCATGGATCCTAACTACTTCCTTAAAGAAAAGATGTGCAATATGAGAAGCATCATTTTTCTTTTACATGGTATAAAGTGGACCATTTTACTGAATCTTTCCACTACCACAAAAACACTATCAAAACCTTACTTAGTTCTATGTAGCCAAATAATAAAATCCATTGAGATTGATTCCCAATGTCTTATAGGGATTAGCAAGGGTTGATATAATCCCTGATTTATTGAAACACCTTTGGCTTGTTGATAGATGGTACAAGTCTCAATGAACTTCTTTACTTCATTGTTCATCTTTGGCCAATAATAGCTTCTTTTCACCATGTTTTTTGTTTTGTCAAAGAAAAAAGCTCCTCCAAGAGCACCACAGTGTTTCTCCTTGATAATATTTGTCCTCATTGAGCATTTGCGAATGCATAGTTGAGCTCCTTTGAATAGGATTCCATTCTGAATCAAATAGTTATAGAAATCTGTATGGTATCTTCCAACCGTCTCTATGTAAACTTGAATGTTTTTTTGCAAAATTAGGATCATTAGCATATAAGTGCCTGAGGGAATCAATTCCCACAATTTGTAGTTTTACTTCCTAAACTAGACCAATCCTTCTGCTAAGGGCATCAATAACTTTATTTGCAACACCTTTCTTATGTTTGATGTTGAAATTATAAGTCTACAACTACTTTGTCCATTTTAGATGTTTGACAAATAGTTTTCCTCCTTTGATGGTGTCAAGCATGGGTGCATACACATGGCTCAAATTCTTGATAAACTTCCTATAGAAGGTGGCAAGACCATGGAATCTTCTTACATTACCTTGGTTCTTTGGTGGGGGCTAATTTATGATTGTTTCAACCTTCTTAGGGTCCATGTTGAGGGTACCTTGTGAGATCACAAATCCTAGGAACACAAGTTCCTTCTTCATAAACATGCACTTTTCCAAGTTGATCAACAACTTGTGCTAATGAAGCCTCCTTGATACCCATCTTACATGATCACTATGTTCTTCCTTACTATGATTGAATATTAGTTTGTCATCAAGGTAAATAACAACAAATTTTCCAATAAAATCTATGAATATCTCATTCATAATCCTCAAAAAAGTGGAACATTTCTTAACCCAAAGCACATTACTAACCATTCAAACAAAACTTTAGTAGTTTTTAATGTTTTCTTCCATTCATCACCTCATTTTATTCTAATTTTATGGTAGCTAGACTTCAAGTCTAACTTTGTGAAATAGCAAGCTCCTCCTAGTTGATCCAATAGATACTCAAGTTTGGGTATGGATAATCTATACCTTATGGTAATCTTGTTGATAGCCCTACTATCAATACACAACGTCCATTTTCCATCCTTTTTGGGAGCAAGGATAGATGGAACAACACAAGGACTCAAACTACTTTGTATTAGACATTTTTCCAAAAAATCATTCACCTCCTTGGCAATTTCAACATGTTGAGTTGGTGTCTTTTTATAGGGTGCCTTCTTAGGTAGGGAAGAGCTAGATATCAAGTCAATTTGGTGATTGATGTCTCTAATGGGAGGGAGGCTTGTGGAAAGATCAGTAACAATAACCTAACTATACTTTTGTAGTAGATCTTGTATTTCTTTAGGGATAGGATCCTTTTCCTTAAAAGTTATGTTCTCCTTTGTCTTAGAGACCAAAATAAAACCTTGGGCATCAGGTTCCTTCAAGGCTTTAATCATTTCTTTTTGCTCTATGGTTACAATAGTAGGTTCTACTTTAGGATTAGGAATGGGCTTCATGGTGAAAGTTACACCATTCCTAGTTATAGAATAAGTATTATTCTTCTTGCAGTGGTGGATGGCATCAACATCACATTGCCAGGGTCTTCCTAGGAGCATATGAGATGCATCCATTTCTACAACATCTCAAAGTACCTTATCCCTAAAATTTGCTAGAGAAAATTCTACCCATGCTTGTTTAGTTACTAAGGTTTTTTTACCCTTTTTTAGCCAAGAGACATGATATGGAAAGGGGAGGGGTTCCTTAGGTAGTTTGAGTTTCACTACCATTTTAGAAGAAGCTATATGTTTAGTAGAACCTGAATAATTCAACAAATTGTATACTTTGCCTTGGCACTTGATCCTTTTCCTAAAGAGATTCTTTCTTTAGGGTGGCTCTTGGGTGTGTGGGTTCTACAAAAATGCTTGCCTCATCATTAGACATTCTCCTTCCTCGAATTCAATTTCTTTGCAATCAAATTTTTCTTACTCCATAATTTGTGCTCTTCTTTCCCCTTCATTATTGTTTCTCTTTTGAGGGCACTTTCCTGCATGGTATCCTTCCTAATTACAATTGTAGCATGTGAGAGGGTCATTACCTCTTCCTTTGCCTCTAAAAGAATTTCCTCCTCTATATTTTCCCTTAGAAATTTTTCCTCCCTAATCCTTATTCAAATCAGTGCATTTGTTTCCACTTTTCTTCCCCTTGTTCCAAGAATTGTTCTTGGGCTTGAAGTTTTTATTATTCTCCTTTCCCTTATTTTGATCCTACTTCCTCTTCCATTTTTCTTCCACCTTGAGTGCTAATTGATAACACTTGTTCACAAAAATGGGGGTGTGAAGGCTGAGTTCTTCTAGGATGGGTAACTTAAGGCCATTCATGTACCTTGCTAGTTTTTCTTCCTCATCCTCTACTATGTTGATCTTCATACACAATTTTAAGAACTCCTCTGAATAGGAGCTAACTCTAGATCCTTTTGCTTTAGACTTTGTTTCCTCTTATGGAGTTGTACACCATAGTCTTCAGGCACATATGTTTCCCTTACTAGTGCCACCATTCTATCCCAAGAAGAAATTGTGTTTCTTCCTTTCTTCACCCTTTCTCTCTAGATGAAGTTCCACCAAGTTAGGGCTTCTCCCTTCAACTTGGATTTTTCCATCTTTACCCTCTATTTCTCTAGGATGTCTTCACACTCAAAGAAACTAGTTAGGTGGTGTAACACCCCAACCTTACTTCCAAACCCCAAGCTCTCTCAGGGCTACCTTATGTCATTCACTAGACCCACTAGGGATTCTTCACACCCTATGCTTACTAGGACCTTGCTTAAGAGATCCTAATCCTTCAATTGGGGGCACACCAAAAAAGTAACATCAAATTTCTTACTAGCCTACTCTAGTCCACTACTAACCCTCAAGTCCATCTATAGCCCCAAGGGTGCTAGTTTTTCATCCAAGGTTTGTTCTAAGATCCATGACCCTAAAAAATGTTTATTTTATAGGTGCATTCAATCTATTAGGGAAAATATACCAAATTAGTCGAAAAATGCTACTAGGAATTAGCCCTCGTAAATAGCTGCAAACAAGATTTCTTGGAAAAATTCTTAGCAACCCTAAAAAAAAATAACATTTATGGATACCCTTTTCAAAGTACTTCAAGGTTCTACAATTTATCAAAGCCTAAACTATATGTACAACCAAAGTACAATTTTAGGCCAAAAATGAGGGTTTCAAGTACTTTATTGATATTGTGATGGAAAACCAACTTGAAAAATGTTCCAAGACCTCTCCTTTGGATTGAAGCAAGGTTATACATTCTCCTTACTACCTGTGTGGTTAGATTGAGGTATTTACATGTTCAATCCCCTCCATAGCTCATTTTTCCCATTGTGATTCCTAGCCAAGTTGCATTTGGCTTTCCTAAGGCATCACTTTAAAATTACTTACCATACTTCCCATGGGATCTCCTTTGTTGTACATAATTTAAAAGGAGTCTAGTTCCAAATCCAAAGAGGTCATACACTTTAAGGCTCCATTTTTTGTTGGCTACCCAGTTCAAAATAGCAACCTGCTAACTTACAAAATAATTTTTTTGAACATACAAAACTCTCTGTAACAACATAAAAGCTAAAAAAAAATGAAGGAAAACCACCACTAACACTTCCAACTTATAAAAACCTAAGTCTAATCTGTACAAAATATGAAAAAACACTCAAAGCAAGAAACTATTGTAATAAATAAAAATGCTGATTAAAATCCATAAACTATCATTTCTCCTTCTTCCAAACTCTTGAAAAAATTGATTTCAAACTTATATAGGATTGGCATGGATGTTTCCAAATAATTTAAGTGGTTGAAGGAATCCCACAAAGAAGTTTCTCTTTTTTCATTAAAGTTGCAAAAGTTGTCAATGACAACTTTACAAGAAATGAGCAATTTTTGCAATTTTTCAAATTGTCTATCCAAACTTTCTCTACTTGCTACCAAACTTTTCAAAAGGCTTAAGATGGATCCAAAACACCTAATAAGGACCCTAAAACACTTGATTTCCCTATTTTTTCCTCAAATAAAAAATTCTCTATTGAGCCAAATGAGCAATTTTGAGCAATTAGGAGCAATATTGCATTGTGGGGCTCTTCTAACCTATATAACCTCACCTTAGGATAGTGTTGATCCTATTATTAGAATAGTGATATGGCTAGCATCATTACAAGCCAAAAATAATGGAATACCTTACTTTCACACTTAGCCTACCCAGGTGCTCCTACACAGACTCCCCCCCGCAAGGGAAAGTCAATTAACTCTATCTTGAAGAAGGTCCGAAGGAATGGACAACTTCTTGAACTCAGTCTTAGCCACCTAATTAGCCTCTAAATAAAGTTTCTCCTTCCATTTGATAAGGTGCTCAAAGTACACCTTTTGCCTAGTTACCTTTGTAGGTTTTGTTTCCAATATCTTCTCTACTTCCAACTTGATGACTTGAGGTATTGTAGGAGGGTCCACATCTTCATGAAAATCTACAATAGTTGGACATACCAGATCCTAAACATTAAAGATTGGTGATATGCCTAGATCATGAGGTAAATCCACCTTGTAAGAATTTGCTCCATACCTTGCCAAAATCTTGCATGGTCTATCCTCTTCATTTGTAACTTGGTGGGAACACCTTTTTGGAGTCTTGCTTTGTTCAAATGAACCATGACATAGTCACCAATAAAAAATTGTATTTCTTTCCTTTTTTCATCCAATTTAGCCTTGATTTTTTTAGTGTTCTCTTGGATAGTTTGCCTAACTTGGTCTTGAATCTCCTTCATAGTTTGAAAAAAGTCTTCAGCTTGTCTACTCCTCTTATCCAAGTCTCCAAGAGTCCTCAACTCACACACACCTCTAGGATGCATGCCATAAACCACTTCAAAAGGTCAAAAGGGCTTTTACTAGTTTTTTTGTTCTTGCCATCATTGTATGCCTATTTATCCTATGAAATCACCACATCCCAAGACTAACCATGCTCCTTTGTAAGGAACCTCAAGAGGTTGCCCAAGGTCTAGTTAACCACTTCAATTTGACCATTAGTTTGAGGATGGTAAGTTGAACCAAAAAACATGTTAGTACCAAGCCTCTTCCATAGAGTTTTCCAAAAATGAGTTATAAATTTCACATCTCTATCTGAAACAATACTCATAGGGAGTCCATGAATCCTAACCACATCCTTAAAGGAAAAATGAGCAATATGACTAGCATCATTGGTAGTCCTACAAGGAATTAAATGTGTCATTTTGTTGAACCTATCCACCACAACAAAAATACTATCAAATCCTTGCTTGGTTTTGGGTAAATCAACAATGAAATCCATACTTACACAATCCCATCAATGGTTAGGAATTGGTAAAGGTTGGTAAAGACCTGCATTACTCATACCTCCTTTTTCTTTCATGCATATGATACATTGCTCCACATACAAGGTAACATCTTTGACAAGTCTAGGCCAAAAGTAGAATCTTTGTACAAGTTCCAAAGTTTTGCTCATGCCAAAATGGCCACTTGCTACCATTGTTTTTTTGTTGAATGAGATTCTCCCTTATAGATCCCTTGGAAAAACACAACTGATTTCCCTTGAAGAGTAACCCATTTTGCAAAGTATATTATGAAAACTTGCTATAAAAATGGTTCTCAAAATTTGAACATACCTTGTATGTTTCACCAAAATCTTCATCATTTGTGTAGAGATGTTTGAATCCTTCTATTCCCATGCTATGGAGCTACACTTCTTGGACTGTCATAACCCTTCCACTGAGTGCATCTTCCAATTTATAAAGCTACCCTCTCTTGTGTTTAATGGTGAAAATGAAAGCATGCAAGTATTTCATCCATTTCAAGTGCCTATTGCTTAATTTCTCTTGGGTATTTATGTAAATAAGGGCTTGGTTGTTAGTAAACACCACAAACTACTTAAGTAAAAAATAATGCCTCCACTTCCTAAGACATTTCATTAAGGCATACAACTCAAAGTCATAAGATGAATACCTCTTTTTGGTTTCATCAAAATTTTCACTATAAAAAGCTATGGGCTTGCCCTCTTGGCTCAAAACACCACCTATGGCTAAACCAATTGCATCACATTCTAAGGTGAACAACTTCTCAAAGCTAGGCAATTACAATATAGGTTGGGTAGCTAGTTGTTTCTTCAACAACTCAAATAATTTTTTAACCTCTAGGGTGCACTTAAACTTGGTTTTGACCCCTCCTTTGATAGTATCCAAAAAAGGCGCACAAATCCCACTAAAGTTTCTAATGAACTTCCTATAGAATTGTGAAAAACCATAAAAACTTCTTACCTTGGTGGCTATAGTAGGTGTTGGCCAACTAAAGATAGTAGAAACTTTCTCTTTATCCATCTTCAAAGAACCTTTGGATATGACAAAATCCAAATACACCAGCTCTTGCTTGAAAAATTCACACTTCTCAAAATTAATAGCCAACTTCTCTTCATGAAGCCTCTTTAGGATTGCCTCCACATGCCTAACATGTTCTTCTATTGTCTTGCTATAGATGAGAATATCATGTAGGTACACCACCACAAATCTTTCGGTGAAGTCCTTAAGTACTTCATTCATGAGTCTCATGAAGGTACTTGGAACATTTGAGAGACCACAAGAAACTCATAAAGACCATCATTAGTCTTGAATGTTCTTTTCCATTCATCTTCCTCCTTAATCCTAATTTGGTGATATCCACTTTTCAAGTCCAAATTTGTGAAGTGCATAGCACCACCTAGACAATCTATTAGGTCTTCAGTCTAGGGTATGGGAAACCTCTACCTGATTATGATCCAGGGTATGGGAAACCTCTACCTAATTATGATCTGATTTATTGTTATTGAATTAGTACAAAGCCTCCATTTTCCTCCCTTCTTGGCTGCCAAAACCATAGGGATTGCACATGGGATTATGCTCTTTCAAATTAGGCCTTGATCCAACAACTCTTGAACTTGTCTTGCAACTTCTAAATTTTATTCTGGGGTAAGCTTATAGGTTACTTTCTTGGGAAATGAAGCACTTGAAACAAAGTCAATTTGATGGCTAATGACTCTACTTGGAGGTAAGGTAGCTGGGGTACCATCACTTACAATATCTTTGTACTTATCAAGCAAGGTTTGCATTTCAATAAGCAAAGGTTCTTGTTTTTTATTTTTCCTCTTCTTTGGACTTAAAGATGATAACAAATCCATGATTTTCAGTTTTTTTAAGTTCCCTTAAGAACTCATTCTCACCACATAACAACACCTTAGGAACCTTTTCATGTGTTCCCTCTTCTTCTAGTAAAGGCTGAATTTTAAAGGTCTTACCTCCTTTCTTGAATGAAATGGAATTTTTCCTACCATAATAAACCATCTCCCTATCAAATTTCAAAGGCCTACCTAGAAAAAGATGGCAAGAATCCATGGGAAAACTATCCCACAATAATCTATCCTTGTAACCAACTATGGAAAAATCCACCCAAGCTTGCTCATCAACTGAGATACTTTGCCCCTTATTTAACCAAGTGACCTTGTAGGGATTCTCATGAGGTATCCTTGTCAATTTTAGTTTAGTAATAGCCTCTTCAAAGATGACATTATCAATGGATCTTGAGTCCACTACAACCTTGCATACTTTGCCTAGAATCTTGTGCTTGATTCTAAACAATGCCCTTGTTTGTTTGGGTTCATTAGGGGTAGGTTGTTTGATTAGCACCCTCCTATAAATAAAAATATCTCTATTTTTAGACTCAAGATGATGTACATCATCATCCTTGTTGTTTCAACAATCCTCTTGTACAAATACCACTCTCTTGCTTGGATTCAAAGAAGAAGGCTTCTTAGGACACCTATAAATAGGGTGTCCAAGCTAGCCACAATTGTTGCACTTCATGCCTACAAAACAAGAATTTTATCTACTTTCTCCTCTTCCTCTTTGAGAGATGCTATGATTGCCTTTTCCTTTATTATGACCTCCTCTTTGTGAGGTTTCATTTGGCTGCTCATTGGTCTTACTTTCAACTTTACCTTTTGATTCACCACCTCTTCCTTGGTAACCTCCCCTTTGTCCTCTTTCATTTTTACCCTTGCCTCTAAAATTTAAATCATTTCTCTTCTTGTGCTTCTCTTATAACTTGAAGGATAGTTGATTACACCTTTGGACTATGGTAGGAGTCCACAAGTTGAGTTCTTAGATAATCCACTTCAAACCACTTAGGTATCTAGCAACTTTGATTGGTTCCTCCTCTTGCTTCTTGGATCTCAAACATAATCTCTAAAATTCTTCTATATAGGAAGCCACATCCATGTCTTTTTGTTTCAGTCCTTTCCTTATTTGGTGGAGCTGAACCTCAAAGTTTTCAGGTAGAAAGTTTTCTTGAATCTTCTTCACCATAGATTTCCAATTTGTAATGGGTACCTTATCCATCATAACCCTCTCACCTTGGACATATTTCCACCAAGTGAGTGTTTTTTGTCTAAGACTAGAGGTTGCCATGTTCACCTTCTAAGCCTCTGATACCCCTTCACACTCAAAATGGTTCTCCATGCCTTCAATCCAATCCAAGATAGCATCTAAGTCTGTCTTGCTTGTAAATAGAGGTATTCCTTCCAAAGCTTTGCCACTTAGTGCTTTGGTGGCTTTTAAGAGGGGCTCTTCTTGCAAGATAGGATTAGGTTTAGGTACAATGTCTTCCTCTACTAAATTTTTACCCTTCCCATCTTCTTCTTCATCTCTTTTCTTGGTTGTCTTCGCAACTGCACCTAGTTTTTGCTTCACCTCCTCAAATGATTCTTCAAGAAGCCAATTTCTTTGCCTTTCTTCATTAACCTATTTGACTAATTCAACATTATCCACCATCATGGATTAAACTAATAATTTTGTAGCTTCAAACATCCACTACCCTTTCCCAAATCTTTAACTTGCTCTGATACCACTCTGGTGTAACACCCCAACCTTGCTTCCAAACCCCAAGCTTTCTTAGGGCTACCTTAGGTCATTCACTAGACCCACTAGGGATTCTTCATGCCCTATTCTTACTAGGACCTTACTCAAGAGATCCTAATCCTTTTTTTGGGAGCACACCAACAAAGTAACATCAAATTTCTTACTAGCTAGCTCCAGTCCACTACTAACCCTCAAGTCTATCTATAGCTCCAAGGGTACTAGTTCTTCATCTAGCATTTATTTAGACTTCTTATAACATCCATGACCTAAAAAATGTTGATTTGGTAGGTGCATTCAATCTACTAGTGAAAATATACCAAATTGCTCCAAAAAGGCTAGAGGAATCAATCCTCCTAAATTGCTGGCAACAAGATGTCTTCGAAAATTTCTTAACAACCATGAGAAAAATTACATTTATACATACCCTTTTTGGATTACTTCAAGATTCTATGATTGTTTAACCCCCAAACTATGTGTACAACCAAAGTACAATTTTAGGCCAAAGATGAGGGTTTCAAGTGCTTTATCATTGTTGTGATCGAAAACCACCTTGGAAAATGTTTCAAGACCTCTCCTTTGGAATTAAGCAAGGCTAGAAATTATCCTTATTCTTTGTGTGGCTGAATTGAGGTATTTGCATGCTCAATCACATCCATAGCTCATTTTTCCCACTGTGATTTCTAGCCAAGTTTCATTTGGCTTGCCTAGGGAATCACTTTAAAAATACTTCTTCTACTTCCCATGGTCTCTAATTTTCCATACATAATGTACAAGGAGTTTGGTTCCAAATTCTAAGAGGCCATACATTTGATATAGTTGGAAATAGCCCTAAGACTCCATTTTTTGTTGGCTACCTAGTTCATAACAGCAACCTACTAACTTACAAAATAATTTATTTGAACCACCACTAACACTTCCAACTCAGAAAAACCTAAGTCTGATCCATACAAAGCATGAAAAAGCTAACTATTGTAATAAATAAAAATGTTGATTACAATCCATGAACTATCATTTCTCCTTCTTCCAACCTCTTGAAAAGGTTGAGTTTGACCTTATATAGGCTTGGCATGGGATTTTCCAACTACTTTAAGTGGTTGAAGGTCTCCCAAAAAGAAGTTTCTCTTTTTTCATAAAAGTTGCAAAAGTTGTTAATGAAAACTTTGCAAGAAATGAGCAATTTTTGCAATTTTCCAAATTATCTACCCAAACTTGCTCTACTTGCTACCAAACTTTTCAGAAGTGTTAATATGGATCAAAAACACATAATAAGGACCCTAAATCATATGTTTTCCCTATTTTACACTTAAAACCCAAAAATTCTCTATTGAGCCAAATGAGCAATTTTGAGCAATTAGTAGCAATATTGCATTGTGGGGCTCTTCTAACCTATCTAACCTCACCTTACGACCAAGTTGATCCTATTATTAGACTAGTGATGTGGCTATCATCACAACAAGCCTAAAATATGAAAATACCTAGGTTTCACACTTAGCCTGCCTAGGTGCTCCTGCACAATTAGGTCTTCTATCCAATCTAATGCTACATCAACATTCATTTTACCATTGAAAGCTAGCAATTCCAACTTCCCCTCCATGGTTCTATTCTCCATAGATTTGAGAGCATTAAAGAGAGGAATTTGTTTAGAAGGAATTTCATCATCTTTGTCAAGATCTTCAACCTCTGTATTATGATCTTATTTAGACTTTGTGCCTCTTTGTCTGTCCAACTTGCCTTCAACTTCCTTCAAGCTCTTTACAAGAGCACAATTGGTTTCTCTTTGTTCCCTTACAATTTTTTCCAATTTGGCATTTGTTACCTTGGTAGGTATTTCTTTCTCTTCTATAGTAAGATCCATGGCTCTAATACCACTTGATGGCATGAAGCCTAGTAGGATTGATCAAAAGGTGATCAACTGGCCCAAAAACACTATGTATTATGATCTTCTTCAATCTATGTGCCTCTTTGTCTATCCAACTTTCCTTAAACTTCCTTCAACCTCTTTGGAAGAGTAGCATTGGTTTCTCTTTGCTCCCATACTATTTTTTTAAGTTCAAAATTTTTTACCCTAGTAGGTATTTTTTCCTCTTCTTCTATAAGAGCCATGGCTTTGATATCACTTGATGGCATGGAGCCTAGTGGGACTAATCAGAAGGTGATCAACTATTCCAAAAAAATTCTTTCACTGAAGTCCTTCAACCAAATCTCTTGGTAAAGATGATGAAATGTGCAAGCACCAATCACAAGTTCTACAAGGATAATACTAGGTTATCACAAGCCTACACCCAAACAAGGTAAAACCCTAATTACTAGGGAAACCTATAAACAAGACAACTTATCAGAAGTTTCTTATGATGTACAAATTGACCAATTTTGGGAAAATAACCTTAAACTTCTTCAAATGACCAAGGAAGACTCCAACACATTGGAATAGTCTATTTAGGTCACAAATGACATAAAATAATCTTTAAAACTAAACTATGTAAGTTTTTCCACATAGTTTCTCTGTTAAACCATCCAAAAGACTAGTAGGCCTTTTTGATGAAAATTAGATTCTAAAGGAAACATCTCCACACAACCTAGGGAAAAAAATCATTTTTGGATAACCTTTTGGGACTTACAAATCATATTAAGGCACCAAGATTTGATGACACAAACAAATGGGCTTTTGTTCACCTTCTTGCTTAGTTAACTAGGGTAATTTGGCCTCCATTTACAAAGGAAGTACATGTTATAGGACTCCATCCTTCAAAAAAATGATGGGAACATGTGAGGAAAACCCTAGACAAGTTACAAACTTGATTTTGAGCCTTGACAACAAGTCTAGTTGGAGTTGTGGGAGACATTGCATCCCTTTCCTGGCATGCACATGGGAAATGCACACATAGAGCATCAAATTTCCCAATGAACCTTGAAAATAAAAACTTAAATCTACTTGCATCATAAAATAAATATCCAATACTAGGATTTCACTAGAGGTTATTGAATTCCTGTGATGAAATCATCTTCTATGCTTAAGAATGTTTAAAAACTCTAGGTTAGCAAGAAATCTAAACCTACTTATATAAAAATGTGAGTATCTTGAGTTAGGGAATAGATGGAGACTTCAAACCAAAAGAATTCAAAATTTACTTCAGCCACCTATACATAAATGTAGGTCTTAAAATTTGGAAGAATATGTACAAATCCATACGATGTAGGACAACAGGCTATTTGTAGTAAAAATATGGTATCTTTATTAGTTAAAAATTGAAAGCACATCATCTCTGCCTATCACCCAACTAAAAGTGCTTATTATAGGCCTTCCAATGGTTATAAAAAAATTTCAAAATTTTTATGGCCATTGGGGAATTTTTTTCTTTGATTTTCAAAAAGTTGCTTAAAAGTTGCTTGACAACTTTTCAAGAAATTTTGCATTTTTTGCACTTTTTGCGCTTTATAAGAAAACATTATGAAAATGTAAACTTGTTGACCCAAATAGGTCCTAAACATGATAAAACATGAAATTATTCAAAATCCTAATATTTTAGGCCCTTTTACCATATTTGACCATAGTTGACTAGGGGCTTATAACAATGCTAATCTTGGAGCTAGGTCATACAATATTGGTCTGGATGCCTATTGATTAATCTTTCTGAGGTTTTATATTGAGATTCAAGGTTTTATATTTAGATCCAAGGTTTGATATTGATTTATTGTGGGTACTCTTTCACCAATTATCCCTTTTAATTCTATTTATTGTGCTTCTTCTCATTACGTTGGTGACACACACTAGTAGCATGTTATCAACAGGTATATACAATATTAGTTCTATAGCTGATCTTTGCCTCTTCATCAGTTACTTTGTATTGGAATATGGTAATCTAATGAGTTCTAGGATTCACTATTTCTATCATGTTGTAATCAATACAAGATAGAAAACATAATTCATTCTTGTATTCTTCCACTAGGACAAATAAAATTCTCTTTCTTTTTATCAAAATATTCCTAAATCTATCAAAATATCTTTTTTTTTTTATGAATATTGCCTCCCTTATAATTAAAAAAAATACAATAAAGTTACATATTCAAAAAAAAAGGGGCAAAGGGAAATAGGATCACCCCATGAGTTCATATGGCCAAAGGCCATAATCAACTATTCATTGAATAAAACTTTAGAAAACATAAAAAATCCTTAAGATGCAAGTGCAATGCCAGTCAAAGGAGGAGGATCCTTATCATTAGAGACCCACCCAAGGGTGGGGTAAGTAGATGGATCAAGGGGAGCCCATATTTCATCAACAACATCAACACTATCTTCATTTTTCTCTTCCTTGGGCCTACGAGGAGAAATGGCTAAGTCTAGCCAAGGAAACACCCACTTGGGTTCTAAGTGCATAGAGGGCCAACTGGTAGAAAGAGTAGTAGAAGGAACCATTCAGGACCACCTTGAGCTAGACCTCTAAGGAGGTGAGGTAGAGCAGTGCCAACCACCAAATCCTCTAGAAGATTGGCGCCAATGAAAAGTGCCATTTCTAGGAGAGTAGTGTGGCTGAGAGCAAGGCATGTGAGAGTGGTGAACAGAATTACTATGTCCTCAATGGTGACCATAAGGAGGAGTAAAATTGTTGGAAGCCAAATATAATTGAACATGAGAAACTATACATGGGGCATTTCCCCAATGAGCTAAAAGTTCCTATAAGTGAGCTACCTCCAGAGCCACTTTATTTATTTGTACTTGACTCTGCAACATCACATTGTTATAAATACATGCTTTAGCATACATAGCAACATTAATGTCAAATGTGTTGTTAGCATAAATAACTACATTGCAATCTTTCCAAATGGTAAATAAGATCTCCAATTTGAAAGCATGCCATATATGGGATTACTTGAAGGGTATATGAGTATTGTCACCTAGAACAACCATATGCCAAGAGAAAGGTTTTGTGTAGAAGGAGCAAAAGAGATCATGGATCTAGCACTAGTAATACTGATCCTATCTATAGAACCAAAAAAGTACAAAAAAGTCTTTCGTTGACCATAGAAAGGGCAACAGGGGTCAGGAACACCCAGGTGTCACAGGTCAGGGCCCAAAGGTAAGACCTAAGAAAGAATACACTAGGAAAAATGCATAATTTTAGGTTCAATAATTGCTTTCCATATAGTGGAGAACCTATGAGTCCAATTATGGTGAGAAGATTGTAAATTCCATTGTTGGTTGAGAACTTCAACCATGGGAAAGTGAGGAACTAGCCATCAATAGCCCAGCCTAAGCTTATAGCTAGTTATCAGAGTGTCTAGATACCACTTCTAGTCTTTCCACCAAGGGTGAGAGGACTGAAGGCCCACTTTATGTAACAAATGTAGAGGCACCACAAAAACTAGAAGACCAAAAGTCTATCAATTTGGCAAGTGAGCCAAAATTGCACTTTCATATCCTCCCATGATCATAAGCTCATAGTAACTCTGGAGAAAAGATCTTTAGGGGTTCTTATGCCACATTAAAAAAAATATTGAGCACTAGCCCCATGCACCTTAGCCAAGGAAATACCTTGGATAGAAAATAATGGTGACCACCAAAGATTTTGTTGGTTCATCGAAAGCCCATCTCTAAACCCATTGCCAACCCAGTGAAGCCAGGGCTTAACTACTTTCTAGGCTTTCCAAATACTCTTGAAAACCAATCCCCTTTTATGCTAGTTAGTGAACTGGAAAGCCTAAAGAAATGTAATTTCTAAACAAAATCTTCTAGGTTTCATTGTTGGAAAGAGCTGAATCACCCATTTGGCACATAAAGTAGTACCTTTTTCCTAGGTGGACAATAAGCTTAGGCCACGAAACTCTTTTGGAAGATAGCAAAAATCTTAGGCAACTATATGAAAGCCCTAGTGAAAAACATCTGATGCCGAAATGAAATCATGTAATAGGTGCTCAAGTTTGAGATAAGAGGCCTTTGAAGGATCCCACCAAGAGGAATAGTACACATGGGTGGCAGCCAACACTTTGGAATAAATCTAGAATTTTCCCACAAGGGAGAGAGGGTTGGTGATTCAATACTCCAGCTTCTTCTCTATTTTGGCAAGAATTGCATTCTAGAGTTTGATGCCTAAGGCTTGGAAGGCAAAAGGGATGCCTAGAAAATGAAAGACTTCCCCATGATAAAACCATTTCCATTGATATTTCCCAAGCCATGTAGGATAGGGAAGGGAAGACTACTTGTAGACAAGGGTTTTGTGCCATTGAATAGCAGACCCTGAAGCAAGACAGAATGTGTCAAGATATTACAAAGTGAAGGAAACATTCTTTTCATCCTTAGTGAGAGTGAGAAAGGAGTCATCTACAAAATGGCCATTCACAAGCTAATAAAGGGAATCTAGGAGGGAAATACCATGGACCCTCCCTTGTGATATGGCATTTGCAAGCAAATACCCAAAATCTTCAGTTGCCAACACATATAAAGAGGGCGCTAGTGGATAGCTGTTACATATTGTGCCTCCCCACTAAATATTTGAATTTTAAATACTTGCCTACCCAATGGTCACTTCTTGATTTAATGTTATTTTAAACATCCTAGGAATATCAAAAAATTTAAAAGATCAGACTTTATAATATTCTTGATTTCCTAGGTTTGTTTCTGCAAGCTCGCAAGTCCCCATCATCAGATCAAGAGATATCCATGGTGGAGGCTACTTGGCTATGGGAAATTTCCTAGAGGATATGCATAGTGACATAGCACCTTGGTGACACGTGTCCCAGTGAGTCTAGTGGAGACAGTAATGGTTAGCAGCCAACAATTAATGTGACTATCACAGTCAGGGTTGCAAGGTGGCACAGTTAGTAAAGAAAGATTGGTCAACCTTGGGAAGACCTTGTGGGTAGCAAAGAGAAATGAACTGATTGGTCCACATGGCCTATTTTGCTTACAATGTTTGGCTGACTCACTGACTTTGCTGATTCATGCACCAAAAAATGATAAGAAATCAAGGTTTTACATGCATCCAATCTTATGATCGATTCCAACCACTAGAAGTGAATGTGAAGCATGCAGAGACACTCTACCACCCTGATCTAATCTATCTACTTGGTCAGAGCATAGTTATAGCACCGCCTCTATCTTTTTGAGGCCTTATTTTAGTTAAAAATCAGATTTCATGGTACCAAAAGCTATATTCAGATCAAATCTTCTCCATGATTATTCTCTGCAGGACTTAATGGCTGATTGTTGCAAAGTAATTACAGTTGGAGGACACCCCAGTTATGCCTCAGCTATAAAGGCAAAATTTTATGAATTTTGTAGGGTCGACCTGTCTCCATTTTCTTTGTTATTGCTCTGTAGATTTTTAGTGTAAATTCCCCTATGCCTCTAAACTACATGATTTTTTTTGGTTTATCTCCTTCATCCATTGGTATGAAAGTGCAAGAATTCTTTGCCTCTTACTGGTGTTTTGTAGAGATTTATGATCTGCATGACTATATCTCCTTGGCTTATGAATGATAATATAAGTGAATCTCTCTTTCCTTGTGTTATTCATCTTGGTCTTCTGATCTACGTGTGATTATTAGATTAAAGCAAGTCTGAATGTGTATATCCTTAGTTTCATTCTAGTTCAATAGTGCATATATGGGCAGAGTTTGGTCTGAACACTCTATTTTGGTGCATCGCCTCTTTAGATTAAATTGGGTATATTTTCTTTCATGCTCTCCTTCTCCCTTTTCCTCTCCAAGAGTAGTTAGGTGCATCCTGATAGTAAGAGGAAGTAGGCCTTCTCTGGAGACTCAACCTCATAGTTCACATCCCACAGCTTGGAGGTTGTTTCCATGTTTCACTAGGTTGTCTTCATGCATAAGCTTTGGACAAGGGTGCAAACCTAAGTGACAACAACATCTTCAAAAAATTTCAAGCCTACTAGTGTCAAAATGGAAGATTTCAAGATCAATACCAAGGAGATAGTACTGGCTTCGGTGTTTAAGCCTTCAAGAGGCTCATTCTTCAAAGTACTTGGTGACTCTGAGCTTCAAATACATATCTAGTTTCAGACCAAAGTTGTAGCGATTCATGCCTAGAGTTGAAACAAGGGCATCTTCTAGAGGTAAGTTTCAGCATCAAGAGCTTTCATTTTCACACCCTAGAAGAAGGAAGACTAGAATATCTTTATTGCTAGTTAGGAGTGCAATAGTAATGAATACACCTATAAGATCCATCTCTACTCCTCCTACTATTAGATCTTAGCCTAGACTGCCATCAATACATATCAATAGATCACTTGTATATGTGGCATTTCCTAGAGGTCATACTTTTTCCACCTTTAATGGTGGGAGCCCTCTCTTATTAGCCTAAAGACATGACATACCAATAGCTGCACTCAAAAGTATACAAGAGTTTACTGGTGAAAGTTCTATCTCTCCCTCAGAACACATTCAAGAGGTTGCAAATGTCTACAATATCCATGGTATTACAGAGGATGATGTTGAAGTTAGGCTCCTAGCCTCATCCTTGAAAGGAAAAGCACTAAAATGGTATAGAGGTTTAGCTCATGGTTCTATAACAGATTGGGATGGATTAGGAGTAGGGTTGTGCAAACATTTTGAGGATAAAAGTGACTATTTGTCACTTTTAGAGCAGTTGACTACTATAAAAAGAGCCCCCCATGAATGTATGACTGATTTTAATTATAGATTTCAAAAGACATGGGATATAATACCTACTCCAATGAAGCCTACCCTTGGTAATGCCTTCTTGCATTACCTTAGAGCTTTTAATAGTGATATTGCCACTACAATCCAAACTATGGGAGGGGATACCTTGCCTAATGCTTATGACATAGCAATAAAATCAGAGAACATCCTAATACAAGGAGGTAAGCTAGCTCCAAGACCTCCTATGCCTTTCTTCCCTGATGTTCCAAATCATCAACCAACAATGGCTCCTCTTCCCAAAAATTCTACATCACAATCCCTTGTCCTAGTCCCTTAAGCTTCCACATCTTCAAATGGGATAGATGAAATCAAAGAGATGATGCAATCTCTGATGCAGAACATGGATAAAATAGAAAAGAACCTAGAGAAAAGATTGCAAGATTATGGGAAGAAGCTAGAGGATAACTCCTCTATGATGCAGAAAGTAAGCAACAAGGTGGTGACTTTAGAAAGAAAACAAGCTCAAGGTAGTAAGCCTCCTCAATTGCAATATCAAACTCCAATCAGTGGTATGCCTCCAAATCCTAATCATTTGAACAATTCTTTTGATCAAAGTAGGCAGGGTGGCCATGCTTCAACTTCAAATATAAACCAAAGTAGGGCCATAGTCCCTCAAAACAATATGGCTCAAGATCAAGATTTTTGTCCCTCCTGTAACTACTCCTATGCCTATTGTATGTGTCAGAAGGTTGAATATTTTATGGCTTTGATAGTCCAAGAGCTTGCAAAAAAATAATTATACAAGGAGGACCAATTTAAAGATGCCTCAGATATGCAAAGACAGGGCAATTTCTCTTTTATGAATCATCAAATGGAGGAGCATTGTAATGTAAACCAGGATTCCATTGCTCATAATACTAGGAGCAAAGGAAGTGTTATGGAAGATGTTGTCCCTCCTCCTCCCAATCAGTGCCTCAACTTCAAATGCAATATCTCATGAGCAAGAAGCAAATAATCAATCAAGTTCCTTTCAACAGCAAAGGCAAAATCATGGCAGAAAGGATATAAGTGATCCTCAAGTTATTCCATCTTAGCCTCATACAATTGCAATTTCCAAAGCTTCTACCAAAGCACTTGCTATGTCATTCAATGTGGTAGAGAAAATGACCAAGACAAATGTGAATATCTCCATGTGGGATGTTGTTGCTACTATACCCATGCAAAAGAGGTTATTGAAGCAAGAATTAGAAAGAATTGAACCAAAGGATCAGACACTCAGTATGGAAAGTGCCATGAGCCTAGTACAACCATCAAGGGAGGTAGAAACAAGTAAAAAGGTTAGACCTCCTCCATTCTATGTTTCTCTAATTATAGGGGGCAAACTAGTCCATAATTGCATGATTGATTCAAGGGCTAGCAGTTTAGTGATGCCTAGGTGTGTTGCTGATGCTTTAGGAATAAAATATGAGCCCATTGTTAGGGATGTATTATAGTTGGATGGTAGTACTGTCAAGATTGTAGGGATCCTTAGGAATGTGGAGATGGCCTTACATGCATGCCTTGGTTGTACCTTAACCTAAGATATCTCTATTGCTGAGGTCAAGCCATATTTTGCCATCTATCTATCAAGAGACTTCACTGCCCAAATAGGTGGTTTCATATTTTTTGATTGCTCATATATTTCTTTCAAGATGATATATGGAGCCAATGCTTCAATCAAAGTAGAGCCTCAAGCCCTCCATCATACTGAATCTTACACCCCCAACCCCATCAACTTGAATTGTCCTATTCTAGAGATGGATGAGAACAACATAGTGAATGAGCCCACCGCTTCCCTAGCAGAGATACCTAATTTTTTCTTGGATGAGTGGACTAATGCATATCAATTTGATCGTATGTCAGAAACCCTTGAGACAGGTCTCAGTACATATTGTATATTGGAGAAAGATGCTCTAGTTCCCAATCTTGTAGAGACTAAGGAAGATATGAGTGGGATATGGAGTATGTACTTTGATGGATCAAGGAATAAGGTTGGATCAGGGGTTGGTATGATGTTGATTTCTCTTGCACAAGTAAGGTACTACTTCTCCTTTTGGCTCCAATTTAGTTGCACTAATAATGTGGCCGAGTATGCATCCTTGATTCAAGGTCTCCTACTTGCTCAAAAGAGAGGAATTCAAGCCTTAAGGGTGTATAGAGATAGTGAGTTGGTGGTTAATCAAGTGAAGAATCAAAATACCACCAAGAATGGTTTGCTCAAGTCTTATAAAAATAGGGTATGAGATTTTCTTGAAGGTTTCAATGCATTTAATATTCAAAGCATCCCTAAAAAGGAAAACAAACATGCTGATAGACTTGTAGCAATAGGTGCATCTTATGATGTGCCAGGGAATCTTGAGGAGGAGAAGAAGAAAAAAATTAGAGTGGTAGTAAGGCTTGCCAACCTTGATAACAAAATCCATTGGCAAGTGTTTGAATCTGATGAGAAAATTGTGAGCTTCTTGCAGAATGAGGCAAAATTTTTAGAGAGAAATCAGTCAAGACTGTAGGATCAGTATGGTGACCAAATCATTAACCTCAGCTCCAACAAGCTGCCTAAAGGTCTCATTACTCTAGAGAGTGTTTTTAATCCTAATGATGAAGCAAGAGGCAGGGCCATGAACCTAGCTACTGATGAAGATGACTATACTCCAGTCAGGGTTGCTGATGGAAAATCCTTGAACATGGGGAAGGTATGTTCTAAAATTGAACAAGAAATTTTTATTCATCTATGTCAAGAATTTAATGATGTATTTGCTTGGACATATGATGACTTAAAGGGCTTTGAACCAAGGTTGTTTTAGCATACTATAGATTTAATTAAGGATGTAAAACTAGTAAGACAAAAATAGAGGCCAGTGAATCCTAAAATTGAACCCTTAATGAGAAAGGAGCTATCCAAATTGATTGAGGCCCACATAATTTTCCCTATCAAACACTCATCATGGGTAGCAAACCTTGTCCTTGTTAGGAAGAAGAATAGAGAAATTAGATTGTGTGTGGACTTTAGGGACCTTAACCGAGCTTCCCTTAAAGATCACCATCCTCTCCCTTCTATGGAGCAGATTTTGTCCAAGGTCAGTGGTTCAAAGAGATTTTCATTTCTTGATGGATTTTTTGGCTACAATCAAGTGCTAGTTAAAGAGTCTGATAGATACAAAACTGCATTTACCACTAAATTGGGTACCTATGCTTACTGTAAGATTCCATTTGGGCTAACCAATGTAGGTGCTACATTTCAGAAGGCAATGGAGATGGATTTCAAAGGATTGATTGACAATTTTGTCTTAGTTTACCTTGATGATATCACTATGTATTCAAAGGATGCAGAAGATCATTTTGATCATCTAAGACAGGTATTCGTAAGATGCAAAGAGTTTGGGGTTTCCCTTAAAACAAGCAAGTGTATATTTGCTACTAACCAAGGAAAATTATTAGGACATATTGTATCTAAGGATGGATTAACTATTGATCTAGAGAGAAAAATAGCAATACTTGCCCTCCCTCTTCCTAAACAAAAGTAAGGGCTACAAAGTTTCTTAGGTAGGATAAATTTTGTGAGAATATTTATCCCTAATCTTGCTACCATGGTGAAACGTCTTACAACTATGCTCAAGAAAGGTATGGTCTTTACATGGACCAAGGAAGGGAAGGAAAGGTTTGAAGAAATCAAGACAACCATAGCCTCAGCCCCTACCCTCATGAATCCAAATTTTGAGAAAGATTTCATACTTTATACCCTAGGTGGTGAGTCAAGCATTTTTGCTGTCCTGACTCAAAGAAATGATAAAGGTGACGAGAAGCCCATAGCTTTCTTTAGTGAAGGGCTTAAAGAATATGAAGATTAAGACAATTATGTAGAGAAGCAAGCCCTTTTAGTCATCAGAGCTTTAAAGAAATTTAGACACCTCCTGTCTCACAATAAGATTCATTTGTTAGTACCCCATGCCAGTGTGAAGGATTTCCTTTTGAGTAAAGATATTAGTGAGAAAAGAGCTGGATAGATTACTAAAGTGATGGAATATGATATTGAAATTCAGATTACCAAGCTAGTAAGAGGGAGGGGGTTATGTAAACAGATGTTATTATCTCAAGAACCTGATAAGGAAGCTACTATGATACTGATAGAGGAACAAGAGGTAATAAATAGCGACCCAAGGAGTTGGATGGATAATATGATGAATTTCTTATTAGGCAATGGATACCCTCAAGGATTAGATAGAACTACAAGGAGATAGTATAGATTATAGTCAATTCCTTATGACATAGTTGATGGTGTCCTCTTTAGAAAATATTTTAATGGAGCCCTATTAAGATGCCTTGATACAGACCAGGCTGAAAGAATGATCAAAGAACTTCATGATGGTCTTGATGGTGGTCACTTCTCAGCTAGAACAACTGCAATGAAGATCATGAGGGCTGGTTACTTTTGGCCATCCTTGTTCCATGACTATCATAAGTATGTGAGGAAGTGAAAAAAATGTGACTTCTTCTCTGGTAAACAAAGACTTGCAGCTCTTCCCCTTCATCCTATTCAGGTGGACCAGCCTTTTGCTCAATGGGGATTGGATTTCATAGGCCATATCAATCCTCCTTATAATATAGGTCATAAATGGATTTTAGCTGCTACAAATTACTTCACCAGATGGACAGAGATAGTTGCATTGAAGGATGCCACTAAATCTTCAGTTGTTGAGTTCCTTGATGAAATTGTGACCAGGTTTGGTGCCCCTTCAACCATTATTTCAGATAATGCAAAGTCTTTTGTTGGAGCTAAGATTTGTGCATGGGCAGTGGATCATAATATCTATTTGAGAACATCCTCAAGTTATGATCCTCAGGGTAATGGTTTGGCTAAGTCCTCCAACAAGAACCTGATCAAGATCATGAAAAGGACAATAGAAGATAACTAGAGGTGTTGGCATAAAAAAATAAAGATTACACTGTGGGCTAATAGAATAATGCCTAAAAGGTCAATAGAGAATTCACCATTTATGTTAGTTTATGGCAGAGAAGCAAGGCTTCCAATTTCATTGGAATTCCCATCCCTAGAGCTAGCTCATCAGCTGGAGTTAATTGAAGATGATGCCATGATAGTAAGAATGGCAGAGCTGATGGAACTGGAAGAGAAGAGAAATAAAGCTATGCAGACCCTAGAGACACACCAACAACGAGTAAAAAAGAGTTTTGATAGGAAGACTAGGGTCAAGACTTTCAGAGAAGATGATTTGGTTCTAAAATGGGATGCAGATAGGGAAAAACTAGGAAGACACTCAAAGTTTGATGCATTATGGAGTGGCCCCTATCTGATTATCAGTTGCAAATAGGCCAACGCTTTTTAGTTAAGTAGGCCTAGTGGTGAAATTTTGTCCATCCCAGTCAATGAGATTTATCTCAAACCATTCTTTTGATGAGGGTTTGAGATTCCATGTACATAAGTAGAGTAGTTTCTTTTTTTTTAGCTCTCCTATTTTCCAAGAAGTGCACGAGCACAACTATCTCTCTATGAGATAGCTAATTTTCTCAAAGTTTTGTGGTTGCAGAAAGAAGATTTTGTCTCTTGTTCCAGTTGTAGAGACAAGGGTTTTAGGGTTTTTCCTCTCAAAGGTAGGGTTAGGGTTTCATAGTGTATGCAAGATCTACATCTTTTGACTTTGTAGCCCAATGGATGCACGAGGTCACTAATCTTATGCATAGTAGGCTAGCACCCCCTGTGAGTCACCAAAAATGTTACATATTGTGCCTCCCTACCAAATATTTGAATTTTAAATACTTGCCTACCCAACCATCAGTTCCTAGTTTAATGCTATTTTAAACATCCCAAAAATATCAAAAAAATTAAAAGATTGAACCTTATGATATTCCTAATTTCCTAGGTTTGTTTCTGTGGGCTCACAAGTCCCCATCGTCAGATCAAGAGATATCCACGGTGGGCGCTATCTCGCTATGGTAAATTGCTCGGAGGATATGCATAAAGACATAGTGCCTCGGTGACATGTGTTCCAGTGGGTTTGGTGGAGGCAGTAATGGTTAGCGGTCGACAATTAATCTAATTGTCGTGGTCAAGGTTGCAAGGTGGCACAGTTAATAAGGAAAGATTGGTCAACTTTGAGAAGACCTTGTGGGTGGTAAAGAGAAATGAACTAATTGGTCCACATGGCCTATTTTGCTTATAGTGTTTGGCTAACTTGCTGACTCTACTGATTCATGTACCAAAAAATGATAAGAAATCAAGGTTTTACATGCATCCGATCTTATGATCGATTCCAACCACCAGAAGTGAATGTGAAGCATGCAGAGACACTCTAACACCTTGATCTAATTTATCTACTTGGTCAGAGCACAGTTATAGTGCTACCTCTATCTTTTTAAGGCCCTATTTTAGTTAAAAATCAGATTTCATGGTACCAAAAGCTATATTTAGATCAGATCTTCTCCATGATTGTTCTCTGCAGGACTTAATGGCCAATTGTTGCAAAGTAATTACAGTTGGAGGACACCACAGTTATGCCTGAGCTATAAAGGAAAAATTTCATGAATTTTGTAGGGTCGACCTTTCTCTGTTTTCTCTATTACTGCTCTATAGATTCTTAGTGTAAAGTTTCCTATGCCTCTGAACTACATGATTTTTTTTGTCTTATCTCCTTCAGCCATTGGTATGAAAGTGCAAGAATTCTTTGCCTCTTACTAGTGTTTTGTAGAGATTTATGATCTGCATGACTGTATCTCCTTGGCCTATGAATGATAATATAAGTGAATCTCTCTTTCCTTGTATTATTCATCTTGGTCTTCTGATTTGCATGTGATTATTAGATTAAAGCAAGTCTGAATGTGTATATCCTTAGTTTCACTCTAGTTCAATAGTGCATATATGGGCAGAGTTTGGTCTAAACACTCTATTTTGGTGCATTGCCTCTTTAGATTAGATTAGGTAGATTTGCTTTCATGCTCTCCTTCTCCCTTTTCCTCTCCAAGAGTAGTAAGGTGCACCTTGATAGTAAGAGGAAGCCGGCCTTCTCTGGAGACTCAACCTCATAGTTCAAGTCCCACAGCTTGGAGGTTGTTTCCATGTTTCACTAGGTTGTCTTCATGCATAGGATTTGGACAAGGGTGCAAACCTAAGTGACAACAGCAGCCTTGTCAAATTGAATGATAAAGCCCAAAGGCTTGAGACTAACAGCCACTAATGGAGATGCAAGTAGAGGCATCCCCAAAAGGCATCAAGATTGATTGCAGAAAAGTATGAAAGGCCACTTAATTTAGTCATAAGCTTTGGCAAAATCAATCTTGAGAAAGATGGCCTATTTCTTGGAATGTCGAGCCCATTCCATCTCTTCACATATAACAATTATATTGTCTAGGATATAATGGGATTTGATAAAACCTATTTGTTTAGGGTGAATGATTTGAAGAAGAAGATGAAAATTTTCAAGAGAGAGAGAGCCCTAGAAATGATCTTGTAAGAGACATTCAATAGAGTGATGGGCCTCCAATTGCATATATCTTTAGGGTCATCTACCTTAGGTATGAATTTGATATTCCCCTTATTGATAATATTTCCTAGAGAGAAGGAATTGTAGGCCTCAAGGTAAACCTTATGCAGGTCTAGTCCAATTTCATCCCAAAAGGTTTTGTAAAATTCACAAGGGAAACCATCATAACTAGGGACCTTATCATCTACCATGGAGAAGAAAACTTCCTTGAGGCCTACTAAAGTGAGCTTCTACTCACATAATGCATATTATTCTAGAGTGAGTCTTTGAGGGGTGACATCTAAACAAGCCTGCAAGGCTTAATTACTGGCTTTTGAGGGACCTTGTGTTGTGAAAACTTTTTCATAGTGTTGAATCAAGGCTTGGAGAATGTCAAGAAGCTTACAGAAGGAGTGTTGACCCTCCTGAATGTGTTTGATCCCCAACACAAAATGGTGAACCCTCAATGCATTAAAAAATTCCTTGGGTTGAGCTCCTCGGGTAGTATAATTATCTGCAACCTACTTTTGGTGGCAAAGGTTGGCAAGCCAAACCTAGAGATCCATGTCAAATGGATTCATGGCTAGAGCTTCAATGGTTGTACAAAGATCTATGCCTACAAGAAGTAAAATTCTCTAGGTTTCTTCAAAATATCTTTTGAATTGAACATCTTTATCATTTCTTAACATCATGTGAGCTTTACAAATTTTTTCATAGACAAGCCTCTCAATTAGCCATATTAATTGACCTTGTCCTAAAAGTTCTCTCACAAAATAGAAGAGTATATACTAGGAGACCATTAAACTTAAATGGATATACCTTAGGGTTTTCCTTCATATTTTTTAGTTTCAAAATTAGATGCTTGTATAACCATACACTTAGGTTGCATGGTGCAACTCTGTGAATAATTTGTTAGGCTACATGTACCACTCCATAGGGTACACTATTTATTTTCCTTGAAAACCAAAGTCTCTAGACAATTTCTATTATAGTGAATCTCAATTTAGGGTCATGAATTTCTTCTATGGCTAATTTTTTTCCTTCTTTCTTTTCTCCTATCTTCCTGGCCACTTCATCAAGTTTTTCCTTTCCTAAATTTAGCCTATGCCATTCAGTCTTTTTACCCTATGTATAACCTATTTTGTGATTTCATAGGGTTTATCAAGCCATGTGTAGTTCCCATATAGTATACTCAGTAAACTTCTTACCCAACCTTCTAGGATGAAGTCAGGAAACTCTAACACTTAGTGTAGAGTGGTGTTTAATAGGTGCCCTCTCTTCTTTGTTAGTCTTCCATCCTTTAGAAATATAGAGAACATTTCATGAATTTTATCCACTTTTAGTTCCACAATATTTTTATTTAGATATTTTGCTTACATCTTATATTAGTACAACACCAGTATACAATGAGGATAGTGTTATTGTCTGGTTCCTTGCATTTCCTTTGATTCCTTGCATCTCCTTTTAGTGAGGTGATTGTATATGTTGGTTCTGACATTTCTTTGTTTTTGATAAGCACAGTCTTGTGAATTAGGCCAGCCATGATACCCTTTTGAATTAATTATTTTCATTGAATATTATCTTTCATATTTTGTAGGTTTAGAGAGCTTGATGATGGAAGGGATGGTTCAGTTGCTCAAATAGGTTAATTTTTTTTATTAGGAACAATAATTAAATTTGCAAGTTAATTGACCAATCTCATCTTTCCTTATTTATATCCTTTGATCTATTGTTATGGCTTTTGTTAATGAGTAATGGTAAACGTAGTTCTTACCTACCTCTATTTTTTCAATTAATGCTTATACTTTGTGTAACAATGGTCACAATCTTAACATTCTCATGCCTCAATCTAGATTTCTTATTGCTTGTCTTTCCTTTCCTTTTACTAATTTTGAATAAGGGATCAGTGTGTTTTATATATATTTCTTTTGGTGCACAACCCCTTTTAGGCTAGGACTATCTTAGTCTTACACTAAAGTCTCACCATCAATAGGTGAGATCTTTGTTTCTTCAGACTAAACCTTTTTATTTTTGTCTATCTTTCTTGTCCATATCTTTTTGAAGCCCTTTTTGACTTCTTCCTTGTCTATTATCTTGATTTTTCCTTTATTATCAAAGTTTTGCACTTGGGATCCTTTCCTTGTTCTACAAACTTGGGAAACATGCCCTATTGTGTTGTAGTAATAATAGGTTATGCCCATTCCTTTCCATGGTCCTAAATGATTTATTTATTCAATTCGTGTTTGCCATTGATTACTTGTATGTTCCTTGCTCTCATAGGCAGGATATACATGCATGTTGGTTCTGTTCTTCCATTCAAGATTGAAGTTCCTCTAAGATTAATGATTTTTCCATAGTCTTAATCTACATGCCTCATCCTTGTGTTTTTACTTGTTACAATAGTAATAGTACCCATCAAATACTTTTTCTTGTGTGCAAGATCTACACTCTTCAGAAGAGTGACCATACCTATAATAGGTGCTTTACTTCCCTTGGAAGGTGTGTTGTGCATTGGGTACAATCCTTTTGCGTCAACATATACTTGAGGTATGACATATTTTAGCACATAAATGACAAGTTGGTTTCTTAGGATTCTTACCTTTAGACAATATTTTCCCTCATCTATATTTTGTATGTGTTTCACTCTTCCTTCATAACAAAGACTAGTTGTGTCATTTGTTCCCTTTTAAGCTTTGAGTTTCTCATCTAACTTTTTGGAGTTGTCATTGAACCTTCTTAGCTTCTCATTTATTTCATTGGTGTATTTTAGTTCCTCTCTTATCTTATGAATCTACTGGTTCTTTTGTCTAGCATTTTCTTCATCATCTTTCTTGGTTTCCATGGCTTCACTTAGTGCTTTTTCAAATTTTTCCAATGCTTTCACTATATTTCTTTTTCTTTTTGTGCATGACTCAATCTTTCTAATGCTTCTTCCAATTCTTTCTTTATCTTAGCAATTGACTTTCTTAGCTTCTTGTTATCAGATATGAGGTCAAATAAAGTTTCTATAAATCTATCAAATCCACTCTACTCCTCTATTTTCTTGATGATTTCATGACTCTCACTAAGTTTCTTCACATGCTTCCTCCTTTTTACAATGGATTTATTGATATTTTATTTCAAGTCTTCTATGGTGTCAAGTGATTCTTTGTATAACTGTCTATACTTCATGGTTGTTTATTGATCTTCCCTCAAGTTGTGAGGCTTTCAACTTTTAGGGTCTAGGCTTTGACACGAATTTTTGCTCCCAACTGGTATACTAATAGGGGGGTGAATTAATATCATTTACTAATCCAATTAAAATTTGAACCTCTTTAAATACAACACTTAACAACCACTTGAGAGCCAATACATTTTTGAGTCTAGTAAAGTAAAAGAATCTGATATCATACACAAAAAATTCATCAATGAACACAGATTTTTCACGTGTAAACCCTTCATGAGAGGATGAAAACCATGGTGACGATAATATATCCACTAGTCTTTTAATGTAGATAAAAGGTTTCCAAGTTAGAGGCTATAACTTGTTCCTTCTGACAACACATCCTATTGGCTTATGATTGGACATAAGTTTAACAATCTCTTAAACAATTAGAATACCTAGGGGTTAGATAGAAACCATAATGGGCATTCCAAAGCACACAATAAAAGGTTCAACTGACAAGACTCTATAATGTCTTCTCCACTTTGAACTCTACAAAATGTAGGTAGATGTACCTAGGAAATTACTCTTTAGTTCTTTAAAACTCAAATATCAACATGAATTCCCTTATAGATTATAATTTAGCCTTAATTCTTCTAATTCTAAGACTATAAAAGAGATGATAAATGGCTATTCTACCAAACCTTAAAACTCCATGAATCACTAACATTTCAAATCTTCAACAATAGAATAATAAAAGGATTGATATATAAATGATTTTTATTGTAGAGACATTCTAAACCAAATCAAATTTTATGGATGGCCAATGCTTTATCTATTGGGCTAGTAACTTTACAAGAATTTAACATCTATTTATCTAATATATCTTAACACTTTGTGAGAATAATATCAATATTCATTTCCAGATCTTATTCTTATCAAAATATTCAATGAAAACAATAAAATTCTTTCAATTTGCATCAAGAATTTACATAACCCATTACATCATAAGAAGAATGTAAAATGAAATTTGATAGACTTTGCTATTAAACCTTAGAGAATTAAATGGTAACAAGGGAAGTGACAAGATCTAAAAATGAATAGCCAACTTTTTGAATCTTTCTATTAATTTCTTTGAAAATATACTATTTAAATGTCAATTCATATTAGAGAAAGCTCAAATGGATCAGAAATTGTTTACTTTTTTTCATTCTACCTCTAGAAAAAAGCATATACAATAGATTTGGACTAACTCAAGAATGAACAAGACTTAGTTCAACAAAAAATGAATCTCAGAGCCTCACTCCACATCTTAGAAATCCTTTTATAGAATAAGGATTACAAAAAGCTTTAGATGGGAGGATACATGTTCAAAAACAAGATACAACAACTTTTCCATAGAAGAAAAAATAGTTACAAAAATAATGTTGGAGATAGCCAAATTTAAATAGTTGTCAACTTGGATGTTCAAGATCAAATTCATTGTTTATAATGAGAGCATAACCATAGCAAGTGAACCACAAAGATAAGGTATCTCTTTTAGATAGTTTCCATCCCTCTTGATGTTACTTTGACTTTTCCTTCCATGCTCAGTCACTATCTCAAGATGGAATTTCCTTTATGTCTGTTATAACCTCCCAAATGGTAATGTATAATTCCTCATCTACCTAGGCAGCTACTCTAACTATATTCACCTCATTTAGGCACTTATTCCATTTAGCATTAGTTAATTCTCTAATCTCTACAATAGTTTTATCCATATCTATCTCTAGCTTGTACAAAATATCAACAATATCAAAAACTGTTACTATGTTAGTTTCACCATTGCTATAGGCAATAATCCTTTCATGCCTCAAAATGTTTTCAAAAGAATCTAGCCACTCTTGTCATTCCTTTAGCTTATTGTCATCATCAAAAAAAAATTGTATGAAGCCAAGTGTACCATTGGCAATGGTCTTCATTTTATTATTTATTAATTTTAGTTTACTAGAAAATATTACATTTAATTCTTTTACCATATTTATCATTTTCCTAGTGTAAATGATAATATCTTTTGGCAACTCCTTCTAGGCCAATATTAGGACCAAGCTATCCAAAAATGGAACATAGGGGCTCCACTTAGTGAATAGAGGAGAAAGAGTGGATAGTGCCCATAGCACTGATACTTTGGTCCCTATAGTGCAATGTAGTTGCTTTGGAGATTCTAGGAAGCTTGTTTGAGGACATTTATTTTGTGCGAGATCATGCTCTCCATAGTCCTAACTTCTACTTCTTTTCTTGCTTCTAGCTCATTCACCTCTGTTCGCTGATCCTTACCCATGTTTGATGTATCAACATCTATTTGGGTCTCTTGATCCTTTATCTCTATGATAAGCCTTGTTACATTCTTTAGATTTCTCACCTCATTTTTTAGGGAAGTTACCTTCTGCTCTAGTACTTTTCTCTACTGCATAAGTCTTCTTCATTTCTTCCTTGTGCTTTTTCCTTATTTCAATGGATATGTTGTATGTTTGAAATAGTTTTTCTACCATCATATCTATTTTTCTCTTCCCCATGAGTGAACCAATGTTTGAATCATTTTTTTAATCTAGTCACTTGATGTTGTAGTGACATTCCAAAATATCACATTACCTTCAAGTGAGTCTCTAACTTCAATTAATGTTGGCTTGCCAGATTCAATCAACATTAAATATAGACCCCTATACTTCTCCTACAATGTTAGTCTCCTCAAATGAGATAGATTTTAATTGCCTTATTATTTATTCTAACATAAAATATTATCTTAATTCCCATCCAAGGGAAAGAAACATCCCACTTCTCTTCATTAGCTCTCTAGCCTCATCAACAATGAGAGTCTCACTAGTTGGGCCATATTCTTGCAATTTTTGCACCAATTTAGCCACTTTCTCTTGTGATTCTCCTGGTTGCAACTATAGAGTGAGATCATTTTGTTTGATTTTAAACATAAAGGATTTGAACTCCTCATACTTTATGAATTCATACTCCTTCATAAACTCTTGAGCTTAGATTATTCTTTCATCTAGCATACTTTTCTCAAGCTCAATTTTATTGTGGATTCATTCATTTTGGCTTGCCTTCCTTATCAAGAAATTATGCCTGATATTATCAAAGTACTTGGTTGCCCTAGGCATAATTTGTAGTGCCTTCTCCCTTGCTTTGTCTAGGATTTCTATTAGCTTCTACTTTTTTTTGCTACCTTAGGCTTGGGATGAACCCTCTAGGTGATCCTCTTCATTGTTGATTTCAATCATGTCATCATGGTCTAGAGATCTAGGTAATGCTCTATCTCTTGTTTCAGGAGGCACCTTTGACATTATGCTTTCAAAATTGTTGATGCACTTATTAAATCTCTCAAGATACCTCTCCTTATGATAGAAGCCTTTGAAGCAGGGATTTTTTCTTTTCATCTCCTCTTCTACTCTCATGATTTCTTTCCATTTCAATGTTTTGTCTCTACATACCTCTTTCTCTAGGCAATTCATGAGCACATCCTCTTCCCAACAATGCTTGCTACTAGGTAGGTTAATTTTTCTCACCAATTTTGGGGCATGCCTAACAAGATCATAGGATCATAGGTCCTAGCAAGGGTCATAGACAATTAAAATTCTCTCATGAATTTATTTAGCTCCTCAATAGCATGCTTGCCTATAAAAAAATCCCATTCCTTGACATTCCTACTAAAAAAGGATTCCTTCTTGATTTTAGGTCCCATATACTCCTTGTTCATCATTATCAATTGCCAAAATAATTCTACAATCCACATTCTCTCTTGAATTACTAGGAAAAACATGAGGGGGCTAGGGGCATCCATAAACCCTTATTATAGAAAAAGTTTCAAAAAGGAAAACACTTGCCCAATCATGGCCCAACCTCCTATTCTCATTAGGGCATACATTAGATCTAATTAGCATAAAAATTCCTAGGAACCCTCTCAATTATATTAGCTAATATATACAAAATCATTATAAAAAGATAAAGCATTAGAATATGGATAGAACCTTTGCCATGATCTGGTCCACAACTGTATTCACAAATTTTCTCCATTCTACTCCATCCCTTCAATAAAATCAGGACTAAGGTTCCCTATGTTCTTATGGAGGATGATATGCATTGTTAATGAATAATGGTGGAATTTGAAGTTCCCCATTTCCCCCCTCTGTGTTTTTGTAATCTTATTATGCATCACATTTCTTATATGTGTCACAAAATCATGCCCTATATTATGGTGCAAGTCTTTTATATCTAGGGCCATAATGTATACATTGGTAGTAACATTCATCCTTCCATCCAATCCAATCACCTTATCTACTCCAAAAATTATATATTGGAAGTATTTGCTAAAGAATTCTAAGGGTATAAAATCTCTGACCTTCTTAGGAAGCTCACCCTTTTCCTTTTTGGACTTAGAGATATGTCTTCACATAACCCTCCTAGTGAAGAAACTCTTTTGAGTCTTCAAAGTTTCATCCATCTTTCCTTTCTCAACAATCTTTGTCATAGGTTCTCCCCAGTTGAAGACTGCTATGAATGTCTCCCTATCTAGTTTGTATAGTAGACTCATATCCTTCCTATGAAATCCATGATTTGTAGGATTATAGGATTTTATCAAGTCCTTCACCAAATCTATGCCTACAATCACCTCTAGCATAATCAACTTTGCTAATTTTTTATTCCAAGGATTGGAGATTAGTGGCTTATAGAATCTATTATTGTAAAGATACCAAAATAACTCATTCCCATTTGTTTTTGGCACTATTGCATCTTTGCAGAAAATGTATCCATCTTTGAAAATATATGAATTAATTGGTTGGGCATTTGAAGACCTTGATAAAGATTAAACCCATTCTTCAGCATATAGGTTGGTTATCTTTTTCTTGGCTTTCTTAGTACTATGTGTAGCTAACTTTAAATTCACCTATACTATCAACTTGCCCTCTTCCTATGCCATTTTTTCCAAATTTAGAAACTTTAATTACCTGTTTGCAACTTGATTTTCTTGAAAAAACTTCACTCTCAATTCTTCTTTGCCTCTAAACTCTATGAATGTTGTAATTGGAGATCTATTACATCACCTTTTAATAATATTTGAACATAGGAATAGAGTTGATGGCATCTTTAGGTTAGCTCGTATGATAATTTTCTAAAACATAGAAAAGCATCACAATCTGGTTTTATGGCACTCATACTATCAGCATTCAAATTTCTTTTCTATGCTTTCAGACAATACCTCTCATTTTGGAAATTATGAGGTTACAATAGTCATTTTATTGTTTAAGTCTCATGATGTGACCATTGGAAAACTAGATACTATGAGTTGTTTGTGGCTTTGTGAGGCTTATTTTCTAACCCTTATTTCTGTCAGTGATCATGCAAAACCCTTGATCACAACATCATTTTTTATCTTAATGATTGGCCTTTAAACCTTGCGAAAGAGTGAATACTTCTAAAATTATCTTGTTGCTTGTTCGAGGTTATTTTTCTCTTTATGCTTTTAGCCACATGACTAGACAAACACTAATATCATATCTAATCACTACTTCATAGTCGATGTTTTGTCTTGTGTTCAAAATAATGAGACTAAGTGATCACATAAACTATTACATCTCTTGACTACATCACATAATCACATTGACTTGATGTAACTACATTTTATGATTTGTGAAGCTCTGAACACCTTTATTCATACCATCACTACCTGATTCTAGCATTGACATTTTAAGCTTGCAACCACACAAAATATGTTAAATATAAGATGTCACTCTTTCACACCTTCTATTTCACCTAAAAATCATAACTATGTGACCACGCGATCAAACAAACTTCATAAGCTCTTATCCTTTTTTCCAATTTGTAGCTTATATCCTTCATTATTATTTTAAATGGTATGAATAAGCATCCAACAATCACACTCATGCATTCCTTAACCACTTTCTTTAGCCATGCGACTGTGTATTAAAGGTTGATTGCCAAGTCACTCCATTATGCCATCTATTTTAAGCTTTAAGTTGTTAAACTATGAACAACTTCCTTAACATTAGTCACACCATCGCATCATAAATATTTATGTTGAATTATAACACACTATATTTAGATGCTTCCATGTGTGAGATCCTTGTGCTCTTAATAGGGTATCGATTGAATGTGAATCCCCTTTTTGCATGGTCATTGTTTAAAATTATAATATTATACTTAATCATGTGAAGCTATGAAAGCTCATCACTTAACTCTATTATACTTTTGTTTTCTAAATCAACCATTTCTAATTAACTATCGTAACCAAACTAACACTGAGCATTTGACTGTGTTACATCATTGCATCATAAAAGGGTTAAAGGCTTAATAATGCAATGATAGAGTGATAATCTTGGTTGTAGGGTCATGCCTTAAATTTTCAAAAATATTTTAAAAGTGTGAAACACTATTTAAAACAAAGATGGTTTCAAACATGAAAACATGCATGTGGATAAAGACCTAGGTTTTTCTAGGGAAAGCTTTGCACATTAAAAAATGAAAACCCTAACTGCACAAATGAAATTTGGATTTTCACAATAAGTTCTTAGCATTTAAACAAGGTGAAAATATAGGCAACAGTGGCCATGTCTAGCGATAATGGATAGCTAGCATCCATATAAGGATTTAGAATCTCCAGTTAAAGAAGACCACATGGCACATTGAAAACTTTTTCAGAGAGATGCATACACACACAAGAAAAGCACAACATATATATACAGAAACAACATATTTACAAGAACCTAAACTACTATTCATGGAAAAACAAGTACCTTCAACAGAAGTACTTCAAGGATTGTCCATGAATTGGCAATTCAAGAATATTTCTTGATAACTCTTTGATAAAATAAGATTCTTCCCCATAATTCTCATGAATGAGATATTGGCCTAACCAAATGGGGTCAATCTTTCCATGTTTACCTTTTTCTTCCATTCTAACATTTCATATCAAGATTAGATCTTCTAATTCAAATTTTCTTGCAATAACTTTTTTTTTGTCATACAAGTCTTTGGCTTTTAATTGCAACTTAGCATTCTTAGCAAAGGATTCCTTCCTCATCTTTGTTAATCCAACTAGTTCATCCATACTTTCTTTCATGTCATCTATGATATCCTCATCATACATTTGGATGTATTGTACAAATCGGTCAGATTATTTTGAGGCATTCTTTCTTGAATTCCTTATACCAAATCAAAAGGTGAAATACCTATTGATTTCTTAATTATTACTATGTTAGCCCAAACTACCAAATGTAGTTTGGAATCGCATTCTATCATCCAATGTTCTTTGATGATTTTTAATAGAATTTTGTTTGTAGATTTGACCTTTCCATTTACTTTTGGGTGATATGGAGATTAAATATGATGATGCCAGATTTTGTCACAAATTTTATAAACTCTTATGATCTAAACTACGTGTAATTATTATTTATAATCCTTTCAAGACTTCCAAATTTAGTGATTATGATATTTTGTAGAAAATTTTTCACCACTTTTCCAGTAGCCTTCCTAGTAGGAATGAATTTTACCCATTTTGTGAAGTAGTCGATGCCTACAAGAATCCATGAATAATTAGTATTGGATTTGTTTGATACTGCTCTAATGAAATCCATTCCCCACTTCTATAATGGTGCTTAAACATCTACTAGATTTAAAGGGGTATTCCCAAAAAATTTCATTCTATTAGTAAATCTCTAACAAGGATCATATTTTTTGACTAAAACATGAGCATCCTTATATAGGCTTGGCTAGCAAAAGCCATCTCTCATCACCTTATGGTTTGTATTCTTGGCCATATTGTGACCTCCACATAATCCTGAATACATCTTAGTGAGTATTTTTTTTTGACTCCTTATAATCAATACACTTCACTAACACTTCTTCAAAATTTCTTTGCCAAACCTTTCCACCAATGATAATATACTTGATTGCTTGCAGCTTCACAGATCTTTCATTATTAGTCAAATGAGATGGAACTTCTAGCTATTGCAAGTAATAAATAAATTTTTTATACCACTTACAAGCATACATATCACAAGTATATGGCTTGTGGTCTTCATCTAAAATATTTATTTGATTGGCATCAAAATTAGACTAAGCCATCAACTTAGCCAACACCTGGTCTTTCACCGGTTTTGTAATTTGGATTTCAATGTTGAATGATTTGATTATGTTAATCCATTTGCACCTCCTACATGACACTTCTTTTTGGGAAAATATATCCTTTAGAGTAGCACTAGGACAAAATATTATGATAGTAGCACCTACCAAATAACACCTAAAAGCTTTAATAGTTTTCTCAAGAGCATATGCTCTTTTTTCATTGATTTCATGCTTTAGCTCTAGTGGTTGGTGTGACTTACTGATAAAAGAAATGGGATGTTCAAAATGTTTTTCATTCCTCTAGAGATGGTGTGGAAGGAAGAAAAATAAAATAGATTCATTAGTTTTGTATAGTTAGGTGCCTTAAGGATACTGATGGTTCACCTTCCCAGTTGATCACTGCCCCTTTCTTAAGCATCTTAGAGATGGTTCTACTAATCTTAGAAAAAATTGTTATAAACCTCCTTAAAAAATTGAGTTGGCTAAAGAATGATTGAATACCTTTGACATTTTTTGGCTTGTGAACTTTATCTATTGTTGCCACTCTCTCTAGATCAATCTTAACTCCATCCTTGGATACTATATGGCCTAGCAGTGCGCCTTCTATAACTCCAAATGTACATTTCTTTAGATTCAAGGAAACTCCATATTCCAAAGCTTTCAAGAAGATATTTTCTAAATGTCTACAATGATCTTCTTCTTTCTTGGAATAAGTTGTTAGATCTTCCTAGTAAGCAACCATCAATTTATCTATATACTCTGCAAATGTAACATCCATGGCTCTTTGGAAAGTAGCTCCTATATTGATTAAGCCAAAGAGAATTATAACATATGCATATGTTCCCCATGGAGTTGTAAAGGTTGTCTTGAACTATTCCTTTTCATCAATTAGCACTTGGTTGTAATTAGAAAAGCCATCCATCTTGGACATCAATTTAGAGCCACTAACTTTCTATAGAATGGCTTCCATATTTGGCAAACCATAATTATCCTTTAAGGAGGTAATACTCAGATTTCTGAAGTCTATACACAACCTTATATCACCATTCTTCTTCCTAACTATAACTAAATTTGATACTTATGGGGAATGTCTTATAGGCTTAATAATTCCCCCATCCCTAAGCTTCATTGGTTCATCTTGCATTTTGCGTTTTAGTGTGGGTTAACAAGTCTCTCTTTTGTCTAAAAGGTTTGACATTCTCTTTTAATGGGATGACATGCTGGGATAAGTATTCCCTATAAGCTTTTAAATCATCATAGGACTGTCCAAACACATGTCTAAATTTCCTTAAAAAATTAATTAGGTGCTTTCTTATAGCAAGAGATAGATACTTACCTATATACACCTTTTTGGGAGACTCACTTATTCCAAGGTTGATTTCTTCAAGTGCCTTTGATTTTTTGTCTTTGGCCTCAAGGTGGACCCTATCTTGATTATCAAACACACTTTTTAGCACTAGTAACCCCTTAGGCACTTTGTTTGTCTTTAGCTGCAAGATCTCTTGGCCAAAGATGGCATCCTTCCCATCTATGTTCTCAAAAAATGTGATGCAGTCCAATTCCTAGTCATCGTATTTATCTTCATTCAAAAGGAAATTTAGAATATCTCTAACATCTTCAAATACCTACCAATTCTCTATATTATCAAGAATTGAAGGTGTGTTCTTCCCTTCAATATTTGGAACCCCAACAAAAGATATATCATCAAGCTTAATGTCTACATTAGCTAGCAAATCATCCATTTTATTACTACTCCTATCCATCCAAGTGATTCCAAAAGCATCAAATGCTTCAATCTGATCCCATTAAACATTTTTGTACTATTTCAACCTCTTGTTCTCAGATGCATATGTCTCTTTAATATGAGATACTATTAACTCAAAATCACCAATAACATGTGGCTTTTTGGTACTGTGACTTGTAGCTACTTTTAATCTGAGTAAAAGTGCTTCATATTCTGCTATGTTATTTGTACAAGTAAAATTCAGGGTAAATGGATATCTAGATGCATTCTTCTCTAGAGATATAAAGACTATTCCATCCCCTAACATTTCTTTGGAACAAGCCCCATCAAAATACATTGTCAAGAGATTTTTCAAATCTATGTATTTTACTACTTCTTGTGAAATCAATGGGGTTGTCTTTTCCATTTCTTGAATAGTGATTTCAGCCCTAAAGGCATTTAATTTTGTACCTCAAAAACAAGTAGAAATAGTGTTAATATTGTCTTCAATCATGTGAATGGGCTTTGGTTCTCTATAAACCTTGATAGATTTATCATCTATTTGAAATGTATCAAATGCCAAGTCACATTGTAGGCTACCTCCCATTGCAAAACTCTACTTTATTGAGAGTAACATTCCATATTGGGGGGGGGGGGGGGGAGGGGGGGGGAATATCAACTAATAGGATAGTCATAGTAAAGTCAACATCAAGATAAGCAACTAACCTCAATGGAATTGCATTGATGGTACCTATAAAAGGGACTTCTCTACCATACATAGCTCTAAACCTTGTTAGGATTAACCTTAGATAAAAATAGCAATTACATGTAAATATAAACAATATTAGAAAATAATAGATTGCATAGAAGAGAACACAAGACACCAAGATTTATCATGGTTCACCCAACCCCTGGGCTATGTCCACCAAATAGCAAGTTTGATATTATTACAATCCAATGATTACAACTTGATTACAATTGATAATCCCTTACAACTCAACACCATAGCAAGAAACAATTTTGCATCACACATTATGAAAGATACCTAATCCTAAACACATTTATAGAAGTAGTTATGCCACTTTAGGGATATAACATGTCGGCCATATATCAGATAGCCCAAAGATGTTGGCCGCATTAAGAAATATTATGAAGTATGTACAGTACTTCCTTGATCAATCACCATGAACTAATACACCTTCCTTGTTTTGTATCTACCTTTAGACCAAGGGCTTCCATATCATAAAAGGCATGATAGTATTAGAGGCTCCTAAATCAATCATGTAGTTCTTCAAGGTTTATCCATTTATAATTAGGCTAAGGAAGAAAGGGTCAATATTTTCTATATAAGCTAAAAATGAACTATCCAAATACATTTGAAGTATTTTGGATATGACTCCTTTATCTTCCTTTTATTTTACTACAAGTGGTATCTTCTTCCCCAATGAAGACTCTCATTTGATAACATTATTGTTCCCAATCCCACCTAATCGAGAAAGGGCTTTACTATTATGTTCCTCTATCCTAAACATTTTGGATAATGGAACTTTGACACTAATCTATGATAGCATAGAAATCATGTAAACTGGGTCATAAACTAGAGGTTTTCATAGATTACCTTTAGTTTCTAGTATTTGAATAGAATGACCCTCAACTTGCTTGAAAATATCATACACCAACTTTCTTTCATCTTTATTTGTTTTATCAACTTCTACACTTTGAGTTTGTGCCTTCTTCTTAGGTTCCCACTTCTTAGATTTATTGTCCTTGATTTCGACAAACACTTGATCCTCTATCTTGTTTTCATCATTCATCTTGTGGGTTATATCCTTAATGAAGATACATGATGTCTTCTTAATAGTATTTTTCACTATCCTATTCCTTTGATTGTAGGTACTATGAACTTGAGCCACCATCTCAGTAGTTAACCTATTAATTTATTTCTTGGAAGGATTTCTCATATTCATATGCTCAACATCTAAAATCATGTTACACATCTTATCATCATCTTGATCTTCATCATTTGAAAAAACTTGTTGATGGTATAGCTGATATATGCTTGACTAATTAATGAAATCAATTTTAGATTCTTCTTGATCAGATTCTTCACAACTATCACATAAATTAATCATGTTGTAGGGCACATTATCATTGTTGTTTTCTTCCTCATCCTCTTCAGGTTGTTTCTATTATTATGCAAATAAAGATTGAGCAACTACATAGTAGTTAGGAGAATGAGGAGATTGACATATTATACACCAAGGCATTTCTTCCATCATATTCATAGAATTTCTTTGCAATGGATCTAGTGTATTATTGTCATTTGTGCCTTGTATAGGATTAGTAATGGGTTTTCCATCCTTCCATTATGTTTTATAAGCATAGTTCTACAATATAGTCTACCTATTGTAGTTATTATTGAACTATGGCTTCTCACCAGTATTAGGCTTTCTTGCATGGTTTACTGGAGGATTTAGATTCTTAAGCATATTCAAAACCTAATCTATTTTGTCATCTTTAAGATTTTTGGTTGTAATAAGCTTATCACCTTCTTTCCTATTTCACCTAGGATTGAACAACTTAGGATCATCTCTTACTCCTAGTTTACCAAAGGCTCTTCTATTGTTTTCAATGTTGATAGCTATATTGAAAACATCTCTTAATTTCCTAGGATCTTTATCTCTCAGAAAATAAACCATTTTTCTATTAAAGGCATTGAAATAGGTAGCGAGACACACATTCTCACCTAGTCTCATAACTTGGAGTGAATTGTAAATTCCTTTCTAGAATCTCACATTAAAATCAAATGTGGATTCATTTTATTTTTCTTAATATTATTGAGCTCATTCAATATGAAGCTTGCATTAGTATTGTCCCCATACTACAACTTAAAAAGCTTTTCTAGATCATCCCAAGAACCAATACTATCATCAGGTAGTCTCCTAAACCAATCACTTGCATCTTTAGTGAGTGAATGCACAAACAACTTAATGACAACATCCTCATGTTCCACTTCATAATCATTTAACATGTTAATAAATTTCTTGAGATTTTCTTTACAAGTTATGGCATTGTTTCCTGAGAACATAGTGACTTTATCTCTCAAGTCATTAGAGATAGGATGAGGAAAGCGATGGACACCTATAAAGGACATTTGTTTGTATCTTTTCATATAAATGGGCCTCTTTTGAAAACCTAAAACATTTAAAATGCTAGGTCTAGCCCCTTAGGTTTGTATGGAGATTTTAACTTCTTGAGTTGTAACTACCTGACTGATAATAGTGGAAGAGGAAGCTGGTATTGTCTTGCAGAAACCTTGGCTATTTATTATAGATCGACAAGTTGGGATAGAAGATATAGATTGTGAAATATAGTTTGGCTAAGATGTTAAGCTAGAGATAGATTTAAGGATATTAATTTTCCTCCTTGTCTCTACAGAAAGATCTTCCCTCTCCTTTTTTTCTTTCCAACTTTAGATCAATTTTTGATATAACAAGGTTCTTAGAGGTAACTTGAGGCTCATTAATTTTTACACCCACAACCTTTTTCTTTCCTTTATCAAATTATTAATGGTAAGATGTATGGAATTTTATTCAATAGGTTTATAAGGTTGGACTTGAGAAATGACAGGTCCTTCCTTCTCTCTTATAAGGCATTCTTGATCTTGGATTTTTAACCTTATCTCTCCCACATCTCCAAATATGTCTGAATGTAAAGTGGAAGATTTCTCCTTAGAATTTCTATTATGCTACTTCAGAGCTTCCATCCTACTATGAAAGGTTTCTTTCTCTATGAGATCATTCATGGTGATTACTTCTTTTTCTTTTTCAAAATGTATAAGTTTGACGTCTTCCTCAGCAACCTTTTTCCTCAATGTTTAAATCTTAGATAATAATTCATTAGGATCCACAAAGGTAGTTTATGAATCTATAGGAATCCAAATCTATGAGATTTTGATGCAGGAGCATCCAGAGGTATAAGGGCAATCCTGTGTCACCCAAAAAAAAGTACTTAGACTTAGTTTCTGTTTCATGTGTTTACATTTCTGGATACCCATCTGGGTCAAATAAAGGTTCCAACTCTCACAGTTCCACTCTCAATGTTCTGGGTTAGAGTATTTGAACACCTTGGGATACATGTAAATGCCAAAAAAAAGGAGTATGTAATTGAGCCATCATTTTGGTAAATTTAAGGGTGTAAAATGGTTAGATGAATGTAATTGTAATTTAGAGCATTCCAAAAAAAGAATCAGGTCAAAAGGCCCCACGGTTTGAAAGTTATCACAGTTTTTCAATTTTTGGAGACCTCTTAAGAATGCTTCAAAGTTAGGTTAGGGGCATTAAATGATCTCTAATAGGGCCAAAAAATGGGGTAGGATCAAAGCTCATCCATAGGGCTATAGAGCGCTTCAAGAGCTTTCTAGAAATGTAAACGATTCATCAATCGGAGCTACGGTTCAAAAGTTATGCCTCCCAGAAATTCAGTTATCATTTCTGGATTCTTCTAATTTTGTGCCGACTTCTAATGTAACTTCTAGAGCCTTCTATTTGGTCGATGGATGCCAACTAGCATTTTCTAGAATGTATGCCTAATCCTTAACCCTTCAAGGTCTATTTAAGAACATTTCTAGCATTGTAAAAGGCAGTTTGGAGTCGAGTTTGAGAGAAGGTACTAGGAGAAGAAATTATCTATAGTTTTATGCTATTGTAAGCCCATAGGGCCTATTTTGGAGTCTGTTTCTTTGTACTAAGTGTACTAGCATAATTTTATAGTTAATAAAACTTTCCCTTTCCTATTGTGTCCATTCTATGCTTGGGTCGTGTCGCCATCAAGTGGTATCAGAACGAGTTTTCCCGAGTGTGTAGACAGAGTGCAAACTATGAGGCAGTTTGCACCAGGACTGTGTGGTTGTGGGTTTGAATTAAGAAGATGCCTCCATGAAGAGAGCATGGTAGAAGGGCTAGAGCTATTAATCTTGAGGATTTTAGAGCCCTCCAAAGGTAGGTACAAGCATTGTAGGAGGAGCTCCTTAGAGGAACAAATGTTACTGTAGGTGATGAAAGTGAGGATGACAATGAAGAAGAAGAAATTGGACCAGAAGGAGAATTTGATAGGGAAGTTCTAAATCAGGTAGAGGAAAGGCTTTTTAGGGCCATTACTAAGTTTGGCAAAAGAACTACAATTGATGTGAGTGTATTTTCAGAAAATCTGAAACCAGATGAGTTGATCGACTAGATGAATGAATTGGAAGAGTACTTTGAGTATGAGGATATCAGGGACCTAGATAGGGTTATGTTTGCAAAGCCCAAACTGAAAGGCCATGCCAAAATTTGGTGGCAATAGGTTCAATTGGAAATAAATAGAAGAGGAAAGGAGAAGATCACAAGGTGGGATCATATGGTGGACAAATTGAAGAAGCAATTCATTCTTGTTGATTATGAGATTGATTTGTTTAAGAAGATGCATGGGTTAAAGCAAGCAAGAAAATCAGTCCAAGAATATATAGAGGAGTTCTATCAACTTTTGATTAGAGCGGGCCATGCAGAAGCAAATAAGGAGAAGGTTGCTTGTTATATCAGTGGGTTGCAACCTAGCATCCATGAGGAATTAAGTCTAGTAAGAATTACCAGTGTTGAAGAGGCATACCAATTTTCCCTATGTGTTGAAGAGAAGCTAAATAAAAGGTTTGAAGTGAGACAAAGAGGGTGTGGTCAAGGAGGAAGGGGTAGTGGTAGGTCATCTGGAGGCCAAAATGAAACCCAAAAGAAAAATTAAGATGTGGGTACTAGTAGGAACCAGAGGAACGAGAGTTTCAACTGCTCCTATGATCAAGACTTTGGAAATTAGAGAGGAAGAGGTAGAGGATGTGGACAAGGAAGAGGAGGCTTCTATGGTACCTATTTCCATTGCAATGAAGAAGGTCATCATGCCTTTGGATGCCCTCAATGACAAGGAAGGACAGATAGGAGAGTTGAGGGTCAAGCTAGGGTTGCCCATGTGGATGAGGATGCACAATCATCACATTCAGAGGATGCAGAAAGAGGAGAGACTTTAGTAAATGAAAGGGTCCTACTAAGTGGTGAGATTGAACCAGGAAAAAGGAGGAGTTTATTTTGTACTAGGTGTAAGTGTGAGGATAAATGTTGTGATGTGATCATTGATGGTGGTAGCACTGATAACTTGGTATCAGAGGAGATGGTCTCTAAGTTGAAGCTCAAGAGGGAGAAACACCCCCAGCCCTATCAGATTGCTTGGGTGAAAGATGATCATAAGGTCCTGGTAAGTTAACAATGTTTAGTGAAGTTCAAAATTGGGAGTTACCATGATGAAGTTCTCTGTGATGCTATTCCAAGGGATGTTTTCCATCTATTGTTGGGTAGACTATGGTAGTTTGATAGGCATGCAGTACATGATGGTCATGCAAACACATACTCTCTAACAAAGGATGGAGTTTGCCACAAACTGAAGCCCATGAAAAAGGAAGGCAAAAAGGTATGTAGCAGTGCTAGGATTTGTCTTGTTGATGGAAGGAAGTTTTTAGATGGCATGAAACATTAGCGTATGTGCTATGTTTTGATTCTTAGGAAAGATAAAGAAGGTAGTAGTGAAATACCACTTGAAGTTTTAGATTTACTAGGTGAGTTTGGAGATATCATCTCTGATAATGTTCCAGAAGGATTGTGACCAGTAAGGCAAATCAGTCATCAGATAGATTGAATCCTAGGAGCTAGTTTTCCTAACAAGGCTACTCACATGATGGCTCCTACTGAAACTAAGGAGCTAAATAGACAAGTTCAGGAGTTATTAAGGAAGGGTTTGATTTGGGAGAGCCTGAGTCCATGTACAGTACCTGCAGTATTGGCACCAAATAAGGATGGAGAGTGGAGAATGTGTATAGACTCTCGAGCTTTAAATAGGATAACCATCAAGTATCGATTTCCTTTGCCAAGAATGGATGATCTTATGGACTACTTGAGTGGAGCTCAGTACTTCACAAAGATAGATCTCAAGTGTGGCTATCATCAGATAAGGATACGAGAAGGAGATGAGTGGAAAATAGCCTTCAAGACCAAGGAGGGTCTTTATGAGTGGTTAGTCATGCCCTTTGGATTGACAAACGCCCCAAGCACCTTCATGTGGCTTATGAATGAGGTACTTAAGAAGTTCTTGGGAAAATTTGTTATTGTCTATTTGGATGATATTTTAATTTTCAGAAAGACTTTGGAAGAACATTTATTACATATTCGTAGTGTCCTGGAAAGGTTAAGGGAAGAGAAACTGTTAATTAATCTGAAGAAGTGTATCTTTGCAAAAAGGGAGTTAGTCTACTTGGGGTTTGTTATATCACCTGAAGGTCTCAAAATGGATCTGGAGAAGGTAAAATTCAAATGTCACAGGATGTGAAGAAGTTTGTATAGAATTGCCAGGTTTGTCGAGTGGCCAAGGGATTTAGTCACAATACTAGACTATATCAGCCATTGCTTGTTCCATCAAAGCCATGGGAGGACATAAGTATGGATTTTGTTCTTGGATTGCTGAGGACACAAAGGGGTAATGACTTAGTATTTGTGGTGGTTGATAGGTTCTCCAAAATGGCACATTTCATTCCATGCCATAAAACTCATGATGATGTCCATATTACAGACTTGTTTTTCAGAGAGGTGGTAAGACTACATGGTCTCCCAAGGAGTATAGTTTCTGACAAAGATACTAAATTTGTGGGGTATTTTTGGAGGACATTGTGGAAGAAGTTGAGAATAGACTCGAAATTTAATTCCACACATCACCCATAGATTGATGCCCAAACAGAAGTCGTAAACAGAAGTTTGGTCAATTTGCTGAGATGTTTAGTTGGGGATAAGCCCAAGGGGTGGGATTTGATTCTAACACAAGCAGAGTTTGCTTACAATAAATCTGTAAGTAGGAGTACTAGAAAATCACCATTCCAAATTGTATATGCAAGTAGCCCAAGGACTGCACCAAAATTGAGGAAGATAGAGCAAGGGGAGAGGACAAGTGTTGAAGCTGAAGAATTTGCTGAACATATAAAGCGTCTACATGAGGAGGTCTAGGCACACATTACCAAGACGGACCAATAGTATAAATCTAGGGCTGATCAAAGGAGAAGACATAAGGCGTTCCAAGTAGGGGATTTAGTCATGGTACACTTAAGACAAGAAAGATTTCCAACTGGTACTTACAACAAGTTGAAGATGAAGAAATTTGTCCCCTACAAAATTTTGAAGAAACATGACTTAGGAAATGCATATGTAGTGGAGTTGCCAGATGGAATTCACATTTCTCCTATTTTCAACATTGCAGACTTAACAGAGTATCATGATGATGGTGCAGATGAGGAGCTGATGTTAGAACCATGTCCAATTCCTACTTCTAAGGAGGAGATAGAAGAGATTTTGGATAGTCGTGTTGGTAGGAGTACCAAAAATAGGCAGTATGAAGAGTATATAGTCAAGTGGAAAGGACGACCCATAGAGGACTCAACTTGGATATCAGTAGCTGAGGTTTCCCATTTGGGATTTCCTTTACCATTCATAAAGTGACAGGGTCACTTTTAAATCTACCCTGGGTGTTTGATGTAGGAGCATCCAAAGGTATAAGGGCAATCCTATGTCAACCAAACAAAAGTAATTAGACTTAGTTTTTGTTTCATGTGTTTACATTTTTGGATACCCATCTGAGTCAAATAAAGGTTCCAACTCTCATAGTTCCACTATCAGTGTTATGGGTTAGAGTATTTGAACACCTTGGGATATGTGTAAATGCCAAAAAAATAGGAGTATGTAATTGAGCCATCATTTTGGTAAATGAGAGGGTGTGAATTGGCTGGATGAATGTAATTGTAATTTAGAGCATTCCAAAAAAAGAATCAGGTCAAAAGGCTCCATGGTTTGAAAGTTATTGCAGTTTTTTAGTTTTTGGAGACCTCCTAAGAATGCTTAAAAGTTAGGTTAGGGGCATTAAATGACCTTGAATAGGGCCAAAAAATGGGGAATGAGAAAAGCTCTCCATAGGGCTATAGAGTGCTTTGAGAGCTTTTTGGAAATGTAAACGGTTCGTCAATCGGAGCTAAAGTTCAAAAGTTATGCCTCCCAGAAGTTTGGTTACCATTTTTGGATTCTTCTAATTTTGTACCAACTTCTAATGTGACTTCTAGAGCCTTCTATTTGGTCGGTGGATACCAACTAGCACTTTCTAGAATGTATTCCTAATCCTTAACCCTTTGAGGTCTATTTAAGAACATTTTTGGCATTGTAAAAGGCAGTTCAGAGTGGAGTTTCAGAGAAGGTACTGGGAAAAGAAATTATCTCCAGTTTTATGCTATTGTAAGCCCATAGGGCCTATTTTGGAGTCTATTTCTCTATACTAAGTGTACTAGCACAGTTTTACAGTTAATAAAAATTTCCCTTTCCTGTTGTGTCCATTCTGTGCTTAGGTCGTGTCCCCATCAAATTTCTTGTAATATATGGAACCTACCCAAGGTTTGGCCTAGTATTCATGGTGTTCTAATACCCCTGCCATTGTTTTACTTCCTTAGACATATTGGGTCTAAAAGTGGTATCTCCTATGGAAGAGAAAGTTTTATCTTTATATATTCTTTCTTCTTGTAATGGGGTTGTAAAAAGTTCACCTAGAAGCCTAGTGTTCTTAGACTCAAAATTTGAGGATGAGGATTCTCTTTCTACCACATGATGATACTAGGAATGGGCTAAGGAATTATCTCAAGATTTCCATGTGTGGTTAGGATATCCTTTCTTCTTTGGCTAGTTCTTCCTACCACCTTGAGGTAGTTTCGTGTACAGAGGGACCTCTAGATTTTCCTTCATATATGCTCTTGTATTTTTCCTTCTATCTGCCATTTCAACAACATTTTAAATATATAGCACTAGCTACTAAACCTTTGATTGAGTCACCACCCACTTAGGGATATTTTAATATGGCTAGAGGACATGAAAACAACACAAGATTAGAATATTTGACCACAAATCTAACACAAGGGCCCAAAACACTTTTTTTTTTGTCACGACACACTTTGGGAAATGAAAACTTTGTCACATAGACAAGGTGCTATTTTAACAAAACCCACATCATTTGCTTCCTTTTGTATTGGAATTTTTTAGATTCTCAAGATTTGTCTATTAAAATAGACCAATACAAGTAGTCCCCAGTAGAGTGACCATTTTATTGGCTTCTAATTTGACAAAATTTTAATAACCTCTTAAATGATCAAAATACCTAGGAGTTAGCTAGAAACCATAATGGGCATTTTGAGGCACACAATAAGAGGACCAATTGACAAGACTCTATGATGTCATCTCCACTATCAAATTTGCAAAATTTAGGCGAGTGTACTTAGGAAATTTAAAACTGAAATCTCAACATGAATTCCCTTATAGTGGATAATTTATCCATAATTCTTCTAATTCTAAGTCTATAAAAGAAATGATAAATAGCTATTTTACCAAACTTGAAAACTCCATGAATCAAGTACAAGTTGATGTTTCAAATCTTCATTAATAGAACAATAAAAGAATTGGTTTATAAATGATTTATACTATAGAGACATTCCAAAATAGATCAACTTTTATGGATGGCTAGTGCTTTATCTATTAGGCTATTAACTTCATAGGAATTTGACATCAATTAACCAGATCTGTCTTAACTCTTTGTGAGAAGAATATCAATATTCATTTCTAGATCTCATTCTTGTCAAAATCTTCAATGAAAACCAAATAATTCTTCCAATTTACATCAAGCATTTATGTAACCCATTAGATCATAAGTAGAATGTAAACTGAAATATAATTCAAAATGAATTACAACTGAAATTTAATAAACTTTACTATTAAACCTCAGGCAATTAAATGGCAATAAGGTAAGAGACAAGATCTAAAAATGAAAATCCAACTTTCTACATCTTTCTATTAACTTAGATGTCAACTCATATCAAAGAAAGATCAAATGGATGAACAATCATTAACTTTCTTTTTCAATTTATCTCTAGAAAAAAGCATATACAATATATTTGGACCAACTCAAGAATGAAGAAGACTTAGCTCAACAAAAAATGAATCTCAGACCCTCACCCCACATCTTGGAAATCCTTTTATAGAATAAGGATTGCAACAAGCCTTGGATAGGAGGTCACAGATTCAAAAGAAAGATACAACAACTTTTCCATATAAGACAAAATAGTTACAAAAAGAATGTTGAAGATATCCAAAATTTGAACAGCTATCAATCTAGATGTTTATAATCAACTTCATTTTTTGTAATGAGATCATAGCCATAGTAGATGAAACACAAATATAAGGTATCTCTTTCAGATAGTTGTCTTCCCTCTTGATGTTACTTTGACTTTTCCTTGCATTCTTAGTCGCTATCTCTATATGGAATTTCCTTTATGCTAGTTATAACCTTCAAAATGATGATGTTTGATTCCTCATCTAGCTAGGTAGCTTCTCTAACTATATTCAGCTTTTTTAAGCACTTATTTCATTTATCATCAGTTAAGGCTCTAATATCTTCAACTATTTTATTCATATTTTCCTCTAGCTTGTACAAAATATGAACAATGTCAAAAATTGTCACTATGTTAGTTTCACCATTGCTATAGGCAATAAACCTTTCATGCTTCAAAATTATATCAAATTAGAAGCCAACACATCCTATTAAGAATATATTTAATCTAATATATTTACAATTAACCTATTAAGGTTACCTTGTTAAAGGATTTAGCACTCTTATTGAGAGGCACCTAGTTAAAGGATTTAACATATGCTTACAACTAAAGCATGCTCTATTAGGAGCTTACAACTTGATTACAATGGTTAAAAAGAAATCATATATGATCTATAAATATAGAATCTTACTTCTTAGTTGATCACGAGTGATACTTTTTAGATGTGGCAATCTCCCTCTATATGATATGCATTCTCAGTGATTTCCTCTATATCACTCTACCTTTCTCTCCTCATCTTTCCCTTATAGTATACTCAATTTCCTCTAGTTAGGTGTGGATCTTTGTTCTACAACTTCTATTTCTTTTTTCTTTTTTAGTATCATTTTTGTCTATGTTCTTGTCCACACTTTCTTCACCCTTTCTCTATTCCTTTCCTTTTTCTTAATGTATAAATTTACCCCTTTATCTATGGGTGGCAGAATCCTAGAGATGTATCTCCCTTAGACCAATCAATTCAAACTATTTGGTGTTTCATGAGTGACCCATGACACCTATGTGCTAGAAATGGAAAGTAATAATTAAGAGGGGAGGCTGAATCATTTACTACAAAAGAAAAATCCAAGTTACTTTAAGATGTCAATATAATATAAAGCCAAATCCTATTGTAACTTAGTTAACACTAAATGTATTACTATCACTCAGTTAGAATTAAGATATTAATGTGATTAATCTTTTTAACTTAGTCATAGAAACATAAAGGAAATAATATGAACACAAGAGACACCAAGATTTAACATAGAAACCTAATTTGGGAAAATTTCCAATTGCAACTACTTACTATTTTTCACTCTTTTGAAGTGATCCCTATTATGAACCAACCTTGTTAAAGGTTACAAAACACACTATTAGGTGTGACCCTATTAGAGGATTTAATTCACCCTATTAGGAGTGGTCTTTTTAGAGGTCTTCAGACACTTCCATCTAGAAATGCCACCTTATTAGAGGATTTTTTGAATAGTTGTTAGGCTAACTCTATTAAGAGATTTGATTCACTACTACAATTATTAGAGAGTAAACAATAACTTGACTTGATTACTAATGCAACTGACTTTGGTGATTTAGATTTCAGTTCTAGATTGATTACTTGAGCCTCCTCGATCAAAATTCTCTTTGTAACTTGGTCAACTCAGATACTCTGCCTTTATAGATATCCTTCAAACTCACTTCCTTGATTCATCTTCTTCAATATAATACTTCAATCCTCAACTTGACATTTCATATATATGATTCACCTTATCAAGTTGTCTTGAATACTCTTTTAATCAATCAAATATTAACCCTTAAGTTAGCTTGTACTAACCAATAAATTTATCAAATAAAATATGTTGATAATTGGCTAATATAGAATTGAGTACTCAATCAACATTGAGAATCCCTTTGTTAACTGACCCAATTTAGTTAGAACAAGAGTTCTAGCATTAACCAACCCAACTCGCTCAATACTAACTTCATGTTAACTTTCCTTTGGTAATTGAGTTAACTCAATCAATATAGGATTTTTTTCATTAACCAACTAATCTCGATCAATACTGTCTCTAAAATTGGTTATAACTAAATGCTTAGCATACACAAGAAACTACCTTCGATGCTCGAGTAAGATCAACTATCATTGATTTCTAAGTAAAGGCTTGACATTTTGTGTAACATCAAAGACAACATATAATTGAATAGTTGTTTTCAACAATATCCATCTTTGGCATTGATGGCAACACAACATGTCATAATATAAAGAAAATTTAGAGAAAAAAAGAAGGATAATATCCTTAGTTTCATTTTGATTCTCATCCATGAGAACTCCCTCTATTAGTGAGAACTCCCTCTAACATTAATCTCTCCTTCTAGAATGATTTTCTATGACATGAACTTGCTAATGACAACAAACTTTCCCTCTAAAAAATTTCTCTAATATGACAAGAAAGTCTCCCTCTTCGACATCTCATGCCAAAGATAAAAATCAATTTATTTTCCATGCACCTAATGTACTAATTCATATGCAATCTACTTTGATAATACTACATCAACTTGACTAATCTTCAAAATGCTTGGTTGATGCACCACTAAAATATGATTAATAAGCTTCAGATAGGGGAATGACCCCTAGCTTACCTCCTAGATACAAAAATGCATCCTTAGGTAATGGCTTGGTGAATGTGTCTGCAATTTGTTCTTTTTTATTCACATATTCCAATCTAACCTTTTTGTCTTGCATTAATTCTCTCAAAAAATGATACTTTATTAGAATGTGCTTTGTCTTGGCATGCATCACTAGATTCTTGGATATGTTAATTGCACTTGTGTTATCATAGAAGATAACTATTAGATCCTTGATTTCTTTCTTCATACTTGACAACAATTATTTGAACCAAATGATGTTGAAATAATTAATTGTTGTTGCAACATATTTTTCTTTTGTTGTAGACTTAGAGATGCAATTATGTTTCTTTCTTGTCCAAGATACTAGCCTCTTTCCAAGAAAGAATGCTACACCACTAGAGCTTTTCTTATTATCAATACTTCCTGCCCAATCAATATTAGTGAAGGCTTTCAATTCAAATTTGCCTCCATTCTTATATCACAAACCATAATCTTTAGTACCTTTTATATACCTCATAATTCTTTTTATTTCCATCATTTGATTTTCCTTTGGATTAGAAAAAAATCTCACCACCATACCAATTGCTAATACAATATCAGCTCTTGTGTGTGCCACATACTGAAGTTTTCCAATCATTGATCTATATGTAATTTTATCTACCTCTTTGAAATCATCACTTTTGGAAATCTTATGTCTAGCAGACAGAGGTATTCCAACTAGTCTAGAATCCTCCATTCCAAATTTCTTCAATATCTCCTTGATATACTTTGATTGAGTAATGTAAATACCATCTTTCTTCTATTGAATTTTTAGGCCAACAAAGAATTTAGTCTCTCCAAGCATTGAAATTTCAAATTCTTTTCTCATTTCTTCAGAAAAAGATTTGCATAAGTCATCATGTCTAGTAAATAATGTATTAGCTACAAAGATTTTTTCCAGCACTACCTTCTTGTTTGATCCTTCCTTGATATATAGACTTTCATTGTCATTAGTCCTTTGAAAACCAATCTTTATCAAATAATTGAGCAATCTTTCATATCAAGCTTTGGGGGTTTGTTTGAGACCATATAAATCTTTGTGTAATCTACAGACCATATCCCTTTTGTTAGGATCTATGAAACCTGCAGGTTGATCAATCAATGTAGAATTCTTCTTCTAGGATTACATTCAAGAAAGATGATTTTACATCCATCTAATATACTTCAAATCCTTTATGTGCAGCATAAGAAAGTAGTGTTCTAACACCTTCTATTCTTGCAATAGGAGAAAAAGTCTTTCCATAATCAATACCATCTTCTTGAGAATAACCTTTGCATACTAACCTTGGCTTGTTCCTTGAAACTTCTCCATTTTCATTCAACTTATTTCTAAATGCCCATTTTGTGCCAATTGCATTTTTATCCTTGCATCTAGGAACAAGAGGCCAAGTTTTGTTTATTTCAATTTGTTCAATCTCTTAATTCATTGCCTCAATCCAACTTTCATTGTCTAGTGCATCTTTAATAGTTCTAGGTTTAAAATTGATAAGAAAACATGTACCTATTAGTTTTTTCCTTGCCATTGTGCCTTTTGACCATTCTTCAATGATTTTCTCAGGTGCATGATTCCTTTTGATATATCTAGAAAGTACATGTACCTTCTCTTTGGATTTAGAACTTGTTTCACTATGTTTCCCATACTCAAAATGACCTTCTGAATCTTGCTCGCGTCCTATTATTTGTAACTTGGGTCCTTTTGACTGTGATTCGATTTCCACTGGCTAAAACTTGGGTCCTTCTAACTATGACTTGGGTCCTTTAGACTATGAATTGGGTTGCATTGGAGATTTAGGGGACTCATGTTGATTTCCAATTACATTTACTTGCATTTCAGGTATAGTATCACGTTCAAAGTAGACAAAGCTTCTGTAGTTTTCAAGTTCTTTTCTACTTTGTTCTTCACTCTTTTCTACAAACACACCAATTTTTACATGTGCAGTTTTGATGACTTTGTGAGTAGTAAGATTCTAACATTTATATGTTTTTCTCTGGTTGGAGTATCCTAAGAATATGCCTTCATCACTTTTCACATCAAATTTTCCTTTCCTTGTTTCTTTCAAGATATAATATTTTCTTCCAAATACTTTGAAATAACAAACATTACGTTTATAGCCATACCATAGTTCATAAGGAGTTTGATCAGCATCCTTCTTTAGCTAAACTCAATTCAAGGTATGAACTATTGTACTGATTGCTTCCTTCTTGTATTTGATTGCAAATTTTTCTCTATCAATAGTGTTCTAGCACAATCAATAATGGATTTATTTATTCTTTATGCTATGCCATTCTACTAAGGTGTACCAGGTGTGGATACTTGTCTTTTGGTTCCTCTTTCATTGTAGAATTCATTGAATTCATTTGAGATGAATTCTCCTCCTCTATCTAACCTTAAACAATTTACTTTGTTTCTTGTTTCTTTCTCCACTCTAACCAGATACCACCTAAAATTTTGAAAGGCTTTAGATTTTTCTTTTAAGTACATCACTATCATCATCCTAGAAGAATCATCAAAAAATAAAATAAAATTCTTATCTCCATAGTAGCTTTCTATGTTAATGGGTCCATAAAGATCTATATGAACCGGCTCAAGAACTTCTTCAGAATGTTAGTTCCTTCTTTTGAAAATTGTCTTTCCCATCTTTCCAATTTGACAATTTTTGCACATGCCCATATCAAGCTTCTTTAGGCTTAGAATGCCTCTCACTCTTTTGTTCTTTCTTATGTTGACCAGGTTATCAAAATTCACATAACACAATCTTTTATGTCATAGCCAACTTTCCTCTACTTGAGCTAGGAAATATGAACTTTTAATTAGATCTAGATAGAATAGATTGCCTTTTGTTTGATTGCCAATTTCAACCAGATTTCCTTTTCCATCCAATAGCTTGGCCTTTCCATTCATGAATTCTACCTCGAATCCAATGTTTTTCAACTATGCCACACTAATTACATTGTGTTTTACTCCTTCAACTGAGTAAGCATTGTCACATCTAAGTTCATCAGTCAATGTAATGCAACATTTTCCTTTTACATAATAAGGTTCACCATTTCCAAATCTAACACTTCCAACATCATAGTGTTCCAAGTGGTCAAATTTAGATTTATCACCATTCATGTGGTGAGAACAACCACTATCAATAATCCATGTATTATTTTTGCTAATATGAGAAATGAGGGTCATCTTATCATTTTCATCATCTAATTCATCTTTAAGAGCAATGTAGACCATTTCATCTTCATCACTACAATCAGAGTCTTTATCCATGTAAATAATATTTCTTTCCTTTATCCTTGCTATCTTTGTAGCTTTTGCAATCTTTCTTTCCTTTGTACTTGTTATGCTTCTTTTTCTTCTTTGTTTGGACACCTTGCATCAATGTGATCAACTTCTTTACAAGAAAAATAGTTTAGAGGTATTTTACCTTTGTACTTTCCTTTTCCTTTTGGGAATCTTCTTGCAAGAAGGGCTTCAATGACTTCAAGGTCATCATTAGAATTATCTTCATCTTCATTGTCAAACCTTTTTCTTTTATATTTTGCATCTTTATTCTTGATGCTACCATAGTTAGGAACATAGTTATCAAAGTTATCTAACTCAAAGGTTGTCAACCTTCCCACTAGTCCATCCAAAGTTATATCATTTTTGGGATCATGTCTCATTTCTTGAATAGCTAAAACTCCAATTACATAAATAGGAAGAACAGTTCTAAGTACCTTTCTGAACACTGCCACATCATCTATTTTCCCTCTCAATGCTCTGGTTACACTCACACTTGCTTTGTTCTTTCACTGTATTGAGCAATGTTTTCATCTTCTCTCATCTTCATTTGATCAAACAAACCTCTTATACTTTCTACTTTAGCTCTCCTTACATTGTCATCTCCTCCATAGATATCTTTTAGCTTGATCCACATTTCGTGATTAGTAGGGAAATCTTTGACTTCATCAAATTTAGCATAATTGAGAGTAGAAGCAATATCAATCATCATTATGTTCTGATTCTTATTTTCCACAATTTGATCAATAGAAAAAGTTCTAGCAAGTACCACATACTTGTTCTCTAGTTATTTTAAGCTTGTGTCTCCAATGGTTGTCAAATGTAGCTTTATGAGTTACTTTCATGCTCAGAAGTTATCTCTATTCAGCTTAGGAATCTCCCTTCTGTAAAAACATCTTGATCTTTAGCTTAGGTCCCTAAAACCTTATCTTCAAGCACCAAATGCTCTGATACTAATTGTTGGAAATGGAAAGGAGTAACTGAGAGGGGATGAGTGAATCTATTAGTCCAAAAACAAATCCAAGTCCCTTTAAGATGTCAACACAATATAAAACCAAATCCTTCTATAACTTGGTTAACACTGAATATTCTATTGTAACTCGGTTAACATTGAATGTATTACTGTCAATCAGTTGAATTCAGATATCAATGTGATTATCCTTTATTAACTTAGTTGCAAAAATATAAAGGAAATAACATGAACATAAGAGACACCAAGATTTAACATGGAAACCCAATTTGGAAAAACCACCAATTGTAACTAGTTACTATTTTTCACTCTTCTGAAGTGAGCCCTATTAGGAGCCAACCTTGTTAAAGGTTAAAAAATAAACTATTAGGTGTGATCCTATTAGAGGATTTAATTCACTCTATTAAGAGTGGACTTGTTAGATATCTTTAGACACTTCAATCTAGAAATTCCACCTTGTTAGAGGATTTTTTGAATAGTTGTTAGGCTAACTCTATTAAGAGATTTGATTCACTGCTACTATTATTAGAGAGTAACAATGACTTGACTTGATTGCTGATGCAACTGACTGTGCTGATTCACATCTTAGTTTTGGCTTGATTACTTGATCATCCTTGATCAGAGTTCTCTTTGCAGCTCAGTCAACTTGAACACTCTATCCTTTATAGATATCCTTCAAATTTGCTTCCTTGATTCATCTTGGTATGGTATGTCAAAGGATGGTATGGTAAATCTAGTACCAAAATAATCCTTGGTGGAATAGAAAGTAGAAGCAAAAAAAATTAGAATTCCATGAACCTTAGAAAGAATCAAGTAAATGCAGTTAGTGTCAATCTTGGTTTTCCCACAACCCTACAATAAAGATCTCTATTGTTTGAACTTCAGAAAGAAGTCCTCAATGGAAGGAAAAGAATCTGGTACAAGAGAGGTAAGCTATGCCTTATTTTAAGTGCCCTTAACTCATTCATTGTACCAAACAAGCCTTAAAGCTTGGTCCACATAGCTAGAGGGGTATTGCACCCATCAAATGAATCTATAGAATATCAAATATCTTTAAAGAAATAAACCCCATTGCCTCATTCATCTTTTTCCTTTGTTGTATGACCTCAAAAGGCCTCTGTAAAACTGGTAGCACTGTATCTAAAAAAGACCACAACTCTTTTGATTGGAGAAGTTGTGTCATCATGGTCTTCCATGTGTGATAGTTATGAGGGGTCAAAAGTACTAGACAAGAAGAAGTCTTAGCCATTTTTTTTAGAAGGTTTTGGATTTTTTTTGAAAATTTTCTAGTTTACTAATGTAAATTATAGAAACAAAAATACAAAACAAACCCCAAAATGCAAAAAATCACACCCTAGCTGCTAGAAGGAATGTGTATACAAGAAAATAGTTGGAAAAGATTTAGTTTGAGAATCACATGTACCTTTAAAAATTACTAATGAAAATAATAGAGAATCTGGATAGTTCTTAGGAAGAGCTTTTCGAGACTCCTTTTGGATCAAAAAATGGAACTAAAACAAGCAAGTTAAGCCCCTAGAAGATAGAAATCATCATCTAACTATGAGTACAAAAATAGGTACCAAACTAGAAACAAAACCAAAATTAAATCTTCACCATCATGTCCATCTCTGAATCAGCTTTCCTGTGCTTCTTTCAGATCCAAAAAATGCCCCTGTATGCTCAAGTTAGAGCCAAAAAACCAACAAGACCTCCATAGCAAAGAAAAAATTTCAACAAAAAATTGAAAAAGGGCTAAAAATATAGTCCTCATCCCCCCATATGACCACAGGCTAGGCGGGGGAGGTGGAGGTGCCCTGATAGTGGCATGCTGGACAAAGGAGGAGCGGAGGTGGCATTTCAGTGGTGGATTGGTGGCGGACTAGTGGAACCCTGCTATGGCTAAGAAAGTCATGGGTTGTGACTGCTAGGGGTTAACAAGATTGCTAGTGGTTACCTTGACCACTATGGTAAATAATAAATAGCCATCACTTTTAAAAACACTTTTTTAATAATTAAAAAAATCAATTTTTTAATTCCTCAAAGTGCGTGCCAGATGTTGTACGACCCTGGTACGTAAAAACAAATTGCCTTAGAATGTAAAGTTGGCCAAAATAGATGTATTTTATATGGAATGGGCATTTTGGCATCTTCTAAAGCTAATTGTGAGGTTTGTTTGGCCTTAAAGTGATCCAAATTTCAACGATCTCCTTGTTTTCATAGAAAATATACTAAAAAATAGCCAGATATGTTTTGTCAAACCATCGTTCTTCTTTTTCTCCAAATAAGAACAAGCTACAATAGGTTAGGCTCTAATACCATATAGGATTTGAGCAATACAAATCCACAAAACCCGAAGAACACCTATATGCAAGAACCTATCAAATAGAAGAAAAGACAAAAAAGACATAAGGGTTTTGTTCTAGGAATATCAAAAATATATTATCAGACTAAAAAGACAAGATGAAATTTACAATTGATCAATCCTTATAGAAGGAGATGGAAAAAGTAAAAGGGAAACCCTATGAGGTAAATGATTTTTAATAATTACTAGTTAATTATTAAATTTAAATGCAAGTACATAAAGGGAAATCTTAACAAGGGAGTAAAGGTAATTTGATAAATTAAATTAAATTAATCCTTCACTCTAACATTTCCTTGGTCAATCCTTGGACCATAGAATGAAAATGTAAATATGTAAAGGAAAGAAAGACAAGTTTAATTATTCACCTTTCTTGTAGAAACCCTTATAATAAGCATTTGTAATGCTTATACGTTGTACATGTTGGAATTCTTTAGAATAACTGGGGGGTGAATCACTTATCCAGGGTCGAGATGTACAATTAAAACTTTTCACAATTTAGTGAACCCATATCCATAAAATATTTTTATCATGCATGCATCCATTAAATCATACAATCACTTAAACATGTAGGTTACTATCAAATCAACTTTGCAGAAATGTAAGCATGAAACATAATAGATTCAATAACACATTTGACACAATGACTTAATGTGGAAACCCAATTCAAAAAAAACCACTAGTAACATGCTACTCATTCTCACTCTTTTGAAGTGATACCCTGTGAAAGGCCAACCCTATTAAAGGTTACAATGCACACTATTAAATGTGACCCAGTTAAAGGATTTAAATCACCCTATTAGGAGTGAGCCATGTTAGAGGACTTTAGATCATTCACTTGGAATGTCACCTAGTTAAAGGATTTATAAATGAATGTTAGGTCAACCTTAATCAAAAGGATTTACCCTAAACTAGTACAATGATTAAAAAGTGATAGTAAGGCTTGATTTGATAATAACTTAGAACACACTTGCAGATTATAAATTTCTATTTCAGTCCTCCCTTCTGCTTGTCTTTCACATACTTCAGTTCTGAAAACTTGTTCACCCTTCAAGCATCCATACCCTTAAGCCTTCTTTCTTTGCTTTCCAATGCAAACTCTTCTCTTAGGTCATTAAATGAAGCAATACCCTAGACTCCTTGTCTTCCTTAAGTTTTACACATGACAACCTTTGCTTCTGACAAGCCATCTCTATAAATAGAAAATTAAGATATTTTGTTGTTCATCCTCCATCATCCATTTTAGCATTAGGTTGGATTAGGTAGGATTCAATGAATCTACCCATCATTTCATATCATTCCCTTCTAGAAACTTCTCTTTTAATCTTCGTTTAATTTGCATCAAAACAATTCATCTTGAATTTTGTGCCACCGGCTCATCAAGATTATCTTCCACATAGTTCACACAATCCAAGAAATCAAACTTGTTGACTCAGATTCATTGAATTCATGAACTTTCTCATAATGCTGACACTTGGCATTAACTTGCTTCTGATGCTTAGCAAATATTGCATTACTTGACATCCACAATCAAAACACTCGGCATGAATTAAAGTTTACTAGTGCTTGGCATCAACTAAACTTTACATAGCTTACACTATATCACTCAACATACTCTGAACTTTGACTTTTTTCAGCTCTAACTAATTTTGTGCTCAGCTTACAATAAATTTTCTCGGCACCTATTGTACAGATTGTTAAACTTGACAGACATACTTTGTTTAACTTGTTCTCGTGAACTCAATTAGTATTTTCATTCTTTGAAACCTTAAGTAGATTAACAATGCACTATATTTTTAGTGCCTTAACTGATCATTGTACTCCTTTTCCATATCATAATTCAACCTTTCCTCTAGGTGCTATTGTTACCTCACTTGATCAAATCCTCTTCATCAATCAAACAAATGATAGTACTCAAATCATCTAAGCAATTGTCTTACCATCAAGTAGTAGGTTTGATAGTAGTGAAAAAAAATGATTTCAAAATACATATTCATACTTGTATCAAATTGTTTTTAAAAATATTTCTCTTTAGCATTTATGGAAAACCAAATTGACCAAACTCAATTAGTACAACCAAAAAAATACCAAAGAAAAATAAAATCCTTGTATTGAAATCTCTCCCTCTATCATTAACTTTAATCTTTTGAATAGGTTACAAAATTTTGTTTTGATCAATAGACAATCAATCAACTCATCCTTATGACTCTCTCTGGATCACTTCTTATATCTCCTTTGACATTAACTTCCTCTTACTAGGTATTCCATGTTTTTTCTATGTTTAATTTCATCTCCCTCTTGGACAACAATATCTCATATCTCCCTTAGTTGTTAGGATTTCTCCCTCAATAGGATTTCTCCCTTCAACAAGATTTCTCCCTTTTTGACAACAATGCCAAAGACTTGTCATCTTAATATGCAGATATGAACATTTTTAATTTCTCCCTTGGTCACCTAGTTTTTGATTGATTTCTAGCTCCAGCTCTTTGATTACTTTAGGTAGCTCCTAAAGTAGGATCCACTACATCAATGTGTAACATATGTCAATTAACTTGTTTGAAGTAGGGCACTTCTCATGCTTCTTAGATAGCCTTTGGTAGGGGTATCACCCCTATTTTACCTATTAGATACTCATGAGCATCCTTAGATAATGCTTTTGTGAAGATATTAGCTATTTTCTCTTTTGTGTTAACATATTTCATCTTCACCTCTTTATCTTGGACTAACTCTTTCAAGTAATGATACTTCATTGCAATGTGCTTAGTCTTTGTATGAATTATAGGATTCTTTGATATATTTATAGCACTTTTATTATCACAATAAAGTATCACAGGATCAATGATTTCCTCCTTCATACCTTTGAATAGTTGTTTGATCCATACAATGTTTGTATAATCTACTGCAACAACAACAATATCAAGTGGATCAATGTCTACCATGTGTGTGATCATATAATTTTCTTATATGTGAGCTATATATTATGCAACTGTGAGCTTACTTCGATAATTGATTGAACGAGGTGCAAGTGGTAGCATGTTGTGTTGTAGAGGTTCAACAATTATATTCTATGGTGTTTCTACTTTTATCTTCTATATACTAGCTATAAACCTATTTTGTATTGGTAGTGAGCACTTCTTTATCTTTGGGGTGTATCCATCCTAGCAATGAAGCCTACTGGAAGTACCCCTTGTTATAGTGAGTGATTCTAGTAGTTAGCCTTATTTTGTAAAATCCACCTTAATGGGATTTTGTCATTTCCTGAGAATTAGTTTTTGCATTGTTTTTCCAATTAGGGTTTTCACATATATCCTAGTGTTGATTATATTGTTATTTTTGTGCCTTTATTGTTAAATTTATTATGGTAATTTATTGTGGATTAACTAGTAAATCTTAAGTATTCATTGATGGTTGTTAAGTATATACCAAACTTAAAAATCTTTAATAAGTGTGGGAATAACCAATTCACACCTATCTCATTTATTCAACCTTTTCAACAATCTCCAAGGAAATTCCTATTTATATTTTAAAGCATGTGTAGAGGAGAAGGCTTTATGTGTAAGGTGCATCTAGACATGTCATATTCAAATCCATATTTTGAGCCCTATAGTTCAAGGGAAAGGTCACAGTGATAGTGAGTGCATTCGCAAAAAAAGAAAAAAATGATTAAAGAAAAGAGAAAACTGTCAAGACTGATTGGTAGACTTTGCAAGCTCTTCATTTAGGATTCCTACATAAGTCAAGGACTATAATTTGGAATTGGGATTTTGCACAATACATATGTGTCCTATTTTGATAAGGTGCAGGAGGCCATACCGGAAAAGGTAGAAAGCAATAAAGTAATGGAACAAAAAGTAAACTAAATTCAATATAGATAACAAATAGTAAAGGTAGACTAAAATAGAACTAACTTAAAGATAAAATGAAAAACAAATCTTATATCCACTCAAAAGATTCTTTCAATATGCTACTTTAGTCCACTCTCATTTTGGTGTTTCTACCTCCAAGAAAAACCAACATAGATGTGATAAAGAATCCATCATCTTATGGGCATGTAGAACTCTCCTCAAATGCTTAGAAATGAGAAAACAACTGTCCTCCAATATTTCACTTTCCTCTAAAAGTATCACGAATTTCTTTAAAATATTATATAAATCAAATATATTCTTCTATATACAAGAATAAAACTACTATATAGATATACTATGTCTTCCATTATTAAATGGAAGTGAACTAACCCCACCCTATTTCAAAGCTTATAGTACTACCGAAAACATGTTGGAATTTAACTTAGAACATATTACATTGCGCTATTGCAACTGGTATATGGCTGTATTTCCTCTATATATATACATTCTCTTTATTAATTGGTTAAAACATTAATTTATTATATATTAAACTTTCTGCTCATGTAAGATACTTTGGTGACTGCTATGTGAATGGAAATGAAGTATGGACGAATGGAATCTGGTGAGCAAACGATGTAGGTAAGGAGGCCCCTAAAAATTAAAATAGGCATTTCATATTCTGTTACTGGAGGTTGTGTAAATACAGTGTTAGGGATGTCTTAAAGCTAAAAAGTTCCATTTATATGTAGCATTAGTAACTCTATTTGAAGTACCAATGTGGAATATTAAACAAGTACAGAGTTTGTAGTAAGACATGCGGATTTTAATACAGGCCACTGCCAAAAAATAAAAAATTCAATGCCTATAATTTGACTACTCATATGTGTGAAAATTACGGCAAACAAAAGGCAGGTCTGAAACTGCTAATATTAAGGGCATTTAAGAGCCCAATACCACTGGTAGTGCATGCATATGGAGGTTAGAAGTAGTTATTGAAGGTTGTCTATTCAAGGGTAGGTAGTAGTTGATGTTCCAAGTGTAGAAGTTTCATTTCTACAGTGTTGTAACATGTGGTCAGAAGAAAGATCATTCAATATTATTGCAAACACTTCCACAATAGTAACAATGTTAATTGTTTTTCAATTATTCAATCATACAACTTCAAAATTATCCAAAACTGATTACAATCGACTGCATACAATCCCAAAGGTGGCAGGTATCAAAACAAAGGAGATGGAAATAAAGAAAATGTTCTTACAGATCAACCCAATTAATAAAACTGGAGACGAGACAAGAGAAACTGAACAATCAAAACATTAAAACTCTTAATTGTTTAGACCCACATCAGTAGGAAACCGACGCAGCAACTTGAAGAGCTAATCAATCATCATGAATAGGGTGACCAAAGAGATGATGAAGCCCCATAAATCCATCTAGACCAGATGAAAGAGTTTAGGCCTCCATACAATCAATCAAATGGCAGAATTGAGTGTCATCAGAAATAGTTACCCAATTCTTTATCAAGCGAAGAGAAAATAAAATAACTGTATAAGTGTATTTGCAATTTTCACAACCATGTCTTTATTAAGAAGTAAATTCATACATATATTGAGGAAATGAGATACAGTGATTACATCATTCTTCACAAAATAATATCCAATATATTAGATCGTTATTAATTAGACAATACAAACCATGTACTTTTATATTGAGATTTAAAATGTATAAAAATAAAGATCAATAAATGTAATATCTTTCCTATATATAAAGAGTGGATTTAGAATATTGGATGGAGTCTGAAAATAAGAATATTCTTTTATATGTAACTAACACACCTAATATGACTTATCAAATGAAATTTATATATTTAATAGAAATGCTTAAACATTTTAACTTTCAATTCAAACACTTAAATTTTTTTATAAATATGTACTTATACAACTTATTTTTCCCCCAAATTACTATCCCAAATTACCATTCCCTCCCTCTAAGCTGATAGATATAATTTATATAAATATAAATATTTAAATAAATATACAGTTTATATAATTTTATTCTCTCCAAATTACTATGCTCTGCCTCGAAATCAATAGATCAGACCCAAGTAAAGATGTAGATTATACAACTTGAATCCCCACAAACTACTATTCTGTGCTATCACCCACCTGACCTGCCAACGCTGGGACATACATTTTGGAATTTATGTTTCCCAAACATTTTTGAAACTCTTTAAAGAGAATCTAGTAACTGACGTACATACACTCCAAATTCATGCTTCTACCGTCTTGGCTTTGTTGCTATCTTGTCATGCATGGGAAATATCAGTGTTTTGCTTGTAAACATGAACACAGTGTACCTTTTGAAAATAACATAATTTTCCTCTAATGTGTGTCATTCGGCCTCTGTCTTCGAGCAAAACTTTTTCCAAATTGAAATTGTAAAACATATATCTGATATCATGCATGCAAGCGGTGTACAGAAATCTGATATCATCCATGCAAGCGGTGTACAGAAATCTAATATCAAGTAATATACAATACTATATATAATTATATTCTTCCAACTTATTGTCATGGGTATAATGGCCTTAATTATTACTCAAAAATTCTGTAATTTATTGATTTGAGATTTTTGACTTGAATGCAATTGGTTGACTTTGAATAATGCAACTAATCTTTGTCTCACATCCCAAAATTTACTTTTTCTATCAATGTCTTTCTAATACATTCTCACTCTTCACCAACTCATGTTCCGTGCTTTCCATTTTCCTCTATTGTGATTATTTGTTCTTTTTATCCTCTGAAAAGACCTTTGGGTTTCTACTAATCCTCCTTTGTTTGGAACTATCCAAGGGGAGCTTATTGGCAGACTTGGCTCCGAAGTATGTAACTACTGGGATTTGAGTCAGAATCCCATTGCTTGAAAGATTGACTCCCTTTGGTTTGTTGGCTCATCCAGTATGTTGGTTGTTCAACTTCAACAAATTCTAAATACTCAAAGATTCTATGGATTACATCAACATGACAAGCTCATTTGGAATCACTCTGCGAATGGGATTTATTCTGTGAAGTCAGGTTATATGTGGCCAACTTCCCAATGGCCTCAAGAGTTCAATTGGTTAAAGATGTGGTCTTAGATGTCATAAGACAATAATCAATAGATGTTCCTTATCTAAGAAGGATTTAGAGACTACTGCTCACATTTTGTTTTCTTGACAGTATTCTTGGTCGATCTAATAGAAAAGTATATCTATGTTTGATAAGCAATGGATTTAGTCTATGGATCACCATTTTATGCCTTTGGGTTGGATCCCTCCCACCTACCATTCATCCAATCATGATTTTTGGTGGTGTTCTCTCTTATATGTTAAAGCTGGGTGTTATGGGAGGAACAGAGTAATCAAACCATCAGAGATAAATCTTCTAATTGAAAGGCCTTGTCCTTTACTACTATCAAGAATATAATGGAGAACATGAGGATTATTGTGACATTCCAATTAGGACTTAACTATGTAGTTTTTGAGTTAAACTCATCAACTCATGTTTCATAAGTAGTGATTCACAAATGAACTTATCTCTCATAAAAATAAATGGAACACTTAACACTCATTGGATCTAGGTGATGCTCATAGAGGTGAAGCATCAAGACTTCCTAGGAGGTCACCCATCCCAGTACTACTCCAGCTCAAGCACACTTAACTACAGAGTATCCTTCATGATTAAACCCACTCTACTTGCAACCTCATTTGCAAAACCTTCACCAAGTGTTGTGCCTTATAAACCATTCATTAGAAAGCCCCTTAAGCTCATCATTTGATAAATAGGAGATATTGTTCCACAACAAGTCAAATTGTGATATTGCTATAAAGATTTAACTGTGTAGTTTTTGAGTCAAACTCATTGACTTATGTTTCATGAATAGTGATTCACAAATGAATCCATCTCTTATGAAAATAAGTGGAACACTTAGCACCCATTGGATCTAGGTGATGCTCACAGAGGTGAAGCACTAGGACTTCCTAGAATGTCACCCATCCCAGTTACTACTCCAGCTTGAGCATGCTTAACTACAGGTTTTACTCCATGGTTAAACCCACTCTACTTACAACCCCTTTTGCAAAACCTTCACCAAACAAATACTACATCTCTAGATTGGAAAATTGTTAAAAGTGCCCGACCTTTCCTCTTCTCTAGAAAAATACAACTCACCTCCTTTCAAATCGAAAGTAATATAAGGCGCCCCCCTCCAAATTGAATGCTAATGGATCAGAACCAACTTTGAGGGATCTCTAGATGGAGACCTAGTCAAGCAGTTGGGTGAGGTCTCATTTAGAGAGAAACATGGAAAATTACTTATTGCATATTTGGTAAATTTGGATATCCAAACAGCCCACATGGATGAGGTGGTAGAGACCTCTCATAGAATTGAGGTGGTGATTAATTAGGGTTCAAAGTCATCATTGAGAGTGATATCCTCATCGTCATGATGATGCTCAAGAAGGCCCATAACTCAAACTGGGAAACCAACATGATATAATCAAGAAATGTATTGGCCTCAAGGCCAAGTTGGATGACAACATCCTCTAGAACACCTTTTGTGAGGGCAATAGTATGGCAAATAGACTAGCCACAGTAAGAAGATTTACAAAATCAATCCAAACTTGGCTTGAATATCAAGACTTATCTCAAGGGGCTTGTGTGATGATAGACCTAGATATGGCCACATCTAGAAAAGGACACACCTTCCCCAATATGTACTGATGATGAGAAAATATCATTATTTTGTGTGACATTTTAGATCTTTTGAGATTATATAGATAGGTGTTGTTTCTTCTTGCTATGGTTAAGGTTTGAACCTAGTGATCATCTTTGTGAACTCTCTTTGTAACAAAATAGTGGAATGTGATCTCAATTAGAATAAACTAGATAAATGGAATGAGTAGAAGAAAAAAAACACCCTTTAGCCTATCCTACAGGCTAGGTATCTCAACAATTAATTTGAGAGCATGACAAGGTTCTAAGGTCTTGGTGGAGACAATAGAAACAATTACTAGTCTAGTCATGAAGAGAAAAGCCATTCCTAGAAATACCAATTAGCACTACAAACAAGGCCTCAAGTGTTTCCTTGGCCTTGGGAAAGATGTTTTGAGGCTTTAAAATAGTTTCAATAGAAAAGTGTTTCTTGATGAATGGAAGGATGTTTCATCATCCTAGAAGGTAGGTTCAAATATTTTTAGTCCCATTTATTTCCTATCTTAAATCATTTTTGATGCAATGTACATAATTTTCCTTTTTAGATTCTTTCATCGATATCTCCATCTGTTAGTAAGGCCAGACAGAAGTCCCTGACCCCCACCTTGCCTTCACCAAGGTTTAATTCTTTGCCTCAATAATTCGCATCTAGCCCAATTCCCAAAGCTTGCACCCAAAAACCCTAATCTCATTGTCCCTTCTTTAATTGTGGATCTCAGCAAACCTATGGTTGGCTCCAAAGATACTCAACCTCCTTTGTCTTCCCCTAATTAGCTCTACCTGCATAAAGCAATGATGAAAGTTCTTGGCATTAACACTATTGTAGCATCTAAGGATTTTGAATTGTCTTGGCCCATCGAATTGGTTTGGTCCTTTAAAAATTTTCACACCAACACTACCGGTCAACCACTTAATTCTCCTTCACTTCTTACGCATAAAAAGTACCTGAATGACCCAGAGATCCATTTCGATGTTTCCTTGCCCCATTCTAAAACCCCACTTTTGCAGATGATTTGCCTAAGTATTCCTTAATTGTGAGTAAGGTTGATAGACTATGCATTCTCTTGATCAGCAAAGTGCCATTTTCAAATGGTTACTCGCCCAATTGAACACAACTAGAAAGAAAATCAGCAAATTGGAAGACTTTGCTAAGGTCAAAGCTAAACATGGTGAGGTCGAAGATAAAAATGGAAGTCATTGTTGAGGTCTAACACCAATATGGACACTAGTTAGATGAGATGTGATAGAGGAGTTAGCTCAAAAATTGGACAAGTGGGCCATCATGAATAATCAAATTTGAGAGCTTGAAGCCCTCATTCCCTTGAACAAGATGAAGTGGAAAATGATAAAGGCTCTAGAGAATGTTAAAGCCAATCAAAACTAGATAAACAAGAGATTTGTAAAAAGATTCTAAGTTCAACAAGGAAATGATAGAAAGAACATCCTCTTCTCCTAACTGCCTGTGGGAAGAACTAGAATAATAGGAAGACCACAAGGAGGAAGCATAAGAGATCAAGTTGATCATCACCTAGCAGGCCAAAGAGAGACATGGTATGGCTAAAGAGGGACCTGTTCTAGATACTACAATTCTTCAACCTAGAAAGTCTTCTTTTCTAGACACTCTTAAAAGAGCTTAAGGGGAATGAAAGGAAGTTCAACTTCCTTTTTTTACTTGTTCCTAAACACTAGTTAGCTTAGTTGCTAGTTTTCTTACTAAATTTTTTTTTTTTTTCTATTTGAATTCACAGATTGTGAATTCTTTTGGAGCTATCATTTGACTTGATCTTTTCTCTATGGGTTTGTGTGAAAAATAAATCACAACCTTTAATAATTTCGCTTGGCACAAGAAGACACCAAGTGATAGTTTGCTTAGCACACAAAGGATGCTGAGTGACAGGTAGTAGGTGACGAGAAAGCTTGGCACATGAAGGAGCTGAGTAGCTCGGCACAAGGGAAAATCAACATAATGTATGTCGAGTGAGCTCAACAATGTGGATGCCAAGTGAGCTCGGCAATAGGATACTGAGTAAACTCGATAGGAACAATAGAGAAAGAACTCGGTTAAAGAACAAACTGAGTGGGTTGTATTTCAGACTTATAGCCTAAATATTTCCACCATTAAAGTGCAAAGAGCTAAAGGATGAAGCTTTCAAATATGAAGTTCTCAAATGTGAAATATCATGCAATGACGAATAGAAGAAGGGAACAACAAAGATTTGTATGCTTGCTTGCTTGCTTTCTATTCAAATAAGATAAAACTATAACAAAATCTAGAAGCATTTGGCTTCAAACCAGAAAACCCTAAAATCTTCAAATTGATAAAACTTAAAACTTAAGACTTACAACACTAATCGCTGCATACAACAATGGCTAGAGCAATCACTGCTTCATAGGACAAATCAAAAAGTGAACTTACAGAATAACAAAAGGATCCAACATGTGCAACTGCAAACATGAAACTGAAACTTCCTTCTATCTTCTGAACTCTGACTTGATTTGCTAATTGTCTTCCTTCTCTGCTTAGTGCTCTACTCTACTCTCTTCAACAACTATTCCACACTCTGAATGGATCTGACTCATTCCTTTTTATCTCTTGGCAAAAACGTTTTCCCTTTCATTTCAAATTTGAACTCACCTACCGAGTTGAATGTTATTAGGTAGGTAGGCGGGCGTTTGGCTCTAGGGGCAACCAACCTATTGCATTAAATTTCTCACAGTTTGAGCCCTTACTTAATTGAACTTAATCAAAACTTATTTTTTATCCTCTATAAATTTTTCATAGTTTGAATGTGTTTTATCCTCTTTCTTTTATCTCAATCTTGACCATCATATCTAATGTTCTCTATTGTCATTTTGACATTTTGAACTAGGATCACACTCCTTTTTTAGACAATTGGTAAGATATATGAAATAAAATTAAAAGAAAGGCTTTTTTTTTTTTTAAGATAACACACCTTTCTTTATATCATACTTGGATTTCTAGCTTTCCAGCTTTCCCAGCAAATGTTAGTCTCATCAATATGAATATTGGTACCTAAAATATGAATCTACATTTAATTCCCTTTAAAAAAATTCTAATAAACTTAGAACCACACCTAAGGTTTTATCTTTTATATAATTATGAATTGAACATGGGGCTCTTTTAAACTTGAGCAACCATGGATGGTCTGACTATTAAACTTTCTCACAGATCCAAGCTATTTGTTTCCCCTTCTAAACACACATGTTGGCTTCTATTTCTTCATGACCCAATTTTAGAGAAGATGAAGGTGGGTGTACTGAAATTCTTAATGATGAGTCTAAATAATTCTTCTTTGATTTTTGAATATAGAATAAAAAAATTACTTGTACATTTTTTTCTTCTTCTCACCAATGAATGCTTTAAAAAAAATTAAAATCATATAGTAAGACTAATTTAGATTATGATTGAAACAAATAAATCAATGTAAATATTTTAAAAACACCAAAAAAATTATTTGGTTCTTTATCAATATATTTTTTAATACTTAACATTATTATTTTTTCAGTTAATTTACAATTTTTATATCCTTTCCATTAAAGTTACAGAATCTTATAGAATCTTTTAATATTTTAAAAGTAAAATGTTATTTTTATTTGTGTTGTTGAACTTATAAATTTGTTCCTTTTATCAATATAAAGTTTTTTTAATTTTCTCTTAATTATTTCTCTCTGATGTTCCTCCTCTTGATATACTGTAATTGACAATTGACTTATATAAACGATTTTGTTGGATGTTTCCTTCCATGACAGACTTGATCTGGATCCTTTAAAAACTAAGTAACAAACAACAAAGAGAGTGCAACCAAATTTAAAAATTGAAAAAATAAAAGAAAATGATGTAGATTGTATGGCAAGTCACTTAAGCAAGCATGTAAATTAAATGTACAGAAGTATTGATGCTAATGGTGTTTTCTTATACTCTTGTAACTCTTTCTAATATTGTTCTGTTTTCTGCTGCTATAAGTATGGAGAGAACACTTAAAACATACAAGCATATGAATGCTCAGAATATGCAGCAAAATACAGCCCTTGCAGACCCTGACGTTCAAGTAAGTCTTTGACGATTTCAATATCTCATTGAAACTATAATTTTAGGATAATAGTTTGGTAATAATTGTATTTTAGCTGAATTGGGTTGACTCTAACCATGTAAAATATTCAGAACATGGAATGCTGGCAAGAAGAAGCCAGAAAACTTAGGGAACAAAGTGACAGTCTCATCACTTCCATCAGGTTGTACTTATAAATTTAGTCTGAAATTCACCTATATACATTGACATATGATTGTAGGTTTTCAATTTTTATGCAGAGAAGCTACGATCATTTTTTATTATTCATTTATCTCACTTTTTAAGCTTGTCTAAATAAAATTGAAGAATGACCTTTTGTCCTATATTCTTGTGATTCCAAAGAGTGACTTTATGTCCTATGTTTGTTTTATATATATATATATGAAATTATGTATTAATCGAAAAATTAACACAGGAAAACTGATGACTCAATATGACAGGCATCTAATGGGAGAAACATCTACATCATTAAATATAAGGGATCTCCAGCAGCTGGAAATTAGGATGGAGAAGGGCCTTAGGTGTATAAGATCAAAGAAGGTATTGAAGCAAGCATGGAAGTTTTGTTCTTCTTCTATATATAATCAATATGCTGACTTCTGACTTCTACTGTAACATGTTAAAAAAAAACCATTATTCAAGTGCACACAATCATAGTTTGAACTCTTGAGACGGTTAGCAGGAAAACTGAAGAAATAGTTATTAAATTAAACTTCTATAAAACTACTTTAGTTAACTAATAAAATAAATATTTCGTAGGATTAGTTATCATTCCCTCCTAATCTGAAAGAATATCTATCATGCCAAATAGCATTCTGAATTGCTCAAATTTCACATCCCAGTGCTTCATAAATATCAGTGATTTTCTCTTCAATGGAACAATGTTTCAACTGTATAGTTTTGGCCTCAACATGATGTTGATTTGGTATCCATATACTTGGTTCAATCATGAAATCTAGGATTCTTGGCCAATTTTATTGCAGAATTGTTATCAACAAACAAATGTGTTGAAATCATTTGTTTCTTGTGCAAGTCAGCAAGAATTTTTCAGAGCCGCACAACTTTCGTGACTTGAACTACTGCTACATATTCTTTGACTTGAACTGCTGCTACATATTCTTTGATCTTCAAGTGATAGCAGCTGACCAGAGTCATCAAATAACCTGAAGTAGATAGGCCATTTTCTTTGTCACCATCAAAACCTGACTCAGAACAGTCAGTAAGATGGAAGTCTAAATTTTTTGAATACTTTATGCCAAGATTTTGAGTTCCTTTTAAATATTTAAATACTTTTTGTGTTGCAATCCAATGCCCTTTAATTGGTTTATGCATAAACTGGACATAATTCCTGCTAGAAAGGTAATGTCACAAGAAGTAGTGGTGAGATGAATCAAACTTCCAACAAACTTCTTGTACTTGGTTGGATCTTCATAAACATTGCTTTCATTGGAAGAAATCTTCAGATTTTGCTCCATTGGAGTGGAAATAGAATTACAATCTTCCATGTCAAATCTGCATAATATCTCTTCAATATATTTCGTCTAAGAAATAAAAATGAACATAGGATTTTAAATGACTTCAATTCCTAAGTTATAATTAAGTAAACCTAAACCAGTCTTCAAAAATCTTTTCCAACTCTCTCTTGATGGATGCTATATAATCATCATTATTTCTTGTGATTAGGAGACCATCAACATATACAATTGATCTACAAAGTGTCTTGACAAAGAGAATTGCATCATCTAGATTGAAGTGCTTGTAGTTTAATTGTAGGAGGTGCTAATGTCCCTTGTGGGGTTTGTGACATGACTTTATTGCCTCTTGCAGTTCTATATGAGTAGGTTGCATTTGGCATTGCTATGTTGATCTTTTAGTATTGGATCTTGGTAATAGGTTTGAATCTTGTAGGTCATGGCAAGTGACACTGGGAAGGGGATTGTTGGCAGTGGGCCAATGTCCCTCATGGAGTTCACGACATGACTTAATTGTCTCATGTGGTTCTATAAGACTATTGGTTGTATTGGGCATTGATAGGTCAATCTTTTGGTGTAACAACAACTTTGACCTTTCTAATAGTGCTTAGTTAGTTTTTCATACCAAGCATGTGGTGCTTGTTTCAAACCATCCAAATATTTTACCAAATTACAAATATTATGTTCTTGACCTTTGATAACAAAACCTTCAGGTTGCATCATATAGAAATCTTCCTTCAAATCTCCATTCAAGAAGGCTCTCTTAACATACATATGATGTATCCCATCCTTTTTGTGTTGCTAAAGAAAACAAAGTCAACACTTTCTTTCCGAGCATATCATTTTGCTACAAGTCCTTTGTGCTTTTCAAGTGAACCATCAACTTTATATTTTTTCTTATATACCCACTTGTAACCAATACGTTTGGTTTCAATTAGAGGGTCCACCAACTTCCAAGTTTCATTTTTTATGACAGCATCATACTCTCTTTGCATTGCACTTCTTCATGCGTCACTAGCTATTACTTCTTTAAATGAAGAAGATTCATCAACAATAGAAAAGTGTAGTTCAGAATCATCATTCCTTTTTGAAACTCTCTTATTCTTCATCAATCTATGAATTGATTCCTTTGATGTTTTCTCCATTTCAAGAGTCTTTAAATTAGGTTCTTCACAAGCTATCTTAAATTCTTTTGAAATAGTTTCTTCTTCACAAGCTAGTTCAGATTATGTAGAACTGTTCTCTTTCACATTGTCCTCATTCTCTAGAACTTCCAAAGATTAACCTAGAAAAGGAATCCCCCCTACAAGAGTTGGAAGTTCACTATTCCATTCATGATAGAATTCTTTTTGAGGGAAATCTATCAAGATGAACAAGTTATTTTTTAATAGTGAGTGCATCTTTTTCAAATTCATGAAATATAACATCTCTAGAAATAATAAACTTTTTGTTTTCTTCAGCATAGATACAATAAGCTTTGGAAGTAGTAGAGTATCTTAAAAAATGCATTTTCTACTTCTAGCTTCCAATTTGTTTCTTAGTTATCTAGGAACCAAAAATTAAAAAATGCTTGACACTTGGAAGATGGCCATGCCACATTTCATAAGGAGTTTTGTTCTGTAATGTAGGAGATGGCCTTCTATTCTTTATATAGATAACACAAAGAACTACTTCTCCCTAAAACATTAACTTAACATTCTTAAAAACAATATAGATCTTACCATATTCAACAGTGTTCTATTCACATGTTCTTCCACAACATTCTATTGTGGATTATAAGAAACTATGGTCTAATGAATAATACAATTATCTTGCAGATATATTTCAAAATCTCTAGAGGTTTACTCACCACCATTATTAGTTCAAAGGGTTCCAATATTGAGATGAGTTTTATTTTTTATCCACAAATGAATTTTTTTTAAAGTATAAAAACTTGAGATTTTTTTTAATAAATAAACCCAACACATCCTAAAATATAGAAACATGAATAGTTTATTTACTGTGTTTCCCTAAAATGTGAGCATCACTTTGGGAAAGTTGTTTTGGAATAGTAGGAAGTCCATCCTTGAGCTCCTTTTTGTTTCATAATTATGAGACTATCATACCTAATCTAACCAAATCTTGCATACCATAACAAGTTGGAAGACACATTACCAATTTGCTAAGAGAAATTTGAGAATTTGTTGAAGTACCTTTCAACTATAAAAGTTTGTCATCTTCCACTCGAGTCATTACAATCACACAGTTAGAAGCTTGTCTAATCTCAATGATGCCATCAAACATATGTATTGAATGACCTTGTTGTCTAATATGTACCAGGGATATCAGATTAAGGACATTAGAAAGTATGTAATCAACAAGACCTACTAATTTAAGTGTAATAGATTTAATGTTAAAGGTTTTAGCTAAGACTTCTCAACAAAATATACTACTCCATCCACTTGATCATCGAATGTCTCAAAAAAATCTCTTCTAAATGTCATATGACATTTGGCTCTAACTAACAACCAAGTATCATTCAAAGTAGAATACTTGGTTGTTAGTTAGAATGATACAACATGTAATGTGTAGATTCAGGAGGGTTACCTTTGGCTGGTGGCTTTTCTTTCTTGTCAAAAATCTTTTGCCAAGGACTTTGACAAACATTGGCAATATGACCCATTTTTCCACATATGTAGCACTTCTTAGAATGTTTGTCTCTTAGTTGGATATCTTTGTGTTGATAATCTCTATGTTGGTGTTGTGGCTAAGAATGGCATCTGTCACCTTGATAATTTTTACTCCCTACCTCTAGACTATCTTCTTGCATGACCTCTATTGATAGTGTCATGTCTAGAAGATTCATCTTTGGATGTCTACCCCTACTGTTTAAGACATGAAGTCTCAACATTCAAAAGTGACGCCTTCTTCTCAAACACTTTTTCTCTCTCTCTAGTTTTCTCCACAAGTTTATCAAATGTTATGTATTTCATCTTTTTACTAGCTTGAAGAGACTCAAGATAGTGTGAATAGCTAGGATAAAGAACTTTAATGAATTAGTGAATTGTAGATCAACTTTTACACCCGTGGCTTCAATATCATGAAAAAAAAACTATAAATTCTGAGGCTAACTTCATTGGATCATTATCTTTCATCTCTAAGTTGAATAATTTCATTAACACTTGAATGATTTCAAACCCTGAATGAGAATCATAGATATCTTTGAGTTTCTGTGCTTACCTCTACATTGATGGGGGCAGCAATCAAATCATAAGCCTTTTTTGCTTTTACTCTTCAAGATGACTGAGTTCTTTTTCATCTATAGGCTGCTTTGGCTCTTCACTCTCATCTTTGGTTTTACAAAAAATATCCCACAAATTATTTATTCATTTACTTCACAATCACAACTAAAACGCTAGAGCCTATAGTTTTTCTATAGGTTATCCAACTTGACCAAAAGAATTATTTAAAATATAAAGAATATATATAGTCCCAACTGTTGAGACGGAGGAAAATTGAAGAAATAGTTATAAAATTAGACTACCCTCTAATTAGCTAATAAAAGAATTAGTTATCATCTACTCTTGGTTCTCTTTGGTTTTTTTTTTCTTTTTTCATATAATGACGTTTAACATTAAAAAAAGTAATTGGAGGTTTAAACAAAAATGTAAGTATGATTTTTTTTCCTAATAGTGTTCGACAATGTGAAGTCTAATGATTATGAGATGGTTTTTTTTCTCTCTCTTCATTTTATTTTTTTTGCTGTTTCATGATAGTCCTATTTTTTAAGTTTTACTGTTTGATATGATTTTATATCCTCTTTAAAAACAGGAGGAAATGCTATTTGAGGAGATTGAGAATCTGCAAAGAAAGGTAGGAGACAGCAAATTCCTTGACCTATAAGCACCAGTCATGATTGTAAACCACTCAATTCTTCTTCAAATATCATTGTATTAGTACAGATTGTTAAATCTACTTGGTAGTCTAAATTATGTAATCTGTTTTAATAGGTAGAGGTATATATTTTAAGATTTGATAAATAATTTGTTTTCAGCAATGTATCACTCCTGATCACTTGTACTACTGTGGAGGTTTAATGTAAATTTGTTTTTCTTGGCCATCCCGGTGTACATGAATCATGGCACTAATTTTCTTCTTAGGTAGAGGAAATAGAAGGTTGCACAAGTATTACAGAGCAACAGAGTATATCTGTGGATGATTTGCAGAATACTCAAACAACAGTTTCGGAGAAATCTACACAGGACTCAAATCCCAATGCTCTTGTTGTTCAAACTGACCTTCAACTTGGGTAAGTAATTAAGTTTACAGTTTTCATATTTTCAGACCTATTGTTTAAATATCCTAATGTTTTTCTAAACTTACTACCATAGATTGTGCTTGTTACCAGCCAATAACAATCTTAAATTCAATCTTCTAGCAGTTTCTTGGAATGGGTAATATGAGTAACGAATCTCATTCTACTCATAAATCATCAAACACACGGTTGTAATTGCTTAGCCTCTATTAATGGGGAATGGTTGATAGTTTAATTTTTTCCCCCATATGTTATTCATGTTAGAAGTCAGTCACAACTAGATTGATGATGGGATGGTCAATAAAGGTTCAGTAGTTTAAATTGTAGTGAACTCCAAAAGCAAATGGAATGTTCAAATCCTAGTTATCCAAATAAGCTGTGCTCTACATGTAGTAACAGAGTCAGGTTAGGAGCTTTAAGCACGTATAGTGTTGCTTAAGGTGGAGGTATTGGAAATAAGTCACATCTGAATTGACAATAGAACAAATAATTCAGTTGATAGAATACTTCAATAGATAATAAAATGATAATAGATTAATCTGAAGTGTTCATAATAAAAAATATATAATCTAATTGAAATACTAGTTAACAGCTTTACTGAATTTTGAAAGCCTAATATCATTCAGAAAATAGAATTCTAAATTTAAATTATTGCTGATCCACTATCATCAATAATGATAAGGATGTTCGAAAGGTTGAAAGTAATTAATTTCAGTGAGATGGACACTTCTTCTTTGGATTCAAAGTTAAATGATAGTATTTTTTAATTCGAGTCAGAGAAGAAGCATTGAGTAGGTTAATTTGTGTACTGTGAAGCAAAGACCATTGGATAATCTGGTTTTAAACCACCTTGAATTTGGGTTGGTTATTAGATAGGTTTTATCACTTTTGCTGAGTTTTAGTTGTTTCTCTTTCTTCTTCTTCTTTTTTATAGTAGTTTTTGATTCTCTTGTTCTATGTGCAAGGGTTTGGGTCCTTTTAAAATTCCTGTTTTTATTAATGGTAAAGGGAATGACAATTTCATGTTTTCTGTAGAAACCTTGATTGGTTAGAGCTCGGCAAAATCTAATTTTTTATTATTATTTAATTGTTTGACATTTCGTCAAACACTTTGCATTTGATTATGATAACACTAAAATAAATCAGAACCAATTTTGTTGATTGTTTGATGGATTGCAAATGAATATATCCTTCTCTATATTTAGCACTTCGAATTTTAGATAATAATGATAATGGATAATCATGCAATGTAAAGAATTTATTGTAAGAAATAACTAACTCTTTTAAAACAAATTCTGGTTTCCTTGCACAAATGTCAGTTCTATAGTTGTGATTACATAAATTAAACACTAGTAGAATTTGGAACCTGGATAATAATGCACTGATGGCCCAGCTAAACTTCTAGATTCTGACATGGCACAGCTAAACTTCTAGCTTCTGACATGGCACCAAGCGATCCTGTTCAGCACCCACATTGGGAAGTTTCAATGCAACTACTGCCTCATAAATAGATCGTAGCCTCCATCAGATTATGTGGCCTTAAAACACATAACACGCAGGCCTCTTCCAATTAGCCATTGATGCTAGAAATGGTGACCAGACAGCTACCAATTTGCTCACCCCTGTAGCAAACTCACCTCAATGTTCGAATGGGCCATTAATTCCAATAACCAAGCCCAAAATTGTACTAGAAATGGCGCTCGAACAGTACCCGGTAGTTGCAGCAGATTCACGCCACCAAACAAGGTTTTGGACTAAACATAATCACACTTAGCAATGTTTGAATTCCTTACACATGCAACACCTTGTAATGTAGATAATTTCAAATGCAAGTATGTAGATATCTGAATTTATGAATGCTGCAAGAACTTGTGCTAGGGCAGTGATATTAAAGCTAAATCCCAGTCACAAATGCAGATCGAATCTTAGCAGAAATTGTCTTCCAGACCACAGCAAAATAGTAATGGAAGACTCCCCAAACCAATTCACAAGTACTTCCTTAGTAGTGATTTGCACATGAATACAATAACTATTCTCTGCAACAAACTTCTTTCAAAGCAATAGTTGTACAGAAACGGAAGATTCAAATTCAAATTAGAACAATCTTAGAAATTAATCTACTATACCTTAGCTGTAGATTAGATGTTTCCTCAAGATCAAACCCTTATACTTCAGCAAGGGCCACAGAATTTTAGAATTAAAAAAAGCCACAAAGGCAACAAAAGCATATAAATATTCAAGCGTCTTTTTCCTAATGAAATGAGTTCTCATCTATAAGCTTTCATTGGCAAAAGTTTCCTTAAAACTCCACTTTAGGAAATGTGGAAGTTCTCAAAAGAACTCAACACTGAAACTTTCCAACTTGCTTTTTAGAAATATTTTTAAAAGTCATTATTATAATAATGCAACTCAATGAATAATAAATAAATAAGAGCTCATTCAATTATTACTTTGACCAACTACATGTGACGACCAACTGCCAAGCCACCCACTGCACTGCCAAGAATAGCAACTACTACAAATAAACTTACTAAAAATAGTAAATCCATAATTGAGACCCCCAAAATACCATGATATCTCACAAGTGTTGCTATGATGAGCTAACTCTATCAAATGCACAAACTGGCAAAAAACAGGGACATTATAGCTCTCCCTTCCTAAGACTGCTTGTCCTCAAGCAATCCTGGAGCAAAATAAACACGCAATCCACTTGTATCCCAAAGGTAGAACTGTGTACCAACCCTGTTGTGTACAAGAAACTCCTATAGCACCAACATCCAAATAATAGACATCAACATTAGAATCATCTGAAAATTGATCTGAGATGCTAATGAAGGCAATAACTCATTGAAACTCAACGCAGCTAAAATACCAACTCTGTCCACACTTGAGTTCCCATCGAATTGATAATCATATCGAACTACATTGTGGGGATGGTAACAATCATAGGTACCTGAATCATGAACACCAACTCCAACCTCTACCAAAATGTCTAGGATGTGTAGATACTACAAGAAGCTATCAATCCCATCTACAAAAGATGGTGCTAATGTTGGAATAAATCAACAAAGAGAGAGTCATAGTTTGAGTTCTAATAGGAGTCTATAAAGAACTAGTAATCCGTTCACAGTTCTAGTTTGCTATCAAAAATTCTAGTTTGCTGTCAATAAGGCTTAGTTTGTTGTCAATTAGTCACAGCCAGATATAGAGTTTGTTTCCAATTTTATAAGAGAGTAGTTGGTTGTAGTTTGTGTATAAATATGTATTGCTTATGCTGTTTTCAATAGACAAAATCAATGAGCTCTTCATTTGCTCTATTTCATGCTTTAAATTCTTGTTGTTATAAATTCGAAGCTAGATTAGTTGCAAAAGGCTACTCACAGAAGGATGGAATTGATTATGAAGATACTTTTGTACTAGTAGCTAAAATGAATACTATTAGACTAATGATTTCACTTGCTACTAAATTTGATTGGGTTCTTCATCAAATGGATGTTAAATCAACATTTTTAAATGGTGATTTAAGAGAGAAAATTTATCTTGTTCAACCTGAAGGTTTTGTAAAATAGGGAAAAGAGCATTTGGTATGCAAGTTAAAAAAGACATTATATGGTCTCAAACAAGTACCAAGGTCATGGTATGAGAAAATTGATAAATTCTTCTTTCAACAAGGATATATCAAGAGTAAAAATGATCCAAATTTGTACATAAAAAATGATGAACATGGAAATGTTGTTTTGATTTCTTTGTATGTGGATGAATTAACCATAACATGAAGTTCTATAGAGTTGATTGATGCAATCAAGGCATCTTTATCACAGACATTTGAAATGAAGGATTTTGGAGAAATGCATTATTGCTTAAGAATTGAGGTATGGAAACAAAATGGTAAGACTTTGATTGCTAAAAGTAAGTATGCAAAGAAGTTAATCCAAAAGTTTAATATGCAAGATTGTAAAACATGTACTCCATTGGAACAAAATTTCAAATTCTCTTATGGCAGCGAAACTTCAGAAGTCAATGGGACATTGTATAGGCAAATGGTGGGAAGTCTCAACTACTTGACCACTACAAGACCTAATATTTCATATTCTATTAGCATACTTAGCCAATTCATGGCTAATCCTCTTGAGGTCCATGGGAATGTAGCAAAAAGAGTTCTTCAATACCTAGAATGCACCATATCTTTTGGCATTGAATATACTAACCATTTGAATGTTGAGTTGATAGGTTACTCTAATTTTGATTGGGCAGGAGATCCAGATGATCATAAATCAACAACTAGTTATGCATTCAACATAGGATCAGGTGTTGTTTCTTGGTCTAACTAGAAGCAACCAACTATTTCTCTTTCATCTACTGAAGCTGAGTACAAAGCATTGTGCAGTGCTACCTATGAAACAATTTGGCTAAGGAGAATTCTTGAAGATATGGGACAAAAGAAAGATGGACCTCTTCAATCAAATATGACAATCAAAGTACAATCGAGATGGCCAATAATCTGGTTTATCATGCAAGATCAAAGAACATTGAAACTCAACATCATTTTGTAAGAGAGAAAGTTCACTCTCAAGAAATAAAGCTGCAATACTGCAACACAAATGATAATATGGCTGATGTATTCACTAAGTCATTGGGAAAAATAAAGTTTGTAAAATGTAGAGATATGTTAGGAGTGCATTTTAATTCCCTTGTTGATTAAGGGGGAGTGTTGGAATAAATCAACAAAGAGAGAGTCATAGTTTGAGTTCTAATAGGAGTCTATAAAGAACTGGTGATCTATTCATAGTTCTAGTTTGCTATCAATAAGGCTTAGTTTGTTGTCAATTAGTCACAGCCAGATGTAGAGTTTGTTTCCAATTTTATAGAAGAGTAGTTGGTTGTAGTTTGTGTATAAATATGTATTTCTTATGCTATTTTCAATAGACAAAATCAGTGAGCTCTTCATTTGCTCTATTTTATGCTTTGAATTCTTATTGTTCTAATTCTTAATTGCTAACCCATCCCATAATGGATGGTATGAAACTAGGGCTAACCCAAACCAACGTGAAAACAATTCCTCTACCTATGGGTCAAAATAAAATTGATGAACACTCCTCATAGTGTAATGCTGATAAAAATTCTCAATTTCTATCAAGGGCTCATCATCATCAAACTGGGAATTAGAAGATGGCTCCAATCTCTGACTCTGAACTACTGGTCACCAGGATCATGGGCAATCCTCTCAGCAAACCCAATCTCAGAATCCCTATTGGGAATCATTGTAGCTAAGGTCTTTACAATCCTCCCCACCAACCTTTGACTAGCATGAGAGCCTCGAATGAGAGTACCCTCAGACACTCTATATGAATTCTTCCTCACATCTGAACTCTCCAATAGATACTCCATGAAGGACTCTGTGTAGTAGAAATTATATGTGGAACCATCCACTTGCTCCCCTGTGAACCACACCTAATCCCTCTAAAATGTGGCACTATCAATTGTCCAATGCTATCAACTGTATGAGATGAAGACATAGATTCACTTTTACTAGAAAAAAAATTTAGCATGAGAGCCCAACTTCCCCAATACTCTAACCTCATCCATACCTATTTCACCCATATCCTAGATGGGTGTTTTGGCCACATCATCGCATCCATCATCCCCAACTGTAGAAGCAAACTCACCACCAACCACAATATGCAACTAAACTAGATTTGGGGCTGGTGTGGTCCAAACATGCTCCAAATCTATAGTCACCTCATCCAATTGTAACCATGACTCTTGAAGAGCCAACTAATTACACTAAAGAGAGTTCACAGTCACCTCAAGCTCTTCGATGATCTCTACCACCTCCTCCTCTTTTTCTAACAATGTCACATGATAGGTGCTACCCCACTCTAGAAGGTAATCCTAGTCAACAACTACCTACCAGTAATAATGCTTCAAGATCCTAACAACCTCTCAAAGTGCATGAACCTCTGCTAGAGAAAGAGTACTCTCATCACACTCATCAAACATAGGAGCACCCCAACCAGATGTAGCTAGCATTTGACACCCAGCATCATGATGCCTAAGAGTTGAAGAAATGTCACTATCACTCACCTTTAACTGACTGGTCACATGATGTCCTTGTAACCCCTAACTCCTATGCAATCTCTCTGTCTCATTAACTGCACTATAATAGGAAACTAAATCATAACTGCCCACCACAAGATCACTCATACATGTGCCATCATTCTTGCACAACTCCTCATCTGAAAAATGGAAGCCCTCACAATATCAATCTCCTCACATGTCTTAGCTTTCATCTCAATTGTAAGATCATGTAAACATTGATCCTGGGACTCATCCAAAACCTCCTTAGAGTCATCACCCAGTATCTGATAAGGGATATCATACCCAGTGCAACTCATAGCATCAACGGATGTGTCCATACCAACTACATCCACATCTCTCAACTTCATTGTAACACCTATATCATGAACATCATAGTTGGGTGACTCTATACATGTCTTGGTCCCACCTAAGGAAGCAACTGCCCCCTGCATTGGAGCAACACTATAGTAGCTGACATATAAGTCACCAATAACAACTCCCTCCTCTGGCGAGTTTGAAAAGTCAGTGACAACTACATAACCAACTGCCTCTAAACCATCCATAGTGACTACTTTGGGAGCCTCAACTTGTTGAAACTCTTTGCTGCTATCCATCAGGGGAACATCCACATGTCCTTGCGAAACTAATCTATCATCAATATTGTGGATAGGACTAGTAGGTATCGTACTAAATGAAGGAACATAGCATCATGGACACTTGTCGAGGAAAACTCAAGCATCCTTCCCTACAACCTCAATATTGGTCTTCTAAAGGAGGAAACCATATACCTCACTCCCCTCTCAACTATCACCAGATCTGACAAGCTCTCTGCCAACTTCTGTTGATAAAGCTTCAGTTTTTCCAAACTCTTCTGTAGGGCATTCATTTTTATACTAACTTCCTCATTACTCCACTGAATTTTAGAACTGCCAGTCCTATATCTATCCATTAAAGTATTGGTCACTCTAGAAATCAAATATAAAAAATCTTCAAAGTCAGCATTGAACAAAATAAAAATTGAGCCCAATTTCTACAGGTTGGTAGGAAACTGCTTTGATACCACTGTAGAAACCTTGATTGGTTAGAGCTCGAAAAACTCTATTTTTTTATTATTATTTAATTTTTTGACATTTTGTCAAACACTTTGTAGGTGATTATGCTAACACTAAAATAAATCAGAACCAACTTTATTGCTTGTTTGATAGATTGCAAATGAATATATCCTTCTCTGTGTTTAACACTTTGAATTTTAAATAGTAATGATAATGGACAATTATGCAATGTAAAGAATTTATTGTAAGAAATAACTAACTCTTTTTAACCCAATTCTAATTTCCTTGCACGAATGTCAGATCTATAGTTGTGATTACATAAATTAATCACTAATAAGATTTGGAACCTAGATAATAATGCATTGATGGCCCAACTAAATTTCTAGCTTCTAACATGGCACCAAGCGATCCTGTCCAACACCCACATTAGGAAGTTTTTAATGCAACTATTACCTCATAAATAGATCACAACCTCCATTGGATTATGTGGCCTTAAAACACACAACACACATGCCTCTTCCAATTAGCCACTGATGCTAGAAATGGTGAGTAGACAACTACCAATTTGCTCACCCTTGTAGTAGACTCACCTCAATGTTTGAATTGGCAATTAACTCCAATAACCAAGCCCAAAATTATACTGGAAATGGTGCTCAAATAGTACTAGGTAGTTGCAGAAGATTTATGCCACCAAACAAGGTTTTTGACTGAACATAATTAAATTTAGCAATGTTTCAATTCCTTACACATGCAACACCTTGTAATGTAGATAATTTCAAATGCAATTATGCAGATATCCAAATTTATGAATGCTGCAAGTACTCATGCTAGGATACTGATATTAAAGCTAAATCTCAATCACAAATGCAAATCAAATCTTATTAGAAATTGCATTCCAAACCACACCAAAAATAGTAATGGAAGACTCCCTAAACCAATTCACAAGTACTTCCTCAGCAGTGATTCACACATGAATACAAGAACTATTCTCCACAACAAACTTCTTCCAAAGCAACAATTGAAGGCCAAAAAAATATAAATATTCAAACATTTTTTTCCAGATGAAATGAGCTCTAATTTATTAGTTTTGTTGGCAAAATTTTCCATAAAACTCCACTTCAAAAAACATGGAAGTTTCCCAAAACAACTCAACACTAGAAACTTTCCAACTTGCTTTTTAGAAATATCTATAGAAGTCATTATTATAATTATGCAATTCAATGAATAATAAATAAAAAAGAGGTCATGCTTATTAGCCTAATCAACTGCAAGTGTTGACCAACTGCAAAGCCACCCCCTGCACTGCCAAGAACAAAAATTGCTAAAAATAGACTTACGAGAAATAGTAAATCCATAACTGAGATCTCCAAAATGCCATGTCAGCTCACGAGGGTTGCTATGATGAACTAACTCTATCAACAACACAGACTGGCCAAAAATGGGGACATTATATTTTTGTTGGAATGTGTAATTTCAACTCAAATGAATCATAGATGATTCTAGAAATTCCAAGACAATTACCGAATAGGGTTATGTAAAGTTCTAGAAGTTGTATAGGGTTAGGTAAAGTTCTAGAAGTCATAGATAGTTCTAGAAAAGTTTATTTCTCCTATGTCGGCTAATGTAGATGTTTCCAAAAATAATTTAAGACCTCTATAAATTTAGGCAACATGTAATGTAATTGACACAAACATAACAGAGAAGGAAATATAATATATTTTGTTGTGCGGCAACTCACTGTGTTGTGTTCTATATTACATCCATCAAATTGGTATCATTGTTGTTCTGTGTTACATCTTTCAGATTGGCATTAGATCTATTGTGTGTTTCATCAAATAGCTATCAGATCTGTACTATGTTTTCTACATTTGGTATCAGAGCTAGGTGGACAAAATTGTTGATTAAAGAGGAAGCAATGTTTTGGTGCTGCTGAAAATATGGAGGATTAATTTGTGTAATAGAAAAGACAATTGTTTTGAAAATAGGAAGTGTTGAGCAGTAGAAAATTTGGGCATTGTTTTGTGAGCAGATGTCATCATGGGTAAAGGGAAAATGAGAGCAAAGGTGAAGATCTAAGGAAGAGAAAGGATTTGGCAAATAGGTATGGTACAAATTTTTATTTAATTTTAGTTGAGAAATTTCTCTATTGCTGTTAAAAGGAAAGAGGAGCAAAGTGCGTCAAATTCTTCTGTTTCAATGGGAAGAGGTAGTAGAGTTCAGAAAGAGAAGACAAATAATTTAGAAGAAGAATTAATGAAGGTGAAGAAAGAAAATGTAAAATTATTGTGTGAAAATGATGTTTTGCAAGGAGAATTGACAAAGTTAAGAAATGAACTAAGTGTAGAGAGGCAGAATTTTCCGAATCAAATGAGTGTTTATATAAATGCAAATGAAGAACTAGAAAAAGAAATAAAGTTGTTTGATGATATTAAGATTAGAAATAAAGATTTAGAAGAACAATTAAAAGTGTTTGATGATGTTAAAAAAAAGAACAAAGCTTTAGAAGAAAAGGTGAAGAAATTGGAAGAGGAAAATAGTATGCTGAAGATTGAATTGTTTAATCTAAAATAAGAGAGTAGAAATTTAAATTTTAATCCATCTTTGTGTGATGTATCTTGTGACACATATGATTTAAGTGATTATGGGATTGAGAACTATGATTTTTATGAAGCTAAAAGTGTTCATGATGAAAAGAAGTTTGCAGATCTTGTTTGTTATGATAATAATAGTATTGGCTTAAAGATTATGGAAAGAATGGGTTTCAAAGGTAAAGGTCTAGGAAAGGATGAACAGGGAATAAGGAATCCAATTGAGACTATAGTCAGGCCAAAATATACAGGTCTTGGATATGATGCAAGCAGTGGAAAGATGAATAAAGGTTTAAGAGAAAAAGTTGAAGACATAAATATTTTGCAATATTCACATTGTAATAGGAAATGACACACAAAAGACAAATGTTGGGATCTACATCCACGTAATATTTGTGGCTTAAAGAGTCACAGTGAAAAGATGTGTTGGAATAGAGATTGCAAAAGTGATTCTATGGTAGGTTGTATCAAAATGAATTGTGGATGGAGCTATGGATTGAGTTGGCAGAAGATTACAAGTGTGATCAAAAGTCTGTTTAAGTATAAATGTTCAAGAGTAAGAAGAAATACAGCAGCATTTGGAAAAAGATTAGAGCAAGTCAAAGAAGAAACAGGTTTTCAGCATGGCATCAAAGCATAAAAAGGTTTTCGGCATGGCATCGAAGAAGAAAAAATATTTTCGGCATTTGTGGCAGATGAGGCAAGTGACAGGCATGCATTAATAAAGGCATTATTATTGGAAAATGGCATTTTGGCATTCGGCAAAAGAAAGCATTTTGGAATTTGTATGTAATAACATTTGAGGTTGAAATTAAGGGGGAGTGTTGGAATGTGTAATTTCAACTCAAATGAATCATAGAGGATTCTAGAAATTCCAAGATGATTACCGAATAGGGTTAGGTAAAGTTTTGGAAGTTGTATAGGGTTAGGTAAAGTTTTGAAAGTCGTAGATAGTTCTAGAAAAGTTTATTTCTCCTATGTCGGCTAATGTAGATGTTTCCAGAAATAATTTAAGACCTCTATAAATAGAGGCAACATGTAATGTAATTGAAATAGACATAACAGGGAAGGAAATATAATATATTTTGTTGTGCGGAAACTCACTGTGTTGTGTTCTATATTACATCCATTAGATTGGTATCATTGTTGTTCTGTGTTACATCTTTTAGATTGGCATTAGATCTATTGTGTGTTTCATCAAATAGGTATTAGAGCTGTACTATGTTTTCTACAATTTTCTCACTATATCTGTTTGTCACACTTGATGGATGATGGTCCAGCAGTAAAAAAAAAGTCTTATGTTCAAATCCGAGTTGATCCATATGAGTTGTGTTGTAGATGTACAAGAAGAGTCATGATAAGAGCCCCCAACACCTATAGAGTCATTTAAAGGGAGGTGTTGGAAATAAGCCACAACATCTAGATTCAACAATAGAACTAATAGCTCAGTTGATAGAACACTAAAACAAAAAATAAAATGATAATAGGTCAGAGAGTCTAATCTAAAATATTAAATAACAAATTTAATTGATATTATTAGAAAATAGAATCCTAAACTTGAATTATAATTAAATAAAATCTTCAGTTTAATTATAATTGATCCACATGAACTGTGAATCAACAATTGAATGTATTATGTTTACTCTTATTCTCTTTGTTAAGATTAAGATTAATTTTTTTACTAACTCTATGAACATCTCTAATAACTAATTATCTGTGCTCACCATCAAAAAATGCAGATGCAAATGAAGCTGATATAGTTTGACATGGGACCTACTTCAGTAGGTCTCTGCTGCTCCACAGGAAACCTACGAGACACAGTAGAACATATTGTTAGATATTCTTTATATATTTAATAAATCTTATATTTACACAAACATGCTTAGAGTCTTTCTCAATATATAGAGCTCTCATTTAGGTCATAACACGGTAAATATCTAATCAGAAATTCTCGTTTAACAATGTGATAAAATTCATAAATTCTCTTATATTTATTTATTTCAATAAAAATGTAGTTTTGAATTAAGTATAAAATTTCTATTAGGCTGGACTGTTCATCTCCTTTTGCATTCTTTATCATTTCCAATAATCCATTGTACCATGGCTATAAATCCCACATAGAGAGACTGTAATGTACTTGATCTTTGAAAATATAATCTACAATGAGTGATGCCATGATCAAGAAGGGTTTTTCTTATGTAGTCTTCATCGACCAATTAGTCTTGAAAATGCTCGAGTCTTATATGGTATTGTAAATAATTTTGATAATTATTATAGAAATTTGTTATTTTTTTAAAATAAATCTAATTTATTATTATTATTAATTGTGTAATTTTACAGATTTTTGTATTTATTAATAGAGTTTAAATTGATTGTTGTTGTTTCAGACTAATAAATTTAATACATCTAAAGTGGATAAAATATGTTTAACATAAATGGTTGAAGGCAAATCTTTATAATAAAGAATGTTAAGACTTGACATTCACAGGAAAATAATTTGACAAAGGATTTCTTTAGTGAAATGAAAAAATGAGTCAGTGATGATACTAGTCCCTCCTATGGTGGAGAGTATACTACCCTATAAATCTCAAACTTCAGACTCTCCTACACTAATATCTATTATGAGTTTTACTAGTTAATTGTTGTGACATTAATTGATAATAGATTTTGCAAATTAATGAACATGCAATAGATAAACAATTAAACACTTATTACAATATTTTGGTCTCATAGAAAATCATTGGTTAGAGAGAAAAATTGTGGTGGAGATGGTACCCATAACTTGTCACTATAGTAATAAGGTGCCCGATTAAGACTTTACATAAATGTCATCTTTTGTATGACTTCACCTTGTTAGGAGTGACCAATACCTTATTAGAAGTATTGAAAGTCATGTCAAAGACTACACTATTAAGAGATTTTATCCCACTTATACAATGTTCACCCCTTTAAAGGATTTACAATATATTCCTAAATAGAACTCCCAACTCCAATTAAAGAATACCCAATTAAGAGATTTCATGATCTTGTTGCTAAACTATAAGGAATAAATTAACAAAGGATTTGACCTGTAAATACTTCCTCTAAAGCTTGTCAAATCTAGTTTGGCTCTTCTTGTATTCTTTCCTTTGCTTGATTTCTAATTTGATAGACTTTGTTCATATCTTATTCAACACTTTATACATTTCTTGTGCATCCGTTCATCTATCATACTTTTTTTTGCCTTTTCTTGGTCTATCTCTTTATGCTTGCTTGCCCTAGTTAGCATTTATCATACTTCTTCTAGAATCCTCGATAAACCATTTTGATAATAGATGTCACCCTCAATCATGTACTCATAAAACCTTCAGACAAATTTTCCAGTAATCATATCCTTTATGTTGATAGCCTATCCTTCTATGTCTTCCCTTCTTCAATTCTTCACTTTATGTTATTTTCCAACAATGATGACCTTAGCAAAATCTATGTGAGATTTTCAAGTTACAATCTCCCCCTCTGGCATTGATGGAAAAATATTTCTTATGCAAAATTTTCTATTCTATTTCCATCCTATTTACTACTCCCCATTTGATTCTTTTTGTACTCTTTTTTCTAGTTCTTATCAGATTTCCCTTCCCCTTTTACTTTCTCCATTCTTTCTTTTCTCTTCTCCCCCATTCTCTATTTGTTCTCTCCCCCTTTGAAAGCGATGCCAAAGGAAATAAAAAAACTTGGTCCACTTTTTTGTCAATTTTTTTTTGATGTTTGCCCTTTATATCTGACAAAATTATTTTCCATTGCTCATTTAGATGATTTATTGTAGTAATATGACTTTTTACATTTATTACTTTGTGAGTAGCATAATCATTGACATTCATTTCTAATCACTCAACAAGTTAGTCGTGGCTTGTATCTATTTCTATATCATATCCGTAATTATAGCTAGCATACATGATTCTTAAATTTATGTATTATTTTCTATAAGTATCTTAGTTGAGATTTTAGTCTCTTCAGTCAATGTCTCTTTTATATCATCTAGTTTCTTTGATAATGTTCCTGACTTCTTTTGATTTATTCATTCTTGAACTTTTTTCTATTTGTCCTCTTAATTTTTCTTTGCGATTATAATTATTACCAATTGTTTCCATAAATATTTTTATTTGTTTTATAATTGATTCATTCTTATTAATTCTGATTTTCGGTAGTAATATTGACAATGTTTAAATGGTCTTCTCCATGATCTTATTCTTTTGTCTCTTACTTAGCTAATATTTCTCTTTGGTTATTTTTTGGTTATTTTTTCTCTATATCTCTCTGCATAAAATAGTTGTTCATTGTAATGCATCTTAGTAAGGTCCTTCAAAATTGCATATTCATGTTTCTCATCTAAGTCTTTCTCTTCTTCATCAAACTCTGAATCTCTTTTCCTCCTTTCTTGTGTTGTTCCAACTGTTGCCATAATTTGTAAAGTCAATCTTTGCAACTTGTCTTCCCCTAGTTTTTTCTTTTTGTCCCGTATTCTTTTATGTATCTACTATATGTTTCTCAATTATTACTACTTCTAATATTTCATTGATACCTTGTTCCATATCAGTAAGATGTGCTTCCTTCTTTGTTCCAGTATATGCATTTGTAACTTCTGATATGTGATGTTCCTCAAATATTTTGTCTCCTTTATTACTAGTGTTATCATCAAATTCATCCTGAATTTTGGTGGGTTGACTGTCTATTCCATCACATAACCTTATCAAGGTGTCTTCTTTTGTAAAATCAATATGTTCTTCTTGTTCCATTTGTTTATTTAATTCATGCATTTCACCAATTTTTACAGATTCATCTTATTCTCAGAATTTTGTTTTTTTTGCATCAAATTTTATTTTCCACATTTGTAGTGGTTCATCTTATATTTCTTCTTGTATTTCTCTTGGTATCTTGGTTATTTTATACTTTAGAGGAAATTTTTGTTTTCATTTTTCTTTATTAGTGAATCAATTTCTTCAATACTCATGCCTGATTTCATAAAGATCAACATTCTTTTTAAATCTTCTTTATATGTGACTTCATCCCATCTTGGAGTGATTTTGTCGAGTAGTTCTTTAGGAATGTCCTATATTTTTTTTCTCAAAAATGATTTGAACTTGTGAAGTTCAAATACTATTGCATCTTCTATAGTTTCTTATCTTTTTTTGACCATGTTCTTAATGAAAGGTGCTCCCCTTAAAATCATAAACTCATAACAGAAACAAAGAAACAACAATAAATGCAAAAATAAAAACATGAACTTCTTATTTGCACTAAAAATGCAAAATTACATAATTTACAAGTACAAAATGCTAACCCACATGGGCACCTTCATTACAGTAATCTACAAGACTAAGCTATACACTACCACCCAGAGTTGTTCTAACCAATGTTTGAGCCTTTCTTAAATAGGAAAATTTATGCCACTTGGGAAGTTTCTAGACAATAAAACTTAATACCTAGGGCTGACAGACCCTAACAATACATACAGAGTCAGCCAAATACATCTTTGACAATTATTTTAGATATTTCAATTAGCTCAACTTTAGAAGGCCATAACTCTCGAACTATTATCTCGATTGGCTATTATAGCCACTTTTCAAAAATGCCAACTTCTACTATACAAACTTGAATTGATGCAAGCACCCTTCCATTGAGTTTTTGGACCTCATCTGGGCACTGTAAGGTCTCTAACAGTGAGCCTGAAGATTTTCCTACAAATATTTCCATCAAAATTCTATAGTAACTTCTCCAATACTTAAGCTGGACCAACAAGATTTTTATTGTAGGCTTATAACTATAAAATGAACCTTCATGTAGAAAATGAGAACATCTCGAGCTCCTATGACAAACTTACTAAAAATAGAAAGTTTCCATAAATAGTAACCACCCAGTGTACTAGTCCTTATTAAAATAGAAAAGACTGATTTTTTTTTTTGGGTGATGCAAGATTCCTCTTACACCTAGGATGCTCTTGTATTAGACACTCGGGGTAAGTTAAGAAGTGGTTCCTTCACGTCTCAAGTGTTTAGAGGAAAACCAAGATGGTTAACCTCCTCCCTTGCTAGCCATGATGAATCCTCTACTAGCCTCCCTTTCCATTTGACTAGGTATTCCTCATAAGTTATGTTCCTTGTACTTTTTCCAACATGACTATCTAGTATCTCCTCAATCTCCTTTGCAGCTAAACTAGCTACTAGAATACTCCACTACGCTTTTGCAACTTCATCTCCATCACCTCCTTCATAATACTCTATCAAATCTAAAATATTAAATACTAGTGACATATTCAATTCAACAGGCAACTTCACTTCATAAGAATTTCCAGAATCATGCCTTTTCACTATCTTGCATGGTCCAAAGTTCTTCATCTTCAACTTATTATATGTACCCATTGGAAAATGTTCTTTTCTCAAATGAACCATAACTTCATCTTCAGTCTGAAATTCCTTATACATCCTTTTCATATCTACTTTAGCTTTATATTGTGTATTCATCTTTATGATATGTTTCCTCACCTCCTCATGGATCTTCAAATGTTCAGCAAATTCTTTTGCTTCAGCACTACTTTTCTCTCCTTCATCCAACTGCCTCAATTCAGAAGCATTTCTAAGATTACTCCCATATACAATTTGGAATGGTGATTTACTTGTACTCCTATTCATAGAATTATTATATACAAACTCTACCCATGGTAAAATTAGATTCCATTCTTTTGGCTTGTCTCCAGCCAAACATCTTAGCAAGTTTCCCAAATTGTGATGCATAACTTCTGTCTATCCATCAATCTATGGATGATGCGATGAACAAAACTTCAACTCTCTCTTCAATTTCTTCCATAATGTATGCCAAAAATATCCAACAAATTTGGTATCTTGATCTAAAACTATACTCTTTGGAAGACCATGTAGTCTCACCACTTCTCTAAAAAATAACTATGCCACATGAACAACATCACTAATCTTCTCACAAGGAATAAAATAATACCATCTTTGAAAACTTGTCAACCACCACAAAAATAGAATCATGACCATGTTGCGTCCTCAATAATCCAAGAACAAAATCCATGTTGACATCCTTGCACAACTTCTCTGGTATAGGTAATGGCTAATACAACCCTACATTCTACTTCACTCCTTTCATCATCTAACATACTCTATAACTTTGTACAAACTTCTTCATATCTTGTTGCAACTATGGCCAATAATAATTCTTAGCAACCAAAGCTATGGTTTTATCTTTGCCAAAATGTCCAGCCAATCCTCCACTATGCTTCTCCTTAATGAGATTCTCTCTTATTGAACTTCTAAGAATGCACAATTGGCTTGCTTTGAATAACATACTATCTTTGATCATGAAATCCAACCACTTTGTCTTGTCAAGTGCAACAGGCTTTGTACAAGCCTTCCATGCTTCACCAAAATTAGGATCATCTAGATACAAAGTACTAAGTTCCTTGAACCCAACCACTTCTATTTGCATTTCTATTAGTAAAAGTTGTCTTCTACTAAGAGCATCTGCAACTTTGTTATACTTCCCACTCCTATGTTTCAAAAGAAATGTATAACTCTACAAAAACTCAACCCACTTCAAATGCCTTTGCAAAACAAACTCCATAGGAACAAGATAGTGTCTCCAATTTTTCAGTGCTTGAACTATAGCATGAAATTCCTGATCATAAACATAATATTTTCTTTTGGAATCATTCAATTTCTCACTAAAATAAGCAATAGGTCTACCTTCTTGGCTAATAACAACTCCTATTGTAGTACCACTAGCATCACATTCTACTTGAAACACCTTGTTAAAATTAGGAAGTGCTAAAATAGGCTGCTTAGTAACCTTCTATTTCAATAGATTAAAACTCTTATTTGCCCCTATAGTCCACTTAAATTCTTTCCTATCCCCTCTCATTATTTCAGTCAAAGTTCCACAAATACCGCCAAAACCTCTTATGAACTTTATGTAAGAACTAGCTAGTCCATGAAAAGATCTTACCTTTTTCCTACTCCTTGGAGTAGGCCATTCAAGGATAGCCTTCACTTTCTCTGGGTCCATTTTCAAACCTTTAGCTGAGACTACAAATCCTAGGTACACCAACTCCTTCTTTACAAAACTACACTTCTTTAGGTTTATCAGTAACTTTTCTTCCCTCAATTTATCAAACACCTTGCAAGTATGGATCAAATGCTCCTCTAATGTCCTACTAAAGATCAAAATATTATCTAGTTAAACAATAACAAACTTACCTAGAAACTCCTTTAGTACCTCATTCATGAGCCACATGAAAGTGCACAATTCATTGGTCAGCCCAAAAGGCATGACTAACCACTCATACAGTCCTTCACTTGTCTTGAAAGTAGTTTTCCACTCATCACCTTCTCTAATATGAATCTAATGGTACCTACTCTTTAGATCTATCTTTGTGAAATACTCAGCTCTACTCAAATAGCCCATAATATCATCCATCCTTGGCAATGGAAATGTGTACTTGATTGTGATCTTGTTGATAGCTTGAGAATCTATGCACATCCTCCATTATCCATTCTTTTTTGGTGCTAATATGGCTAGTACAACACATGGACTTAGACTCTGTTGAATTAACCCCTTCTACAATAAGTCACGAACTTGTCTGTTCAATTCTTCACTTTTTCTTGGTGTTATTCTATGCACTTCCTTGTTTGGAAAATTGGCTCTTGGAACCAAATCCATCTGTTGATTGATCTTCCTCATTGCGGGCAATCCATTAGGTACATTATCTGATACAATATCAGAAAACTCTCCCAACATATCTACAATTTCTACAGACACCTCGTCTACTTCTTCTTTACTATTTTTTGGAATTATAGAAAAACACATATGCTCACACTTCATACCTTTGAGAAACTCTTTTCCATCAACAAAACATATTTTGGCAACACTACATACCTTTTCTTCTTTATCCTTCAATGACTTCAACTTATGCTTCACGCCATCCTTGGTTAGAGAGTAGGTATTTTCTCACCCATCATGTACAACATGCCTGTCAAACTGTCATGGCCTACCCAACAACATATGACATATGTCTATAGGTATGATATCACACAGTACCTCATCCTAGTAGCTTCCAATCTTGAACTTCATGGAGCATTGCTCATTGACGATGACCTTGTGGTCATCTTGCACCCAAGAAATTTGGTATAGATGCATGTTTTTCTATCTCTTTAGCTTCAACTTGTTGACCATCATTTTTGACACCAGATTGTCAATACTTCCACCATCAATGATCACATCACAACATTGATCTTCACATCTACACCTTGTGTGAAACAAACTCTTTCTTTGATTAGGTTTATTCTCACCACTCAATAGGGCTCTTCTGTTAACTAGGACTTCTTCTCTTTTAGCATCTTTAGAATTTGAAGATCTAGCATCTTCATCAACATGTACAACTCTAGCTTGGCCTTTTTTTCTTTGATCTACCCTTCCTTAGCTCTGGGAAAATTTAAATGATCTATGCCCTTCTTCTCTGTAGTGAGAACATTTCCCATAGAAGCCTCCTCTTCCAAACTCATATCCTCTTCCTCTTTAATCTCTATTGTTTTGATCATGGAAATTATTGAAATTGTTTTGCCTTTAGTTTTGATTACTACTTCTAGCCTTATCCTTGTTCTTCTGATCATCATTATGGCCTGCATAAGATCATCTGCTAGATCTTCCACCATGACCTCTTTCGCTATTCTTGTTGTCAAACTTTTTGCTTAGTTTCTCCTCAAATTTTAGGGCAAACTAGTATGTCTTCTCAATACTATTCATTTTAACCAAACTCATCTCATCCTAAATGCATGGCCTTAACCCATAAAGGTAATGAGCCACTTTCTTCTTATCAGCTTCTGCATGGCCTATTCTAATGAGAACTCAGTAGTTTTCTTTTGTATACTCTTTAATAGATTTTTTTCCTTGCTTCAACCCTTGCATTTTCTTCAACGATCAAGCTCATAATCCATGAGAATGAATAGTCACTTTTGTTTAGCTACCATTTGTTCCCATTTGGTGATTTTGTCCTTTCCCTTTGTATTTCACTCCAACTAAACCTCCTACCACCAAATCTTTGCATGTCCCTTCAATTTCACCTTCGCAAACTTGACCCTATCAAGATCATCAATATCTTCATACTAAAAGTACTCTTCTAGTTCATTAATCAATTGATCAGCTCCTCTAGGTTAAGATTTCCCAAAAATGTGGGAACTTCAAACTTAGGTCTTTGGCCAATCTTGGAGATGGACCTAAAAAAAATTTCTTCCTCTAGGTTTAGAATTTCCTCTACTTCAACATTTTCTTCTACTTTTTCCTCATCGTCACTTTCATCTCTTACAGGAAGATTTATTCCTCTATGCATTTGTTCTTCCAATGCTTGCATTTTTCTTTGAAGGGCTAGGAAACTCTCAAGTGTAACACCTATAGCTCTTCTCCCATGCTCTCTTTGTGGAGGCATTTTTGCACTTCTACTAAAACCCTAGTGCAAAATACCTCACAATTGGTGATCTATCTACACACTCAACCCAAACCACAGTCCTAGTGCAAACTACCTCATAGTTGGTAATCTGTCCGCACACTCAAGAACTCTAGCTTTGATACCACTTGATGATGGGTTCTCCCCTTAAAACAATAAATTCATAACAAAAAAATAAATAAACAACAACAAATGTGAGAACAAAATATGGACTTCTTATTTGCACCACAAATGTAGAATTACAAGATTCACAAGTACAAAATGCTAACCCATATGGGCACCCTCATTATAGTAATCTCCAAAACTAAGCTTCAAACTACCACCTAGAGTTGTTTTAGACAATGTTCGAGCCTCCCTTAAATAGGCAAATTTTTGCCACTTGAGAAGGTTCTAGACAATGAAATTTAACACCTAGGGCCAATAGACCCTAACAATACATATAGAGTTGGCCAAATACATTTTTGACAATTATTTTTAGATATTTTGGGTAACCCAACTTTGGAAGGCCATAACTCTTGAATTGTTGCTCCAATTGGCTATTATAACCACTTTTCAAAAATGTCAACTCTTGATCTACAAGCTCTATATGGTGTAAGCTCCCTACCATCGAGTTTTTGGACCTCATCCAAGTAGTCTAAGGCCTCCAATGGTGAGCCTAACGATTTCTCTACAAATATTTTCATCAAAAATCCATAATAACTTCTTCAATACTTAAGCTAGAGCAATGAGATTTTTTTCTTAGGATCATAACTCTAAAATGAACCTTGATGTAGAAAATGAGAACATTTCAAGCTCGTATGACAAAATTACTAAAAATAGCAAGTTCTCATAAATAGTAACCACCCTATCTAGTAGTCGTTATTAAAATAGAAAAGACTGAAAAAAAAGTATTTTTTGGATGATGCAAGATTGCTCTTACACCCAAGATGCTCCTACATTAGTTCTAAACTTGATTTGATGTATATATTTAATATTTCTATATCCTCTTATTTTAAATCAATAGCTATGCTTGGAATTCTTATGCTTGATTGCTCTTACTCAGGTTCATTTCTCTTTCTCTATCCTAGTACTTGTTTCTACTATAGATTGACTTCTTATGTTTCTCCTTGTCATGATTTACATTATTTTGGATCTTGTCTCTTTTTCTAGTGTATGTTCCTCCTTAGCTCCCTTATCCTTATCTTGTCTTTGTTAGCTAACTTAGTCTTAATTTTGGCATTTTCCTCTAAAACTATGGTTGACTTTTATATTTTCATTTTTCTGCTACTTTCTTCTTTTTTGATATTATTCTCTATACACTTCTTTATAAGTTCCAAAATGATTAACTTTCTTATCCTTAGGTTGATCCAATAAATTTTCAATACTAGTTATTAGTCCATTTCTTTTGTTTCATACTAAAATGGTTGTAACCATGATGCTCATGTCTTTGCAACGTTTATATGTTTTAAACACCTTTTATCAACTTCAAGAAATCTTAAACATGTAACAAAAATATATAAAAACCACAAGATAATAATCATGCAATGTGACATAAGATATGTTAACTAGGGGGGCCCTTGATCAGAGGGAAAACCTTGGTGGGAATGATACCCACAAGATGATGTTCTAATATAGATGTTCCTTGTGAAAAGATGTGACATTGTTAGGAGTGAAGATAAGTTAAAATTTGGTGACTATAGTCTTAGGATGCTTTCATGTTTGATTTGCATTTATTTGAAGTCATCATGATAATGTTACTCTTTAAATTGTATATTTCTATTGAAGAGTTGGAATCCTAATCATGTTGATTTTATCATCATTTGATCATCATGTATCCATTTTTAGCAAAAACATTGAAATCTGAATTTAGTAATCTAATCAAAATCATAAGTTAAATCTTGGGTCAAATATAGCTAATTGCTTGTGTAATAAATCATCACAATGTACAATAAACTCATAGTAAATATAAACTATTTTCTAATTCTATCAATGTACTCAAAAATTATGGCTAGACAACATCAAGTAATGGTTAGATGTAGTCAAACATGGTCAATGATGCCTTGATCAAGTGCATAATGGATTCCAAAATGTATGCATCTCAATCAAAATGACACCAAATCTATTATAATAATTCAAATCAATATTGAATATTATTTATCAAATACAATTATTTGAAATTACTATGGTATCACTATATATGTTGATTTCATCTCTCAAGGGGTCATGATTAATAAAGCATCAATCCATGATCAACATCAAAGATCAATCTTTTAATCTAGATTTTTTTTCTTTATTGACCAAGTTATCAATCAAATTTAATCAATTGAATAAGATCTCATTTCTAGGGGCATCTTAGTTTCATCACAATCCATATTAACTTCATTATAATCCTTATGAATCAAATAAGGTTCTTTGATTCTTTTGAGCATATCAACTTCATCATAATCCACATTTTTAGCCCCAACTAATAATGTTAAAGATAAGGGATTTAATTTATGTGAAAGATTCATAGTTGCTATGTTGTCATTGATGTCAAGCATAGATTGATAAGACATTATGCTAATTCAATAGAGTGAAAAATCATTTGATTAATGAAAATGATTTGAAAAGAATGGAATGTAAGAAAGTATTGATAAGTATGAGGAATTTCAATGGGCACTTGATGAGTTAGACTTTGTCAGTAAAATATCAGTTTGATTTTTTTACATGATATTATTAAGTGTTGAGATCATGTATAAGAAATGAACAAAGTCATGAAGTGGAAAGACAAATGAATAGTAACTTGTATTGAGATAGTTATTTAGGTCGATAAATGAAGGAGCAATGGTCATTGAGTTATTACACAAATGAAGAAAGAATAGAATTAACCAATAAAAAATAATGCTAATCAAGCTTAGTAGTGACCAAGTGAGTGTCAAGATAACCAAGCAAGGGAAATAAGAATAATTTCTAGAAGATTCAACTAAAGGCTGACATTTGATGAAAATATGGATTTATTGATAAGTTTGTAGTATAAGGATGACATTTTTTTATAAGATCTAGGAGAAATTAAAAGAAGATTTGATGAAGAATATTTAATGATTTGAAATTGAGTTTAAAGTTCAAGGAGAAAGCATGATACCCAAGTGTCTAGATTCAATGTATCTTAGTTGGATGAAGATCAAACAATTAAAATTAAGTGGGAAAATGTAGAAGAACCTAGTGAAGTTACAATAAGTTGTCTATTTAAGGGATTAATGTCATGTTCATCATTATTGGTCAAGTCATTTATGAAGAAGAGAGAAGGTGAAGTTGAGAAAAGCAACATTGTGAGATCTAGCAAGTGAAGTGCGAAGTTGATGTGTATGTGAGTGGATTAGGCATAAGGAAGAAAGAGGAAGAACAAAGGAAAAAGAATGAGAAAAATAGTGATCTGAAATAGAAAAGGTAGTTGCATTACTTATCAGATCATTTCATTGTTACTCTCTACCCATTATAGGAGAAAATCTTTTAACTAAGTCAACTTAATAGTCTTAACTATAATTCGATTTTCATGGTTACATTCATTTGAATGTTTGTAAGTCCTTTAGAGTAGGCCATTTGATTGAGAAGTGATAAGGTCTAGATGATCTTTGGTGCAAATCCCCTAACAGGGTCACATTAACAATGTGTATGCAACCAAAAAAAACCTGGCAGATAGGAGCCAGAGAACCATCAAGGAATTCTCAAGAAGCAAGAAATGAAGGTCATTTCTTGGAACATTAGGGGCCTCAATGGGGCTCATAAATAGGAACTCATCAGAAACTTGATCAGAGATCAAAGACCTAATTTTTTGCTGATCCAGGAAACTAAGATGAAAAGGGATCTGGTTAACAAGATTTCTTTTAGTAAATCCATGAACAATGAAGCCATGGATTCAGAAGGAGCCTCAGGAGAAGTAATGATTCTTTATAATATTAGGGCATTCAAGATGTTCCCCATTTTTGTTGCAGAGAATGTTCTCCTTTACAAGGTGTCCCATATCCATAGTGGTGACTCTTGGTTCATTTTAAACCTGTATGCCCCTGATACAAAAAGGGAAAGGAAAGTTTTCTGGGACAAGATCTCAGTGTTCTTTGCCAACTACAAAATTAACAAAGGGATAGTTATGGGAGATTTTAATTCTCCTCTCACAGATGGCAAAAAAATTGGAGGTCTTGCCCTAGATTAGGATAGCAAGCTCAACCTCTCCAACTTCATCCTTAACCTAGCTTTCATGGATCTAGACCTCTTGGGGGAAAGATTCACTTGGTCTAATAGAAGAGTTGGTGGGGAATGCATCCAGCTCCATCTTGATAGAGCTCTCATCTCTTCTTTGTGGCTACAAACCCACTCTTGTAGACTCTCCCTTCTCCCTCGAGTTGGCTCTGACCACTCTCCTATTTCTCTCTCTGCTAGCCCCCTAGCTATCAAAAAGACTTTCCTCTTCCATTTTGAGAAAATGTGAATTTCCCACCTGCATCTAGAATCTAAGATAACTTCTTGGTGGAATATTGAGGTTGAAGGCACCGTAATGTTTAGTGTTGCCCAAAAACTAAAGAATGTGAAAAAAACATTAAAGTTTGGAACAAGACTGACTTTGGTCACATTTTCTAGGACAAGGACGAAAAGATAGACCAGCTCTGTATCATTCAGGAAGAAATTCACCACAATGGATATAATGACAAGAATAGGCAGGAAGAACGGGCCATCCTATCTGACCTCCACAACATAATATCTAAGGAAGAACATTATTAGAAACAAAGATCTAGAGTTAGCTGGTTGAAAGAAGGTGACCAGAACTCTTGTTTCTTCCATTTGACCATGCTCAAACATTGTGCAAACAATAGGATCACGAGCATTAAGAAAGGCCAGGACCTTCTATCCAAGGAAGATGAGATTGGGATGAAGCTATTTAGTTCTTCTCATCCCTCCTTTCCAAGGACCCCTCTTTGTCAGTGATTGGTCATGCTAACATTCTGTCGGTAATCCCTTCATTGCTACAATCGCACCACAATTCTATGTTGAAAGCTATCCCCTCCTAGGAGGAAATCTTCCAAGCTCTCAACTCTCTTATGGGAACAAAGCTCTTGGCCCAAACAGTTTCTCGACTTTCTTTTTTTAGACCTACTAGGAGGTGGTTGAAAGGGACGTTACTAAGGCTGTCCAAGAATTCTTTGGGGCCAAAAATATTTTGAAAGAGCTCAATGCCACTTTCCTGGTTCTCATTCCTAAGATTCTAAGGGCTGCTATGCTAGACAAGTTTAGACCTATTATTCTATGCAATTCTTTTTACAAAATCATCTCTAAGGTTTTTACCACTAGACTCCTTAGCATTCTCCCCTTAATTATCTCCCCTCAGTAGACTGGCTTTGTCCTTGATAGGCATATTCTCAACTTTATTATCACGGTTCACTAGGTCATCCACTCTCTAGAAGCTGGCAAGAAGGAAGGCTTTTTGCTAAAGTTGGATATGTCTAAAGCCTATGATAGAGTGGATTGAAATTTTCTCATGGAAGTCCTTCAGGCATTTGGTTTTGATGCTTAGGTATGCAAGATTATCTCTCAACTTGTCTCCTCTTTATATTTTTCTATTTTGGTTAATGGCTCCCCCTCTCATTTCTTCTTCCCTTTAGGAGGACTGAAGTAGGGTGACCCCATCTCCCTTGTTATCTTTATCATTCTGGCTGAATGCCTAGGAAGACTCATCTAGAGGAAATGTTAGGACAGGAGTTTGTAAGGTCTCAAGCCCTCTTTGGGCCCCTCAACCTTCTCTCACCAGCAATTCATGGACGACACCATATTGGGGGGAGAAGCTACTATCCGTGAAGCTAGAGCTTTCAAGGGCATTCTAAACGCCTACACCAGGGGTTTAGGCCAAGCTATTAACTGGGAGAAGAGCTCAGTTTTCTTTATCAACACCCCTTTGGAGAGACAGAGGAAAATTTCTCAAATTTTTGGAAGTGGCATTGGATCCCTACCAGCCAACTATCTTGGCCTACCTTTGGGCTTCAGACCCTCAGACTCCTTCTAGAATAGCATCATTGATATATTCAATAAGAAACTTGTTGGATGGAAAGGGGCCACCGTTAGCCAAGCTAGAAAGTGTACCCTAGTGAAATCCATATTCCAAAACCTACCCACTTATTCTTTAAACCTCTTTGGAATACCTACCAAACATGTATATAGAATGGAGAAGATTCAAAGGGACTTCCTCTGATCAAGGGCTGATGACCATAAGAGATATCACCTTGTTTCTTGGGACCTTGTCTATCTCCCAAAATGCTATGGAGGCCTAGGCATCAAAAAGATTAAACACCTCAACAATGCCCTTTTGGCGAAATAGTTATGGCGTATCCTTCAAAGCATAGGTGTTTGGAGGGATATCCTAACTGAGAAATATCTAAGAAGGAAATCCTTTAACTTCCTAATAAAAGAGATCGAGATTCCCCACGGGTCCTATATCTGGAATGAGATCTCAAAGGCTAGACCCCTGGCCATGTTAAAGGCCAAATGGAAAGTTGGCAACGGGGATGATATCTTATTCTGGTAGGACAACTAGACTAGTCAGGGACCTCTTATCAACCACCCCATTTATGGAAGATGGGCATAACAGTGCATTAAAAGTTATGATATGCAAGTTAGTGATTATAGAACTAGTCAAGGTTGGCAAAACCTCTTTGAGCTATCCCTAGACCTTATCCTTCTGATGATTTTGTTGAATGCCACCCCCATCAACAAAAATAGGGACTCTGTCATTTGGGGTGATAACTCTGATGGGCTTTTCTCTATTGCCTCTGGCTACTTCTCCTTATGGGCTAGAATGGAGAACCCATTGTGTGCCAACATGTAGATTTTTGGCCTCACTCCCAAAATTAATATCTTTTTCTGGCTGCTACTGCAAGACAAAATTCTTACGCCAAACAATTTAGCCAAGAAAGGCCAATTCATCCCCAATAGGTGTAGCCTTTGCAAGCTTAAACTGGAATTGGAAAATCACCTTTTCATCCTCTGCTCCTATTCCTCTAAGGTGTGGAATCTTCTAACTAGGGATCTTGGTTTCAATTGGTGCCCCCCTGCCAACATCTAGGACTTATTTTGACATTGGAGAAGCCACCACTCTATTTTGGATACTCAACTTTTCAGCTCTTGGATTCTCCCACACTTTTGTTGGGGAATCTGGAAAGAGGAAAACAACCAAATCTTCAGAGACAGAGAGGCTTCTGAGTTCATAATTGTAGAGAAATTTGAAGGTCTAACTATGGAGAACTTTTCCATTACAAAGGGAGGAAGCATCAAGGAAGGAAGGAATAGTAAAGCTAGGAAGAAAGATAGGGACAAGAGAAGATAGAAAGCAAGATGGTCCTTCCCCCCTGAGGATTGGCACAAAGCCAACTTTGATGGGGTGACTAAGGGGAATCTTGGACTGAACGGTAGTGGTGGCATCATTAGAAATTATTCAAGAGGAGGAATTGTGGCTGTTTCTTTCCCCCTTGGTCACCAAACCAATCACTTTGCTAAAGCCAATGCATCCAGATAGATTGTTAAGCTGGCTCTAGCTTCCAAGATCGAGAGCCTATGGCTTGAGGTTGACTCCCTAAACATTATCAATTGTATCAAAGGACATGCCTCGCCCTCTTGGACAATTGCTAACATCATTGAGGACCTTATATCTAACTTGGGAAAGTTCAAAAGGACTTTCATCAGCCACAATTACTGAGAAGCCAACTTAGTTGTTGATTGGTTCACCAATGATGCTGTTACCAGAAACTCGGTGATGACATGGATGAACGGAGATGAAATCTTGGTAGTGGCAATTGAGTTACTCCAGTAGGATCAAATCTAGGGTACTAATATCACCCCTTTTTAATTATGGAAAGATACACCAAATTGCACATCGGAAGGGGTGTAATTAGAAGTCATGCAGATCTCTATTCAAGTCATAATCATGTATACAGATGGCATGCTTTGAGGGCTGGCGTGAACACAACCACCAAAAATTATAATTACATTTTGTTTTTAGCATCTCAAGGAAAATTGAGCTTAGCATTTCTGCTAGAGGAATAGGGTTTATAGAGCCAAAGTTTTCCATGGTAGGATAAAGGATCAGAAGACAGCCTTGGGGGAAATGGAGAAGTGGAAGGGGAAGGGGAAGGTTTGACACAAGCTCCAAGAGGGGGCATAACCAGATTCATGGAGAAGCTTCATGGCTTCGACGCTAGGGTTACCAAGGGGATGGTGGAAACATGGAACAATGGGAAATTCAAAATAGATGGTGTCACCCACCTAATCACTGAGGGCTTGATAATGGAGGTGACGAAAATCCCTCGAGTTGGCATAAACTTGTTCAGGGATAAAAAGATGTCAGCCAATGTTGTTAGTGAATTTGTCAAGGATGATGCTGAGAGGAACAAAATTATCAAGATAGACACTTACTATGAGATGGAATTTGTCAAAAAATTATGGAGGTATGTTCTCAGGATTCTCATTGAGTATATCACTCTTGACTCTAGGTTCGATAGGATAAGAAGGCACCATTTTGTGTTGCTTAACCACTTTAGGCATGCTATTAAAATTTCCTTTCCTTTCTTTCTTTTCACCTCCATGAATAAGAATATTGAAGATTTCAAGAGAAAACCTATCACTAATCTTGCCCTACACAAAGGCCTTCTCCTCTTGGTTTATGAGTTTCTAAAATATCATACCAGGGGAAAGTCCCTCGGTGACTCGAGTAATGCTTCAGAGGATATTGCTAGTTTGGACTTTGAGGATGTTCAAGTTGTTAAATCTGAGGATAGGGATTATTCTACCAAAGACATCTCTGCTGCCTGCAACTAACCCCCACTTTCCCAACAGAAAGAGCCCTAGAGGTCTCCCCCCCATTCTTCCCAAGCCTGATCCCTAGGAGGAGAAAGAAGATAGTGAAGAAGAAGAGGAGACTGAGTTTGAGTCTAAGGATGAGGAAAAGGTGAAGGGGAAGGACATTATGAAGGATGAGGAAAAGGGGTGGGAGAGAGATAGGGAGGAAACCCTCAATACCCTTGATGCTCTCTCGGATAACCCTAGAAAAAGAAAAGTGGACCAAGACATGCTTGAGGAAGACCTCATCACCCTGACCTCTAAGACCCCTAGTCTTGTCTCACCCTCTTCCCTACCTGAGAAGAAGACTATGGAAAAAAGTGGGGAGGTGATAAGAAAGGACAAGAGGAGGGCTTGGAGGAGTTTTAACATGGATACTGCTAGGTTGGGAATTGTTAGAGAGCCAATGAACATCCAGGTGATGGAGGACCTCGATGGTAGAACCCATTATGATGAGCTCATCGACCCCGCTCTTCTGGTCTTGTCTGATAACATGCAGGAATCTAGTTTCGACCTTCTGAACAATGCAAAGAATAGCTTGATAGATAACTTCCAATCTATCAAATGGTTGTTTTAGGAAATCAAGGCTCTTAAGGAAAAGATTATCTAGGATAGTAGCTAGACTCCTTATAGAGTCCAGGGGAACACCGAAAGGATGAACGACTAGGATGATAGCCAAAAGCACTGCAGTGGCTAGGACTCCAAAAATGATCAAGGGGATAGATTTTCCTTGGTTGAACAGAAAGTCTAGAGGTTAGACAACATCATCGAGATTCTAACTAATCAAATTATGGACACTCTACACACTTTGAATGAGAACATTGTCAACCTAGGGGATACTTTAATGAGAGTTGGCGTTAGGAGGAACAAAGGGAAGCTAAGTAGTCAAAACATTGGTAAGAAAGAGGCTGATCTGAATGTTGGCAGGGACTAGGTGGATCTTTTGGACTAGGAGGAAGCCCATAACATTAACCAGGAAGGAGCGAACAACTAGAAGGATAATGAAGCTGCAAAAACTCTATAGGATATTGATAAGGAGAACCATTAGGTTTGGTTTTCCTTTTTAGTCTGGCGGTTGGCTTTTGCCTCCTTGCCTTTGGCCTTTCATTTCTTTTTGGTTGTTGGTTGTTGTTTCATGTTTTGCTAGACTTTAATGTCTTAACTTTTATACTGTTAAACTTTCAAGTTTCAGGTCCCTGTAAAACCTATTTTTCTTAATAAAAGAAAAAGTATATGCAACCTATAACTAGGTTGACTCCTAATAGAGCTCACTTCAAAAAAGTGAATTGCCAATTCCCAGCTGGTTTTTCCCTTTATAGAGTTTCCACATTAAATTACTTGTGTGAAAATGTCTAGATGTTTATTGTGTTTCATGTTTATTGTTTCATGATGCTACTCACAATATACATAAGGGTAATGAAGTTTACTCTGATACTTGGTATATAAGTTGATTGTTTATTGGTGAAGATTGATTTCAAGATTAGTGTGAAGTTTGATATTTTCACTAACTAAATTGAATGTTTAAGTTTTTTAGTCTTTGGAAAAGTGTTTAAGGATCCATCGATGACAATTCACCCCACTGTTATCTAATATATATCAAGTTAATGTTCTTCAACCCTTTTAAACAAGCCATTTCATCAAAGCCCATATCAAATAACTTAGAAATATATCTAATCTATTACACTACAATATAATGTCAAGGTGCATATCAGGTACATCAAGAACCATATCAATCTCATATCATCTTCTTAGTCTATTAATTGGCTTTGCAAGGACCCATATCAAGTCAATTATCTTTCTCAACCTCTTAATAGTAATTGGGTTCATCGAGACCCATATCCATCTAATTATTCATTTCTGACAATGGTTTAAGAGTATTTCTAACAATGATTAGTTTCATTAGAATCCATATCAAATTGGTTATTTTTCATCATAATTGAACATGCATTTGATTTTATCAAAATCCATATCAAACTAAATATGTGGTCTATCTTAAATCAATCTTTGTTCAATCAAAATCGAAGTCAATTTCACTTTCCCATAAATAGTTTGATTTCTTCATTTAAAAATATTATATGCTTCAACTCATACTTTGGATCAATGCATGCTCATACATTAATTCATAGATTGGAAAATGTAATCACCTAAAATTGGTCTTATAATTCATAGACCCCTAATCTAAATTATTGATAACAATTAAAAAAAGTAGTAACCAAAAGGAAAATTTATTCATATCATTATTCTGATATGATCATCATAATGGCTTAATTCATCAATGCCTGCAAATCATCAAAATTGAATTAATCACTAAAATATCAATAAAAAAGTTACAATTAAATTAATTCAAATTTGATTAAATTGAATTAAAGGAAATAATTTAGCTAAATTGAATTAAAAATACAAAACATGAGAAAAATCAATAATTGAGAAAAATAATGAATTATCCTCTTAATTATTTTCAAAATTATCTAATGCAAGATTAAATTAGATATTGGATTAAACAATTGAGTTGCATGATTGCATATTTCAAAAAGGGTAAAAAATCAGTTAACTCAACTATGCATAAATCAATAAAGAAATTAGCTAAATAATGCATAAATTATGAAAAGTGACAAAGTTGTTAACTCATATCTTTTTTATCTTCTAAAATCAATAAAAAAGTAACTTTTAACTTAGCTTTTATCTTTTAAAGGATTTGATTAGTGGGTAAAAGCATAGATTTGTGTCACTGTTTGGGATATTCCGGGGGGGGGGGGGGGGGGGTGTTATAGTCAAAATAGTTTTGGCTAGAAGGGTTTTGACTATAACCTCTTTGGCCATATAGACATGGCACTTTCGTACACCTACATAGCGACTAGGGTTTCAGCTGGAACCCTTTCGACCGAAAGCATTTCGGCCATAACCCCCCCAAAATTATAAAAAGAAAAAATCACTTGTCAAGGGTCATTTACATACTGTTGCAATTCTAGGAGTGGCTTAGAGTGTTTCAACCATAACCAGTAAGTGTTTTTTGTTTTTTTTTAGTTATTACATGGTAGCATTAGTTAAATTAATTGTCTTTTAAGTGTTTTAGTAATTAAATTAATTATATTTTAAGTGTTTTATTAATTAAATTAATTATATTTAAAGTGTTTTAGTAGTTGACTATTTAGACTAGTTTTTTTGTTTTTTTGTTTTTATATAGTTAGATTTAAAGAACTATATAGTATTTTTTAGTTAAATATCTATTTAATCATAAATGTAGATTTTACATCAAACATAGAAAATTCAAGGTGAGACCTAGATAACTAAAGTAATTGCATTTGAGAAAACATTAGCATAATACAAACCTATATAGATAACTAACATGTAACTTGAAACATTAGGTATCTAACTAAACTATAATAAGTTCTAGTTTTTTAAACTTGAAAACTTAAAATTAACCAATTTAAAACTTAGAAAACTTGGAAACTATAATAACATGCATGTGCATGAAACTTCAAGAACTTGTTACTTAGACCTTAAGATAGCTAAAAATTAGTTGCATTTTAGAAAACATTAACATAGTAAACCTATACATACTATTTAATAACATGTGCATATTTTTTGTTCACATACATGAGCTAGATACATCAAGTTTCAATATATAAATTTAACATGTGTGTTAAATTAAAATGATCTATATTTTTTAGTTATATTCAATTTTGTACATACATGTTTTAAATTAAACTTAACTTTTAGTTTTATATGTACTTACATATATCTTAACTCTACATTTATAGATAGAGATCTTCTTTGCATGTATCATTATGGCATCTATTAGTGCACCTACATCCTTAAGGGAGGCTAGTGTTCAGGGCGGGGGTCGTAGTACTAAGTCAGGCTTAGCATGTAGACTGATATCATCCTCTAAGGAGAGAAAACATCTATTTAGAGATACAGTTGCTAGGTTATCTCATGCTATAGAGTATTTGGATTCTACACTTTTGGCTTCTACCACTCTCCCTAATAGGGAGAAGATTCTTTCTATGAGAGATGAGTTATGCCATATGATTGAGATGATAGAGATGTACAACCCATTTGATGATATCAACATTAAGACCTTTTACTCTTCCCTTTCTCATAGTGTCATTGACATTGTGAAGTATACACAGCTTGATGGAGAGGTCTCCATTGTTGTGGTGAAGAGTATGTTTCCATTTTATATAGATAGGCCTAGGGTTAGAGGTTATTTGGCTACAAAGTGTGTAGATTAGCTTGTTGCACTATTTATATATCCTTGGTGGTTAGCTATGCATCACAGGTTGCCGCAAAAGGATGAGTTTCCTCTTTATTTTTGCAAACAATTATTTTTAGAATTTCATTTACATCATGATGTCAATTATATAGATTTTCCAAGGCATGTTGGATAGGGTCTTAGTAAATTGTTAGAGAAATTTAGACCTATAGACAACCCTGCACCCATTAATAAATAGGCAATGGTGGGTCCAAATCTTTGGGTCATGCTAAGAGCTCCATAGATGGCTATTGCGTGAATGACTATTCTTGATAATATAGTCAAGACTCAAATATATTCTATCATTGCCACAATTGCTACGTAGTTATAGTCTTCAGATCGATGTGGTAGATATACGTTACAATCTCGTTGTACCATTTCAATAACTACATCCTTTAGCATAGGAGTTGATGATGTGTATGAGATAGTAGATATACCATCTCCACTAGAGGTTTCTACTATATCAGATGTGGATGCATTGAGTCATATGGAATCTTATTGAGCGTCTGATCTTCTCGATTCATATTAGGCATTATCGATAGTCACAAGGATTCCTCTTTGTCACATTGATGGACACATCAGCCATACTGTCTCATGCATAGTAGGATCATAGCCTTCACAGAGATAGGAGGATATACCTACACATTTTGTAGTACCTACTCCTTTAGAGGGCCCTACAACACCTATCCCCACACCTACTCAGGATCCTATAGCACCTGCTTCTACATGAGGCCCTACAAAACCTACCCCCCACCTCCAATAGCACCCTCCCATACTCAGGACCTCACAATATGACAGGGCCTATTTACCACTATGATTTTAGATGAGACAGTTGATCTAGACCAAGCTACTCTATCACTACATGATTTAGATATTAGTCAAATTGGAAGAGCATTACATGATGCTATGGTAAATATAAATTTATATGTTTCAATTTATTTTTTACTATAATTTACATAAGTATATTTTTTTAGCATACTTGAGCTTTTATACATGTACTTTAAAGAGACATACATATATTCAAGTGATTCAATTTAACTTGTATACATACATGTGTGTTCTATAGGGTCTTAGTGATAGTATTTTGCATTTTGGAGATCTTCAGACTCCAATAGATCGTGCACGACTTGAGCCATGGGTATGTTATATATATTTTATTATATATTTGATAGATATATTTGTACATATGATATAATACATGCACATATACATATAATTTTATAATTAAATTATAAATTTCTTTCATTTGACATAGGGTTCAAACCCAAATCATAGAGCCTTTTGGGGTCATGGGTCAGGAGGGGGATGTGGTTGATCTTGTTTTACATGTCTATTTCATTGATTTTGGGACATTACATATATATATGTATGTCATTTCAGATATTTTGATATGGAGATGTATGTTATTTCAGATACTTTTATATGGATATATGTTATTTTAGATACATTTGATACATGGTATTTTAGAGACATTTGATGTGGTATTTTGGAGACATTTTCTATGGTATTTTGGATATGTTTTACATGGGTGTACATTATTTCATAGATGTGCTATATTCTAGATGTACATATTATGTTCATGTTGAATGTATGTATGTTTTCAATATTCATATTTTTATTTCATAGATCATGTGTTATTTTGTACATGTGTTACGTTGACGTTTAATCAATAAATTTAATACGTCTTTAAGAACATAAAGAGTACTAGTAAAGAATACATGATGTGAACTACAATATTTCATCACTAAATTTAATAAATATAAGAACACAAAGAATATGAACATAAAGAATGTAATACATGCTATAGTGATGCAGGAGCATCCAGAGGTATAAGGGCAATCCTGTGTCACCCAAAAAAAAAATGTACTTAGACTTAGTTTTTGTTTCATCCGTTTTCATTTTTGGATACCCATTTGGGTCAAATAAAAGTTCCAACTCTCACAGTTCCACTATTATTGTTCTGAGTTAGAGTTTTTAATCACCTTGGGATACATGTAAATGCCAAAAAAATATGAGTATGTAATTGAACCATCATTTTGGTGAAATAGAAGGTTTAAATCCGTCAGATGATTGTCATTTTGATTTAGAGCATTCTGAAAAAAGAATCAGGTCGAAAGGCCCCATGGTTTGAAAGTTATTGCAATTTTTTAGTTTTTGGAGACATCCTAAGAATGCTTCAAAGTCAGGTTAGGGACATTAAATGACCTCGAATAGGGCCAAAAAATGGGGGTGAGTGAAGCTGGTCCATGAGGCTATAGAGCGCGTTGAGAGCTTTTTGGAAATATAAACGGTTCGTCAATCGGAGCTACAGTTCAAAAGTTATGCCTCCGAAAAGTTTGGTTACCATTTCTAGATTCTTCTAATTTTGTGCTGACTTCTAATGCAACTTCTAGAGCCTTCTATTTGGTTGGTGGATGCCAACTTGCACTTTCTAGAATGTATTCCTAATCCTTAACCCTTCAGGGTCTATTTAAGAACATTTCTGGAATTGTAAAAGGTAGTTTGGAGTGGAGTTTGAGAGGAGGTACTGAAAGGAGAAATTATCTCCAGATTTATACTATTGTAAGCCCATAGGGCATGTTTTGAAGTCTATTTTCTCTGTACTAAATGTATTAGCTTATTTACAAAGTTAATTAAATTTTTCCTTTCTTTTGTGTCCATTTTGTGCTTGGGTTGTGTCCCCATCAAGTGGTATCAGAGCTGGTTTTCCTGAGTGTGTAGACAGAGCGTCGACTGTGAGGCAGTTTGTACCAGGACTGTGTGGTTGTGGGTTTGATTTAAGAAGATGCCTCCATGAAGAGAGTGTGGTGGAAGGGCCGGAGCTATTAATACTGAGGAGGTTAGAGCCCTCCAAAGCCAGGTACAAGCATTGCTGGAGGAGCTCCATAGAGGAACAAATGTTCCCGCAGGCGACGAAAGTGAGGATGACAATAAAGAAGAAGAAATTGGACCAGAAGGGGAATTTGATGAGGTAGTTTTGAATCAAGTAGAGGAAAGGTTTTTTAGGGCCATTACTAAGTTTGGGAAAATACCTACAATTCATGTGGGTGTATTTTAAAGAAATCTGAAACCAAATGAGTTGATCGATTGGATCAATGAACTGGAAGAGTACTTTGAGTATGAGGATATCAAGGATCCAGATAGGGTTAAGTTTACAAAGGCCAAACTAAAAGGCCATGCCAAAATCTAGTGGCAAGAGGTTCAATTGGAAAGAAATAGAAGAGATAAGGAGAAGATCACAAAGTGGGATCATATGGTGGACAAATTGAGGAAGCAATTCATTCCTATTGATTATGAGCTTGATTTCCTTAAGAAGATGCACGAGTTAAAGCAAGCAGGAAAATCACTCCAAGAATATATAGAGGAGTTTTACCGATTTTTGATTAGAGCAGGGCATGCAGAAAAAAATAAGGAGAAGGTTGCTCATTATATTAGTGGGTTGTGACCTAGCATCTAGGAGGAATTGAGTCTGGTAAGAATGACCAGCATTGAAGAGGCATACCAATTTTCCCTACAAGTTGAAGAGAAGCTAAATAAAAGGTTTGAAGGGGGACAAAGAGGGCATGGTCAAGGAGGAAGGGGTAGTGGTAGGTCATTTGGAGGCTGAAATGAAACCCAAAAGAAAAATGAAGATGTGGGTACTAGCAGGAACCAGTGGAACGAGGGTTTCAACCGCTCCCATGATCAAGACTTTGGAAATCAGAGAGGAAGAGGTAGAGGATGTGGAAAAGGAAGAGAAGGCTTCCATGGTACCTATTTCCATTGCAATGAAGAAGGTCATCATGGTTTTGAATGCCCTCAATGACAAGGAAGGACATATAGGAGAGCTGAGGGTCAAGCTAGGGTTGCTCACGTGGATGAGGATGCACAATCATCACATTCAGAGGATGCAGAAAGAGGAGAGACTTTACTAAATGAAAGGGTCCTACTAAGTGGCAAGATTGAACTAGGACAAAGGAGGAGTTTATTTTGTACCAAGTGCAAGTGTGAGGATAAATGTTGTGATATGATCATTGATGGTGGTAGTATTGATAACTTGGTATCAGAAGAGATGGTCTCTAAGCTAAAGCTCAAAAGGGAGAAACACCCCTAACCCTATCAGATTGCTTGAGTGAAAGATGATCATAAGGTCCTGGTAAGTGAACAGTGTTTAGTGAAGTTTAAAATTGGGCGTTACCATGATGAAGTTCTCTGTGATGTTATTCCAATGGATATTTTCCATCCATTGTTGGGTAGACTATGGCAGTTTGATAGGCATGCACTACATGATGGTCATGCAAACACATACTCTCTAACAAAGGATGGAGTTCACCACAAATTGAAGCCCATGAAAAAGGAAGGTGAAAATGTATGTAGTAGTGCTAGGATTTGTCTTGTTGAGTTCAGGGATATCATCTCTGATAATGTTCCAAAAGGATTGCCACTGGTAAGGCAAATTAGTCATCAGATAGATTTAATTCTAGGAGCTAGTTTTCCTAACAAGGCTACTCATAGGATGACTCCTACTGAAACTAAGGAGCTAAATAGATAGGTTCAGGAGCTATTGAGAAAGGGCTTGATTTGGGAAAGCTTGAGTCCATATGTGGTACCTATAGTACTGACACCAAAGAATGATGGAGAGTGGAGGATGTGTACAGACTCTTGAGCTATAAATAGGATAACCATCAAGTATCAGTTTCCTTTGCCAAGAATGGATGATCTTATGGACTACTTGAGTGGAGCTCAGTACTTCAAAAAGATAGATCTCAAGAGAGGTTATCACTAGATACAGATTCGAGAAGGAGATGAGTGGAAAATAGCCTTCAAGACCAAGAAGGGTCTTTATGAGTGGTTAGTCATGCCCTTTGGATTGACAAACGCCCCAAGCACCTTCATGCGGCTTATGAATGAGGTACTTAAGAAGTTCTTGGGAAAATTTGTTATTGTCTATTTGGATGATATTTTAATTTTCAGCAAGATTTTGGAAGAAAATTTATTGCATATTCATAGTGTCCTTGAAAGGTTAAGGGAAGAGAAACTATTAATTAATCTAAAGAAGTGTACCTTTGCTAAAAAGGAATTAGTCTACTTGGGGTTTGTTATATCACCTGAAGGTCTCAAAATGGATCTAGAGAAGGTAAAAGCCATCTTGGAATGGCCTACTCCAAGGTTTTCTACTGAGGTAAGATCATTTCATGGTCTAGTTAGTTTTTATAAGAAGTTCATTAAGAATTTCAGTGGCATATGTGCACCCCTAATTGACACAATAAGAGGGGATAGAAAAGAGTTCAAATGGACTGCGGCAGCTGCGAGAAGTTTTGAATTGCTGAAGAAGAAGGTGACAGAATAACCTATGTTGGCACTTCTAGATTTTAGAAAGGTGTTCTAGGTGGATTGTGATTCTAGTGGCAATGCTATTGGAGCTGTATTGAGTCAAGAAGGTAAGCCTATTGCATATTTTAGTGAAAAATTGAATGATGCGAAAAAGAAGTATTATGTTTATGATCAAGAGTTCTATGCAATAGTTCAAGCCCTAAAGAAACGGAGGCATTATTTATTGCCAAAGGAATTTTTTTTGTATACTAATCATCAGGCATTATAGTACTTAAATAGCTAAGGTAAATTGAATCAGAGGCATATGAAGTGGGTATTGTTCTTACAGAGCTATACATTTTTGTTGAAACATAGAAGTGGAAAATCTAACAGGGTTGCTGATGCACTAAGTAGGAGACAATTTTTGCTTACAGTAATGCAAGTTGAAGTAGTTGGGTTTGATGAACTCAAGAATCTATACCCTGAGGATCCTAATTTTATTGAAGCTTGGAAAGCTTGTAAAGAGCCTGTTGCTGTAGATAGAACTAAGTGGTTAGACTATTTGATTCAGGATGGTATGTTATTCAAGGGTGGTCAATTATGCATTCCAAGGAGTTCCATGAGAGAAATCTGATTAAGGAGAAACATAGTGGAGGGATGGCAAGACATTTTGGTCAAGATAAGACCATTTCCATTCTTAGAGAACATTATTTTTGGCCTCAAATTTCACAGGATGTGAAGAATTTTGTATAAAGTTGTCAGATTTTTCAAGTTGCCAAGGGATTTAGTCACAATACTAGACTATATCAGCCATTGCCTATTCCATCAAAGCCATGGGAGGACATAAGTATGGATTTTGTTCTTGGATTGCCGAGGACACAAAGGGGTAATGACTCAATATTTGTGGTGGTTGATAGGTTCTCCAAAATGGCACATTTCATTCCATGCCACAAAACTCATGATGTTGTCCATATTGCAGACTTTTTTTTTAGAGAGGTGGTAAGACTACATGGCCTCCCAAGGAGTATAGTTTCTTACAGAGATACCAAATTTGTGGGGTATTTATGGAGAAAGTTGTGGAAGAAGTTGAGAACAGACTTGAAATTTAGTTCCACACATCACCTGTAGATTGACGGCCAAACAGAAGTGGTAAACAAAAGTCTGGGCAATTTTTTGAGATATTTTGTTGGGGATAAGCCCAAGGGATGGGATTTAATTATACCACAAGTGGAGTTTTCTTAAAATAACTCTGTAAATAGGAGTACTGGCAGATCATCATTCCAAATTGTATATGGAAGTAGCCCAAGGACTGCACTAGAATTAGGGAAGATAGAGCAAGGGGAGAGGACAAGTGCTGAAGCTGAAGAATTTGCTAAACATATCAAGCATCTACATGAGGAGGTTCAGGCACACATTACTAAGATGAATGATGAGTATAAAGATAGGGTTGATCAAAGGAGAAGATGTAAGGAATTTCAAGTAGGGGATCTAGTCATGGTACACTTACGAAAAGAAAGATTTCCAGCCGGTACTTACAACAAGCTGAAAATAAAGAAATTTGGCCCTTGCAAAATTTTGAAGAAACATGACTCAGGAAATGCATATGAGGTGGATTTACCAGATGGTATTCACATTTCTCCTATTTTCAACATTGCAAACTTAACAGAGTATCATGATGATGGTATAGATGAGGAGCCGATGTTAGAGCCATGTCCAATTCCTACTTCTAAGAAGGAGGAGATAGAAGAAATTCTAGAACATCGTGTGGGCAGGAGTACCAGAAATAGGCAGTATAAAGAGTATCTGGTCAAGTGGAAAGGACGGTTGATAGAGGACTCAACTTGGATATCAGTAGCTAAGGTTTCCCATTTGAGAGTTCCTGTACCATTCATCAAGTGACAGGATCACTTTTTAATCTACCCTGGGTTTCTGATGCAGGAGCATCCAGAGGTATAAGGGCAATCCTCTGTCACCCAAAAAAAAATGTACTTAGACTTAGTTTCTATTTCATGTGTTTTCATTTTTGGATACCCATTTGGGTCAAATAAAGGTTCCAACTCTCACAATTCCACTATTAGTGTTCTGGGTTAGAGTTTTTCATCACCTTGGGATATGTGTAAATGTCACAAAAATAGGAGTATGTAATTGAGCCATCATTTTGGTTTATTGGAAGGTGTAAATTGGTCAGATGATTTTCATTGTAATTTAGAGCATTCCAAAAAAAGAATCAGGTCAAAAGGCCCCATGGTTTGGAAGTTATTGCAGTTTTTTGATTTTTGGAGACATCCTAAGAATGCTTCAAAGTTAGGTTAGGGGCATTAAATGATCTCGAACAGGGCCAAAAAATGCGGTTGATCAAAGGTCGTCCATAATTCTATAGAGCACTTTGAGAGCTTTTTGAAAATGTAAATGATTTGTCAATCGAAGCTATGGTTCAAAAGTTATGCCTCCCAAAAGTTCGGTTACCGTTTTTGGATTCTTCTAATTTTGTGCTGACTTCTAATGTGACTTCTAGAGCCGTCTCTTTTTGGTTGGTAGATGCCAACTAGCACTTTCTATAATGTTTCCCTAATCCTTAAACCTTCAGGGTCTATTTAAGAACATTTTTGGCATTGTAAAATGCAGTTCGAAGTGGAGTTTGAGAGGAGGTACCGAAAGGAGAAATTATCTCCAGATTTATTCTATTGTAAGCCCATAGGGCATGTTTTGAAGTCTATTTTCTCTGTATTAAATGTATTAGCTTATTTACAAAGTTAATAAAATTTTCCCTTTCCCATTGTGTCCATTTTGTGCTTGGGTTGTGTCCCCATCATATAGAATCAATTTTAAGAGTGCATTTAATTAGTAAAGGGGTTGTCCTTATAGGATGTCTTAAGATGTTGTCTTAAAGTGATGTCCTAAGGGGAAGTCTTAAGGGGAGATCATAAGGGGAACTCCTAGAATGGGATGTCTTAAGGGGAAGTCTTTAGGGGAGGTCCTAATGGGATGTATGTACATATATATGCATGAAACCATACACAAAATATAAATAACAATACATGTTCGTCACTAAATTTAAGACATATAAGAACACAAAGAATACATGTACGAACATAAAGAATATAATACGTACTATAGAATCAATTTTAAGAGTGCATTTAATCTATAAAGGGGTTGTCTTAATATAATTTCTTTAGGGGTTGTCTTAAGGGGAGGTACAAAGGGGAAGTCTTAAGGGGAAGTCATAAGGGGAACTCCTAGAATGGGATGTCTTAAGGGCTTGTCTTAAGGGGAAGTCTTAAGGGGAGGTCCTAAGGGGAACTACTAAGGGGATGTATGTACATATATATACATGAAACCATACACAATATATAAATAACAATAAATGTTCATCACTAAATTTAATACATATAAGAACACAAAGAATAAATGTATGAATATAAAGAATGCAACATGTGCTATAGAATCAATTTTAAGAGTGAATTTAATCAGTAAAGGGGTTGTCCTAATAGGATGCCTTTTATGGGGTTGTCTTAAGTGGAGGTCCTAAGGGGAAGTCTTAAGGGGAGGTCATAAGGGGAACTCCTAGAATTGGATGTCTTAAGGGGTTAAGGAGAAGTCTTAAGGGGAGGTCCTAAGGGGAAGTCCTAATGGGATGTATGTACATATATATACATGAAACCATACACAAAATAAAAATAAAAATACATGAATGTTCATAATTTGTACCATATATCCAAGATCCATGATCAAATGTATATAAATTTATGAAGTATATATCCAAAATGATGTGTATGTAACTAGTAAATATGAAAGCATGAGAGCTGTAAATAGAAATTAAGTACAAATAGCTTTGAACTAGAGCTCCATAGACATTGTATTTTTAGGATCCTTTCTATTTTTAATTATCTCTAGAATATTTTCATGTTCTTCAATAGGAAGTTTCCACTTTTGATTTCCATGACGTCCTCTTCTTGGTATTCTGTCAAATTGCAACTTTGTCACTACAACATGGTTATTGTATTATAAAACCTTTTCTCCAGGCATGTATTCAATAAATTCAATATCATTTTCAGTTATCCTGATTTGCTGATAATATATTCCTTCAACAACAACTAATCCAATTAGATATGATTGTCCATCAACATCTATATTTCCTTCTAAGAACTTGTGTTTTTCTTTTTTGCATTTTAGAAGATAATAGTCTACATTTTCTACATTATCTGCTAAGGCTTGGACAACAAACATATATCATGTAATGTACATAAAAATAGATGTGTTTATAAAGTGAAAAATTTAATGAACATATATGTCTGTCATATATATGTGTACATATGCCACAAACTTGGCATAATTAAATTAGAAACACACTCATAATCAACTGAATATATAGGATCATGAATGTCAATGTCAATATCAACATCTTCAAAAGGAGGCTTTTTTCCTATGTCCTTCAAATCCCAATGTAAAACATATCCACTCGCAATATTTTCACATAAACTCATTGGATTGTCCTTCATGTAGTCATAAAAAAAAATGATTTCTCTCGTACTTTAATCACTGTGGGTTTGTGGTTCCCTATAGTCACCACTTGATGTAAACTTCTAATACCAAAAATTGTTTGAAAATTGTAAGGATTAGATCGATCTATATCTATTACAAATAGAAATAATTTAATTAAAAAATTGAATTATAAGAATATGTATACACATACATGTATTATATCAAATAAATAAATAAATTTAATACTTGTACCTTTCACTTTCCAAAAATAACACTTATTGTATTTAGTATCTCAAGTAGCAAAATGATCTTTGCACCATTCAATAATTTCTTGCATAATATTTATCCTATTACCTTCAGTAAAATGCACATGTACATATATAATTTAAAATACATTAAATCTATGTGTGTGTGTGTGTGTGTGTGTGTGTGTGTGTGTGTATCTAGATCTCTAAAGAGAATCTATACATGTATATATATTATAAGTAGATCAAGAACACACTAAATGTATGTACATATGTACCTGCAAGTTCATGTTGTCAAAGTGCACACTTTATACATGCTCGTTCTCCATCGTGCTCCCCTTTTGCATGTCCACTTTCAAAGAAGTTCTACAAAAAACCTAACATTTCTTCTAACATGTTGCATGGCCAACCAATTAAATGCTTTTGTAGATTTAAATTTTCTCGTGAGTTCATGAAATGAGATTAAAAATAATTATATAAATCAAATTGAAATACGTGTACAAATTAATATGAGCTTTACATTTAAAGTTAAATAAAAAATGTACATGTATACATACACTAACCTGCATAACCATCAAACTAGATCCATTGCTCTGAAACATTTATTCCATAATTTCTAAGATCTTCAGAGAACATTGCAAAATAATGAGAAACATAGCTCCTATCATGAACTCTATCATTGCTAATATAGAAATGAACCTCCTTGATGATAATGTATTCATTTTCCTCTAAACTTTCTATCTCATCCACCTCGAATTGTGCATGTCTATAAGTCACTTTCACAAATATTGTAACTTGTTTAGAATGAAAATATTTCCCTTGAAGCTTTGTTTGAGGTGAAAATGTATAGTTCTCAAAAAAATCTTCAATTTAAAGAATAGAACTAGGTGGAAAATAATTTTTTGAATCATGAAATTGTTTAGCTTGCCATCATGCACCATGACAATGTTGGATATGTGGATATATTAATGGACGAAACTTATAGTTCATAAACTCATCATACCACAATTCACTCTCCTTCAATACAATTTTTTTTGATTTTGTTCCTGTCTTATTTTGGTATGTCTCATATTCATATCTCATCCATGAAATTGGTGCCGATTCATCAATATTCTCATTCTATAGCAAAAAATTAGATAAATCTCCATAATTTGGACATTAATTTATGATGCATTGTACTTTGAACTCATCTGAATCTTCTAATTTTTCACATAATATAGACTTTCAAAATTGTGACGTATTACAAGGGATGACCAAATTTGGATCAAGTACTACCATAAATTTTCTATATGATTGTAAGTGTAGACCAAATTCAACAGGTTTTGACAACAATAAGTTTCACATATCTTATTTATGCATACAAAGGAAGGATGTAGACTCTCAAACATTCTCTGACATATTTTCACTTTTGGAAATTCTTGCTTGAATGATTGTAATAATTCATTTTGTGTTATATCTATAAAAGGTTTTGGATGTTCAATTTTAGCCCCTGTCTCTTGATCTTTAATTTGTATAGTATCACATCTATTGGAAGAAACATGAGACAATGTGGTCCAAATTCAATAACCTCTCTTTTTACATGTTTAAAAAATTTGTCTTTTTGAGGAACTCTGCAAATATTCAACTAATTATTTTCAATGTTTTCATCTAGCATATTTCTCCTCCTATTGTATCTTTGAATAGTTCTTCTAGATATATGTAGTAAATTAGAAATTGCATGCACTTATTTCCTATGTGTCAACTTTCTACTAGATTTAGTAGTCATCAATGCTCTACGTGTAGTGCTCAAATCACCTCCTTGAGCTGTGTCATCAATTTTGTTATAAGCAGTTTGCAAATTTTCAACTATTGCTTTATTAACATTATGTGCATGGTTTTTCCTATTATCAACACCCAACAACTGCAAAACATGCCTGATATCTTTTCTCATAAAGAACTTGACAAATAATTGTGCCTTTCCAAATATACTTTTATTTTTAAAATATTCATCCCACATGTTTTAGCAATACTTTTCAATAGTATTCTCTTTTACCATTTTTTTAGATGGAATTTGACTAAAAAGTAGGTCCTCATTCAAATCCATCAAATTTCCTACCCTTAATAATATGTTTCTATCATTAGAACTACCAATTTGTTCATCTTCATGAATCTTGTCCTCTTTATGAATCTCGTCTTCTTCATTAACTTCGGTAGGTTGATTTTGATTATGTTTTGTATGACCTTTCATTTTGTCATCTCCTATTCTATCATATTTCCTTGATCTAGACTTTTTATTACCCATTCTTTACTTTGATGTATAGGAAAATATTTTAATTTAGATTCCACTAGAAATATATTTCAATACTTCAATATAGAGTACATAAATTAACTAGGTGAAAAAAAAAAACCTTATTGATGATCATAGAATAGAGCATATCAAAAAAATGTGTTAATCAACATGATTAATTGTTTTAATTATTATTTCTTTGTGAGCTGACTCTAAGGATGTTATGTGAGTCGACTAAAGGAAGAATTTACCAATATGTTTGGTATAAGTAAAGAACTTCATTTGTGAAGTTAATATGTAGTAATACGATTACAAAGTTGATATAATCTTGTGAAATGTAAGTAAAAAGTGAGTACGATGTTATGAGTTGTGATACAAAGTAGTACTATGTGAGATAAGATGAAAATTGATATGTGCATAGTCATTCTTCATAACAAATATCAGAATATTTGCAAAGTAAAACAAATAATCTAGTAGTGTCTATCTATTTTCTTGAAGAACTTATTGTATAGTTGAATGTTAGGGTAGTGGGATCTTCTTGCACACATTTGTATATGATCTAGCAACTCCTAACAAGGTTGAGGCTTTTAACAATGCCTAAGTATCCTAAAAAGGACTTGAGACACTACAAATGTTTTATAGACTCCTAACAAGCTCAACATCCTTAATCGAATAATTCATATAGTGAATCATCTTGTGGGTACCATCACCACCAAGGCTTTCCCTTGGCCAAGGTTTCCCTAGTTAACAAATAAGGTGTTATTAGTTCTCTTCTTGTATGGTTGCTTATTTTGTTTAACACTATTAGTATTCTTTCTCATGCATATGAAAAAGTAATTAATAAGATTCAATTTTGGGTTAAAGGATTGAAAATATTGATTCACCCCCCCTCTCAGTATTATCTATTTCTAACAATTGGTATCAAAGCTTACTTATTTAGAAGAAGCTTAATAGCTTGAATAAGATCCCTATGGATATGGAACAATTAAAGAAGAATCTTGAAAAAGCTCTTGAATAGATTGATCTACTTATAGATGAAAGAGATGTCCTTAAAGATAGATATAAAGATGCAAAAGCCTACATTAGTGAATTAAAGGACAAGATAGATGACTTGAAGCAAAAAGGACCTAGTAAGAAAACTAATGGTGATGATATTGAAGATCTAAAGAAAGAAAATGAGATCTTAAAACATGAGTTGAAGATAGTTGAACTTAAGTTAAGTCTTAAGAAAAATAGAGGAAAGAATGACTCTGAAATTAAAGCTGAAAATGCAAATCTAAGATCCCAATTAAACAAGGCAACATCTAAATTGGAATCTATCAAGTTAGAGAATGAAAAATTATAAAAATACAACATTATTAGGAAAGGTGAGTTGGTAGAAACCACACAACAAAATGAAAAATTATATGCTAGCAGTGAAAAGATTGAAGAACAAATATGTGCACAAAGACCTAGTTATGACAAGATTTGACTTGGATTCTTGCTTGGACAATCCACCAAAAAACCTATTGAGAGAGAAGAACTTGATACTCCTAAAGTCAAGAAGGATCTAAGAAAAATAGATGATACATCCAAAGAGAATGTTACTTTGAGAAACCTAAAGAATCTAATCAAGATAAGGATAATAGAAGAAAGGGATCTAATGCCCGGTGTGATGAACTTGAAGATGATTGCAAAGGTAAGTATTTCAAACCTATCTCTAATTTTTATTATCATAATTATCATGGATATGGGTATAATGCAATAGATTGTAGATTTTAGGAAACCTAAATTTGATAGTATTAATGAAAATAGTAGAATGTTTAGGAACACTAATTATATAGGAAACAAAAGAAGATCTCATAGTGATGAAAGTGGAGAAAGAAGACAAATTTTTTGTTATAGATTCAACAATCTTGGACACATTGCAAGAAATTATAGAGCACTTGATGAATAGAAAAGTGAACAAAAGAGAAATGTACTTGTATGCAAATTATGTAATAATTTTGGGCATACATTTTTTTTTGTAGAATGAACAAAAGAGACCTAAAAAGGAATTAGAATTACAGAAGGAACAATAGAAGAAATGATGATAGAATGAAGGAAGAAATGAAGGAGTAGATAAAAGAACTCAAGGAAACATTTGTAAAGGCAAAAGAACCTAAAAGTTCTCATACAACTCTAGAAGATGCACCTAACAAAACAATGCAATCACTTATTTTCTGTGACTCATCCTTCCAAAATTAAGCATTCTCAGTGAAATAGAGTGTTAGTTATTGATAATTAATGTTAGGAAGAATATCAGAGGTTGTGTAGTTAATAGTATGATCTAGGCATTAAAAGGAGTCTATAGTGAAGTGTGCATTGATTAATATGACCAAGATAAGGATATATAAGAAGAATAACCTTTCTATTATACAAAGATAGTATACTAAACTAGTGGTAGATATGCATTTAATGAAAACTATAGATTACAAAATATTTAAATGACATGAATTGATTTGCATACATCATTTGTTTATGCAAAGTTTGAGTGCAAGATCAAAGCAAGATTTGATGCCTGCAGTTATGCAAAATCATTGAAAACCCTAATACACAAATTTAAGGTATTTTTGAACTTGTTGAGCATAATCTTTCAGAAATGGAAAGATAAGAAGTTTTTAATGTTAGCAATAGACCTAGATACAATTTCAAGAAACACCAATTTGTTTCTTTGCTTGATGACCCAATTGGAGCATTTTTGCAAGTTTTGAGAAATGTTCTTCACATCAAGGATATAAGAGGTTATATCCACTACAAAATTGAAAGCATAGGTGACACAAAAATTCATAAGGAATCGAAAAAGATGTGCAAAAATGACTTGTTACTGAAACCTGAATATAGATATCTAGAGCAACCTAACCTAGTTAAGCATATGCTCTACATGGACTTCAAAAATCATGAATAGATATAGATAATTCTAAGTAGAGTCCATGGTGATATTTTATGTTTGGAAGACTCTATCATATGTATTGGTAATGACCTAATTCACAAGGTCACAGGTCTAAGTAATGAAGGAAGTAATCTAGTTAACATTAAGAATGTGCGCAAGATAGTAGAGACAAATCTCAAAACATGTTTCAATGGAAGAAACATGAAGGTCACCAACATTTAAGATGAAGAAGTAAGACTAATTTGAAAAATTTTGGGATACAAATTCAATCATGGATCTAGGATAGATTCAGTCCTTGCAAGATTTCTTCATGTAGCATACTTGGCAGTAAAAGGTGAAGATGTTAATTTATGTGACATTATCCAAAAATAGATGTTGGATAATATATCAAGAATCAAGAAGTCTAGGAGTAAAATATTTAGGTTTGAATCCCTACTGTCACACATATTCTTCTAGGAATCTAAGAAGTTTCCTATTATCATGAATTGAGATAGAAGTGAGTGTGCAATGTAGACAATCACTTGCACATACAGATCAAGACATGAAGCAGTTAGAGACAATGACATTGAAAAAATGATGAAGTCTTTCCAAGAAGAAATGAAGCAAAGGTATGGGATACCTCCTGTGCTAGTGGAAAAATACAAGGATGAATTGTGCTTCATGGTAGAGACAAATTTCACTAGTATGGAAGCTATAATTCCTCAAATCAAATTCATTGAACCTATGGGCTATGAAATGAGTGAGGAATTGATTGAAGGATATGCACAAATAATCCTTCACTTAGAAGTTGGTTCTGAATGTCCGAGATGGGGGACATATACTGAGAAAATGAGAGAAGTCAAAACTAGTTAGATAATAAAGGACTCCAAGAAGATGGTGGAAAAGGTGATTGATTCTATTTTGAAAGAATTAGGAATGACAAGAAAAGAGTTTGATGAGGTAAAAGGGATAGCCATGGAAATGAAGGCAAGTGGTCAGTTTGAGCTATTGACCCCTACACCCATTGTAGTGGTAGGACCTACTGAAGAGGTAACAATTACCCAAACAAGTGCACAAGCACCCAGTATACCATATGCAGTAGTTGTGCAACAACAACCACAAAGTAATCTAGTAAAGATTGAGGAAATGCCTGCACCCAGGATGTCTACGAGACTTGAAAGGACACAAACCCCTCCTAAGAAGAGAGTCAAGAAAACAACAAGTGGTCTTAGCAAGAAGAGAAGAACTTTGTAGATTATCTCTTCAAAATCTAAAGAAGAAACTGGTGATAGACTAGTAGAGCCAGCTAATCAAGAAGCAAAGACCTCAGCTAGATGAAAAGCATGGAAACCCAAGGTAGAGAATCTCAACATGCAAATTATAAATGACAATTTTTTTGTGTAATTAAATAAATACTATGATTTGTACAATAATATGGATAGAAGATAGCTAGAGAATGTTGTAGTTAAAAATATTATTCTTAAAGATAAAAGGTTTGATAGTATAAGAGGAAAAATACCTGAAGACTTGTATAATAGATTGAGGAATAGAAAAAGTAGAGTAATAGAGGAATATAAGAAAATAAGAATCAATATGATGAAAAAGCTATGCATTGTAAGTAATGAGGAAGAGATAACAAAAATTATGAAAGGTATAGCGTTTCCATTGAGAAATAAAGGAGATCTGTTCTCCTCATGGGAGGAAATTATGAAGAAGTGAATAAGGAAATTGAAAAGGCTATAGTTACATATATTTCTACTATGCCAAAGAAGAGTGCACAGATAGAAATGGTAAGTCCTATATTAGAAAAGAGTGCACAGCCTAAGAAGGCAAGCTCTATGTCTAAGGAGTATGCACAAATAGAGGAAGCAAGTCCCACAATAGGAAGTCCACCCCATAGTTTTGAGAAACCAACAACAACAACAATTTCTAGTGAATCTATGCAAGTAGATAATACCAATGTAATGGTTGATAGAATTGAGGACCCATTCAAAGATTTTGGTGCCAACATTATTGGCAATATTGTAGACTATAGTAGCTCATTTGATGAAGAAAAAGATTAAGAGCCTAAGGAAGAGGATGCACCTTCTATGAAGAAGATTGATCCCAACATTGAAACAAATACTTCAAGCATGCCCTTGATAGTAGAAACATCAACACCCTCTACACCACTTACTCATGCAATAGTGGTCACAACAACAATAGTTCAATCAGATGAAGAAGACGAAGCACACAATTTCATATCTTCTTTAAGTAAATTTATCAAGAAGAAGAAATTAGTCAAGTCTATTGAAAAGAATTTAACTTCAATTTTGAATAGAATGGAAAAGATAGTATGCCCTATTGACACATCTGCTGATATTCAACAATGCGCAATGATTTTATGCAAAGCTTTTGATAATGATTTCACAACACTCACTAACGTGGCTTCAATTCAAGCACAATTAGAGCTCGATGGTAAACTCCTTAATACCATGTGTACAAATATAGGGAATGACATAGAAACCTTGAATGAATGGATTAAAGCATAGAGATAGTATAAAGAAGGAAAACAAGCTTATGCCAAGTGGCATATATCCATCTTCAAGAATTTGATGATCAAATCAAAGAAAAGGAAATTGAGTTTTAGATGCTCAATGACAACTTTTTGAAGTAGAATCAAAAGTTAAATACCAACGAGAATGCAATGCAAACACTTCATGACAGTATAAGGGAATCTAAAAAAGAGAAAGCTCTAAAGAGATTCACTCTTTTGAGAGAACACTTGTTCCCTTAGGTAACATTGCTAGAGAATTAGTTGGAGGACTGCTTGTCAGAAAAATCTTCATAGGAAAATTTTGTGGCTACAGATTTGAACACAATAGAATTAGTTGCATATGCTTTCTATGTGGTAATTATTGTATCTAACTTGCTAAAAAAACATTGAAAGAAAAACTTTGCATAGTTGAAAACCAACTTCAATGATTGCTTTTCCAAGTTTTGATGTGGCTACTAGATTTTGATAGACTTTTCTTTTTGTGGCACCTTTGTCATTGATGTAAAAGGGGGAGAAGTATGGAAAATTGTAAGTGATATATTGTAATTATTGTAATTGTAAGGGGGAGAAATAAGGAAATGTATAGTAGTAAGTTTTTTCTAACTTTGTAAATGGAGTCATAAGGGATGTAGTCTTTTCAAAATATGAATACAATGTTCTACTATGTTATTGTTATCTTTTTTTGGTATGACAACATGTTTGGGACTTAACCAATTTTGCCAAAATGTTGCCATACATGCCAAAGGGAGAGATTGTTGGTAATATGTCTAATCAATTAAATAAGGTAAGTGATATGGTTGTCATTTATGGCAACATATTTGTTTTGTAGATTACTAATGTTCATTTGTGAAGAAAAATTGTCTAAGTATTAGACAACATTATAGTAGCATGACAAATTTGATGATAGAAAAATATTCCCTTGGAATATTCTTTTACACATTTAACTAGAGATGCATGACATCATACTAATGACATACACTAGTGCACATGTCCGTACGACCAACCAAGTTTGATTTATGAAGGAATTAGTGATGCAAAGATGTTACATCGTAGAATAGAGCATATGGGCAAAATGTGTTAATCATCTTGATTAATTGTTTTAATTATTATTTCTCTGTGAGCCAACTCTAAGGGTGTTATGTGAGCCAACTAAAGGAAGAATTTACAAATATGTTTAGTATAAGAAAAGAGCTTCATTTGCAAAGTTAATGTGCAGTAATATTATTGTGAAGTTGGTGTAATCTTGTGAAATGTGAGTAACATGATGCAAGCAAGGGGTGAATAACTAGGGCCAAAGGCTCACCTAGCTATCCAAATCACCTTGCAAGAGTTAACATAATGGAAGCAAGCACAAGGAACAACAACCAAAGGAGGAAGAAGAGTGAAATACTTTAATTGATTCATCAAAACATCTTCATACATGCCCAACTATAAGGCCTTTTGGGCTACAGCCAATTACAATACATTCACTTACAAAGTTCCAATAGAAAATTTGCATCTTTAAATCTGCTCTAGAATCTTCTTCTCTTAAAACTTACCTAGCTCTAAGCCTAAACAATCTTTATACACTTGCCAAAATGGCTTACAAATTATTCTAGAACACTACATAAGAGGAAGGTTGACCCAAAAATAGTCTGGACTCATCCCAAGAAAAGATCTTAACATAAATGTCATGAACACAATAAATTCCACAAGTTAGCTTGCAAAAATCACATCCAAATATTGACACTTGGCATACACTAGGTAACTCAGCACATGAAGAGTGCTATAGTAACTCAACACATGAAGAGTGCTACAGTAACTCAACACCAACTAAGTGCTATAGTAACTCAACACATGAAGAGTGATATAGTAACTTAGCACATGAAGAGTGCTATAGTAACTCGGCACCAACTAAGTGCTATAATAACTTGGCACCAACTAAGTGCTATAGTAACTCAGCACCAACTAAGTGCTACAATAACTCGGCACCAACTAAGTGCTATAGTAACTCGGCACATGAAGAGTGCTACAGTAATTCGACACATGAAAAGTGCTATAGTAACTCAACACCAACTAAGTGCTGCAGTAACTCAGCACCAACTGAGTGCTATAGTAACTCGTGACCAACAAGTGCTATAGTAACATGGCACCAACTTGCAAAATGAAAAAAATGAGTAGGATAACAAGGCAACCCAAGATGCTCCTACATCAGACAACTAGGGTTGAAAGAAATGATTCTTTTGAATCATTGAGATGTCCCAACCTGAGCTAAATCCAACTCAAATTGAGAAATCCATGAAGGATCTTCAATAGGTCTATTTTTCCACTTCACCAAATATTCATAGTAATCTTTTCCTCTTGTACTCTTTCCAACTCTCTGATCTAATATATGTTCAACTTCTTTAATCTACTTCTTAGGATAATCATCTAATACAAAATATTCACCCTCTAACTCATGATACTTATACAAATCAGAAATATTGAATATCGGAGATATATCCATGTCAGCAGGTAACTCAACTTCATAAGCATTACCACTGTCAAACTTCTTCAAGATCTTACAAGGTCTGAATTTCTTCATCTTTAGCTTACTATATGTTCCAACTAGGAATCTTCCTTTCTTCAAATGAACCATCACCTCATCACCAACTTGAAAATCATGGTGTCTTGTAGACTGATCATCATTCTCCTTATACTTCTGATTACTTTGTTCCATCCTAAACTTCACTTCCTTATGCAAAGATTCCATAAAATCAGCAAATTCTTCTCCTGCCGTGCTTTTCTTTTCTTCACCAACAACATTTCTCAAATCTAATATACCTCTAGGATGCATTCTAGTAAAAATCTATAAAGGTGTCTTTCCTTTACTCCTATTCACAGATTTGTTATATAAAAATTCAGCTTGTGCCAATACCATGTTCCAATTACTTGGCTTATTCCCAACTAAACATCTCAGCAAATTACCCAAGCTTCTATGTCATCCATCCTTGGCATAGGAAACTTATATTTCACTATTACATTGTTAATGCCTCTAGAATCAATACACATTCTCCATTATCCATTCTTTTTAGGTGCTAATATAGTAGGTATAGCACATGGACTCAAGCTTTCTCTAATCAAACCTTTCTGCAACAACTCATGCACTTGTTTGTTAAGTTCATCATTCTCCATAGGTGACAATCTATATGATGCTTTGTTTGGAAAACTAGCTCTAGGAATCAGATCCATACAATAACTTATACTTCTTACAGGAGGTAAACCATCCAAGATATCATAAGCAATAATGTCTTTATAATCATTTAGCAACTCTGCAATTTCTTTTGGCACTTTGTCAATGCTAACATCTGTAACTCAATCACCACTAACTAACACTCGATTAACACTATTTTCTTGCACTCATTCTCCATTGACAAAACTCAATTTTCTTGGAATTATAACAAAAAAAACTTGGTTCTTTTTCATTTCCTTTTCAAATTGTTTCCCATTAATCATGCAAATTTTTGTAGTAGTACAATTAACCTCATCTAGACTTTCAATCAAAGGTAGCAATGTTTGTTTCTTCCCATTTACCCAAAGAGTATATTGATTCAATCTTCCATCATGTACAACATATCTATCATATTGCCACGATCTACCCAACAAAATATGACAACAATCCATGGGCATAATATCATACAAAACTTCATCAAAGTAATGTCCAATTTTGAACTTCACAAGGCATTTCTCACTTACCAAAATCTTATGCTCATCTTTGATCCATGAAACATGAGAAGGTTTGGGATGTTTCAGCCTCTCCAACTATAACTTTGTAACTAGCTCTTCTGATGCTAGATTTGTAGAACTTCCACTATAAATGATCACTTTGCAGCATTTTCCAACCATCTTACATCTTGTCTTGAAAAGAATTCTCCTTAAAATAGGTTCCTCATCACTTCCCTTATTACATAAGGTTCTTCTCACCATCAAATTTTCTCTAGCCTCAGATCAACTTGGTGAACCCTCATCATCTTTTTGAATCACAACATTTTTGTTACCTTGCCTACTTTTAGAGAATCTACATTCAAAAGATCTATGTCCCTCTTTGCCACATCTAAAACAATTACCATGAAATCTAGCTCTAGAATAGGAATTACCTCTTCCTTGGTAAGAATTAGTGCCTCCTTGGTAAGACTTACCACTTTTCCATTTAGTCTTGCCTTTTTCATCATTCTTCCATTCAAATTTTCCTTTATCCAACATAGAACTATTAGATCTACCACTTTCTCCATAGGATCTACCTCTACCTCTTTAGAATATACCACCTATACCTCTTTGTCTTTGTTCATGTTTTTTTGTCAACATCTCCTCAGCTTTCAAGGCATATTGATATGCTTCTTCAACACTTTCCAACTTCACAAAACTTATTTCATATTTAATTCTAGATCTCAATCCATTAATGTACCTTGTAATTTTCTCAACATCATCATCCACATGTCTAGATCTAATGTCTATAGAATTCTTCAGTATATTCTTTCACAATCATGTCCTTTTGTTTCAAATTTTGTATTCTTCTCAATAGGCTAACTTGGTAATGAACAAGGAGGAATTTGTTCTTTACCTTGTTCACCATCTTTGGCTAAGTTCTAATCTTCTCCTTTCCTCTCCTTTTTCTATCATTTCATAAGTGCTCCCACCATAGTGATGCATGACCTTTTAACCTAGTGGCTACAATCTTTACCTTTCTATTATCAAGAGTTTTTTCATACTCAAAGAACTTCTCCATATTAGAGATCCAATCCAACACAGCATTGGTATCCAATTTTCCATCATAAGGAACCATTTCTATAGCAGGCTTTGAATTTTCCCTAGACAACACTTGTAACAATCTTTCCTCATCTTGATCTTCTTCAAGTTTTGCATTATGGTTTGGTGCTGCTACTTCATCATCACTTACATCATCAAGATGTGCTCCTCTCCTCTGGGCTATCTCCGTAGCATCTAATCTAGCTATAGTGTCTCTCAACTAATCCAATATAGCATCATTGAAATTTCCTCTACCACAAACCATCTTTACAAATCAAGTTTCCTCAAGATCATAACCCTCTGCAAGTTATAGGTCAAATTCGTAGATCTACAACCCTACAACCAAATCCAAATTAGGGTTCTACATGATCCAATCTCCACAAGGATGAACCTCAAGCTCTGATACCAACTAACGTAGGCAAGGGATGAATAACTAGGGCCAAAGGCTCACCCAGCTATCTAAATCACCCTGCAAGAGTTAACACAACACAAGCAAGCACAATGAACAACAACCAAAGAAGGACGAAGAATGAAATATTTTTATTGATTCATCAAAACATCTTCATACATGCTCAACTATAAGGCCTTCTAGGTTATGGCCAATTATGATACATTCACTTACAAAGTTCCAACAATAAATTTGCACCTTCAGATCTACTTTGAAATCTTCTTCTCTTAAAACTTACCTAACTCTAAGCCTAAACACTCTATATAAACTTGTCAAAATGGCTTACAAATTATTCTAGAACATTACATAAGAGGAAGGCTGACCCAAAAATGGTTTGGACTCATCTCAAGAAAAGATCTTAACATAAATTTTGTGAATGAAATAAATCCTGCAAGTCAACTCACAGAAATCACATCCAAATACTGACACTCAGCATACACTGGGTAACTCGACACATGAAGAGTACTATAGTAACTCAGTTCCAACTAAGTGCTATAGTAACTAGACACATGAAGAGTGCTACACCAACTTGGACCAACTAAGTGCTACAGTAACTCAGCACATGAAGAGTGCTATAGTAACTCGACACATGAAGAGTGCTATAGTAACTCAGCACCAACTAAGTGCTCCAATAATGCAGCACCAACTGAGTGCTAAAGTAACTTGGCACCAACTAAGTGCTATAGTAACTCGACACCAACTTGCAAAATGAACAAAATGAGTAGGATGACAAGGCAACCCAAGATGCTCATGCATCATAACAAGTGAGTGCAATGTTATGAGTTGTGATGTGAAGTAGTACTATGTGAGATATAATGCAAATTGATATCTGCACAGTCATTCTTCTTATGAAGAAGTGAAAATCAAAAGATTTGTGAAGTGCAACAAATAATCTAGTATTGTATATCTATTCTCTTGAAAAACTTATTGTATAGTTGCATGTTAGGATAGTGAGCTCTTTTTGCACACATTTGTATATGATCTAGCAACTCCTAATAGGGTTGAGGCTTCTAACAAGGCCTAAGTCTCCTAATAGGGACTCAAGACACTATACATGTTTCATAGACTCCTAACAAGGTCAACATCCTTAACTGAATATTTTATATAGTGAACCATCTTGTGGGTACCATCCCCACTAGGGTTTTCCCTTGGCCAAGGTTTCCCTAGTTAAAAAATATGGTGTTATGAGTTCTCTTCTTGTATGGTTGCTTATTTTGTTTAGCACTATTAGTATTCTTTCTCATGCATATGGAAAAGTAATTAATAAGATTTAGTTGTGGGTAAAAGAATTAAAAATATTGATTCACCCCCACCTCTCAATATTATCTATTTCTAACACTACCTTTGTACCAATTTGTAGAATCCTTGAGAACCTATTTGTTATTTTTGCTAAAGCTAATTTGAATACAATTTCTTAGATTTGGCACTTATAGAATGTACATTTTATCAAAATGACCATCTTTTGGGAATATATATTGTGACTGTTATAATTCCATACCAATTAAATGTTTCCTCTAAATTATCCATTTCAAAATGATTTCCAATGTTAATTTTAAGCCTTCCATGGTTCCTAATTTTCTATTTTTTCTAGAACAATTTTGTTTGTAATTTATTTAAAAAAGATTGTGCACATTATAGAGTTGATCCAAGTAACACTTTTTATATGTTAAATTGTTTCACCTAACTAATTTATATGGTGATATAATATATTCTTATAATTGTTAATATTACATAAATACACTATGCAAAGTTTTGGATCATTAAGAGTTCATTTAATATTTTCCTCACCCTCACCTGACATAAATAGTAATTTTAATAATTTTTTTGTTTGTGGGATCAAGAAAATGATCAAAGGATCTCTTTAATGTTGAATATCTCAAATCTCTCAATGAGTTTTAAAGAAGTAATGATTTCTCCATATTCTCATGTTAGAAGACTACACATTGTTCAATTACTATGGTATATCATTTTGATGTGGTTAGTATTTTAAGTCCATTCCAAATGCAATTTATTAAATATAATAAGATTTCTAAAGATGCCAAAACTTATATTATTAAGTTAAATTTAATACAGAAGGAAAGAAGAATATAAATGAAGACCAGTATGCTTTAATGAAATAATATAAATATAAAGACATTTCACTTGAATGAGATATTTCAAAATGATATAAAACTCAAAAATAAAGATCTCATTGGCAAATCTTAAATTATCTAGGAAACAGTCAAAATTTATTCAAATTTAGCTTATTGAATCTGTAATCAAACTAATAGATTCTAATAGGGAGAATGACTCAAAATATCTCTTTGATACACATTGTTTCCACAATGGAGTATAGGGAGGGTGCATGAGAATAATGTCTCTCTTATTAAAATCAAATAAAGTTTCCATAAAAGATTCACATATGATTCCATGAACCATAGGTATGCTTCTACAGATTAGGCTTTCAACTAGATAGAATACCCCTTAAATGATGGAGGCCCTTTTTTTATAATTATATATAATTTCACATTCACATATGTTCAATTTTAATTTGAAGATTTTATATTTGATATGCTGATGAGATTTGATGACTTTTGAACTAATAGATTCCCTTAGCTTCATAAATTATGTATTTATACTTTAGATTCCATGATGGGTCCAACATTATTTTCCCCTATGGAAAGGAGAATGACTTTTTGCATGATCTGTAAACACAAGAAAAACTTCATCTCACCAATCATACTCATCTTAAACTCATTCTTCATTTCATTAGAAAACTCATCACTTTCTTCATCATTACCTCCAAATATTATGTCATCAACAAATATTATAATTATTGCTCAATTTATTTTAAATATATGTTATTGTCAACCATACCTTTAAATGATCCTAATTTTGCCAAATATTTGTCCAATCTTGCATACCAAGTTATAGGTGCTTTCTTTAGACCATACAATTCTTTCTTCAATCTACATACCATGTCCTTTTCTTTTTTCAAGGGGAGTCCTTCTGGCTGCTTAGTGTATACTTCTTCTTCAAGTTCTCCATTTAGAAATTTTGACTTTCCATCCATTTGATACACTTTAAACTTCTTGCTTAACCCATAATCCAAGATTACTCTTACTACTTCCATTCTAGCAATAAGGGAAATTTCTCTTCATAATCTATACCTTCTTACTATGAATATCCTTTGCATACCAATCTTTCTTATATCTCACCACTTCATCTTGTTCATTCATCTTATTTCTGAATACCCATTTAGTTCCTATAATATTTTTTTTCTTTAGGTCTAAGAACCAATTCCCATGTCTCATTCTTCTCAATCTAATCTAATCCTTATTTCATTTCTTGAATCCAATGATTATCCTTGCATTTGCCTCATCTCTAGTCTTGGGTTCAACTTGATAAATCAAATATAATTCCTCATGTACTATGTTTCTTGTTATCACTTCTATGTCTTTACTTCCAATGATTTGATCAACAGGGAGATTCATTGTTAGATTCTTGTTTGGTGTGGGAGTTTCTATTTCAACTCTCACTTCTCCTCTTGGTTTAGATCATTATTCTTCTCTTTCTTCAAAATTTTAAAAATCATTCTACAAATCATTGTTAATCTCAAAGAAAAATTTAGTATTCTCTCTAACAAGTTTAGGGTTATCTTCTTCTTCATTAGAAATATAATCATCAATAATAGTTACTAAAGATATTAATTCCTCTTTCTCAACTAATCCAACTCCATCATCTTCTTCATCACTCTCATTCAAGAATCTTTCCATACTTGTTTTAGATTATTCATCATCATCAAAAACAAAATTATTTCTAGTTTTCTTTACTCTCTTATGGCATCTAGATGAAAGAATGAGCAAATTCCTTACATGTCCAATAAATAAAAAATTTCATACCTTCACATTCTATTTTCATAAGAAAAGAAATTCCTTTGTTGATCTTCTTGTCTTCCTCCAATCTAGATGTATCTTTACTTATTTTGTAGAAGTAGGTTTATTCTTTTGTATGCAACAAAAATATTTTGGATCTCAAAACTCAATGTTATGTTCTGTACATAATTTTGATGCCTCACTAGGGAACTCCATCTTTTGAATATCAAAATTTACTCTATTAGTCTTCATACTTTCTTTTTTGAAATAACCCATCATTGATCTCCCAAATTTATTAAGATTCTTCTTCAAGGACCTAATGCTCTGATACAAATTGTTAAAAAGTAAATTCCACCAAGATAACTAGGGGGTGGGTGTGAATTAGTTATCCAACTATTAAAACAATTATCAACCTTATTAATCCTTAAAAATGTGAAAAATATAATCAACAACCATAACAAGATACTCATAAATAATAACACCAGATATGTTAACCAGGGAAACCCTTGATCAGAGGGAAAACCTTGATTGGGATGGTACGACAAAATGATTTACTAATATAAAAGTTCCTTGTTAGAGGATGAAATCTGTTATGAGCCAATGAAAGACATTTAATACATATTAGTCCCTATTAGGAGACTTTGAATCCCTGTTAGGGATTCCAACCCTATTAGGAGTTGTAGATTGCATATGGACCCACTATCTAAACAAATTAAAGGGAAATACCACTCAACTCACTATCCAAGTAATCTTTGTATTAATCCTTGCAAAATAATAGAAATGTATAGCTCCTTCTCTGTCCTCTAACTAAACTTATCCTCTTCTAATATCAATACCAATTCACCAACTTTGCATCCAATAATCCCTTGGATCACTTACTCACATTTACTAAATACTTCACATATCACACTTTAATTGCATTAGTCACACTCTTCATCACAAGGAAAATAACATTTCTTTATACCATATCCTTGAAATAATTCCTTGAGTCAGCCTTGAGGCCCCCCCAATTAATTATAAGAGGACCTCATTAAGATATTACAAAAGTTTACATCTTTTCTTAATTTCAACTCATTGTCAGGTCACAATCTTTACAACTTCTCACATGTGACCCCTCTTACCTTGTGCACTTGCTAATGTTATCACTGGGTTGTCTATTTTTAGTCTCTAACTACACATATCATGATTCTATCTTAGTAAAGAGATACACATCAATCATCAAAAACCACTTATTAGGTACTTTGTTTTCTTACTATCTTCTATAAATCAGAATATCTTCTTCATGTCTTTGACTCTCTCTATGCGAACTTATCCATATCATCAAGATATAGTGTAGATTACATCCTTAACTTTGTGTTACTTGATCATTAATACATAGTCTATATAACCTTGCTCTTTTTCTACTACTCTGCCACTCTTCACAAAAAAAATGCTATGTTCATGTCAATGAAAAACATAGTGATGAATGCAACATTTCAATCGTGCTAACAATCTCCCAAGTATTCTAGAAATACTTATAATACTCCCAAAAGGAATACCATCAATATTAATGCTAACAAAATCACCTTAATAAGTAAATCACAAGAAGTAGAGATAAAGGAGTGATGCAAAGAAACAAGGTACATGAAGAACTATGTTTAATTTCTCAAGTTGAACTTAAGATTGTTGATTGATCTTGCAAAGATGATTATTGGATGAAAGCTATAAAAGAATAACTAGAGCATATAGAGAAGATATAGACTTGCTAATAAATAAGAAAAGAAGAAAATTGAGGATGCAACAATACAATGTCGTCATAAATTATATTAAATGCTCCTACAGCTACATTCTACTTTTCCTAATGAGATGCAAGAAATTATTGATGCAAGGTGGTATTATATCCTATAAATGGAAAAAGACATCATTAAAAAATCTCTTATGGAATTTTAAGTAGTGCTAAGTCTTCAGGATGCTAAGAGATCGCAAGAAGATCACCAGTAAGGGAAAGGGAAACCATAATTATTGTGGAAGATAATCTGAGATAACATGATGAAATAGTTGTTATGTAGAGAAAGATTCTAAATGTTGATAAGAAAACTCAAGGAGACTCATCAATCATTCAAGTTGATGATATCTTTATAGTTGAAGAGATAATTGGCAATGTGGTACAAATAAATTTTGAGATAGGTATAATAGGTAGAAGCACCACAAGAGAAATCACCAATAGGTGAGATTAGAGATGTTGACATAACCAGTCAACTAGGATTATCTAACTGATGGGTAATGACAGTTACAATTAAATAAAAATATGGTCAATAAGAATAAAAATAGGAAAATATTGAAGAAGAATATCAAGTAATAAGAAAGATAAGTCTTGAGTGAAGTATGCTAAAGAAAAACTATGGTGAACATTTTTATAGAGGAATAAGTTGAAGGTTTAGGTGAAGAGAAAATCATTCCTACAATAGTGAATTCTAATAAGTTGAAACCTAAAAGATTAAAGTAATATTAAAAAAATGGTAAAGAGAAAATCAATTAGAGACAAGAAGAGGAAAAGACAAGTATTCAAACAAGCCAAAAATGTCTTAATTGAGATGCAACTTGAAGTAGAATGTAATAGAAATGATTAAATAATTGATCATTTTGATAACTTAACTAAAGAAATCTATGGTCAAGAGATAGACTTGGGGTCTACAAAAATGAGCATGGTTGAAGAAAACATGGAAAATAAAATGATAGGAAAATTAGTAGAAAAGGTTACTAAAGTCAGAGGTTAGGTGTCTTATTTAGTGAAGCACATTGAAGAAACAATAATAGAAGTTGGAAATACATTTGCCAAGATATCAAGTACTCAAATTTCTTGAAGGATTTGGACAAACAAAAAGGTGAAGCATTTTAAGAGTTCAAATAACCTAAGAGATCAACAAGTGATTTAATATCAAGTCCAATTATTACATTAAGTGAAGAAGACTTTTTAAAAATGAGGCATATATAGGTAGATAAAGATAGTATAATTATGAAAGTACTTAAAAATTAGGCACATCTATCACCCATCTTTGAGGCTATACAATTTTTTTAAAAATATAATAGAGGAATAATTGGCATTACCTAATGCAAACTCAATTGACAGATTGGATGAGAAAGCAACTAAAATTAAAGAATAGTTTATTTCCTTAAGTCACTAAAAGAAAATATAAGAGACATCACTAGAGTCAAAAAAGGATAGTTATAAGGTTATCTTTAACATAAGAGAAACCACTATATATTTTTATATTAGTAAACTAGTCTAAGAGATCTCTCGAGGGAAAGAACCATAAATAAAACCCATATATATTACTCATTTAATACATATGATATAAAAGATTAATTTATGCATCCCTAAGGCATAGCAATGTTACTGGAGTGACTAGAAATTTAACTTATATTGGTCATATAAAATGCTCCATTAATAAACTTCTAAACTGCTAAAAAGAGACTCTAAATTAATCACCATTAACAAGGTTGCAAAAGATCACATAATGCTATACATCACACCTTTGGTATTTTTGTCAAAGGGAGAGGAGTCCATAGATCAAATGGGAGAATATCAATTAGACACAAGGAGTTAAAAGATAGGCATAAAGATCAAATTGGGTGAATCTAAGATCATGGGGAGAAGTTTAGAGGGTAAAAAGAAAATGAGGATAGAAAGAGAAGATCAACAATAAGACTATAGATAAAAGAATGGTTAGTATGAACTAAGGGGTAGTTTGAATCTCAATGATCTAAAATGTACTACCATGAATACCAAATGGGGAGATTGTTGAAATTTGAGACCTTAGAGATAGTACAAAAGGAATGGAGAGTTATATGGTAACTATATGGTTTTAATTTATGGGAATCCATAAAATCCATAGCATTGATTGGTAAGAAGTAAGTTTGCACATTCCAATAGGTTAATTGGTACAGACACAAGATATTAGTGAAGGTTGGACACCTGTAACAATTAGGGATCACTAAGTGGTGAATGAAAAATGTAAGACAGTTTTAAGAGGATTTGTATCTCATCAAGGAATATGTCAAATATGGAAAGGTGATCACATTGGATATTTTGAAGCTACAAAGTGATGGAGAGTTAGTTGAGTCATTGGATCAATATAAAGAGATTATATAAGGTTACATTGGGATAGGAAATTCATTTCAATCTATCCAAGTGGAAGATAGGTAAATCAAGATGAAGGCCAACCCTATTAGATTAACTCATCAAAATATGTGAAATGCATGATAAGATAGAGAGGGAAACCTAAATTTTAAATAAAGGGTCAAGATTAAGAGGCAAAAGAGTACAAGAAAATATAAAGGTTTTGAAATATGAGTTGTATATGAGGAGTGCATGAAGTGAATGATGTATGAAGGTTAATCAACAAGAGAAGAAAGGTAGCAAAGGAAGTTCAGTGCTCAAGACATAGAACAAAGAATTACATAGTGTAGTAATAGAAGTTTAGAAAGAAAATTTGATTTGACAACAAAGGAGTCCATTAAATAAGATAAGAAATTTAGTTGTTTGCTAATAGTTACAAATAGTAAATCCTTGAATAGGGGGAACCTTGACAAGTTTTATATAAATCCTCTAACAAGGTAGACTATGAAAAGACTTTTATAAATCCTTCAACAAGGTAGATCCTAGCATTTTTTTTTGTGTTTCTAAAAAGTTAAAAATCCACTCCTAATAGGGTGACCCCCAAAAAGGATAATTATATGCTCCTAACAAGAAAACCCATTTATCATAGTAGTGAGCTTTGTGGGCATCATTCTCTTTGCATTTTTCACCTTCTAAAAAGGATTTTTTGCATAACCAAAATCATTGTGTCATGTGTTATGTATGTGTGGTGATTTGATATTGTTACTATTTATTTGTTGATACTAGTCATATCTTTTACTATACATAAGTTAGTAATTCAATTCTAAAAATCAATGGTTAATGTTCATAGACATTTAATAATAGTGAGTCACTCTGTAATGCCTCACCAAGGGATCCAAAAGAATTAACCTAAAGTTTCACTAAGTTTGGTAGCTTTTTTTTTTTTTTTTGAAACATGAAAGTTAAACCATTCACATCATACCCATAGTAGTGGAAGCAATAACAACATTTAACTAAAAGTATACATAAACATACATAATAGGTTACATTCCTTAAGGATCCCTTAACGTTGATTCACACTTAAATTAACTAATATTAATTCCATCTAATTCCACATCCACGTGAAATAATAATGAAAAGTCCAACATTCTTAAACATTATACTTTTGTTCCAAATGTCCCTTAGTCAATTACATTTTAGATTGCTCAATCATCCACTGTACATGTCACAGGATATGAAAAAAATAAAAGAATATACATGTGTGAAAATAAAGTACATCATCCTATTCTAAATCCATGATGCAAGTGCAATATAGTAAATAAAATCACATGTCATACATGATACATCATCAACATCCATCGTAACAGATAACCAAAAATCACAACACATAATTATCTAAGTGCATAGTTCCTCCCATCGTAAATAGCATCATTAGACCATCATGGGCCCTAGTCATCCCTCTGTGCGTAACATCCCAAGTCATCGAAGAGATAATTAGTATTATCATAGTAGGAATGTCACTCCTAAAACATACTACATCATATGCAGAAAGAAATCTAACATGCTACAACATATACATCAGAAATCTAATCATGCAAAATAAGGCATAAGATAAGTAAATAACATCATCTATCATATGCTAATCATCAATATAAAGATACGTGTCAATCATCATAATCCAAGAACATAATGAAGATAGATGCCATCAAATATTACTCCAGCCACGATGTCTCAGACAGATCTCAAATGGTAAGAGTGAAAAAGCACTACCACCCGATCGTGTGGGACCTAAATGACCACACCCACTGTGCTAAGGAGATAATCTCAAGTCCCAAACATGCTATCAAATCACATAACACAAACACTCTCTAAGTCTAGGAATCCTAAAAGTATACTAACTCAAAGGTTCCAACTTAAACTGACATCTAATCCTAGAGGCACACAAGACACATAGGAACCTACTATGTAAGCGGGAAAGTGTCATCGAATGGATCATCCTAGAGTTACCTTGTAGTCTCTCTATAGACCTCAGCCCCCTAGTGATCCTTATGTAGTGTAAGGTCTCTCCTCACATGTACTTATTAAATATGAATTTATTTGTTAAATCTGTTGTAGGAGATTAGAATGGATATGAAGTAATGTTATGTTGTGAAAGTCATAATATAATTTAGAGTAGTTGATACATCCATGTTTTAATACTCAATGATTCAAGAACTACTACATTATCTCAACTATTTAAACAATAAAATTTTACTAAAAATGATACAAGGCATTTTCACCTGATGATAAGAGTGTTGATTTTGGTACCTTGATGATTAGATTATACGCATTCAGATAGTTTAGTATGCCATAATTGGTGATGTTTATGATGTTAGGTATATGCATGCCTAAAGATGATTATTTTAATATTTTAATCTAAATTAACATATAAGTTATATTGATTTTGTAATTTTTGATGATTAAATGCAAGCACAAATGAACTAAATAGTTGATTATTTGAAAGATGGATGTTTTAATTTATGTGATTTTCTTGTGCTACTAATGTGTGCAATGAGTGTGCAAGATATTTTAGCCAAGAAATCTAATGGAGAAACAAAACTAAACCCTATGTACTATTTGTGGGAACCAAGGTTAAATCTGGTGAAAGATGCAAACCCCATCGTTTGTATTTTATTTGTATTATGGATTGAATTAATGTATCATTCTGTAATTAGTAAATGTTAATGTTTTGTAATAGTGTTTTTATAGTGTTGCTTGACACTTGTGAATTGCATATGCATTCTAGCATGATAGTTAGGGTTAACTGAGTAACCTATGGACCTAAGTCGAATGAAGTTAGTGCCCTTTTTGCTAATCTATTTTTAATCGAGTTTAGTTACCCCTAATCCAAATTAGTGCTTAATCTACTTTTTGGAGTTGTTAGATATTCCTAAAATTTTTCTAGCATTTGTTTAGTTCCAAATCAATTCCTAAGGCCTTAAATCATGAAATCTTAAAACCTAAGGGGTATGGGTATGGGTTCGGGGTATTTTTCACCCCCCTAGCCCCTTTTGTTGACTTTTGACGTCACTTAAAAAGTTTATTTTTTCTCTAGTGCGAAAATAGAATGATTTCACCATGGGTTGAATGACCCTAACCTCACCTTGAGGTTAGCCTTAGGTTTAGTTGAGTTAGAAACCTCTAGATTTTTAGGCAAGTGGAGGAAGTTATTGCCTTTTTAGGTGGTTGAGTTTGGATCTTATTTAGAAGCATTTTTGAGTAGTTTTGATTGTTACCCAATCTCTAGTTTTAGAGTGAAGTTTTGGAAGATTGAAGGCAAGGAAGGAAAAGCTCTTCTCAACTTGTTCATTTTACCATAACCTCTTTTTGAAGGTAGGAGTTCTTCATCTCCTTTGTTCATGTTTTTCATGTTGTTTCATGCTTGGTTCATGCTTATGTTATTGTGTTGTTCAATGGTATGATTGTATGTATGTTGGATATGCTTGGGATGGATTGAAACATGTTTTATTGAATGTTTTTCCTTCATGTTTTGATTGAATTTCAAAGTTCTCTTGTATGGGTGTTTTGGCATGACTCATCCTCGGATAGGGTAGAAGTGGCCAATTTTTAGAAAGGTCTTCAGTTGGACTCCAATAGTGTAGAGTCTCTTCTCAAGATGAGAAGAGGGAGAGAGGGTAAGGTGTTATGGCCCCCTACTTGTTAGCACAAACAACATATGAGTTTTGGCATGTAAGAATGGAAGTTCTTAAGTTATAGCCCTGATTGGGCACCTATTTTGGTGTTGTGACTAACATCTTCTATTGGAAAAATCCACCTTCTCCCTTCTGCTGATTCAGTGTTGAACTTATTGTGCAAAACTAGGATGGGGATGCATACTTGATTTGTTCTTCATATTATGTTTTTTTTTATGCTGGGTCAGTTCTTGTCTTCTCCATGATTCCCTTGATGCATTGAAGATATTGAAAAGGATCCCTTGTGAAGGACCTAGAAGAGAATTCATATTGTATTGTAATATTATGTAAAAAAAAAGGTATTTAAATTTTTGTTGTAGTGGCAAGGATGTCAAGTTTTCTTACTGGTTCTTTCCCGATGGAGCCTTGAACCAGGTTGATTAATAAAAGAGAAAAGATTGAGAAACTTTCTTGCATTGTATCTTATGTTATTCAGATCTTGCATATGTGTATTGAAAAGTAGATAAAATGGTGATGTTCAATTTTGCAAATTTTCAAGTTCAAATATGTTAAGAAAAAATTGCATTTGAGTTGTGCTTAAATTTTATAATTATACAATTTGTATGAGGAAGTGAAGTGAATTTATTTGAATAATTGTTTATTACATTTAATCTTATTATCACTTTTAAATATTAAAATAAAAGAAAATTTGTTGGTGTATTTTTTCCCTATATTTTTTGGCATCATATTTTGGCATCAGAGCATGGTTGCATAAGACTTGGGCAACAATGGGTCCATGTAAAGTGTAGACATTTAAAACTACATGAATTAAACCTCCTCTTGCATTTTCGTATTTGATTGGAAGGAGAAATAATCCTAGGTTATTGTATTAACAAGACATTTAAACTCTATGTTATAATCAACTAAAAAAATAAGATATCCCTCTTGGCTAAATTAATAGATTTGAAATCTATACTTAGACAAAAAAAAATGGTCCTAAAAAAAAAAAAATCTCCTAGAGAAAATATGCTCTCTGGAGTTTGTATGGAAAAATTTTAATTCCCTTTTTCAACAGAACATATTCTCTGAAGATTCCTTTTTATATCCATTTGTTGTTAAATTAATAAATTTAAAATACCATCACATAAACATAAATAAATAAAAAGTGGAACCTCATAACTATCCTAATACTATCCTAGCCTAACCACTAAAACTTTACCTTTAATTCTACCCTTCTCCTTAGCAGGCGCAAGCCTTTTTTGACTAAGTGTAAAACATTAATGCACTGACTCCACCCACCCTCCTTCGATTGGTCCTTTGGTGTTCACGTACCCCATGCAGAGCTGGTCACACTTAGATTTGATTGGAGGAGGCATGTATGTTTAAAAGATAAGCACATTAAAGTGCTATGGCAGAGAGACCACTTTGGGGGGCGGGGGGGGGGGGGGGGGGTGCATGTTAAATATGATGACTTCTTACCCAATGTAAACCCCCATGCAATTTTGGCAGGGCCACCTTGAAATTAATGAGGGGTCTCCTCAAGTCCCTATGTACCCTACATGTGAAGTCAGATTTAGACAAAACCTTGGGTAGTGCTCAACTTTGACACGTGTTCCAAGGAAGAGTGGGTGGGTAAGGTTGGCAAGTTTGGGGTGGGGCAGCATGCCTACATAAGGGAGTGGCAGTTTAAAGCTTGTGCAAGTTTTTTTTTCAAAATGCATATGGATAGAATGGTGTGACGTGGTGTGTAGTGGAGTAGCTAGGCATTAGGGAGAATGGCCTTATTCTCTCACTTCCCCCTCCAATCATGTCGCCTCCACCCTACTTTGAGGAAAATTTCTCTTGACAGGCATGCCATGGAGGAGATGGTCTAGCAAGATGAGGTTAGCACACTGAGTGCTTAGGGCAGGATGCCAAAACTTGGGAAGGGGATGACAAGCATCTTGGCAAGTGGCCAAGTTGGGTGGGTTGGTTAGAATAATAAGTAAGGTTATAGGTTAAGGTAATGATAAGTAGCTATTGTATTTATTTATTTATTTAGTGTGCAAATTTAATTATGTGTGTTTAAATATTATGTTAGTAGTATTGTAAGATAGTGATAGGAGTTTTAATTAGTATTTGATAGCCAATGGATTATATTATTATGTAGAGGGGATCTTCTAGATAGTAAATAGGTAATTTCTTTTCAATGTGTTTTTCTTCTTTTATGTTAGGTGAATGTATTTGAGGAATAGGAATTAGAATTATGATTGGGAAACATTTTGTTAATAAGGATTTCTAGTTCTTTAGTGGCTAGCTAAATATTCTAAGTGTAAGGTTAAATTAGGGAGTATGTGTGATTGGAATGTTGTAAATTAGGTAGTGGAGATGACTTAAGTTTAAAGTATAAGAAGTTTAGTATAGTGTTAGATGTTAAATTAGTGGTAATTCTTAGTGAGTTAATGGTTTCTTTTTAATTTTAATATTATGTTAAGTTAGTTATGTTATGTGATTTTTCTAGGATAGTATTAATGTCTTAGTTGCTAATTTAATTTGGCATTACATCATTTTGTTTGGTTATAAATTAGTTTCTTTCAATATAAATTATCTAAGGTCATAAGTTTTAGTGTTATGAAGTAGGTAGGTTATAAGGTAGTTTAGGAGAAGTAAGCTAGTTAGTAGATGATGATTATTATTAGAAATTTAGAAAAGATAATTAGCAATTAGTGTTTTTCTTTTCAATAGAATATTCTTTCCAAGTTTTAAGTGAGTGAATAGGATTGATTTTAGGAGAGAGATTTGATAGTGTAATTACAACCCAGAATACAACTCTACTGATACTATTATCCCCACATGTTTAGATTCTTCAAAAAAAAATGAATGTATCAAAAGAGGATGAAAGGGGGACTCATTTTAGTGCCGTCGCATTTTGCACTTTTGAGTGAGTTTGGATCAAGGCAAACTGCTTTGTATAGTAAACCCTAATCATAGGGTGGTGTCGATTAAGTGAGCTATGAAGTTTGTATGTGGGATCATTCATAGGTTGGCATGCTCTTTAAACCACCATCTAATTTCAATTCAAGATCCCTACAATGTATTTGGAAGACCTAAGATTCGCCATTTTCCTCAGTGAGCCTAGTACGACTGCATTATGTCAGTAATGTAAATTTTGTAAGTGATTGGATTTATTTCCTTATTTGTTTGATTCTAGATTTTTGGTAATTTTAATGTTCTTTTCTTTTTGCCAGCAATGTGATGTGGGGCTATTTAGCCAACTGTATTATTGATGATTCTATTTTGCCTCTAAATCATGTCTTCACTTCTTGGTTTACAATTTTACTATTGTGGCCACTCTTTATTTCTTTTATTTTTAGACTTTTGCATTGGATGTTTCATCCTTGATGTTAAATTTAAATTTTGAGGCACTGTCTTGTGAATTTATTAGCAAAGTGACATATGATGAGCCTACCAAAGGAATTCTTGACAATCATGTGATTGCACAACATTAGGGTATGGGGTTATTAGTGAGAGTATTCATGCCCCTCCCTCTCCCAGGACTTTGAGTATAGGACTAGTGTTTTCTATTGACTATTATGAGTAATGAAATTTCACCCCAACATAAATTTGGTTAAGGTTACGAGTTAACCAAATGGACTTCTAGATGGAAAGGTGCATGTGTAGTGATGGATTTGTTGAGTATCCTATCAAGTATCAGCGTGTCGTGGAAACTCTAAAAGGAAAGTATTTAACCTTGAATAAAGGGACAAGTTGCTTATTATAACAACTTATTGAGGGAGGCTTGTACGACTATTACCTTGATGAGTGGGTATGTGGGATTCAAAACATCTTATGATATTATTATGGCTAGAGACTCTATATGTTTATTTATATTAGATTAGGAAGTTGTTTTTATGTGACCTATATTTTTTAAGCAATAATTTACCCTAGAAAATGTAACCACGTCAGAATTTTGGATTGAACTTCTCTTTTAACAATGGTAATCAGACAAATAGGTTACTATCCCTATGTATGTATGCGAATTATTAATCATTCTTTCAAAAAGAGTAAATCTTGGAATAAGTCTAGACAAGTTCTAGCATAGTATGAACATTTTAGTTGTGCGACTTCTAGGAGGATGTCAAGAGCTAGTGGGGGAGGATGTAAGGTCCCTCTTCGCATGCACTTATTAAATATGAATTTCTTTGTTAAATATATTGTAGGAGATTAGAATGGATATGAAGTAATGATATGTTGTGAATGTCCTAATAAAATTTAGAGTAGTTGATACATCCATGTTTTAATACTCGATGATTCGAAAACTACTACATTATCTCAACTATTTAAACAATAAAATTTCACTAACAATGATACAAGGCATTTTCACCCAATGATAAGAGTGTTGATTTTGGTACCTTGATGATTAGATTATACGCATTCAAATAGATTAGTATCCCTTAATTGGTGATGTTTATGATGTTAGGTATATGCATGCCTAAATATAATTATTTTAGTATTTCAATCTGAATTAGCATATAAATTATATTGATTTTTTAATTTTTGATGATTAAATGCAAGCACAAATGAACTAAACAGATGATTATTTGAAAGGTGGATGTTTTAATTTATGTGATTTTCTTGTGCTACTAATGTCTGCAATGAGTGTGCAGGATATTTTAGCCAAGAAATCTAATGGAGAAATGAAACTGAACCCTATGTACTCATTGTGAGAATCAAGGTTAAATCTGATGAAAGATGCAAACCCTGTTGTTTGTATTTTATTTGTATTGTGGATTGAATGAATGTATCATTCTATAATCAGTAAATGTTAATGTTTTGTAATAGTCTTTTTATAGTGTCTCTTGACACTCGTGAATTGTATATGCATTCCAACATGATAGTTAGGGTGAACTAAGTAACTTATGGACCTAAGTTGGACTAAGTTAGTGCCCTTCTTGCTAATCTATTTTTAATCGAGTTTAGTTACCCCTAATCTAGATTAGTGCTTAATCTAGTTTTTGGAGTTGTTAGATATTCCTAAATTTTTTGTAGCATTTGTTTGGTCCCAAATCAATTCCTAAGGCCTTAAATCATGAAATCTTAATACCCAAGGGGTATGGGTATGGGTTTGGGGCATTTTCCACCCCCCTAGCCCTTCTTGTTGACTTTTGAAGTCACTCAAAAAGTCCATTTTTTCTTTAGTGCGAAAATAGAATGACTTCACCATGGGTTGAATGACCCTAACACCACCTTGAGGTTAGCCTTAGGTTTAGTTGAGTTAGAAACCTCTAGATTTTTAGGAAAGTGGGGGAAGTTATTGCCTTTTTAGGTGGTTGAGTTTGGATCTTATTTAGAGGCATTTTTGAGTAGTTTTGGTTGTTACCCAATCTCTAGTTTTAGAGTGAAGTTTTCGAAGATTGAAGGCAAGGAAAGAAAAGATCTTCTCAACTTGTTCATTTTACCATAACCTCTTTGTGAAGGTAGGAGCTCTTCATCTCCTTTTTTCATGTTGTTCATGTTGTTTCATGCTTGGTTCATGCTTATGTTATTGTGTTGTTCATTGGTATGCTTGTATGTATGTTGGATATGCTTGGGAAGAATTGAAACATTTTTTCTTGGATGCTTTTTCTTCATGTTTTGATTGAATTAAATTTTTTTCTTGTATGGGTGTTTTGGCATTACTCACCCTCGGATAGGGCATAAGTGGCCATTTTGGGAAAGGTCTTCAGTTGGACTCCAACAGTGTAGAGTCTCTTCTCAGGATGAGAAGAGGGAGAGAGGGTAGGGTGTTATGGGCCCCTACCTGTCAACACAAACCATGTATGATTTTTGGCATGTAAGAATGAAAGAACGAAAGTTCTTGACTTATAGTCCTGATTGGGAACCTGTTTTGGTGTTGTTTCTAACATATCCTATTGGAAAAATCCACCTTCTTCCTTGTGTTGATTCAGTGTTGAACCTATTGTGTAAAAATGGGATGAGGATGCATGATTTATTTGTTGTTCATATTATGTTTGTTTTACACTAGGTCAGTTCTCATCTTCTCCATGATTCCCTTAATGCATTGAAGATATTGAAAAGGATCCCTTGTGAAGGACCTAGAAGAGAATTCATATTGTATTGTAATATTATGTAAAAGAAAATAGTATTTAAATTTTTGTTGTAGTGGCAAGGATGTCGGGTTTTTTTACTAGTTCTATTCCAACGGAGCCTTGAACTAGGTTGATTAATAAAAGAGAAAAGATTGAGAAAATTTCTTGCATTGTATCTTATGTTATTCAGATCTTTCATATGTGTATTGAAAAGTAGATAAAATGGTGATGTTCAATTTTGCAAATTTTCAAGTTCAAATATGTTAAGAAAAATTTGCATTTGAGTTGTGCTTAAATTTTATAATTATACATGTGTATGAGGAAGTTAAGTGAATTTATTTGAATACTTGTTTATTAAATTTAATCCTATTATCGCTTTTAAATATTAAAAAAAAAAAATTTGTTGGTGTATTTTTACCCTATATTTTTGGGCATGACATGCGGCCACTAGTATCCTCTCATATTGACAAGGCATACTACAGAAATCAAGGTCGAAACCAAGCATTATCTCTACTCCCATCCTAGTCTGTACTAGCACTCGAGGCAGGGGTGAGAAAAAGAAATTATCTTATTAGGTTCATTTAAGTCAGTATTAGGTGTAATGTTTTCACTTATTAAACAACTTACAATAAGTTATCTTGGTAGCCACTTAGGGCCCTAGCCCCCATTGCAAGCCACTTCCCAACACTACGAGTACATAACCTACCCTAGGCTCATGGAATCATAAATCACAAAGATCACCATAGTCTTATACAAGTGACTAGAAAAATACCTAAAGACAATCCACCATAAGAGCATCAAATCTCCATGAGAAATTGAAAAGAATCCATTGATAATCATGACCATGATAGTTCTCTATTGGCAATTGAAGGTATCAATGATAATCACAATATCCATTGGTTCTCAACAAGCAACCAAAAAGGCATATCAAGAAAATAATACTGATCAAAGACTCCAAAATGGTTGACTCAAAACATGTCACAACATGAAATCATCAAGATCAGATAAACACTTCAATCCCATCAAGGTGACTAGAAAGTAATCCAAATACAACTGATCAACAACTCATAAATGGTTACATAAATCATAGCTTATACAAGAAGACTAGAAACATATCAATCAGTAAACCACACACACCATAGAGCATGTCATCTCATAACCATGGTTCGGTTTAAAAGAATCAAAATCAAAAGACATCATCATGACATCACAAATCATAACCCCCAAGCCTCTGGTAGACATTCTATAACTGGTCAATAATCTAGTCAACCCAAAAACCCAAAACATATAGCATAGAGAAAGCACAAAATGCAAGCACATGTTTGGGTTTGCTAAAATAATTTAGTTGAGTTAAATATGGGGTTCTCAATTTTTCATTTAAGAGTTAAATATCAAGTGAAGAAATATTATTCATCTTCCCCACGTATTTGTTTGATAGATCAAATATTATCCCCCCCATAACTCTTTTAAAACAATTTTCTAAAGTACCCAAAAGATATATATACATGTTTAACATTAACTCCCATCGTGTTTTCAATAGAAAACATTAAAACTTTAATATGAACGATTACAAATTTCACCTCACTATTATCTACCCATCATCCTAGGACACATTAAATTCATTTTTATAATTAAATCAAATTTATATTAACAATCTAATAATTAAATTACTATGAGATAATCAATTATTAAATAATAAAACTTCATTGATAACAAATATAATAATTAATAATTATTTAATATATAATAATTAATATTTAAAATTTATTAATGTTTAATAATATTAATCTTTTTAAAAAAGCAACACAATATACATTAATAACATTTCATATTTCATAACATAATTTAAAAAAAAAAAAACATAAAACAAACCTATATATATACTGCCCTCGCAGGTATGCAGTACCCTTCTATGACATGGCCTGCGGTGACAACGGGTACAGAGTACCCCTATTGTTGTAGTACCTGCAACGATAGGTACATTGTAACCCATGGGGTAAATGGGCATGGGTTCGTCCCTCCATTAATTTGTTTTTAAATTTTATTTTTTATAAAAAATTTTTTAAATAATGTATTTTAAAAATGATTCAGAATAAAAGTTTACAAATAAATGTTTACCATATAACCTATTTTAATATCGACAATTATGATAGGATTTTAGAGCTATATATATATGTATATATGTATATATATATATATATATATATATATATATATATATATATATATATATATACATATATATATATGTATGTATGTATGTATGTATGTATGTATGTATATATATATATGTGTGTGTGTGTGTGTGTATACATACATACATACATATATATATATATATATATATATGATGCAGGAGCATCCAGAGGTATAAGGGCAATCCTATGTCAAACAAAAAAAAAGTACTTAGACTTAGTTTCTGTTTCATGTGTTTTCATTTTCGGATATCCATTTGGGTCAAATAAAGGTTCCAACTCTCATAGTTCCACTATTAGTGTTCTAGGATAGAGTATTTGAACACCTTGGGATATGTGTAAATGTCAAAAAAATATGAGTATGTAATTGAGCCATAATTTTGGTGAACTAGAAGGTGTAAATTGGTCAGAAGATTGTAATTGTAATTTAGAGCATTCCAAAAAAAGAATCAGGTCAAAAGGCCCCACTGTTTGAAAGTTATTGCAATTTTTCAATTTCTGGAGACCTCTTAAGAAAACTTCAAATTCAAGTTAGGGGCATTAAATGACCTTGAATTGGGCCAAAAAATGGAGGAGGAGTGAAGCTTGTCCATAGGGCTATAGAGCACTTTGAGAACTTTTCAAAAATGTAAACGATTCATCAATTGGAGCTACAATTCAAAAGTTATGCCTCCCGAAAGTTCGGTTACCGATTCTAGATTCTTCTAGATTTGCGTCGACTTCTAACGCAGCTACTGGAGCCTTCTACTTGGTCAGTGGATGCCAACTAGCACTTTCTAGAATGTATTCCTAATCCTTAAACCTCTGGGGTCTATTTAAGAACATTTTTGGCATTATAAAAGGCAGTTCAGAGTGGAGTTTGAGAGGAGGTACTAAAAGGAGAAATTATCTCTAGACTTATACTATTGTAAGCCCTTAGGGCATATTTTGAAGTTTATTTTCTCTGTACTGAATGTAATAGCATATTTACATAGTTAATACAATTTTCCCTTTCTCGTTTTGTCCATTCTGTGCTTCGGTCGTGTCCCCATCAAGTGGTATCAATATATATATATATCTGAATGTTGTGCACAAAATTATTTGGATGAAGAAATAAAATATATCCCATTTTAACCATCTATTCCCTCTGAAAGAATTAACCCACACCATCAAACCCTAGCCCATTAAATCACTCAGATCTATACATGGTGCAATTTTCTCATACCAAAATTTTAAATATCCATGACAAGAATGCATACAACCAAAATATTCAACACATGAAATTCTCAGAAAGTATTCAGAAGACACGATGGAGACAGGAAGTGGAAGAAGCAAAATAACATAAGAAAACATCATGAGTGTCTACTTGGACACTGATGATAATCCACTTCTCAAAATCTGTAGAGCAAGCTCCTTCCTTCTCCAATGCTTGCGGATCCACCCAAAAATGCTCCTCGAGCTACTAGGAGTGCCTGAATATAAGGACCTCTCAGGAAGCACCTAGAATGTCTCTAGAAACAACCAAAAGATAAGATAAGCATTGACAACTAAGCACGAGCCTTTTCCAACCTTCTAGATGAGTCACAAGGTTGTAGACACCATGTGCTTGATTTGTGTGCTAACTCCTACATTGTAGACGTTCATGCAATCAAGAGGTGTGCTTACTCTTAGGCATACTTACAACTTTTATTTTAATTCTTTTATTATTATTTTTATTATTATTTATTTATTATTTATTATTATTTATTATTATTATTAATTTTAATCTCTTTAATTTATTTCTTTTACTCAATTAATTTGCCACTTAATTAATTAAAATCAAAAAATCAAAATACTATGATATTATATTAATTTTTCCAAAATAATTAAATTATTAATTAAATCTTTTAATTTAAGACTTTAATTAATAGAAAATTCACCATAGACTTCCAAAATAAAATATGAAAACCCATTATAGAACAATCCATACAAAATCAGTCTAAGGGGTTAAAATCATGAATTAAATCATCCAATGCATTCAAAAGGTAAAATATCTCATATACTTGTCATACCTTTCTAGGACAAATGGTTTAAGAGTTTAGGATTTGGACTTGAGAATTTATCTTCCCTCTCTTACCATTGGGATAGTGCGATAGGGTACGCTTATCCTAGCAATTCAGGAAAGTCAATACTTGGTACCTGTAACCTACATAAAATCCATGCATGTACATGCTATATATATATATATATATATATATATATATATATATATATATATATATATGCTAAGCTAAAGAGGCAATGGCAGGAAGTGGTGTATCATGTGGATCCCAACTAGCAGGTGACTACAACTCCCATCCTTAACCACATTAGAAACACCATGCATAAGAAAACAAACATGCACACCATACACATGCAAGTATGGGGTAAGTATCCATAAGAAAATGCACGTGATAATAAACCATCTAACTAATCATAATCAATAACCAAAAATAATGTAATAATCATCATGCATACATGAAATGTAGAGTCTAAGTAATCTCATCATATATCAACTAAATCCATAGCACAATATCTGATAGTCTCAAAACAATGCTACTAACCATCTACATAAATTGGCCTAACAGAGTTTGGCAATGATAACAACAATGTATCTAGAAAAAATGTATCCTAGCATATTTTTTTGTATTTCTAACAAGTTAAAAAGCCACTCCTAATAGGGTGACCCCTCAAAAGGATAATTATATGCTCCTAACAAGAAAACCCATTTATCATAGTAGTGAGCTTTGTGGGCATCATTCTCTTTGCATTTTTCACCTTCTAAAAAGGATTTTTTGCATACCCAAAATCATTGTGTCATGTGTTATGTATGTGTGGTGATTTGATATTGTTACTATTTATTTGTTGATACTAGTCATATCTTTGACTATACATAAGTTAGCAATTTAATTCTAAAAATCAATGGTTAATGTTCATAGAAATTTAATAATAGTGAGTCACTCCCTCCCCCCCCCTCAGTACCTATAAATACTAACAAGGTACTTAAGAAAGAATGTATGAAAACAAAGAGTATGACCAAGTGGTGAAGAAGAGATTGAGAAGAAATAAGCTATAGTGTGAATATAGAAGAAAGAATTTGATAGGAAAGTAGTGTTGTAGACATATCAGTTAACTTGTTGTTTCCTAATAGTTGTAGTGAGGGAAATCCCTTAACTGGGTGGACCTTGAATAGGGTAGACCCCTAGAAGTATTTCTAAATCCTCTAGTGAGATAGATGAAAACATATCTTCTTGCACTTATAGTAGGGTGAAACCTTAGAAATGGTATTTGTAAGCTCCTAGTAGAGAAAACCTTCTTACTATAGTAAAAGGATCATGGGTATCACCCTTACTATGGTTTTCATCCTCTAAAAAGGGTTTCCACAATATACAAATTATAGTGTTATGTGTATTGCTTTTATGGTTAATCTTTGAATTGGATTTGTTTCATTTTAATAGTTATTTTTTGTGTGTTTTGGAAATAAATCTTTAGAATAATATGTTATGTTGAGCCCCCCTCCCCTATCCCTCTCCCCCTCTCTTAGTATCATCTCATACCAAAACTTAGTGTCAAAGCCTATTTCCTCAAGAAGATAAGATTAATCACTGTAGATGCAAATATTCCTCAAGATGGATATGTATAGGTATGAGACCTATCTTGAGGAACAAGCTACCAATTTGATTAATGAATTACAAGAGAAGATAGGGAATTATCTTTTAATAAGAATATTGATGATTAAAAGGATGCAAGAGTGCCAATACTAAATAGAAAAATTATCTAAAGGACCCACGTCCAAAGAATTTAAAAGTTCCATTGAAGAACTGATGGAAAAAAATGAAAATACAAAGGAAAAGAGGAGAAAAAAAACTGAAAAGGAGAGCTTGAAGGAGAAGTTGTAAATATGTGTAGAGATCTTTAAGAAATTATAGCTATAGAATATACAATGAAAGATTGAATACTTATATCATAGTATAAAATGAGATGAAACAAGTAATGTTACCTTTGGTAGGAGATCCTAAGAATGAGAATCATGCTAAAGTAAGGGGTTTCTTGGTTGAATTAAGGATATTATTCGATGATTTAAAGATAGATATTATGTGTTGTGTTTTGATTCTAAAGAAACATAATATAGGAATAGTGAATGAACAACTTTAGGAGATAAATGAGTTGTTGATAGAGTTTGAATACATCAGTTTAGATAATGTACATGGTAGATTGCCCCATGTTAGGATTATTAGTCATTAAATAAATCACATATCTCAGAATGAGGGATTGAATAGACAAGTGCAAGAGTTTCTTTAGAAGGATCTTACTAGGGAAATTTTGAGTCCTTCTAAAATACCTACAATATTGGAACTTGAGAAGAGTAGAGAATAGAAAATGTGTAAATTGATTCCAAAGATATTAATAAGATCATAGTGAGGTATAGATTTCATTTTCCTAGAATGCATGACATAATGGATTGTTTGAGTGGAGAAAAGTATTTTACTAAGATAGATTCAAAGAGTGGTTATCATCATATCAAAATCAAAGTAGGTGATGAATGTGGATACTACATTTAATCCTAATGAGGTTTTTTATGAACTGTTGGTTATGATTTTGGTTTAACTAGTGTATTCATGAGGTTTATGAGTGAGGTATTGATGAGATTACTGAGTATATTTTCAATTGTGTGTATGGATGATATTCTAATTTTTAGTAAGAGTAAGGAAGAACATTTGTTGCATATAATACAAGTATTATAGGTGTTGAAGTAAGAGAAGTTATTGATCAAGATCAAGAAATTTTATTTCATGAAGGAAGAGATGGTGTACCTTAGATTTTTTATTTCACCAAAAGGTTTAAAGATAGATCCTAAAAAGGAGAAAGGAATTGTTGATTGGCCTATATAAGAGAGTACCAGAGAAGTCAAATTATTTTAAGGATTGGATAAGTTTTAATTGGATTTTATTAGGGATTTAGTTTGGTGTCCAATCCTATTATAGTGACTATGATAGGTTATAGAAAGGATTTCAAATGGATGCATGGAACTAGTTATAGTTTTGAGTTATTGAAGCATTGAGTTTTTTAAAAACCAGTGTTGGATTAACCATATTTCAACAAGTTATTTAAAGCATATTGTGATGAAAGTGGGAATGAAATTGTAGTTGTGTTAAGTGAAGAAGGTAGACATATATATTTTTATAATGAAAAGTTGAATGCCAATAAGAAGAAATATTTAGTCTATGATCAAGAGTTATATGCCATAGTTCAAGTGTTGCAAAACTAGAGACATTACATGTTGCCTAAGGAGTTTGAGGTGTATACTAATCATAAAGTATTATAGTATTTTATTAGTCAAGGTAATTTAAATTAGAGACACATGAGATAGGTTGTGTTCTTGTAGAGTTTTACTTTTTTTTATTGAAGCATGTAGGAGTGAAAAATCAAATAATGTAGTCGATGCATTAAGTACAAGAAGGAAATTTTTGATAGAGCTGAGAATAGAAGTACATGGATTTGAAAAATTAATGACTTTGGATGTGATTGATAATTATTTTGTAGAAGCATGGAAGGCTTCTAAGGAACCTATTGTAACTAATTGAAGTAGGTCAATATATATTTCTTTGTTTAGGATTATATAATGTTTAAGGGAGTTCAATTATGCATACTTGGACAATCAATGAGGGATAATATGATTAAGAAGAAACATGTTCAAGGACTTGAAGGAAATTTTGGCATTAATAAGATAGTATGTTTTGTAAGTGAGAGGTATTATTAGACATGTATGTATAAGGATGCTATGAAATTTGTTCAAAGTTATTAAGCTTTCAAGTTTCTAAGGGTAGTAGTCAAAATGTGGGTATGTATAAACCTTTTTCTATACCTAGTAGACCAAGTTTTGAGGAAATTAATATGGATTTTGTTTTGGCATTACTAATGACACATAGATTTAATCATTTTATAGTTGTGGTGGCAGATAGATTTTCAAAACTTTCACATTTCCTCCCTTCCAAGTGTTAGGATAAAACCACAGATAGAAATAAAAAACTACATGCAAATATAACCAATAACAAAAAATAATAGATCACACAGAAATAAACACAAGGCACCAAGATTTAACATGGTTCACCCAATCCTTGGGCTATGTCCACAAAACTGCAAGTCTAATATTATTACAATCTAGTGATTACAAGCTGATTACAATCCATAATCCCTTACAACTCAATACCACTGCATGAAGCAATTTTGCATCACAACATAATGAAAATACCTAACCCTAAACACTTTTATACAAGTATTTTATGCCATTTTAGGGTTACAAGATGTTGGCCATATGTAGGCTACAACATCGGCTAGAATTTATGAAGTATGTACAATACTTTCCTAATCAGTCACCACAATCTAACACCAAGAAGAAACTAAAAGTAGTACATATAGCTGAATTATTCATTACAAACATTATTACATTATATAGATTATCAAGGAGTATAGTTCTAGATAGGGATCGTAAATTTGTAGGGTATTTCTAGAGGACACTTTGGAGGAAGTTGAATAATGATTTGAAGTTTAGTTATACTTTTCATCAATAGACTAATGGACAACATAGGTTGTGAATAAGATTTTAGGGATTTTTTAAGGAGTCTAGTTGGAGATTAGTCTAGTAATTGGCATTTTGTTTTAGCACAAGCATAGTTTTCATTTAATAATTTGGTAAATAGGAGCACAATGAAGACACCATTTGAAGAAGTTATTGGCATGAGTCAAAAATGAGTCTTGAAACTAAGAGATGTTGAGGATGATAAAATGATTGTTGAAGTAGTGGTATTTGTGAATCTTATGAAGTTATTACCCGAGGAGTTTAAGAATTATTTAGAAGGTGTCTTTATATGGAGAAGGATGATAGGACCATGACACAAATTTATTTCTTAGTAGGAGATATATTTTTTCTTCACATGAAAAAGAAAAAAAAATTCCAATTGAGACTTACTAAAAATTAAACATATCTAGCAATGTTATTTGTAATGACCTACTTGGAGTTGCTTGAAAAAAAAGGATGAACAAAGATGAACATCATTTTTCTAGATAACTTGAATAAATGCATGCAACAAAAAAAATAAAAAAATTACAATAAAATACTTAACAAAGCTAAAGTGCCATAATTAAAAGACATCATCACATTAACATCTTCAATGCCCAATAAGAAATTTATTAAGGTCTAGGGATAGAAAATCCCAAAAATGGTATCCAAAAGTGCAAATTGCATCTCCATAAATGCATGAAAACCCTTACTATTTTCCATGTGATAAAATAGATTGAATACTTGCACAAGTCACGATGGATTCCTATGCAAGTATTCTCCACAAGCCAAGTGAGACATCTTTCCAAGCTTGTATGAGATAAAAAAAGGTTCACGTAAGCCTTTTCTTGTCTAGAAGATACATTTCTTCTATCACACAAGATATCATAGTGTCACATGAGATATTTTAGTACATGCAACATTCAGTGGAAAACACTACAAAAATGCATAAAAGAAATCATTTAAAGATAGAACCTCCACACTAAGGAGTACCAAAAAACCCAACCTTGGGGAAAAAATAATCAAGAGAATCAATAAGAATAAGGAGGATCAACAAACCTCACATAATATCATACTACTCTTATTCATAATAATCAACATCCTCAAAGTAAACTATGAACATAAGAATGCAATATCACAATGAATGAAAACTATATGCAAGAGAAGAAATTGAATTAATATAGTTGTGCTTATTTCCTCTCTACCACAATGGCATCATGAGACCTCAAGGATCCTGACCATATCCCCAAGTATGAACTCTCCAATCACCAACAAGATCATTGGTGTTACCTTAAGAGATCTATCTTACCAATAACCATCAATAAATATTATATGAGTAAGTACATCTAACATGCTAATCTACCAATAACATCAATAATCTATAGAAGTAGTAAAAAACATCATCTAAAAAAAAGATCTAACATCATGATAAGGGAATGCAAAAAGTAAACATACTAAGAATCATATAAAACATGATATCAAAGAAGCCAAGGTAAAACATAAATCGCAAGAAAACATATTGTATATATACTGAACTACCAAGTGAACATACAACACTAACCTCAACTAGAAGTAGATCGTCTCTATACATTAGTCTCTAGTACTGGTATAGGTAGCTATGCCTCCTAACCACATGGTACCTGTAGGCCCACTCCCATCAAGGTGATGGAGATAATCACCCATGGCTAACACACACACTAAGAATAATATGATACCAACATCTATATGCTCATGGAGATAATGCAATACATTAGGTCATTGGTCAGACCCACTAAGGATAACTATGTAGGGACACTAGTGGAGTGTAATTTTCTTGGCATTAAAAAACCCAAGATATATGTTTGTGTAGTAGTATCAACTCTAATTAGGAGGCCGAACACCATGCCCTCAGATGTGTAGGCTATTGAAGAGGCACACACCCTTGGACACATAGGCCTACTGTGCAAGTGCTCTCTTATCTTTCATTAAGTTTAACTACCCATTTATTTTGTTTAGTTATCAATTTATTAAAACCTCTTCATGTTACCTTTTCATCCCCCTTTTAGACTAAGGTACATGCTACCTCGTTGGCCACATCTTGACTAGGGTGCATATTATCTTGTCAACCATAATTTTAGACTGAGGTACATGAGAGAAGCCACTCCACACATCTACCCTACATACCCATGATCATAACATGATAAGTTCCTAGATGAAATACAAGTTCCCAAACCAACCCCCAAATAAACAATCTCTCAATCAACCTATAACTAGGAGTTTGGGTCTCATAAGATCCCATCATACACATGTGCACATGCTCATTGTGGGCACAACCAACTTCATGAATATAATAACATAATACCATTGCAAGGGTTGGATATGAGAAATGAAAAAAATTATATCAGTAAAAAAATCTCACTTGACTGACCTATATCTAAGAGTATAGATTAAATGTGAATCCCAATAAGGTTACAAATCACCAAGCATCACGAACTCACTCAGTCGGTCTAAATCTAGGAGTATGGAATCTACATGAATCCCAATCATGGTAATGGAAAACTATGGTCAGATTAGAAATCTAACATACATTCCAAATCCATGACCAAAATAAGTGCCAAGAAATAATAAGAAAAACTAGGTGGCAATTGCTCAAAAAATGACTTTATTAAAATTTGATGAATCTACAACTCATTATCTAAATAATTACCAAACTTCCAAAAATCAAATAAAATTTGAGTTCCAAGCTTGTATGCAAAAATGGATAGCATAATGACACAAAACTTTAAATTAAAACACCTAAAAGCACTCAAATATTCATACCCACCCAACCAAATATATCTGGCATACGAAAACGAAAGGGAAAATTAGTTCTCAACCTCCAACCAATTTACTAAAATAAAAAAAAAGAAGCTAAAACAAGAAAAAAACTATTAAAACATAAAATCCTTACCTCACAACCAAAAGGGTGGAAATAGAAACTAATGCCAAAAAATAAATAAGGTGCCAAAGTTGATGAAATAGTTGGAAAGGGAGGAGTTCCCCACTTTGAATCTAATAAGCCTATTCTCATAGCAATCCCATGAGCATAGCTCTCCCCATGATCAAAAGGAGGAGTTACTCCAAATATCTTGACTTAAAATGTAAGAAGTGAGTATAAACACACTTTTAGCCAATATATGCACTTTTACAAAGTGACGAATAAATCAGATTATTAAAATAAGATAATCTAATTATCTCCCTTAGCCTCAAATAAAATCAAGCAATTCCAATTAATTTGGATTTCAACTTTGGAAAATTAGCTACCAATAAAGAAAAGATTAAATAAAATAAATAAATTCCTTCTAAGCCATTAATATAGAATTTAATTTAATTTTTTCTGTGACAACTACACATTCCTAAATACACAGACACACTTACGGGCCAAATCACACAATGCATTATGAATCGAGATTTACCAATTATCAAAGGGTTAAAATAACATAATAAGGATAAATCACCCATGCAGGGATGATATTATCTCAACATGAAGGTCTAATCACCAACTCCATGTGCTACTATTGGGGATATAAGTCTTGCACAATAAACAAATACAATTAAGTGTAGATACATAATATATAATAGTTGAAGCAACAATTATGAGTAATCATGTAATAAGGAAATTTAAATAATCATTATTAATCCATTGCATAAATTTATTGAAAGAGACAAGATAAATATTGTGGTGCATGAATTAATGTATCCAATGTAGATAAATCACTTTTTAATTATTTAAGAATTTATTATCAGAAATAATAACAATTACTCAAAAACATAATTAACAAGGAATGATATACATAAATCTCAAATAGTCATCTTGAAGTAATATCATAAAGCACTAGGATATAGATATGACCAAAATACTAAAGTCAATATGTTCAACCACATGAGTCAATAACTACTATAGTAACCCAATCAATTGTAGCAGTCCAATAACACATAGTGCAACTACTATTCACATCTCAAGGTAATCACAAAATAACATTGTGATACCATTTCAATCTAGGTAACCTCTAGTACAAACCTTGGTGAAACCATCTAGTACATCATGATCTCAAAAACTGAGCATAAGCATAAATAAACCTCCTAATACTATAACATAATCAAACCACCCCAAGGGTGTAGAGAACTCATGGGTTCTAACAAGAGAACTAACAAAGAAATACCATCAAACATATATCCATCATGATGAATTACAAAATCCATAAGGAAGAGGTATTGCATCATCCCCTCCAAATACTAGGCTTACTCCTAAAAGCCTACAATCCAATAATATAAACTAAGCACACCAAGTGCAAAATCAAAACCATCAAAACAATGATGAGTCTCTCCTTGGTGTTGTTTTGTATTGTTTGATTCTATTGTGTTAACTCTACAAGGTGGTTGAGGATAGTTGGTGTGCCCTTGGCCCTAGTTTTTTTTTTTTCTCCTTGCACCAGGTGGTATTAGAGCTTGAGGTTCATCCTTGTGGAGATTGGATTGTGTAGAACCCTAAGTGAATTTTGTTGTGGGGTAGTGTATTTGAGGATTCAGCCTATGACTTGTAGAGGATTAGAATCTTGTAGGAACTTAATTTGTAAAGATGGTTTGAGGTAGAGGAAATGTTAATAATGCAATATTAGATCTACATTGAGACAAATTACAACTAGATTAGATGCTATGGAGATAAACTAGAGAAGAGGAGCACATATTGATGATGTGAGTGATGATGAAGTAGTATCACCAAAACCTAATCTAGAACCTAAAGAATATCACGATGATGCAAGGTTATTGAGAGTATTGTCTAGGGAAAATTCAAAACTTGTTGTAGAAGTTATTCCTTGTGATCGAGAATTGGATACCAATGCTATGTTACATTGGATCTCTAAAATGGAGAAGTTCTTTGAGCATGAAAATAATCCTAATAATAGGAAGGTGAAGATTGTAGTTACTAGGTTGAAAGGACATGCCTCACTATGGTGGGAGCATTTGCAAACTGATAGACAAAGAAGAGGAAAGGAGAAGATGAGAACTTGAGTGAAGATGATGAACAAAGTGAAGAAAAAATTCCTTCCTACTAATTACCAAGTTAGCTTGTTGAGAAAGATGCAAACTTTGAGAAAAAGAGACATGAGTGTGAAGTACTATACTGAGAAATTCTATAAATTGGATATCAGATCTAGACATGTGGATGATGATGTTGAGAAAATTGTAAGGTGCATAAATGGATTGAGATTTGGAATTCAAGATGAAATAAGTTTTATGAAATTGGAAAGTGTGGAAGAAGCATAACAATAAGCCTTGAAAGATGAGGAGATCTTGACAAAGAAGCATGAACAAAGACAAAGAGGTAGAGTTGAAAGATTCTAGACAGGTAGAGGTAGATCATATGGAGAAGGTTGCCGATCTAACAATTCTATGCAAGATAAGGGAAAATATGAATAGAAGAATTATGACAAAGGTAAGATTGAGTGAAAAGTTGGTGATTCTTACTAGGTAGGTATTGGTTCTTACTAAAGAAGAGGTAATTCTTATTCTAGAGGTTGATTTTTTGGTAATTGTTTCAGATGTGGCAAAGAAGGGCATAGATCATTTGAATGTAGATCTTCTGAAAGTGGAAAAGGTAACATAAATGTTGTGATTCAAGGAGACACTAAGGAAGAAAGAATCTAACTGGACCTAAAGCTAGAGAGAATCTAATGGTAAGAAGAACCTTATCTAACAAGGGAAGTGATGAGGAACCTATCCATGATACTATGTAATTTTGAACAAAGATTTGTTCATGTTTTGAGTCATTCCATGATATTCTATAATTTTTTTCCATAGTTTGAATAGAAAATTAACATTGACTTATGTAATATAGTTATTTTCTGATAGGGATGGTCATTGAATTATATAGAATTTCAAAGAAGTTAATACAAAATGTAGAAAGCTAGTTGTTCATCCTAGATCTTGTCTCTTCTTTTATCTCTATTTTGTTCTTTGAGGTTTAATAGAAAAGTTTATTAAATTTTATTTGTGATTCATTTTGAATTATATTTCAATTTGATTCTACTAATAATCTAATTGGTTATACAAATTATTAATGCAAATTGGAAGAGCTTTATGGTTTCCATTGACGATTTTTATAAGTATGAGATCTAGAAATGAATACTGATAATCTTTTCACAAAGTGTTAAAATAAGATCCATAAGTAAATGTCTAATTCCTATGAGTTAATAACCCAATAGATAAGGCATTGGTCATCCTCTAAAGTTGGTTTGGTTGGAATATCTTATATAGTGCAACAATTCATATAAATCAATAAGTTTACTATTCTATTTTTGAAGTTTTGAAACTCCAACCTATGCTTGATTCATTGATTTTTTGATTTGATAGAATAGCCATTTATCATCTCTGTTCTAGTCCTCAAATTAGAAGAATTAGGGCTAAATTATTTTCATTTTGGAGTTCATGATTGAGAGTTTAAATTTAAAGTGAATTAAGATTGAATTCCTAGGTATACCTACCTAAATCTTGCAGAATTCAAAGTGGTGAAGACATTAGAGTCTTGTCACTTGGTCCTTTTATTTTGCTTCTCAAAATGCCCATTATGGTCTCTAGCTAATTCCTAGGCATTATGGTGTAATAAGAGGTTTTTATAATTCTATTAAATCGGAAGTCAACACAATTTATGCTACTACCATAATTGGAGATAATTTAGAGGGAATTATTTATAGCTCAGAACTTAACAAAGAAAGATACACATCATTCTACTACAAAGAGCTTAATTGATGTAGCTACTCAACTAGAGATACATATTTAAGTTATGAAATCTACAAGAGATTAGATAGAATAAAGGATTTGAATAAATTTTGGCAAGTCATTAAATATTTTAAGATAAATACAAGTTAACCCCAAGCCATAAGTGACAAAAAAGGGGGAAATATCTGCAAGGAAGAAAGGGGAAATGTCCATAATGACATAAGTGAAAGAGGAGATATGAGAAGATGAAACAAAGGTAAATGAAACAAATAAAATGAATCAAAATTAGAGGTTACAAACATGTATATATTATATAACAGAGATAAATTTTTGAAAACCAAGTTACAGTCTTAGGGGGAGTATTATTTTTGCATGGAAAGCTAAGTTATGACAAAGTTGTTAGTTTTTGGTGACTAATCAGGGAAGTACTATACATACTTCATAATTCTTTGGGCCATGGAAAATTTATGGCCAACATATGGCTAACAAGTTGTAACTGTAAAGTAGCAAAAATACTTGTATAATTTAGGGTTTAGGGTTAGGTATCTTTTTATAATATGTGATGCAAAAATTACTTCTTATAGTGGTATTGAGCTGTAAGGGATTATAGATTTTAATGAGGTTGTAATTACTAGATTATAATAATATTGGACTTTCTATTTGGTGGATGTAGCCTAGGGTTTGGGTGAACCATGTTAAATCTTGGTGTCTTGTGTTCTCTTTTATGCAATTTATTATTTCTTGATATTGTTTATATTTGCATGCAATTGTTATTTTTGTCTGAGGTTAATGCTAATAAAAGTGTTTTTATCACTAATGTCAAAGGGGGAGATTTTCGATCTCTAAGCCTAAGTTTCCTATTAGTTTCTAACACTTAGTCATTTCCAAGGTAACATTGGATGGTCATCATTGTGATCAAGCTATCTAAAGAAAGTTGAGCTACAAAGGACTTGTCTACATTTTATCATAAGTTGAGCAAGTCAAAGGTTGCCAAGCACCCCAATAGAGACTGAGTCAACATACAAGCCAAGAAACATACAAAAAACTAATAATTTGGGAAGTTAGTTAATCTTGAGTGAGTCAGTATGTGTTGAGTATACAGAATCCAAGTGATGACATGAATGTTAGTTATGACCAAGCATAATTACACAAACACTTATGTACATCATTTTACCTAACTTCTACAAGATATTTAAAGATTTTAGAGATAATTAATGCGAATATTACACATTTTATTACAAGACATTAATCCTTAGGAAAGAAGGTTAATCAATTAGAAAATCATAAAGGTAAAATGAAAAAAGGATTGAAAAAGGATCATTGCTCCTAATCTAGAAATTTATATAATTATCTAGTTAAGAAGGGTTCCTACCCTAAGATCAATGTATGAGTTTAAGAGAGAAGTTAGCTAAGTATAGAGTATTGGAAGGATAATTCTGAAAGGAGTTCAAATAGAGAAACCAAAGCAGTAAAAGACATAATAAAGATATAAGATAAGGTGATTAGATTGATATTTTGAAGAGAGGAGATATGTGATATGCTTTTAGATAAAATTTAAGGGTCAGGTACTGAATCAATGTTAATAGATTGAGTTAGGGAAAATATCTTAATAGAGTGGTTCTAATAGACCTTATTTAAATCTCCTAATAGAGTCCTTATTTCATTGTTAGTGTAAAATCCTCTAGTAGGGTAAGACCTAACAGTCTTAAATGCTCTTAGTAAGGTAGATCATATGATATGATTGAATTGTAGCCCTAATAGATAACTTTTATTGTTGTAGCAGTAAAGATTTGTAGGTTTCATCCCCACCCCAATTTTACCTTCATCTTGAAGTGTTTCTAGGTTACCAAAATCATTATGTTATGTGTTGATGTTTTACATGGATGTAATGCTTAGATAGTTTATTTCAGCATTACATGTTTATGTTTATATGGTATAAGATTGAGATATGAGATATATTTTGTGTGAATATAGTTTTTTTTTTATTAGAGAAAATTTTTATAGATTCTGATTCACCCCCACCCCCCTAGTATCTTGTTTCCCATTAAGATTTCCAATATTGACAACATTATTTCCTAAGTATTTTTAATAGCCCAATTTTCTAAATAATTAAACATTATCCTTAAGCTCCTTCTTTAGTTGAAGGGAAAAATATACATTTACTTGTTAATTTAAAATATAACATATAATTGTAACAGATTTCCACAATCCATAAAATTCTATATTCACTTCTGGGTGTGATTGTGTATGTTTTTTTAACATCAATCACACCCAGAAGCGAATACAGAATATAACATATATTTTGAATCCTCTATTACATTCTAAAATGTACTTTATATAATCTAATAACTTTTTAATCTCTCTAATTCCTTTATACATTTCACCTTTCAATTAGCTTCTTTGATTAATAACCAAGGACTGATGGGTATCTATTCCCCTAAATTTTCCTAAGGCATTCTGAAATGTCCTTGGTCTAGGCTCTTTGTGACCTTTCAACTTCACTAGTAGACAAAGAGCTAAGAACATGATCTTGAAAATTAAAATATTCTTGAAATATGTATATTATAGTCCTATTTTTGATATAATTAGATAAATAATATAGAAACATCTTAGTTCATAAGAAGATACTTAATATTGAAAGAATTAAGATGGTAGCAATAAAGAGTTAGTATTTTCAAATTATCATACATGTAAAATAGTGGAATAGACTAGGAGTTTGGTATTCAAGATGAAAGTCAAATAAAAAAATAGATTTCTTTTCTTAATGTCCTATCAAAATCCATTCAAGACTATTCATTTAGTGTTGACAGTGATAATGTTGGAAATGAAATCATTTGAATATATGAGAAATATAAATTAATATGGATATCTAAAATAACATTGAAAAATGAGTACTTAGAATAAATGATAAAATATGGCATTTTTATATGGATTATATCTAAGATATAAAATGGGTACTTCAAATATCTTTAGTATGAATTATTTATAAGTACATAAAATGTATGATATTAGGATAGAAATAAGAAACACTATTTAACATTTCATATTAAATGTAATATAAGATAAATTTATTGTCAAATAATTAAATATTTAATATTCAAATGGTAAACATTAGAATTAAGTACCTTTTAGAAATCTATACTTTGCAAATCAATCTTTCTTGCATATTTTTTGGTTCTATAGACATGCTCAAAATTATTGGCACTAGATTCATGATTTCTTTAAGTCATTTTAGCCTGAACACTTTTCTTAGCATATGGTTATTTTGGGTGATTCCCCCAAGTTCCCTAGAAAATTTACCTAGATCTAGCATACTTTGAAGATGGAATTTTTTTTCACTCTATGGAAAGATACAAATTTTGTTCTTTTCATTAACAATTTTCTTGACATAAATGTTGCTATGTACACTAAAGCATGCATTTGTAATAATGGAGATCCAAGTGCAAGCCAACAAGGTGGCTCTGGAGGTGGACTACCTTCAATAGCTTCTTAGTCATTGGGGTAATAACCCTTATACAGTTTCCAGAGTGCCTCTTGATGCTTCAATTGATACCACATCGCCCAAGGGCTACCACCAGGGGCACAACACTTTGGTTTTCCACTTGCATACACAATGTTTGTAGGCTTCCCACCACCACTCTCCTGATAGTGGTGATGGTGAGTAGAGTCGACACTCAATTTCTCTGCCCCATGGTGACATAGGTTGGTCCCTAGGACTGGTGGCTCCCCCTCCTAGTACTCGATGAGTTGTTTCTGGAAGGTGGCCCTTTCTCCTAGAATTGGCCATCTCATGTCGATGGCCTGATACCAAGGATGCTGACTAGGTCTCTGATGATGTTGTTGATGGCTGGACTATTCCTAGCCCACCTACCAATCCTAAGGATGACTGGGGATTTCATGATTAGGATGAACCACCCCCCTCAACTGGCACCACTTTAGCTACCTGAGGATGCTTCTTACATATATAATTTTATGAATAGATGTTGATTCCAGCTTCGACCATGTGAACTTTCACAGGGTGATCTTGTATCTCCTGACCCTTTTTGGTGAATTGTAACTTAGTATATTATTTACTAATAGAAAAGGATTATTCATCAAAAAAACATGTTGCAAATTATAAATTGATCTTGCATATTCAATCATTATGATAATACTTGAACTTGATCTCAAAAAATTCAAGCTAACCTACATAAATTTTTGAGATATTTACATCAAATTATAAAAACATTTGTTATTCAATATTTTAGATCACTCTAACTATTGTATCACTTTGTGACTTACTCATTTTAACTAGTTATTAAATGAATTGCAAATGACCAATTAAAATGAGTTATATTACATATTGTATTATAAATATTATATTTTTTAAAATATACATGCCAAATTTTTAAATTAATAATTTCTATGTATTATATTTCTCTCTTCAATTGAAACTCTTATATGTCAATTTGTGCATTTGTGAGATATGATAATATTCCTCTTGTAGCCAATATTTGGACTGAAGGGATCCCTAATTATTAGGAAATAATCATAGTTAAGAATGTGAACATTAGAGATGAATTGTATTATACTTTAATCAACTTTTGGTTTATATATATATATATATATATATATATATATATATATATATATATATATATATATATATATATATATATATATATATATATATATATATATATCATAAGAACATAAAATTTTAAATTATTGCCAAAAATTAAGGTATAATATTAATGTTAATAATCTATTTTATAAATATATTTTATTTAGACTGATCTAATATTAATTTTTATTTGAATAAAACTCTCATTCAGATGACATTACCTTCAATATTTGCACCCTTGTATTTCACCTTTAGGAAATACTTAACCACTCTATTAAATTATCTTAATCTAATAAACTTTGCAAATTAAATCCAAACTTAATATCTAATCCATTCATATTATATTATATTAGTATTCTGATTTACCTAGTATTCTGATTTACCATCCTTCTAAATCAATGTCCCATTTAATGCACTTGTTTAATCAGCCTAGATTTGTGTAAAAAAGATATTATTCCTCTCCATTAGGCTCTCTCGAAACCAAATGTACCAACCCATAGAATGTTAGTGAATTTCAATGACATAGATCATGCAAGGAGGAGAGTTATGTTCAATCCGTGGCCAGCAGCAACTAATTATGTCTAAAAATATAATACAATATATACTCAATAAAGTGGAACCTAATTTTCTATTATGGAGAATTATACCTAAAATTATACTATAATACTCAATAAAGCAAGCCTAATTTTCTATTATGGTTAATTATGTCTAAGATTATATTATAATACTCAATTAAAGCAAGACTAATTTTCTATTATAGTTTTCACACGAGCATGGAAGACATGTCCCCTCCATCTTCTTTCCATTCATGATACATGATTCTACCTTTTTGGGTTTCTGTTCTAGTGATGCTCCATCCCTTCCAAAACCACAGATTCCCTGCAAATTGCATTTCCATCCTTCAAATCCACATCGATCATACAAGCTTTTCACAAAAAAGGGATTAAAATCTCACTGCTACACATGCCCTTTTCATTATATTATTGTATCAGCAAAACTTGCATATGAAGGGTTCGCAGGAGATTTTTTCCTATTGGTAAAGATGGATTTTAGGGCTTTGTTCATTTTGGCTTGAAGAGGAGCTTTGGAAGACATTAATGGGGAGAGGGAAGGTTGAGCTGAAGAAGATTGAGAATAGGACCAACAGGCAAGTCACATTTTGTAAGAGGAAAAATGGGTTATTAAAAAAGGCATGTGAGCTCTCCGTGCTCTGCGATGCAGAAGTGGGTCTCTTCATCTTCTCCAACACTGGGAAGCTCTACGAATATGCCAATCCCAGGTACTTTTCAATCTCCTCCTTAATGGAACTCCATTATCAGTGACGTTGATGAAATATCCTCATTGCTTTGTTATTGCACTGGAATATGGTAAACCTAAAAGTTATTATGTCATTGTAGATTATTGTTGAAATTGAAGAAATGTATGTAAATTGATACTGGTGATGATAAAATTTGAAAACAACTGCTAGGAATAAGAATATGGAACGACCCGTTAATGAAACAAATGCTGAACGTTTTGCTACTTATAATTGTTTCAAGCTTCCTTTTATGATACCCATTTTTAGGGCATTCTATCATTCAACTTCGGCTTTTGTCCTAATATTGAATATAGATTGACTAAGTCGATATCCATGGCTGTTTGGCGAAAATAGAGTTACGAAACTATCTTTCAGAAAAATCTATAAATGGCCGTGTCTACAATGGATTCTTCCTACTTGTACTACATTCGGAAATGGTAGTTTAAGTTGTACGAGATTGCCATCTACATAAAACCAATGTTTACAGATGGTTTAGCACAAGAGAATAAGAGGAATGATAACCAAGTTGAGTCGTTTGATTCTTTATCTTAGTGGCTTGCAATCGATCGAGTATTATAATACATCCACCATTAATGCAAGAATAGAGCAACACAGACAAGAAATTACATTTATTTTCATTCTTCTCCGTAGATCGTCTACCGTCACAAATGAACTCCTTAAACTATAATCCAAAAATAAAATTTTAATAGATTTTTTTTATAACACTCTAAATTTACATTTTTGTGTAATATTAAAGATGGAAGCAAGGATCCCTTATGAGCTATGGTATGGAAGACTTGTTATTGATGAGGAAGATTTGGAAAATATTATTCTAGATAACAGAGACATCTTTCTTGCACACTAGAAAAATAAAAACTTATATATATGCTATACCAAAGATTAAGAAAAGTAGTTAAAAGTACAAATGTCAAAGTTATTTATCATTATTTTCTAATAAAATAAATGTCAAAGTTGATGAGGATCTACATCAAGACACATATTAACCTTAATACTATAAATATTATAAATCCAATGAACCTTCGTATATAGATGATGAAGAAGCACCTAAAGAAAAGGAACAAACTCTAGAGAATAACCTTAAACTTCTTGCCAAGCATCACTCAACAAATTAGATAATTGGAAACAAAAATGGACTACAGACAAAGATGAAGTAAACTTATGTTTACTATTAAATACATAAGGAAGAGCCTATCAATGAATACAGGTGAATTTGGATACAAGCAATAATTCAAGGACATAACTAAATTGAGAAGAATCCAATTGGGAATTAGTTCATAGATCAAAAAATAATAATATTATCGGAACAAAGTTGGTATTGAGAAATATATTGAATAAAGATGGAGAAATTGTAAGGAATAAAGTAAGATTGTTTACAAAAACTATTCTTAAGTAGAACGAATTCATTTTTGGAGATGTTTTCTTTGGTTGCTACAATTGAAGAAATCAAAATATTTCTAGCTTTTTTTGTCCATGAGACTAAAGCTTTTAGAAGACACAAGAATAGTATGTAGACTCAAGAAGGCACTACATGGCCTCAAACAAGTTGCTAGGACTTGGTATGCAAGATTAGATATGTACTTACATCATCAATGATTTAGGAAAGGTACCATGGATTAAAAAAACATTATGTCGAATTCAAGGATGAAATATTTTGGTTATTGTTATATTTTTTGGTGACAATTATATTTGATGGAGCTAATGCAACATGTAATAAGTTTTCTCAAAAGATGTAGAAGGAATTTGAAATGCTTAAGCTATGGGAGTTGTCATATTTTCTTGAACTGACACTACCTTTATCTCTTAAGATAAATATGTTAAGGAGATGTTGAAGGAGTTTGGTCCAGAGAATAAAAAACTAATGAGCACTCATATGAAAATTGGTTGTCATTAAGAAAGGATGACGAATCACCTTGACTACTTAAATGTGATATAGATGGACCTATGTGTCCTATTGCATCTAACTATATCAATGGCTAATATTATGCATGTGGCATACATTTGGTAGCTAGTTTAAGCAAATCCAAAAGTAACACATCTAAAGGAAGTCAAAATAATAATTGTAACATACTTGAAAGGAACTCTAAACTATGATCTATGGTATCCAAAGGACAATTATTGCTTCTATATAGTGAAAAATGGGAAGCAATACTATTATGTAAATTACTCCCCTCTTTGCAATTATCAAATTAAGAAAGAAGGATATGTCCACTAGGCTCAAGGATTTACCCAATCTCTTAATGAAAATAATATTTTTCCTTCCCTAGATGTGTAAATGACCAAAGTAGAAAAATGACTAAATGATTGAACAATTATAATATAGAACTCACTAAAGATATGATTAAAACAAATATCAATATGAACTGATATTGAGTTGAAAATGTAAAGAATTAAAATCAAAAGACAAAATTTACCAGCTCCAAAAAAGTTAGTAAGAAATAAAATGAACAATACAAAAATGAATTTTCACTTGGGAAAAAGTTGAAATTTGATATGTTCCCAATACTTTCTAATAAAACCTCTATAGAAACTACAATTGCTCCTCTACTATCAAGACTTAAATTTGTGTCTCCATAATCTATTTATGCACACACAAAAATAGGGAAGAAGGTTGAAAAGGGGTTTTACTTAGTCAAACCCATGTTTAGGAATCAACCATGAAATGAAATAAAAAGTTTGTTGTGATGTACCAAAGGCTAGATCTGGAAAATAAAGCATATCATACCTTGTAGATGTAATTACTTCTTTAAATGTGATCAAATGTGTTGATGCAATAGATTTGACTATTATTAAAAACTCAAAAAGAAATCATACAATAAAAAACCTCGTCAAATAAATATTGTAATATGTTTCAATGTTCAATTAAATAAGAGAAAGAAGAACAAAGTTGATGAATGAATTAAGGACCTACTTCATTGATAGGAAAAAAACCCTTGCTATTAATTTTCCTTCTTGCCATTGATACCTTAATTTTTTTATTCATCAATAATAAATGCTTGATAGTGGAGTCATGAATGCATAAAATAGATATGCTATGTATCAAATGAGGATAGATAGGGGTTTTATATAGATTTCACATAATTTTAAGGAGTTAAATGTAAGAATATTGATCATAGGTTCAATATTCCCTCCAAAATCTTAGCATAGGGATCCATGCTAAATTTGGGCCCATTTCCTTGGGGGCACATTACCAATGACAATAAGATGTAGACAACGTGGGAGAAACCACAAAAAGATATGTCTAACTAAGAAATAAGAGTTAAAAAATGGAATAAAACACAAAAAAAAAAGAGAAATAAAATATTCTATTGTTTATATGTAGATTTAATGGCAATTTTGTACAGACATGTTAAGAAACGTGCCTACCTAGTTGAATTATAGAATTAATCAAATACGAGATCACAAAATTCCAAAGAGATTAACTTGTAAAACTTCCTATAATGTTCTACTTACTTTATACATCATGAACATTACATACATAGCCATCATGATATATAGATTATCTTAGAAGAGTCACAATTTCCAATAATTAAGAAATGTGCTACACAAATAAGATTGACCCTCAAAGATAAGATGAGTGATTGAACCACAAAGAGTATAAGGATGTAAGATACATGATGCAAGAATCGCCATGAAAATCCATAATTCATCGTGTGCAAGAACAATCATCAAACAATCAAAATTTCATACATCACACAAAGTTCCAATGAAGAACATTTTATCCAAGGATAAACAAATTAGAACTCAAAGGATATGAAACCTTAAGATGCAAGATCATAGAATAATGACCCACAAAAGGTCCTCTTTAAAAATCCACAATCCCATATGTTGGAACACACGACTGAAGAATTACACACATGAACAATTAGATAGGAAAATAAGAACATAAATGGAAAAAAAATGATGCAAGTTTTCCAAGAACCCAAGATGCCCCTACATCAAATACCCAAGGTTATTAGAAAATTGATGCCCACATCAAAATCCTTGCACAACATGAGTGAAACCAAATGATCCATCTTAGACTAAGAAATCTAAGAGCTTTCTTCAACTAGTTTATTCTTTGACTGAACTAAATTCTCCAAGTAATCCTTTCCTTTGGTACTCTTTCCAATTCTTCTATCCAAAATCTTCTCAGTTTGGTCCACCTTCTTCTTAGGAAAATATTGATTTACAACTAAGCCATCATTAGGTTCATGAAACTCAAACAAATCAAAAATGTTGAATATTGGTGAAATATCCATATCATCAAAGTAATTCAACTTTAAAAGCATTGCCACTATCAAAACTTCTCAAGATTCTACAAGGTCCAAATTTCTTCATTTACCATTTTCTATATATTTTTATGGAAAATATATTCTTCTCCAAACAAATCATATCCTCATCACCTATTGCAAAATCAATATGTCTCCTAGTCCTATCTTCTATACTCTTATACTCTTGATTACTATGCTCAAAATCATATTTGACTTCATCTGGTAAAGTCTTCATTAATCTTTATAACCCTCTACTTTGACACTTCTTTTATGATCTTGATTAGGATTCCTAAACTTGTTGATTCCTCTACAATGCATGCTAGTGATAATCTAAAAAGATGTTTTCCTAGTACTCCTATTTACAAAATTGTTAAATGAAAAATTGATCCCATTTACTTGGTTTGTCTCCAACTAAGCATCTCAACAAGTTACTGGAACTTCTATTCATAGCCTCTATTTTTCCACCATTCTATGGATGAAATGTATAGGTAAAATTCAAAACAATATTCTTTCTCTTCCAACGTGTCTTCTAGAAACAACCAACAAGATTGTTGTGTATCTTGAAAATAACACTATTTGGTAGTCCATGTAACCTCATAATCTCCTTGAAGAATAAGTCATCTACGTGCATCATATTTGATGTCTTCCTTTAAGGTATGAAATGAACCATCTTAGAAACTATATCCATGAGAAAAAAAAAAAAATCATTACCCCTTTGTGTCTTAGATAAACCAAGAACAAAAATCATGCTAATATCTTTCTAAGGTATACAAGGAACATGTAATGGCTTATATAATCCCACACTGTGTCTAACTTCCTTTTTAACCTAACATACTCTATAACTTTTGATAAATTTTCTAATATCACTATGTTTATGAGGCCAAAAGTACTTCTCACTATTCAAACTTATTATTTTATGAACACCAAAGTGTCATGTAGGTACTCTACTATGCTTCTCCTTGATAATGTCACCCTTGATTGAACTTATATGTATGCACAATTGGATACCCTTAAAAAGCATGTCCTCTTTAATGAAATAATTAATCCACTTACCTTCACTATTGATTATTGGTGCCTTACAAACCTTCCAAGGTTTTACAAAATTAGGATCAATATCATGCAAGGTATTTTGGAAATTTGGATAAGGTAATATGTTAGCATTGTCATTTAAGGAAACATATAGGCTATTTTGAGATAGAAAAATATAAGGATAAGTTTGAAGTATAGATACTTAGAAAATTTTCCAAGTTTGGTGAAGGGAAATGAAGTACAATTAGCTTATCTTGTTTAGCATAGTTCACTGGAGGCATATGAGAATATGCATACTTACTAGAAATTAGTATAGACTCCATATGACAAATGAGTAAAAGAGATTAAGGTTGTTTTTATGTACAAAGTGACTTATGATGGATTTATTAAGTACGGTTTGATAGGACAAAACACAAGAAACTTAGGTATAATGGAGTTTTACTTAAGGAATTACTTTGGTTTACCAAAAAAACTACTTAAAAATGTTTGGATGACATCCTTTATGTTAACCTACACATGGGAAAATATTATTTAAAAGATTTAGAAAAGTATCAAGAATCAAAATTGACAAAATGAAAAGTTTTGGTATAAAGGTAGAACATTTTATTGAGTGAAGTGTGGCATAAATGGTTTGTAATGATATAATGATTGTATACATACTTTTTGTGATCAGTATAAATGCAAAGTTGATTATCGTACAAAACAATACACTTGTATGAAATTTTTTAAAGAAGGAACTAAAAGGAATGATCAAATATTGAAGGTATCAACATTGAAAAAGGTGTTTGTATCTATCTCTATTGGTCATAGTGTATAGTTGTATATGCATGTTTTGGTAGTGGGCTCATCTTGTGTTGTTTTGTATTATAATAAAAAATGCTAACAGGGTTGAGGCTTCTAACAAGGCCTAGTCCTCTAAAAAAGACATATACGCTATATAGATATAATTGACTTCTAATAGAGTCAATATATTTCATAACATATGTTTGATTAGTAGAACATTTTGTGGCTAGCATTCCCACTAGGGTTTTTCCATGGCTAGGATTTCCCCTGTTAACAAATAATAGTGTGATGAGTTGTATTGTGTTATGTTTTTGTTTACTTTTAAGTTTGATCATCTATGCATGTTTAAAATTCCATAGCTGGGGAAAAGGTTTGTGGAACATTATTCATCCTTCCTCTTAGTATTTCCTACTTCTAACAATTGGTATCAGAGAACAATTACTTAGAGGAGCCCTACCAGCTTGAGTAAGATCACTATGGATATGGATTAGTTACATAAGAATCTTGAGGAACTTGATACATTTATAGAGGAAAGAAATAAAGTGAAGATCAAACTTAAAGATGCACAAGATTTTATTCAAAAAGAGAAAATTGAAACATCTAGAATGAAAAAGAAAGAGTCACATGAATAGATCAAGGATTGTGAAGTAGTTTCAAGGTTTAAGAAGGAGAATGGTAAATTTTGAGACATGAACTTGGAGTTACAAATTTGAAGATGAGAATGATGGATGGTGAGAGGAAAAATTATCCATCTTTGAGATCTAAGAATGCAGTTTTAAAATCCAAACTTACCAAGGTGACATCTAAACTTGAGACTACAAAATTACAGTATATAGAACTCGAGAAGTAAAAAACTACTTTTAAAGGATAACTTACACAAAAAAAGAAAGATCTTGAGAAGTTATATTCAAGCAGTAAGAAGATTAATGAGAGGATTATGGTACAAAGACCCGCTAGAGACAAAAAAAGGGATTGGATATGTTGAAGAAGAATAATGTAAAGGATCTAAAGTTATTGAGGAAGAAGATCTATTGAGCCATTGATGTAATCATCAAGAAGTTATGAACGAAGAAGTACTTAATCAAGCTAAAAAGTACAGAAAAAAATAAATGGTAGATGCTTTGCATGTAATCAACTTGAACATATGAAAAATAACTACATATGTAAGTATTCTAAATTTTATTTTGGCTATTGTTGTAATTGTTTTATTTATGGACATATATCTAATGAATGTAGGAAACCTAGATGTAATAATGATAATAGAATGTATAGAAGTACTAACCCTATAGCTAGTAAACCTTTGGGAGTAACAAATGTTATTAGAAATGGAGTTATGTGTTATAAGTGCAATAATTTTGGGCATATTGCTAGGGATTTAAAACTAGAGACTAATCAATTTGGACCTAGATATGGAAATAAAGTTATAACACATCAGGTTTGTAATAATTCGGGACATATTTTTTAAATTGAACATCATGAGAAAACCTAATGTATGAGATCACACAATATGAATCCTAGAAAAAATGTGAAGGAAATTGCAAGAAGGAATGAAAGTGTGAAAGGAAAGCAAGTCGAAAGTCTCAATACAACTTTTTTTCTAGAAAAGGAACACCTCTAAGTAGTAAGGTATGGGTTGAAAAGAAAAAATAAACATTATAGAATAATATGAAATTAGTAATTATTGTTGAAACACCCTTATCAACCTAAGTAAGCATTATTGTGAAGAAAACAAGGGCTAATACACTAGATATTCATCAAACCTCCTATTGGAAGAATTAAGTTTTATGGAGTTAATAGAGGTTTGGAATAGATGAGATAAAGCTATGATTAAATGTACAAAGGGAAATATGATCATATGCAAGGTCCAAAGGAAATCAAGATTACTAGATTGATATTCTTTTTGGAGTGTGTGTACTTGCATAATAAGTACAAATATGATTTTGTAAGTATTTAAGGGTCAGAATTGAAATAAATAGTCACAATTTGACCAATTGAAGATTTTTAGGAGCTAGTAATGCGATTTAAATATTTTCTAAGGAGAATTGAGAAATTTTTTGCAAAAGCCTTAATTTGCAATTTCTGAAGGTATTTATCAATTTGCATAGTTTTTGATTGAAGCATATTTGAAATTAAATTTGTACAAATGGACATTCCAATAGTATGCAATGTAAGAGAAATGCTTAGGTATAAATTCAAGAAGCATCTTTTTGTGTCTTTGGGCAATTAATTGGTAGGAACATTTTCTCAAATTTTGGATAGGATTTGGCATGTAGAGGATGTGCATTCTTACATACATTGTAAATTTGAAATAATTGGGGATTTTTATATTCATGAGGACATGAGATCAATATACAACAATGACCTATATTTCAAACAAGGGTATGAACATTTGGTACAATTGAACATTACTAAGCATATATATGATGAGGAATCAGATCCACATGAATGGACTAAGATAATATTACGAAGAATTCATGGTGAGATGTTTTGTCTAGGTGATATTCAAATGATGATTACTAATGAAATGATTCATAGGTTGATTGGTCTAAGTAATTAAGGCAATGTACCTATTAATGAGAAGAAAATCAAGAATTTGGTTGAATAAGACACTAAATCTACATAGGATGGTATAGGCATGAGAGCTAAGGGTGAGTGCACCAAGATGGTGTACAAAAAAGGGGGTATAATTGGACACCTTGGTTTTTTCTGAAATAGGTAAACCTAAACTTGGACAAGACATTTGAGGGTTATCCATTAAAACTAACAAGATGTGTAAAAGATAAAAAATTAAGTCCTTTGAATCTACTTTTTAAATGACTAGAGTTTTTCAAAAGTAAATAAGATTAGGTGGGTCAAACTCTATGCACAAAAACAAAGTTCATGATTGTTTTAGAAAATATAAGATAGTTGTTTTTTGTGAAACACAAAAGATATAGTCATATTCACTATTTTGCACATCTCTTTGGTAGGATGATAGATAAGAGTCATATCTAGAAGTTGTGTATTTTTTAATAATTTTGTGATGAATATATTTTTTTTAATGAATTATTGAATTGACTACATCCTAAAATTTTGGTACCTGTTTATGTGTTGAGCATAACGTACACCAAAACAATAAAAAATGGAAACTTTGTTTTATAAAAAATGTGTATAGAATCAAGTGTAGAATAATAATATATAGTTTATTTTTATTTTTTTCTAGGTATATCAAAAGTTACTAAAAAATTGGTAAACATATGTTTGTGAGGAATGTTAAGCCATTGGTAAAAGTAATCAAAGTTTACCATGTTAATATTGTTTGAAAATAGAAAAAAATATATTGTTAGAAAGATAAGAAGATGTGTAAGATTATGGTGGTAATTTTAGAGATAACCACTACACCATTAGCAAAGTTGATGAGGATAACGACAAGAATTCATCTTGAAAGATGAAAAATATCTAAAGGGAAAAAAATTGGAGGGAAAATAGTCTCCCAAGCCTTTGGGTTGTTTCCCTACACTGTCACTAAGCCATAACCCACTTGGGTTATGAAAATGAAAAAGTGTATCCAAAACTCGATTAGGTTATTCAAAACCCAATCAAGTCTTGAAGAACTAAATGTAGGCTTCACTCCAAAGGCCATAACTTTCACATATAGAGTTCGATTAACACCATTCAAAATGCATTTGAAACATATTGAAGAGCTCTACAACATGATGTAGATAAATAAATCCTCTATCATCAAAAAACTATTTTCCACCAATTTGAATTAAGTATAATATAAAATAGGTAGTCATTATTTTCCAAATACATAATCAATAAGTAAAAATGAATGATAACATATTTTTAACTCTCTCTCTCTCTCTCTCTCTCTCTCTCTCTCTCTCTCTCTCTCTCTCTCTCTCTCTCTCTCTCTCTCTCAAACACACATACACACACTCAATCACTAAATAAATAAATCCTAATATATTATCTCTATTACTAACTCCTATCCTCTCTCATTCTTCAACTAACTCCTAACTCCCCCCCTCTCTGAGTAATCCCTAATACCCCCCCCCCCCCCCCTCTCTCTCTCTCTCTCCATATTTCTCAATCTCTTCATCCTGTCCTAATGCAAGATAATCCTAGGTTTCCTTGTAATCCTACAGTTTTGTTCATTTTGCTAGTTGCTATCAAGTTCTAGTTACTATCGAGTGCCAATTGTTGCTAAGTTCCAGTTACTACCTAGTGCTAGTTTCTAATTACTGCTAAGTTATCTAGTGTGTTTCAAGTTATCTAGTATGTGCCAAGTGAGCATGTTATTTATTGATGCTCAGTTCCTTCTTTAACTGAGTTGTCTTTTTTTAAGTTCTTAGTGGGAGCCGACTTACGTATTTAATTTTGATCATGAATTTAATGATAAGATCTTGTTTAGGGATGAGTGTTGACCATTTTTAGGTTGGCCTTTCTATTATGTCATGTTCTAGAATATTCTATAAGCCATTTTGGCAAGTATAAGTAGATTGATTAGGATTAGGTTAAAGAAGTAATTGAGAAGGTTTTGAAGGGGGAATAGATATGTGCTTGAAAATACAAATTTGAAGCTAGATTATGGATCTAGAAGTTGTATTTTGTATCTAGCCATAACCTAGAAGGCCTTATAGATGGGCATGTATACTGATTACCTAATGAATCAATAAAATATTTTGTTCTCTCTCTCTTTGGTGTTGTTTTCTGTTGTTTTCTTTTATTGTGTTAACTCGACAAGGTGGTTGAGGATACCTGGGTGTGCCCTTGGCCCTAGTTATTTTTTTCTCCTTGCACCAAGTGGTATCAGAGCTTGAGGTTCGTCCTTGTGGAGATTGGGTTGTGTAGAACCCTAAGTGAATTTGGTTGTGGGGTATTAGATTTGAAGATTTGGCCTATGACTTGCAAAGGGTTACAATCTTGTAAGAACTTAATTTGTAAAGATGGTTCGAGGTATAGAAAATGCTAATAATGTAATATTAGATACATTGAGACAAATTAAAACCAGATTAGATGCTTTGGAGACAACCTAGAGGAGAGGAGCACATCTCAATGATGTGCATGATGATAAAATAGTAGCACCAAACCCTAATCTAGAACCTGAAGAAGATCAAGATGAGGTAAGGTTATTGAGAGTATTATCTAGGGAAAATTCAAAACTTGCTATAGAATTTGTTCCTTATGATGGAAAATTTGATACCAATGTTCTATTAGATTGGATCTCTAAAATGGAGAAGTTCTTTGAGTATGAAAATACTCCTGATAATAGGAAGGTGAATATTGTAGTTACTAGGTTGAAAGGACATGCCTCACTATGGTGGGAGCATTTGCAAACTGATAAAAAAAGGAGAGGAAAGGAGAAGACAAGAACTTGGGTGAGGATGGTGAACAAAGTGAACAAAAAATTCCTTCCTGCTGATTACTAAGTTAGCTTGTTGAGAAAGATGTTGAATTTGAGACAAAGAGACATGACTATGAAGGACTATACTGAGGAACTCTATAAATTGGATATTAGATCTCGACATGTGGATGATGATGCTGAGAAAATTTCAAGGTACATGCATGAATTGAGATCTAGAATTCAAGATGAAATAAGTTTTGTGAAACTAGAAAGTGTGGAAGAAGCATACCAATATGCCTTAAAAGCTGGGGAGATCTTGACAAAGAAGCATGAATAAAAACAAAGAGGTAGAGGTGGTAGATTCCAGAGAGGCAGAGGTAGATCCCATGGAGAAGGTGGCAGATCTGACAATTCTATGCAAGATAAGGGAAATCTGAATGGAAGAATTATGACAAAGGAAAGAATAAGTAAAAAGTTGGTGATTCTTACCAAGGAGGAACTAGTTCCTTAGAGGTAATTCTTATTCTAGAGGTTGATTTTCTAGTAAGTGTTTCAGATGTGGCAAAGAGGGGCATAGATCCTTTGAATGTAGATCTTCTAAAAGTGGGCAAGGTAACATAAATGTTTTGATTCAATGAGACACTAAGGGTTCAACAAGTGGACCTAAAGCTAGAGAAAATCAAATGGTAAGAAGAACCTTATCTAATAAGGGAATTGATGAGGAACTTGTCCTACAAAGAAGTCTTTTCAAAATTAGATGTAAGATGGCTGGAAAATGTTGCAAGGTAATCATTGACAGTGGAAGTTCTACAAATTTGGCATTAGAAGAGTTGGTTACAAAGTTGCAATTGTAGAGGCTAAAACATCCTAAACCCTACCATATTTCATGCATCAAAGATGAGCATAAGATAATGGTAAGTGAACAATGTATTGTGAAGTTCAAGATTGGACATTACTTTGATGAAGTTTTATGTGATATTATGCCTATGGATTGTTGTCATATTTTTCTAGGTAAACCTTGGCAATATGATTGATATGCTATACATGATGGAAGATTGAATCAATATACTCTTTGGGTGAATGGGAAAAAGCAAATATTGCTACCTTTGATTGAAAGTCCAGATGAGGACAATTGTACTACTATAAAAATTTACATGGTCAATGGGAAACAATTTGAAAAAGAAATGAAAAGGAACCAAGTTTTTTTTTCTATAGTTTATAACAGACTGAGTTTTGGTAGTAATGACCAAGTGATAGTAGAAGCTAGTAATGACTACGTGATACCAAAAGCTAGCAATGACCAAGCATTAGTAGAAGTTGGTAATAATCAAGTGATAGTAGCAATTGGTAGAAGCTGAGTACCAATAGAAATTGAGACTTTGCTAAATGAATACAAGGATATTGTTGCATAAGATATTCCTAATGGTTTACCACTAGTAAGGAGTATAAGTCATTGTATGGATCTGATTCCTAGAGCTAGTTTTTCTAATAAAGCACCATATAGATTGACACCTACAAAGAATGAAAAACTTAACATACAAGTGCATGAGTCATTGTAGAAAGGTTTGATCGGAGAAAGTCTGAGTCCATGTGTTGTAACTACTATATTGGAGCCTACGAAGAATGGAGAATGGAGAATGTGTACTGATTTCAAAGCTATTAACAAGATCACAATGAAATATAGGTTTCGTATATCAAGGATGAATGACATAATGGATTATTTAAGTCGATGAAAGTATTCTACCAAGATTGATTAAAGAGTGGCTATCATTATATCATAATTAGAGAAGGTGATGAATGAAAGACTACTTTCAAGACAAAAGATGATTTGTATGAATGGTTGGTTATGCCTTTTGGTTTGACTAATGCACCTAATACATTCATGAGGTTAATGAATGAAGTTCTAAAAATATTCTTGAGTAAGTTTGTGATGGTTTATTTAGACTGGAACAAAGTAAAAAAAAATATAAAGAGAATGTTGATAAGTCTAGAAGACATAATGTTTTTCAAGTTGGTGATGAGGTGATGGTTCATCTGAAGAAAGGAATATTTCTTGTTGGAACATACAGTAAGTTGAAGATGAAGAAATTTTCACCTTGTAAGATCTTGAAGAATTTTGACAATGGTAATGCTTATTAAGTTGAGTTACCTGATGACATGGATATATTTCCTATATTCAATGTTGCTGATTTTTATAAGTATCATGAGTTAGATGATGAAGTTACTGTATTAGATTATTATCCTAAGAAGTAGATTGAAGAAGTTGAAAAGGTATTGGATCAAAGAGTTGGTAAGAATTGTTATCATTCATTCACTCGCCAAAGTTCTCTTCCGTCAGATTTCAAAAGGATCGACGGTTGGCGCGATCTCGTCATCAGAAGTTGCACGGGAGATAGTATCAGCGAAATCATGCCTAATTGATGCGTGTCCAGTGGGTTCGGCATTTGGCGGGTCAGAAAGTTCCTTGACGTCAGTGGGCACCATGTCGCTATTGCATATCGGCAAGAAATTTTTGATGGCGACATAACGCCCGACGAAAATACTCTCGACAACGGGCAACGTGTTTCACGGGCTGGAAGTTCCAAAGACCAGCGAGGCACCATGGCGCCAATGGAAAACCAATGCGTTTTCCAATGGCGACATAGCATCCAAATGGAAAGTTCATCACGGCAAAGAATGACCAGACAGGTGGGTCCCGACGGTACTCCGCATGTATAGTTTGTCAACCCGACGTCACGACGATAAATCAAAAGTAGCCGCGTGTAACCAGGCCGGAGTCTCTGTCAGTATGGCTAACATAGTCAAGGGCTATGATCTCCACTGTCGGATTGGCTTGGATCGACGGTAAGCACCATCTCGCTATGGCAGAGATGCACAGGTTTTAACATAACGACATAGCGCCCATGCGCCACGTGTCCTGGCAGGACCACATTTTATGCTGCCAGCGCAGTTAGGTCCAGGGTGACCAACAGACCAATAAGCTGATGCCACGTTTCGGTGAGCTCGACGAATCATAAAGGAGGGAGGGTCACGGGAGGTCAGGTTTCGCGATCGTCAGATTAGAAGGGATTAGCGGCAGGCGCCATCTCGCCATGGCAAAGTTGTAGGATTTTTAGTATAACGACATGGCGCCCTTTTGCCACGTGTCAATAGGGCCGAGTCTCGCCAGGATGCATCGCTAAGTGGTGCCAAGTGGAATGGGCCCGGTCATAGATTGGAAAGTTCGCTGTGGGTTGAAAGTCTCATGGTGGGCAGACTGCATCATCGAAAAGGTTTACCGATAGCGGTTAGTGTTGTGGTGAATCAAGAATAGCCACATATGCTGGGTCAGAATGCAGACATGAGGTGGCACTGGATCTTCACCGTGGCTAGCGCAGTCAACGCCAGCAGTATTTCATGGGCCAGGAAAGGTAGCAAGGATGGTAGGCGCTATGGCGCTAACGAAAAAACCGTGGGTTTCCCGTTAGTGACATGGTGCCTAAATGAAAAGTGAAGGTCACAATAGGATCCTCAGGTAGGGCGGGTCCCAGATGGTTATGCTTCATCACAGTTAGCGCAGCCGAAAAGTTTTCAGTACACCTTGGAGCTACATCCGCATCAGACAAGAGAAATTCACAGTGGGCACTATGGCGCTATGGGAGGTTCCCCTTGATTCTCGCATAGTGACATAGCACCTAGGTGCCACATCAGGTCAGGTTGCTAGGTGGATCACGAGTTCAGAGGTCCAAAGGAAGAATGTGCAGAGTACGGCGAGGTTTCTGATCGTCAGATGAGATTGAATTAATGGTGGGTGTTATGTCGCTATCAAGAAGTTGCGCAAAAAATGCCATAATGACATAGCGCCCAGGGGACCCACCACATTCTTAAGGATAGTACATCAAACACAGGCCACACAATCAAAGGGAAATCCATGATAGGCACCATCGCGCTATGAGAAAGTTGCAAGCTATTTACGCTGGCGACATAGCGACTGGAGGACATGTGTCCTCGTGGGCCCAGAGAGGAGGCACAAAAAGTATTAACAGTTCAAGGGATGGCTGGTAGTTTGTGTTGTGGTTAAGGTTGGAGACTTCGCAGTTAAACATGACAGTTTGGGGTTGGTGCGGTTAGTAAATTAAAATCTAACCACTGGGCGCTATGGCGCTAATGGAATTTTAGGGTAAGTCCTCCATAGAGACATAGTGCCCAGTCAAGTAAATGATGGTCAAATGCATTAAGATGATCGTAGGTGGCAAAGTAATGGGGAGTGATTGGCCTGCGTGGCCCAGCTAGTTGTTGGAACTTGGTTGACCCATTTGACCTTGCTGTCTCATGACTCAGAATGATAAAAAATTTGTGATTTTTTCCACAATCTGATTATGTGATCAATGCCACCCACTCCAGAATGAATGCTAAAGTAACGAAGGGACTTTCCACTCATTGTCGATCCATCTACCTGGTCAGAGAGATTTTCATGGTGCCATTTCTATCTTCTTGAGGTTCTCTTTCAGAGGAATATCAGATTGTCTTGTACCTACACCATGCTCAAGTATGATCTTTGATCAGATTTTTAGTATGGGGATTAATGCTAGTGGTTGAGCAGTAAATGTAGAAGCAAAATCCCAGTTATGACTAAACTATAAAGGCAATTTGGTAATTCTTTCCTGGGGGGTCAACTCTTCCTGATTTTCTCTGCTACTGCTTGTAGACTTGCAGTGTAAAATCCCTTTGCCTCTGAGCCATGTAATATCCTGTATCATCTCTTTCAGCCATCAGTATGCATGTGCATCACTTTGCCTCCCATTGGTGTATTGTTGAGATCAGTGATCTACATACTGTATCTATCTTTGGCCTATTGGATAATATACAAGTGAAATCTCCTTTTTTTGGTGTCATTCAGTTAGTTTTCTGATCTGTATGTGACTATTGATCAATATAAGTCTGGACGTGTATGACTTTTGTATATTACCCTAGTTTTGTAGTGCATATATGGGTAGGAATGAGTCTGAACACTCTGTTTTGGTGCATCACCGCCTTAGATTAGACTAGGTAGATTTGCTTTAATGCTCTCTTTCTCCCTTTCCCTTCTGAGAATAGATAGGTGCACCCTGACAGTAAGAGGAAGTCGGCCTTCTCTGGAGACTCAACCTCGTAGTTCAAGTCCCACAGCTTGGAGGTTGTTTCCATGTTTCACTAGGTTGTTCTCGCACTTAGGCCTTGGACAAGGGTGCAAACCTAAGTGACAACAATTTTTGGTACGCCCGGTGGGACTCATATTAGAAGATTTCATGTCTACTGGTGTCAAAAGAAGAAAGAGTTTCTGAGATTAGTGCTAAAGAAGTAGTGCTGGCTTCAGTATTCAAGCCTTCAAGAGGCTGATTCGTCAAGTACTTGGTGACTCTGAACATCAACAAATCTGGTTTCAGGCCAAAGTTTCAGAAATTCATGCCCAGAGCTAAAACAAGGGCGTCTTCTAGAGGTAATTTTCAATATCAAGAACTCTCACTTTCAAGTCCTAGAAGAAGGAGGGCTAGAGCTTCATTATCACCAGTTAGAGGTGGAATAACAGTTAATATACCTGTAAGATTTGTCTCTACTCCTCCTACTATCCGAACTCAACCTAGATTGCCATCAGCACTCATCAATAGAACACTTGTTTATATGGCATAGCCAAGAGTTCATCCTTTTGCCACCTTTAATGGTGGAAGTCCTCTGTTGTTAGCCCAAAGACATGATATACAAGTAGCTGCACTAAAGAGCATACCTGATTTTACTGGTGAAACTTCTATTTCCCCCTAGAGCATATCCAAGAGGTAGCGAATGTCTGCAATATTCATGGTATTACAGAAGATGATGTTGCCGTCAGACTTCTAGCCTCATCTTTAAAAGGAAAAGCATTACAGTGGTATAGAGGCTTAGCTCATGGTTCCATAACTGATTGGGATGGACTAGGAGCAGGATTATGCAAACATTTTGAGGATAAGAGTGATCATTTGCCACTACTAGAGCAACTGACTACAATAAAAAGAGCCCCCCATGAATGTATGACTGATTTTAATTACAGATTCCAAAAGACATGGGATAGAATACCTACTATAGTGAAACCTACCCCTGGTAATGCCTTCTTGCATTACCTTAGAGCTTTCAACAGTGACATTGCCACCACAATCCAAACTATGGGAGGAGATACATTGCCAAATGCTTATGAGACAGCTATAAAGGCTGAGAATATCCTAATATAAGGTGGAAAGTTGGCCCCAAGGCCTCCTATGCCTTTCTTTTCTGATGTTCCCAACCACCAACCAGCGATAGTCCCTCTTCCTACAACTCCTACATCACAAGCCCTTACTCCAGTCCCCCAAGCTTCCACATCCTCAAATGGAATAGATGAACTCAAGGAAATGCTCCAAGGTCTAGTGCTGAGCATAGACAAAAGAGAGAAGACCCTGGATAAAAAATTACAACAGCAAGGGAGGGAGTTGAAGGACCAAGGGAAGAGATTAGAGGATAGTTTTTCTCTAATACAAAAGATGAGTAACAAGGTGGTGGCCTTAGAAAGGCAGCAGGCCCAAGGTGGCAAGCCTCCCCAATTGCAATATCAGGCTCCAAGTGGTGGTAGGCCTCCTAATCAGTGGAATAGCTCTTTTGATCAGAATAGGTAGAATAGTCATGCTTCTGCTTCAAGCTCAAATCAGAACATAGCTATAGTCCCTCAAAATAACTTGGCCCAAGACCAAGATTTTTGTCCCTCATGTAACTATTCTTATACCTACTGCCTATGTCAGAAAACAGAATCTTATTTGGCCCTAACTATCCAGGAGTCCACATTAAAGCAATCACACAAGGAAGATCATCCCAAGGAGGCCTCATATGTTTAGAGGCAGGGTGATTGCTCTTTTATGAATCACCAGATCTAGGAGCATTGTAATGTAAACTAGGATTTCGTTGCTCATAACACAAGAAGCAAGAAGAGAGCTATGGAACATGCTGCTCCTCCTTCTCCTAAGAAGGCCTCAACTTCAAGTGTTATACCTAACACACAGACAGTGAATCCACAAACAAACACTTCACAACAGAAAAGGCAAGGTCCAAGAGAGGAGAATGCAAGTGATCCCTATGTTACTCCATCTCAACCTCTCATAAGTGCAGCTCCCAAAGTTTCTACCAAAATTCCTAACGCACCATTGAGTGTGGTAGAGAAAATGAAGAAGACCAATGTAAACATTTCCATGTGGGATGCTGTTGCTACCATACCAATGCAGAGAAAGATGCTACAACAAGAATTGGAAAGGATTGAACCCAAGGATCAGTCATCTACCATGGAGAGTGCCACTAGTTTAGTACAACCAGCAAGAGATGTGGAGGCAAATAAAAAGGTTAGACCTCCTCCATTTTATGTTTATCTGATTATAGGGGGCAAATTAGTCCATAATTGCATGATAGATTTGGGGGCTAGTAGCTTAGTAATGCCTAGGTGTGTTGCTGATGCTTTAGGGATGAAATATGAGCCCATTGTTAGGGATGTGTTACAACTAGATGGGAGTATTGTCAAAACCGTAGGCATCCTTAGAAGTGTGGAAATGGCCCTATATGCATGCCCTGGTTGTACTGTGATTCAAGACATATCTGTTGCTGAGGTTAAGCTCTATTTTTCCATCTGTCTTTCAAGAGACTTCACTGCTCAAATTGGTGGATTCATATCTGTTGATTGGTCTTACATGTCATTTAAGACTAGATATGGGGCCAATGCTTCAATAAGAGCAGAACCTCAAGCCCTTCATCACACTGAACCCTACACTCCCAACTTCATCAATATGAATTGCCCTATCCTAGAGATGGATGAAAATAACATAGTAAATAAGCCTGTCACTTCCATAGTAGAGATTCCTGATTTCTTCTTAGATGAGTGGGCAAATACATGTCAGTTTGAGCCTATGTTGGAAACCCTTGAGATAGGCCTTAGTACATATTGCATAATAGAGAAAGAGGTTCAAGTTCCTGACCTTGTTAGGACTAATGATGACATAAATGGAGTATGGAGTATGTACTTTGATGGCTCAAGGAATAGAAATGGATCAGGGGCTGGTGTTATGTTGATCTCTCTTGCACAAATAAGATACTACTTCTCTTTTAGGTTCCAATTCAGTTGTACCAATAATGTGGCTGATTATGAATCCTTGATCCAAGGTCTCCTACTTTCCCAAAAGAGGGGAATTCAAGCCTTGAAAGTATATGGGGACAGTGAGTTGGTAGTGAACCAAGTGAGAAATTAGAATATCACCAAAAATGGCCTGCTCAAGTCTTATAAACACAGAGTCTGGGATTTGCTTGAGGGTTTCCAAGCATTTAATATTCAAAGCATTCCTAGGAAAGAAAATAAATATGCTGATAGACTTACAGTAGTGGGTGCATCTTATAATGTGCCAGGGAATCTTGAGGAAGATAAGAAGCAACAAATAAGGGTAGTGGTAAGGCCTGCTATTCTTGATAATAATACTCATTGGCAGGTGTTTGAGTCTGATGAGAAAATTGTAAGTTTCTTGCAGAATGAGGCAGAATTCTCAGAGAGAAATCAGTCAAGACTACAAGATCAATATGGTGATCAGATTATTTACCTCAGTTCCAACAAGTTGCCTAAGGGTCTCATTACCTTGGAAAGTATCTTTAACCTTGATGATCAAACAAGAGGAAAAGGGATGAATCTAGCTGCAGAAAGGGATGACCATGCCCCAATTACTATTGCTGATGGAAAATCTCTTAACATGGGGAAGGTATGTTCTGAAGCTGAGCAAGAAAATTTCATTCATCTATGTCAAGAATTTAGTGATGTATTTTCTTGGACATATGATGATTTAAAAGGGTTTGACCCTAGTTTGTTTCAGCATACCATAGATTTAGTTGATAGGGTCAAACTAGTAAGGCAAAAATAGAGGCCAGTGAATCCCAAGATTGAACCTTTAATGAGGAAAGAACTATCCAAACTGATTGAGGCTAACATAATTTTTCCTATCAAACACTCATCATGGGTGGCTAACCTTGTCCCTGTAAGGAAGAAGAATGGAGAAATCAGATTGTGTGTGGACTTTAGGGATCTTAATCAGGCTTCCCTTAAAGATCACCATCCTCTCCCTTCTATGGAGCAAATTTTGTCCAAGGTCAGTGGGTCAAGGAGGTTCTCTTTTCTTGATGGATTTTCTAGTTATAACCAAGTGCTGGTTAAAGAATCTGATAGATATAAGACAACATTCACTACTAAATGGGGCACCTATGCTTATTGCAAGATGCCATTTGGATTAACAAATGCAGGTGCCACATTCCAAAAGGCAATGGAGGTAGCTTTCAAAAGATTAATTGACAAGTTTGTCTTAGTATACCTTGATGATATAACTATGTATTCCAAGAATGTGGAAGATCATCTTGATCATTTGAGATAGGTATTTCTTAGATGTAGAGAGTTTGGGGTTTCTCTCAACCCAGCCAAATGTGTCTTTGCTACAAACCAAGGAAAACTATTGGGACACATTGTATCTAAAGATGGATTAACCATTGATCCAGAAAGAACAAAAGCAATACTTGCCCTTCCTCTCCCTAAACACAAGAAAGGGTTGCAAAGTTTCCTTGGTAGGATAAATTTTGTAAGAAGGTTTATTCCTAATCTTGCTACCATGGTGAAACCCCTTACAGCCATGCTCAAGAAAGATATGGTCTTCTCATGGACCAAGGAGGGGAAGGAGAGTTTTGAAAAGATCAAGTCAGCCATAGCATCGACCCCTACCCTCATGAACCCAAATTTTGAGAAAGATTTCATCCTCTACACTTTAGGTGGTGAGTCAAGTATCTCTGCTGTCTTGACCCAAACAAATGATAAGAATGAGGAGCAGCCCATAGCCTTCTTTAGTGAAGGGCTTAAGGAATATGAAGATAAATATAGCTTTGTTGAGAAGCAAACCCTTTCAGTCATTAGAGCCTTGAAGAAATTTAGACACCTCTTATCCCACAATAGGATCCATTTGTTGGTGCCCCATGCAAGTGTAAAAGACTTTCTGTTAAGCAAGGACATCAGTGAAAAGAGAGTTGGATGGATCACTAGGGTAATGGAATATGATGTTGATATTCAGATTACTAAATTGGTAAGAGGAAGAGGATTATGTAAAGAAATGTTATCAGATTAGAATTCAGATGAAGAAGTTGCCATGGTAATAGCTGAGCAGCAGGAGGAAAGAAATGCTGACAGTCCAAGGAGCTGGATAAATGACATGAAGAATTTCTTATTAGGGAATGGATACCCTCAGGGATTGGACAGAACCAAAAGAAGACAATATAGACTGCAGTCCATTCCTTATGTTGTAATTGATGGCATCCTATTCAGAAAGGATTTTAATGGGACCCTATTGAGATGTATTGAAGAGGATCAGGTTGAGAGGATGATTAAAGAACTTCATGATGGCCCTGATGGTGGCCACTTCTCTGCAAGAACAACTGCCATGAAGATCATGAGGGCTGGATATTATTGGCCATCTCTATTCCATGATTGTTACAAGTATGTGAGGAAATGTGAGAAATGTGCTTTTTTCTCAGGCAAAGAGAGACTTGCAGCTCTTCCTCTTCATCCTATTCAGGTGGATCAGCCCTTCACCCAGTGAGGGTTGGATTTTATAGGCCCCATTAATCCTCCATCTAGTGCAGGTCATAAATGGATCTTAACTGCTATCGATTATTTCACTAGGTGGATAGAGGCAGTTGCCTTGAAGAATGCTACAGAGCCATCAGTTGTTGAATTCCTTGATGGAATTGTATCTAGGTTTGGAGCTCCTTCTAATATCATCTCAGATAATGCCAAATCTTTTGTTGGAACCCAAATTTGTGCATGGGCAATGAGTCACAATATCTACCTGAGCACATCATCGAACTACTATCCTCAAGGTAATGGTTTGGCTGAATCTTCCAACAAGAATCTGATCAGAATTATGAAGAGGACAATAGAAGACAATTAGAGGGCTTGGCACAAGAAATTAAGGACTGCTCTATGGGCTGATAGGATAACACCCAAGAAATCTATTGGGAATTCACCTTTTGTGCTAGTATATAGTAGGGAAGCTAGACTCCCAATCTCATTGGAGTTCCCATGCTTGGAGTTGGCTCATCAGCTGGAACTGGTTGAAGATGATGCCATGTCAGTAAGAATGGTAGAACTAATTGAGTTGGAAGAAAAGAGAAACAAAGCCATGAAAACTCTAGAGATTCACCAGCAACAGATGAAGAAGAGTTTTGACAAGAAGGCAAGGGCCAGAATCTTCAGAGAGGGAGATTTAGTTCTCAAGTGGGACTCAGATAGAGCAAAACCAGGAAGGCACTCCAAATTTGACCCATTATGGAGTGGCCCTTATTTGATCTCCAGTTGCAAACAGGCAAATGCATTCCAACTGAGCAGACCTAACGGTGAAACTCTGCCCATCCCAGTCAATGGGATCCATCTGAAGCCCTATTTCTGAAAGGATTGTGAATCTATGTACATAGTTAATCTAGTTTCCTTCTGTCTATTCCTGTTTTTCAATAAGTGCGCGTGCACAGGGTTTCTCTTTTGAATCACCAGTTTCCAAAGTTTTAACAGCCTCAGGTCGCGGAGGAGGTTCTATTCTTTGTTTCTAGTCACAGAAACAAAGATAGAGCTTCAAGGTCTTCAATGTTTTGAGTTCCTCTTAGGCGGGTTAGGGTTTCTTGTAGCTCTCAGTTTTGTGCCTTCCAGGTCCTTTTCTCGACCCTGTAGCCCAATGGAGTTTTCTGTAGGCATTGGTCTTATGCATTGAGCAGGCTCATGCCCCCTGTGAGTCGCTAGAAATGTTATCATTCATTCACCTGCCAAAGTTCTCTTTCGTCAGATTTTAGAAGGATCGACGGTCGGCATAATCTTGTCATCGAAAGTTGCATGGGAGATAGTATCAACGACATCGCACCTAATTGATGCGTGTCTGGTGGGTTCGGCGTTCGACAAGTTAGAAAGTTCCTTGACGTCAGTGGGCACCATGTCGCTATTGCATATCGGCCAAAAATTTCTGATGGCAACATAGCGCCTGGCAGAAATACTCTCGGTGGCAGGCAACGTGTTTCACGGGCTGGAAGTTCCAAAGATCGGCGAGGTGCCATGGTGCCAATGGAAAACCAATGCATTTTTCGATGGCGACATAGCGCCCAAATGGAAAGTTCATCACGACAAAGAATAACTAGACAGGTGGGTTTCGACGGTACTCCGCATGTATAGTTTGTCAGCCCGACGTCACAGCGATAAATTAGAAGTAGCCGCGTGTAACTAGGCCGGAGTCTCTGTCAGCACGGCTAACACAGTCAAGGGTTATCATCTCCACCGTCAGATTGGCTTGGATCGACGGTAAGTGCCATCTCACTATGGCAAAGATGCACGAGTTTTAACATAATGACATAGCGTCCGTGCGCCACATGTCCTGGCAGGACCACATTTCATGCTGCCGGTGCAGTTAGGTCCAGGGTGACCGACAGACTAATAAGCTGACACCACATTTCGGCAAGATTGATGAATCATAAAGGAGGGAGGGTCGCGAGAGGTCAGGTTTCGCGACCGTCAGATTAGAAGGGATCGGCGGCAGGCGCCATCTTGCCATGGTGAAGTTGCAGGATTTTTAGTATAATGACATGGCACCCTTTCGCCACATGTCGGTAGGGCCGAGTCTCGCCAAGATGCATCGCTAAGTGGTGCCAAGTGGAATGGGCCCGATCACAGATTGGAAAGTTCGCGACAGGTTAGAAGTCTCACGATGGGCAGACTACGTCATCGAAAAGGTTTACCGATAGCGATTAGTGTTACGGTGAATCAAGAACAGCCATGTGTGCTGGGTTCGAATGCAGACATGAGGTGGCACTGGATCTTCAACGCAGCTAGCGTAGTCAATGCCAACAGTGTTCCATAGGCCGGGAAAGGTAAAAAGGATGGTAGGTGCTATGGCGCTAATAGAAAAATCATGGGTTTCCTGTTAGCAACATGGCACCTAAACGAAAAGTGAAGGTCGCAGCAGGATCCGCAGGCAGGGCGGGTCCCAGATGGTTATGCTTCATCACAGTTAGCGCAGCCGAAAAGTTTTTAGTACACCTTGGAGCCACATCCACATCAGACAAGAGAAATTCACAGTGGGCGCTATGGCGCTATGGGAGGTTTCCCTCGATTCTCGCATAGCGACATAGCACCTAGGTGCCACGTCAGGTCAGGTTGCCAGGTGGATCATGAGTTCAGAGGTCCAAAGGAAGAATTTGTAGAGTATGGCGAGGTTTCTAATCGTCAAATGAGACTGAATCAATGGTGGCGTTATGTTGCTATCAAGAAGTTGCGCAAAAAATGCCATAACGACATAGCGCCCAGGGGACCCACCACGTTCTTAAGGATAGTGCATCAAACACAGGCCACACGATCAAAGGGAAATCCATGATAGGCACCATCGCGCTATGAGAAAGTTGCAAGCTATTTACGATGGAGACATAGCGACTAGAGGACACGTGTCCTCATGGGCCCAGAGAGGAGGCACAGAAAGTATTAACAGTTTAGGGGATGACTGGCAGTTTGTGTTGTGGTTAAGGTTAGAGACTTCGCAGTTAAACATGACAGTTTGGGGTTGGCGTGGTTAGTAAATTAAAATCTAACCACTGGGCACTATGGTGCTAATGGAATTTTAGGGTAAGTCCTCCATAGCGACATAGCTCCCAGTCAAGTAAATGATGGTCAAATGCATTAAGATGATCATAGGTGGCAAAGTAATGGGGAGTGATTGGCCTGCGTGGCCCAGCTGGTTGTTGGAACTTGGTTGACCCATTTGACCTTGCTGTCTCATGACTCAGAATGATAAAAAATTCATGATTTTTTCCACAATCTGATTCTATGATCAATGCCACCCACTCCAAAATGAATGCTAAAGTAACGAAGGGACTTTCCACTCATTGTCGATCCATCTACCCGGTCAGAGAGATTTTCATGGTACCATTTCTATCTTCTCGAGGTTCTCTTTTAGAGGAATATCAGATTGTCTTGTACCTACACCATGCTCAAGTATGATCTTTGATCAGATTTTCAGTATGGGGATTAATGCCAGTGGTTGAGCAGTAAATGTAGAAGCAAAATCCCAGTTATGCCTAAACTATAAAGGCAATTTGGTAATTCTTTCCTGGGGGGTCGAATCTTCCTGATTTTCTCTACTACTGCTTGCAGACTTGCAGTGTAAAATCCCTTTGCCTCTGAGCCATGTAATATCCTGTATCATCTCTTTCAGCCATCAGTGTGCATGTGCATCACTTTTCCTCCCATTGGTGTATTGTTGAGATCAGTGATCTGCATACTGTATCTATCTTTGGCCTATTGGATAATATACAAGTGAAATATCCTTTTCCTGGTGTCATTCAGTTGGTTTTATGATCTGTATGTGACTATTGATCAATATAAGTCTGGACGTGTATGACTTTTGTATATTACCCTAGTTTTGTAGTGCATATATGGGCAGGAATGAGTCTGAACACTCTGTTTTGGTGCATCACCGCCTTAGATTAGACTAGGTAGATTTGCTTTAATGCTCTCTTTCTCCCTTTCCCTTTTGAGAATAGATAGGTGCACCCTGACAGTAAGAGGAAGCCGGCCTTCTCCAAAGACTCAACCTCGTAGTTCAAGTCCCACAGCTTGGAGGTTGTTTTCATGTTTCACTGGGTTGTTCTCGCACTTAGGCCTTAGACACGGGTGCAAACCTAAGTGACAACAAGAACATAAGAAGAAAATATTACTATAAGTATTTGGTGATGTGGAATAATAGACTAGTTGAAGATGTTACATGAATTTCTCAATTGAGTTAGATTCAGCTCAAGTTGTGACACTTGCATGATCTAGACAAATCATTTCTTGCAACCTTGGTTGTCTAATGTAGGAGCTACCGAGTTCTAGTTATTACTAAGTGCCAATTTCTACCAAGTTCTAATTACTACCAAGCATTAGTTTCTAGTTGCTATCGAGTTCTAGTTACTATCAAGTTATCCAGTGTGTGACAAGTGAACCTATTATTTGTTGATGCTCAATTCCTTCTTTAGTCAAGTTGTCTATGTTTTGCTTCTTAGTGGGAGTTGACTTGCATATTTAATTTTGATTGTGAATTTAATGATAAGATCTTATTTAAGGATGAGTGTTGACCATTTTGAGGTCGGCCTTTCTATCATGTAGTTTTCTAGAATCTTCTATAAGCCATTTTTGATGCAAGGAAGGACAAGGAAAACTAGGGCCAATGGCACACCCAGCTCTCTAAACCACCCTGCAAGAGTTAACACAACAAAAGCAAACACAAAGAACAACAACCAAAGGAGGAAGAAGAGTGAAATAATTTTATTGATTCATCAAAATGTCTTTATACATGCCCAGTTTCAAATATCCAACAGCAAATTAGTAGTTTCTAGTTTTGCTCTCCAATCCTTTCTTAAATTAACTAATTCTACCTAATTCTAAGCCTAAAAACTATATTTATACTAGCCAAAATGGATTATATATCATTATAGAATAAGGAGAAGCCACAAGTTGGCTTTCAACAAATATTAAATGAAAATAAGCCAAAATTAAATACACAAATCGGCTTGCTTAGTAATTAATTATCTTGAAATTGATGTCCGAGAAAAATCATGATATCTCCTCACTTTGATTGAGTTAGAACTTGTGCTTTGAAATAATAGTAGATATCTAAGTCCTATAAATATAATTAAGTTCACAAGGTTTTATTCTTTAAGGAAAAGTGTGCATCCATTCTGAAAGTCAGGCATAAGAAACTATTGGTTAGAACTGCCAAAAATTGATGTTCTGAGAGAATGGCCATATCTCTCAAAATATAAGGAGTTAAGACTTTCTCTCTAGAAAATAGATATTAATATAAGCTCTATTGAATCTCTAAATTTTACCTCCCTTCATTCATTTTTGAAAATTAGTTACATAGTCTACAACAGGCACCCAAAAACCAAAAAACATAGTTTTAGCAGAACCTAGTTTTAGCAGCAAGATAAAAACTAAAAATATGCAAGATTGAAATGTAACCTAGGATGCTCCTATATAAAACAACTAGGGTTGGAAGAAATTATTCTCCTAAATAATTGATATGTCACAACTTGAGCTGGATTTCACTTGGATTGAGAAATCCATGTAGCATCTTATACTGGTCTATTCTTCCACTTCACCAAATATTCATAATAATCTTTTCCTCTTGTGCTCTTACCAATTATTTGATCCAATACCTATCCAACCTCTTCAATTTTCTTCTTAGGATAGTCCTCTAATATAGTAACTTCATCATCTAATTCATGATACTTGTATAAATCAGCAACATTGAATATAGGAGATATATCCATGTCATCAGGTAACTCAACTTCATAAGCATTTCCACTATCAAATTTCTTCAAGATCTTACACTGTCCAAACTTCTTCATCTTCAACTTACTGTAAATTCCAACTAGAAATCTTCCTTTCTTTAGATGAACCATCACCTCATCACCAACTTGAAAATCATGATGTCTCTTAGTCTGATCAACATTCTCCTTATAGATCTAATTACTTTGTTCTATCCTCTTTATATATTTGATGGTAGCCTAATTTCAAATCACTTTTAGAAAATATTTTAGACCCTTTCATCTAGTCAAACAAATCATTGATTCTAGGTGGTGGATATTAGTTCTTAATGGTGGCCTTTTTAAGTCTCATGTAACCAATGAATAACCTTACTGGTTCATCCTTTATTTTCATAAATATTAGTGGTGCTCCCCAACGGGATACAATAAGCCTAATAATCCCACTTTCCAAAATTTCCTCCTTGTGAAGCCTTAATTCACTCAATTCATTCAATAGCTTGATTTAGAGATTGGTTATTCCCCTGGTACTAAATCAATGTAGAAATCAATGTCCCTTTTTGGTGACATCCCCATAACATCCTTCGGGAATACATCTACAAATTCTTCTAGTGAGGGATGGTTGAGTAACATTTTTTCTCCTAATTTCTCCTCAAGTTCATTCACTAACATTACAAAAAGTTAACATCCTTTTCTCATGCTTCACTTTAACTTTATAGCTAATATCATTCATATGGTAATTGGTCTTTGTATCCATATAATCTTACTATCCTCTCCTATATCACTTTTACAAAGGATTTACTTGACTTTACAATCTATACAAGATTCATCTACACTTAGCTAGTCCATGCCTAAAGTTATGTGACAAGAGCCCATGGGAAAAACTAGAAGGTTTACCTTTATTGAGAAGGGTCCCAAGTTTAACTCACACCTTTATACCACAAAGTTTTTGGACTTTTTTTTTTCTATTGAATTCAATTCTACTTTCAACTTATCACCTTTCCCCTTAGCCTCAAGCCCACACAAATCTACTAAAGTAGGAGAAATATAGGAATCTATTGCTCTTTAATTAGATAAGATGGGATTTTTTTGGTTCTTTAGAAAACTTGGGATCTCGATAACTATCCTCTAAGAATATTCTTGATGTTGGTCTATAGAAGAAAATGTATAGTATGAGAAAACCACATCTCAAATAGTTGATTTAGAGACTACTTGTTCCCATGTGTATGTTTGGTTTGTCGCCTATGGGCAACTTGATGCATAATGTCCTTGTTGTCCAAAGGAGAAACACCCTATATTTCTTGCATAATTCGGGGAAGGGGGGTACTAGATTTTTTCACACTCACTTCACTATAATTTAGAGAGTTCTACCATGAGTTGTATTTTCCATTAGTAATATCATTAGAGTGCTTCCCTTTATGGTTGTGTAATTCTTTCTATTTTTGGAAGATTTTCCTCCCTTGAAAGATGATTTTTCTTGAGAATCTCCAATCCCTTGATTATTTATGCTATTATTTCTATTTGGCTACCTACATGACCACCTATCCCTATTACCATATTTATTTCAACAAAAAAGGCCTTGGCAAATACATCCCTAAAAGTCTTTAGTTTTAAAAAATGCCACCCTTCTTGATATCTGATCACTAAGACCCCTGATGAAATGTTTTATTAACATAGGTCCATCTTCTTTATATTAAAAGAAAGGTTTGAGTTCATATAATTTCCTCACAATCTTTTACAATCATATTCTTTTGTTTAAGGTGATGGAATTATTTTTCCCTATGCTATCTCCACCTAGTAGAGATGTATCTATTCTTGAAGGGTTCCAAGAATAGTTCTTAAGATATGTCATCTACACCTAATTGCAACCTCTCTTGCTTTTGATGCAACCAATTTGATGCATTCTTCCTCAAGTACACTATGACACATCTTGCCTTAACATTTCTATTGAATGGGTTCATAGTAAACCATCTTTCTATGTCAAAAGCCACATTTTAGCTATTGAGCCTCCTTCATTTCCATAAAAATTAGGTATTTTCAATCTTCATAAGTCTTTGATCGGGGTAGAAATAGGTATTTTATGGTCTTCTACAACCCTTTACCTAGGGATTCTCTCTCATTCTCTATGACCACTGGTATGAGAATATTTAGCTTCTTCCCTATTCATCTTATCTTTTGTTTGATCTAATCTTTGCATCATTTTTTGCATTAATATCCTAAGTTGGACTACTTTGTTCTTATCCCTTTGGCTCTTACTACCTTTTTTCCTAGTTTATTCCCCTTTCTCTCTCTAAGAGATTACATGTTAAGATGTTGTAGGTGAGTTGTTACTCTATCCCTTCCCACCCTTTGTGTCTTAGGCCTTTATATCTTTATAGATCTTGGGGGTCAATTATTTTATCTACCGCTTCCTTCCTTGCTCATCTATCTTACAACCATATCATTACACATCATTAGTTCCCATTGAAATCCCTCTTTCATATCTATCAACCTCTTTACATTTATTTCTTTTAAGTACAACAACAAGTTCCCTTTTAGGATTTACTTATTACATGAATTCAAATACATCAAGTACATAATAATTTGGGAAAATATCAGAAGTGTCTCCATAAGACTCTTCATAAGCACCATAAAAAATCCAATACTAGACTATGTACAAGCCCCAAAAAAGTTCCTCCACCCAACCATGTGGACCCTAAGGAAACAACCCCTAATATAGGAGACAAAACCATCATCCATTTAGGTCTAAGCTAGAACTAAGCCAAGAATCCAAGAGAAAAGAACTAGATAAAATAAAATGGTGAAAGACTATTGATCATTAAAAGCACATCAAGAGAAAAGGAATAAATAAGGGGTTATAATCACATTTAGGTGAGTATCATCACACCTTCCTAAGATGTTGGGATGCACCACCCAAGCTTGAGATCATCCTATAGAAAAAAAATTTCTTTTAATTGAGTACTCCAATGAGGATAGCCATGACCTACTAATTTTGAGATCAACCACCTAAGCTAGGGACCTATAGGATACATAGGATGTCCCTACTTCAAGTATTCCAACTTTACCTCCACAATTATCTTTTCTAATGTAGAACCACAAAACCAATAACCAAGTTCATTTCATTATTATGTTATCACTTATTAACTAACTCACAATTGGTCTTATCTTGAGTAGGGCTCTAACCTATTGGGACTCAAAATTGCCTTCCCAATTTTGAGTACCATTGAGAAATTTGAGCCCCATACACACTTTTTTGATGCACATGTACCCAGCTGTTAGTTTGAGGCCAAAGAGGTGTTTAATGTTTCTAACACCTTTCATTCAGTGCATCCACTTGTTTCATGAAGTTAAACAGATATTTCGAGCTATTCCATGAAGTCTCGTTTTGAGTAAATGTTAAATCTGCATTTTCACCTGTGTCGAACAGTGGTAGAAGGCCTTGTTTGCATCTGACTATCTTGTACCCAAAAATGTTTCATGATTCACCACTTTGGGAGTATCTAGTGTCCATATTTTAGAACCTATGTTTCAGATTTCAAGCCATTTTGAGTTTGTTTGACTAGGTTTTGAATCTCTCAAAGTTGGTAGTTTACTATTTTCACACATTTGCAAATTGCACACATTTCTAGGAAACCCTATTTGACGAGTTATAACTTTTGACCAATTGATTAAAATGCTAGAATTCCTTTTGCATTGCATTTTCAACATCAAAGACTTATTATGTTTCAAGTTTCAGATTATGAAAAATCCATTTGATTAGTTTTCAAATGTGATTCCAAACACAATTTCTATCTTTTTACTAGTGTCAGCATATGCAGATTGATTGGAACCCCTGTTTGTGATGTCATATCTCAAAATATATGATTGGTAAGATTGAATGGATTGTACCATAGTGTTATCCTTCAAAAATACTTTAAGTGTGCCAGTTTGCAAGTCATGATGAATCCATTTGCATGCTTTTCCAAGTCAATTCCATTTACAAAAAATCTTTTCTGACATTATTTCCAATTTGGAAATCTAAGTAGCCTTCTTTGACCACTTGCCATTTGCATCCTATCATTCGTCATGAGTCCAAATTGTAGATCCATACTCTCCCCATGATAGAGAACCAATGCCCCAATTTTGTCTTCCCAAGTGTCAGTTTACCTAGTTTCTAAACCCATTCTAGTGTTTTCTTACATGTTTTCTTGCAGGAAGTTCTGAAAGATCAGCTTTGACAGTGAAAATCTTTTGACCTCGAATTAGTCATGAGACAAGATTCAATTTGGTATTAGTATGCAAAACAAAGAATTAGTGTGCCAGTTCTCAAAGCTCGATCAAGTGTTTTGATAAGTTTTTAAAGCCTATTTTTGGGCCTTCCTGTCAACAAAGCACAGTTTGCATAAAGTGATAAAATGTGTTTTTAATGTTTGTTTCAGTGGTCAAAGTTGTTTTCAGACAATTCAAGAGGGTCGATGGATTTGTTTGCAATATCAATTGTTTGGAAATGAATTTTTTTTTAGCCAGACCTACTTTGGGGCCTGACTAATTATAAAAAATCGATAAGATTAATAAGATGTGGAAGCAAGGAATTTTCATACTCAAAATGTTTTTAGTGTCCTCCCTATATCAGCATCTATAGATATTATTTATCTTTGGTGACAAATTATAAAGGTCAAAATTTCCCTTGTATACTTTCAAAAGAAGGGATGCCCTTCCTACTTGTGAAAAGAATGCAGAGGACAATACTCTAGGAGAAGAAGTTTCCTCCCTAGGTCATAGTTGAAGTCCCTTAAGGTTGTATGTTGTTTCATCGTTGCTAATAATTCAAGGAATTGTGTAAATGCTTCATAGAAATCAACAGGGTTACAGATTTATTGAGGAGGATATCAGGTAAGAATGAGATTTAAACTAAACATAGATGTCTATTTAAAATTTGAATAGATAGATCAAATATCTAAAGATATACATATGTCTCAGATATTCATATGTATGTTTTTGATTCATAGATTTGCCCAACGATTAAGGTACTAATCAGTTTATAGGATCACTAGGTCTTACTGCTGCATATTTGAGGATTTGTTGAAAATCAACATCAATAATCAAATGTTCTTTCCCTTTCATGTTGAAGGACCTAAATATTTAACCCTCACTTAGCTTATGAGATTCATAGCTTTTCATTTAGCTACTATAGATCTATGTCATTTCATGAGTCATTAGGAGAAATAAGGGTAAAATTTGCTTGATAGATTTAGGGATATGTTTTTGCACTAGTACGGTATCAATTGAATCTCAGGTCCACACACCTAGGTTTAGTAGAGCCTAAAGTAGAAGAAGGATCATGCCTTATAGTTGGCTTGTTGTCAGAAATGGCATGTTGAAAATGGGAGTTAGCTGCCCCTAGACATGTTAGTTTCTTAGTGGGATAATTGAAAACCCTCCAGCATTTTCAAACACCAACATAACCTCCAAACATAGGATCCTTGGAAGCCATTTTTGAGCCCCAACACCTATGGTGAGACACTCATGTAGGGTTTCTAACCTACTCAAGAAAAATAAAACAAAGTTATTTTTGAAAATCCAAAAGAATGGTTACATTACAAGAATAAAAATACACCCTTCATAAAATACAAACTAATAGTAAGGATGTATTAAAATAAACCTTGATAAGCAACCTAAACATCCCTAAAAACAATCAAACTAACTGAGTAACTATAAAACTATGCATTTTTTTATTATACCCACACATCTACCCTCTACTACTATTCTTTTATGACAACTACATATTCATTATGTAGTGAGGCACATCTATTCATTATAACAATGCATTCATTGTTACAACACTTTTGTTTGATAAAGTTTCTCTTAATTTTATTTTACCTATGCATATGTGCATTATTCACTAGTTCAACACATTCATTTAGCAAAGCAATTCATATGTTAAAAAGTGACACATTTACTAAAATTGTGCATACAAAATTAAAAAATTCATGTGTTAAGAAGAGTGACACTTTTATTTAGGAAGGTTGATAAAAGGATGACTATTGTGTATTTTGCAAGGTTGCATGTATGTTTAGTATAATTGCACATATGTGTAGTATACTTATGAATTCATTCTAGAAGACTCAAAAAATAATATAAAATTCTATGAATTCAATTCCCAGATTTGGTTTCATAAGATGACGGATTCCCAAACATCACTTGGGCTGAAATTCCTAGCTAAAACCATACTATCATTCCTCCTCAAGGGAATTAAACTCCTACCATAATAATCCCACTCTCAAGTAAACAAGGAATAAACATAGAAAAATGGTAACACATTCACGCGAAAAAAAACTATTACAACTACCATAGACTTGAAATATTCAAGAATAAAAGCAAGCAATAATTTAAACAAACATCCATGATTTTCCTTTAAATATTTCATATAAACATTGGTATGAAATAAAGAGAGGATGGTAGCCTACTTAGTTTCTTGTGCAAGGTTATTAATGATGTCCATGTGTGTGAGCCTACAGTTTCCCCAAGCCTCCAATCTGGTTTGGTTTCCTCCTCCTTCCTAGTTTTCCAAATCTTCTTTGCAGTGGTTTTCTCCAATGGATTTTTACTATAGTTTTAGCAATAATTTATCCTTGTATTTTTTTTTGTGAGGAATGTCCTATTTTATGGGGAAAAATGTCATTTCAATGATTACATCCATTGCATCAGGCCTCCTTAGTAATGTTTGTTTTAATAAATCAACTCATTTATTTATATTTTAAAAATTCTTAATGTCTCTAACTTGTTACTAGTTATGAAGGTGGTCAAGGAGGTGTTGGAGATATAAGAGGAGTAACTGGGAGGGGAAGGGTGAATCAGTTACCACAAAAATAATTCCAAGTCCCTTGAATTTCTTTACAAACTTCTTACTAAGTCAAGATCTTGCACTACTTGGTTAGAACTAGATATATATTGTAACTTATTAATTTTGTGACATTAAAGTTCCTTAACCTTTAGTAACTTAGATGTGGAAACATTAAAAAAAAAGAAAATAACATGAGCATATGAGACACCAAGATTTGACATGGAAACCCAATTTGGGAAGACCACCAATGCAACTAGTTACAACATTTCACTCTTCTAAAGTGAGCCCTATTAGGACTCAAAATTATTAAAGCTTACAAAACATACACTTAAGTGTGACCCTGTTAAAGGATTTGAATCACCCTATTAGAGGTCATAAGACACTTAATCTAGAAATACCATCTTGTTAGAGGATTTACAAAATTGACTGTTAATTCAACTTTGTTAAGAGATTTCTTTATTGCTACAATTTTTAGAGAGTAGCAATGACTGACCTAATTGGTCAAGTCATTGATTTGTAGATTTAGATCACTATTATGGTTTATCCTCTGGATCCTCCTTGATCAAAATATTCTTTTCAACTTCTTAGATAATTTTTCCTTAATTAGATATCCTTCTTAATTCGTATCATGTATTCTTTTTTAAAAATACATTCTTCAATCTACAACTTGATCTTTCATATATATGAAATTCCATGTCAAGTTTTCTTGAATGCCCTTTTCAAAAAAATAATTAACATCCATTGAGTGAGTTTGAATTAACCTTTTAATTAACAAAAGTGTTTTGTTGAAGGTCAACTGATACTAAACTAAATTACTTGGTTAACATCTAGTTCCTTTGGTAACTGACTTAACTCATTTTACACTAAGCTCCTATGGTAACTGACCTAACTTGGTTAGTATTGAAATCCTTCATTGACTAACTTAACTTGGTTAACAATGGTTCTTTGAACTAGGTTCCTCCTAAATTGAATAATTTTTTTCAACAATCTCCCTCTTTGGAATTGATAGAAACACAACATGACATTATGGAAAGAAATATTTGGAGAAAATATCCATAGTTTGATTATGATTCTTTATCCATGAGAAATCCCTCTAAGATTCTCCCTCTATCATTTTATCTTCAGACTCTGTCTGATCAAATTCTCTCTCTTAATTCTTTTGATATGAACATTATGTTTTTCAATCTCCCCCTCTTTGACATCAAATTACAAAGACTTCATACAATTAATTTTTAATGTACTTGATGTATTAATTCATATGCAATCTGCGATGAGATTCTTGCATCAATTGGATAGATCTTCAATATAGGTTGGTTGATGCATCACTAATTTGTACTCTAGTAAGCATTATAGCTAGGGAATGACCCCTAGCTTTCCTCTAAGATACAAAACTACATCCTTAGGTAATGTCTTGGTGAATATGTCAGTAACTTGCTCCTTTATGTTTACATATTCTAATCTGGCCTCTTTATCTTGAACTAACTCTCTTAGAAAATGATACTTGATTGTAATGTGTTTTATCTTGGTGTACATTAATTGATTCTTGGATATGTTAATTGTAATTATGTTATCACAATATATAGCCATTGGATCCTTTATTTCTTCATTCATTCCTCATAATATTTGCTTGAACTAGATTATATTGGAACAATTAACTACTGCAACAACATATTTTTCCTTTGTTGTAGACCGAGAGATGCAATTCTATAGACCATAGTCTTGACTGCCTTTTATATATCTCATAATCTTTTTGAGTACCATCATATGATTTTCTCAAGGATTTGTAAAAAACTTTACAATTATACCAATTGATAATTCAATATTTGGCCTTGTGTGAGCCACATACTAAAGTTTCCCAATCATGGATATGTAGGTAGTCTTTATTTACCTCTTAAGAATCATCATTCTTGGATAGTTTGTATCTAGTAGACATATGTGTTCCAATTGGTTTGGAATCTTCCATTCCAAAAGTCTTCAATATCTCCTTGATGTATTTTAACTAAGTAATGAAGATGCCATCCTTCATTTGATGAACTTTTAAGCCAGCAAAGAATTTTATTTCTCCAAACATTGACATTTCAAATTCTTTTTTCATCTCTTTAGAGAATGATTTGCATAAGTCATCATGACCTGTAAGTAAGATATCATCCACAACTATTTTTGCTAACAATATCTTGTTTTGTGGTATTTCTTTAATATACATACTACTATTATCATTTGTTCTTGGATCCTTACTAGATATCCATGTAGCCTTTCATACCATGCTCTAAGAGTTTGTTTCAAACCATATAGATATTTGTGTAATTTGCAGACCATGTCTCTTTTATTTGGATCAATGAAACCTTCTGGTTGATCAATGCATACTTCTTCCTCTAGAATTCCATTCAAGAAAGCTGATTTTACATCCATTTGATATAGTTTGAATCCTCTATATGCAGCATATGAAAGTAGTGTTCTAACTTATTCAAGTCTAGCAATAGCAAAAAATGTTTCTCCATAGTCTATACCTTCTTGAGTATATCCTTTGTACACTAGCCTTGGCTTATTCCTTGATACTTCACTAGTTTCCTTCAATTTTTTTCTAAAATACCACTTTATACCAATTATATTTTTACCCTTGGGTCTAGGAACAAGAATCCAAGTTTTTTTCCTTTCAATTTTCTCAATTTCTTCATTCATTGCCTCTATCCAACTTTCATTATTCAAAGCATCTTTTTACAATTCTAGATTCAAATTTAGTAAGAAAAAATGTACCATTTAGATTTTTCCTTGTAATTATACCTCATGTCTAATCTCAAATTATTTTTTAGGTGCATGATGCCTTTTGACATATCTAGCAAGTTCATGTTCCATTCTTCTAGATTCTAGACTTGTTTCACTCGGTTCACCACACTCAAAGGTTCTGTGAATTCTTGAATTTTGCTTAGGTCTCACTATCAAATTCAATGACAACACTACTTAAAGGTAATGTAGATAGTGGATAAATACTCCTAGATATTAACTACTTATACAAGTTACCCTTAAATAAATAAGAACAACTTTTCCCTTTGTCTATCCTATCTATTTAGGCTTTTTGATTACCTTGAACTTCATTCTAGGCCTCCTCACTAATTCACTAGTTCTTAGAAGAGTTGGAGGCTCTTTCTAGGGTGTCTTGGACTTCTTTCCATCCCTTTCTCACACTCCATTCATTAGGTTACAATACGATCCCTTCAAATTCTTGTAAAACTTCTGTTAGGCCTAGTAGCCCTCAATTAGCCCTTCTAATGGACTAAACTGTGATTTGTGCAAAAATTTCCTCAAGGATGCTCCAAAAAAATTATAAATTTCAATACCTTTTTCTATCCTTCCCAACACATAATATACAAGGTTTCTACTAGAATTCCTTAAGGTTTCATGAGATTTCAACCATGGGGAATGCTAGTAGACACTATTTTTCCAAGTTTGTCCACTACAAGCCAACAAATAGATTTTTTAGCAAAATATTTATTGTGGTATTTTTCAAAACTTAAAACCAAAATAAAATAATAGTAGAAAAAATTTAGAAACTATATTGCAAAACAAAAAAACTTGTTCAATCACATATCAAACAAAAAACTCAAACCTTCATTCCAATTGCCATAAATTTATTGTTCTGTTGTATGATTCTATACAATGCCAAAATTCTCCACCATACAAAAGTGACTTGGAGAGCCTTGCATAAAAATTTCACAACTAACTCAATCAAATTTCACTCACTGGTAACCTCCTAATAACTATTAACCAACTTTGCAACTTCAACAAGAAAAGGTGCACTTTTTGCAAAATTGTCAATATGCAATTTTTACATAATTGAAAATTTTTGCATTTTTACATCTTAGACTTGGTAGGACTACAAAATATGACCCCAAAAAATACATGATAGGTATTTAGGCCATATTTAGACCATTTATATTTCTACTTATCATAATATGCTTATTTGGCCCTCTAAATCAATGTTTTGCACTTTTGCTCCCAACTGATAACAAATGCATCATTACATCTAGTTGTCCATATCATGCATTATGTTAGTGTTTGATATTTCACATAAATGAATCATTAATATTTATTTCTACCTAGTAGGTCTTATGTCTTATCTAGATTCCTAGACTCTTATTTACTTCTTAGTGACCTAACCTAGGTGCTCCTACACCATACTCCCCCAATGAGTTGAAAAGGCCTTCTAGGACTTTAAGAGGGAATGAGAGAAAGGTCAAAATCCTTCTTGAAATTTCCTTTTATAACCCAAGTGGCTTCACTATCTATTTTTCCCTACCACTTGACAAGATTCTTCATGTAGGTCTTGTTTCTAGTCACCTTGTGCACTTTAGAACTCAATACATTTTCAGTTTGCAACTTGGTTGAAGATGGCTTGGGTATGGTTGCTATAATTTCTTACAATTCTACATCCTCTACTAGAGTGGAAGATGGAGTGGGACCCTTGTATGCTATGAGATCTATAACATTTAAAGTAGTGTAGATGCCCATATCTACTAGTAGATCAACTTGGAAGGCATTGGTCCCATACTTGGCTAGAATTTTGCAAGGCCCTACCTTTCTCATCTATAGTTTGTGTGATTCTCCTTGGATAGTCTATGCTTATTAAGATGGATCATAAGATAGTCCCCAACTAAAAATTGCACATCACTCTTCTTGGCATTTGCCATCTACTTCATGTTTGCTATATTATGCTCCAAGATTTTTTTGACCATGTCATGAACCTCTTTCATGGAAAGAGAAAAGTCTTGAATGACTCCACTAACCTCTATACCTGCTTTCATGTCCCTCAACTCAAGAATTCCTCTAGGATACACTCCATACACCACTTCAAAAGGACTCTTCCTAGTAGATCTATTGATAGTATCATTACAAGCATACTTTACTTGTGCAATAATGTGGTCCCAACTCTATCCATACTCTTTGGTCAAACATCTTAATAGGTTCCCAAAGCTCCTATTTACCACTTCTTTCTACCCATCCATTTGAGGATGGTAGGAAGATCCAAATGAAAGGTTAGTGCCCAATTTATGATACAAAGTCTTCCAAAAATTACTCATAAACATAATGTTCCTATCAAATATAATGCTAAGAGGCAAAACATGTATCCTAACCACTTCCCTAAAAGACAAATTAGCAATAGCACATGCATCATATGTGGTCTTACATGGCACAAAATGAGCCATTTTTCTAAATCTATCCACAATTGCATAGACACTATCACAAAATTTCTTAGTTTTAGGTAGTCCCACCACAAAATCCATGCTCAAATATCCCCAAGGATTTTTCGATGAGAAATCATTGGTATAACACTGCTTTGGTGGTAACTCCCTTGGCTTTCTAACAATGACACAACACTCCACATATTTCTTCACATCCCTACTAAATGTATGCCAATAGTAGAACCTTTGGACCAAATCTACTATTTTATGAACTCCAAAATGTCTACTCAAAGCACCATTATGATTCTCTTGTATGAAGTTTTCTCTAATAGAGCCCCTTGGGACACATAGATTATTGACTTTGAGCAAGAGGCCTTCCTGCAAGGTAAGATCAAAGTATTCATGATGAAAATGGTTAGCATAATCAATACACACCTTATAAAGTTTGGTAAAGTCTAGATCATCAAGATACATCTCCTTGAAGTTCTTAATCCCCACACTCCTAATTTGTACTTCTTGTATAGTCAACAACCTATGGCTAAGTGCATCTACAACCTTATTTGCAATTCCTTTTTTATGTTTTATGGTGAAGGTATATGCTTGAATATACTCCCCCCACTTCACGTGCTTGTAACTCAATTTTCTTGGGAATTGAGAAAGCTTAAGGCCTGATTATTAGAAAACACCAAAAATTATTTAGGAAATATATAATGCCTCCATTTTCTCAAGGCTTGGAGGAAGGCATACAATCCAAGGTCATAGGAGGAATACTTTATCTTGGCTTCATTCAAGTTTTGACTATGAAATGCAACTGGCCTACCCTCCTAGCTAAATATTGTTCCAATAGCAAGGTTACTAGCATCATAGTCAATAGTGAATAACTTATCAAAGCTAGGTAGAACCAAAATAGGTTTGGTGGTAATTTTTTGTTTCAACACTTCAAAGTTCCTAGTGGCTTCATCAGTTCATTTTAGCTTGGCTCTAAACCTACCCTTTATGGTCTCTAACAATGGTGCACAAATATGGCTAAAATTTTTAGTGAACTTCCCATAGAATTGTGCTAAGCCATGGAAGCTTCTTACTTTTGATGCAGACTTGGGTGTTGGACAACTAAGTATAGCCTCCACCTTACTGGGATCCATCTTGAGCTATTCCTGTGAGATGAAAAAACCCAAGTAGACCAACTCCTCCTTCTTAAAATCACACTTTTCCAAGTTGATGGTAAGTTGAGCATCAGATAGCCTTTTCAACACTAGACTTAAATTAAATAAATGTTCTTTCTTTGTACTACTAAAAGTTAAGATACCATCAAGGTAAATTATAACAAACTTACCCAAGTAATCAACAAACATTTCATTCATGAGCCTCATGAATGTGGAGGGGGAATTCGATAAATTGAAGGGCATCACTAGCCACTCATACAACTCTTTAGTAGTCTTAAAATATTTCTTCCTCTCATCTCCTTCCTTTTTCCTTATTTGATGATATCTACTCTTCAAGTCAATTTTGGTGAAGTACTTTGCATTTTCCAAACAATCAAGTAAGTCTTCAATTCTTGGGATTGGGAATTTGTATCTAATTGTTATCTTGCTGATTAATCTTGAATTTTTACACATCCTCCAATTACCTCCCTTCTATGGAACCAAGACAGTTGGCATTGGACATGGGCTTACCCTTTGTTTTATTAGGCCATGGTCTAACAACTCTTGCACTTGTTTTGTCATCTACTCATGTTGGCTAGGTGTCATTTTATAAGCTTCCTTATTAGGAAAAGTTTCTCCAAGGATGAAGTCTATATTATGCTTAATATCTCTCTTAGTTGGAAAGGTGTGCTTTCCATCACATACAATGTCATCAAACTGATTTAGTAGATCCTACACTTCTCTAGGCAATCGTGATTTGATTATGCTTTGTGCATTTTGGGGCTTGACAATAATGACATACCCTATGCCTTCTCCTTCCTTTAGGATGTTGAGTAACTCCTTCTCACCTATCATGAGTCCATTAAGTTCCATCATTGTGTTGCTCTCTCCTTCCAACAAAGATTGAATAGTCTAGGATTCTTCACCTTTCTTGAATTTGTATACATTCTCCCTACCATCATATTGTGTCTCTCTATCATATTTCCATGGTCTCCCTAAAAGGAGATGACATGCATCCATGGTAGTATATCACAAAGCACTCTATCCTTGAACCTTCTAATATTGAAGTCTATGCATGCTTGTTCTTTTACCTCTACATGCTGACCCCTATTTAGCCATGTGACCCTATAAGGATTGTTATGATGAAGCTTTTGAAGTTTCAATTTATCTACTACTTCTTCTAACACTATTTTATCAGTAGAACCAGAGTTAGTGATAACCTTACATACCTTGTTTTGTACCTTGCAATTGACCCCAAACAAGGCTCTCCTTTGACTTGGCTCCTCCTTCATGGGCTTTCTAATGAGTGTCCTCCTAAACATCAATTTCTCTCCTTCTTCTGAATCAAGTGGAAGATTTGCTACCTTCTTATTTCCACCATCCTCTTGAGCATAAAACACCTTCCTTTCTCTTGATGAAGAATCCTTCTTTGGAAACTTATAAGAGGGATGTCCTAGTTGGTTATAGTTATAACATTTCATGGTGGCAAAGTATGAAGGTCCTTTACCTTGACTATTACTTCTTTTGCTAAAGCTATTACTACCTTTGCCTCTTTGGTTTAATCCTCCTCTTGGACTATTTTAACCACTTGCTTCATTTGGTTTACCATCCACTTGGGGTCTAGTTTATTGGCCTCTTCCACCACCAAAGTTCCCTCTTTGGCTAGATTGTTCTTTGCCTTTACCTCTGCTCCTATTATTGAAGTTTTGTTTCTTCTTTAACTTTTTGTCAACCTTAAGTGCTAATTGATAGCACTTGTGTACCATGTTAGGAGTCCATAACTGAATTTCCTCTTGAATATTCCACCTTAAGCCATTAATATACCTCATAACTTGATGCTTTCAACTTCTTGCACCTTGGATCTTAGACATAGCTTTTGGAACACTTCAATATAACTTGCCACATCATTATCCCTTTGCTTGAGATTCTACCTTTTGGTATGCATATACACTTAAAAAGTCCTCAAGAAGGTAGGTTTGTTGTATTTGTCTCACCATACTCTTCCAATTTGCATAGGGATTCTTACCCTCTTTCATCTTGAACTAAATGCCACCATGTGAGAATAGCTCCTCTCATCCTTGCCTTTTCCACTTTCATCTTTTCAGCTTCTGCCACATTCTCACTTTGAAATTAGTTCTCCATGCCTTCCAACCATTCCAAGACATGGTCTATATCCAACTTCCCACAAAAAAGTGATACTCCTTATAGTGCTTTTTGATTAATTGCTTTAATAGCCCTAATAAAAGGTTCCTTTTCTATTTTAGGATTAGGTATGGGTACCTCCTCTTCATCAGACACCTACTGCATTTTCTTGCTATGTTCCTCCAGTTGATTGACCTTCTTGGTCATCACTTCAATCTTGAGAACTACTCTCTCAAGATTTTTCTCCAAGGCTATTATCTTAGCCTTCAACTCTACATTCTCCTCATCCCACTCTTGAACCTTTTGAGCCAACTCTGCATTTGTCACCATGGTGGATACTATGGTGGTTTCTCCTTCATTTCTAGACATGCACTTCTTTTCCCAAAATCAAATTTTTACTCTAATACAAATTTGATACGACTAGTCTAGGGTAATGTAGATAGTTGATAAAAACTCCTAGATATCCCCTACTTACACAAGTTACCCTTAATTGACTAAGAAAAACTTTTCCCTTTATCTATCCTATCTATTTAGGCTTGCTCATTAAATTGAATTTCATTCTAGGCCTCCTTACTAGTTCACTAGGTCTTGCAAGGGTTTGAGGCTCTTCCTAGGGTGTCTTGGACTTCTTTCCATCCCTTTCTCACACTCCATTCATTAGGTTTCAATATGATCCCTTCAAATTCTCATAAATCTTCTATTAGGCATAGTAGCTCTCAATTAGCCCTCCTAATGGACTAAATTGTGATTTGTGCAAAAATTTCCTCAAGCACGATAAAAAAAAACTAGATTGTAATACCCTTTTCCAACGTCTTCAAGATGCTTGGGGTCTCAATTTACCAAATTCTACTAGATTCCCTATCCTTATTTTTAGGGGTTTGCTAGGTTTTAATGGCTTTTTAGACCATTCAACAACAATAAAACTCTTTCTCCTTTCCTAGGGATCTTGGATAATTGTACTTGCACATACAGTGACTCCACTCCATGCTCTATCATTTCATAACACCCATTCCAACCAAACTATTATACACTTGCAAGAATACATATTTCCTTGGCTTAGTTTCTAGTCAAGTACATCACAACCTTGTCTAAGGCTTCCAAGGAATTGGCTTGGCCCATAATTCTTGGTTCCATCCTTCCTAACACATAACATAAAAAGCTTCTACTAGCATTCCTCAAGGTTTCATGAGGTTTCAACTATGGGGAATGCTCCTAGACATCATTTTGCCAAGTTTGCCCAGCCCAAGCTAGCAAGTAGATTGTTCAGCAAAACATTTATCATGCACACTAATGGATTCTTTATAACTTAAAACAAAAATAATAATCATAGTAGAAAAAAATTTAGAAACTATATTGCAAAATAAAAATACTAGTTCAATCACATAGCAATCAAAAAACTCAAACTTTCATTCCAACTGCCATCAATTTACTGTTTTGCTGTAGGAGTCTGTACAATGCCAAAATTCTCCACCATACAAAAGTGACTTGGAGGGAATTACATAAAATTTTTACACCTAGCTCAAAAAAATTTCATTTTTTGGTAACCTCCTAATAACTATCAACCAACTTTGCAACTTTGACAAGAAAAGGTGCATTTTTTGCAAAATTGTCAATATGCAATATTTGCATAATCGACAATTTTTGCATTTTTGCATCTTTCACTTGGTAGGACTATACATTATGACCCCAAAAAATAAATGGAAGGTATTTAGTCCATATTTATTCCCTTTCCATGTCTACCTACCCTACTATGATTATTTGTCTCTCTAAATCAAATTTTTGCACTTTTGCTCCCAACTAACAACGAATGCATCATTACATCTAATTTCCCATCTCATGCATTACATTAGTGTTTGGTGTTTCACATGCATTAATCATGACTCTTTATTTCTACCTACTTGGTCTTATGTATTATCCATTCTCATAGACCCTTATTTTATTCTTAGTGACCTAACCTAGGTGCTCCTACACCACTCAGTTTCCTCTTACTATGACTCAAGTTCCTCTTCTATTGGCTAAAATGAGAGTTGAACCAATTATTGCTTGCTTTTCACTAGTTTTAACTTATATTTTAGTGCACACTTAGGTGACTTGAGTGGTGTTGACTGCTAGGGTGGTGCTATCTATTGTTTCCAATTCACATTTCCTTGATCTTTTGGTAGAGTTTCAAGCTCATAGTAAACAAAGTTTATGTAGTAGGACAATCTTTAACTTCATCAAATTCAGAGTAATTGAGAGAGGTAACAATATCAGTCATCATTTTATTGTGATTCTTCATGTCCACCATCTAATCCATAGCTAAAGGCTTTAGAGGTGCCACATATTGATTTTAGTACTAACCAAGTTAGGTTAGTTACTATAGGAGCTCAATGTAAACTGAGTTAGATTGGTTACCAAAGGAACTCAATGTTAATTGAGTGATTTAGTTTAGTATCAGCCACCTTTCAACAGAATACTTTTCTTACTTAAAAGGTTAATTCAAGCTCACTCAATGGGTGTTAATTGTTTTTTGAAAAGGGTATTCAAGATGACCTGACATGGGATTTCATATACATGAAAGGGAAAGTTAAGTTGGCTTTAATACCATTTTCAAAAAAATAATTAACATCCATTGAGTGAGCTTGAATTAACCTTTCATTAGCAAAAGTGTTCTTCCAAAGGTTGACTGATACTAAATTGAATCATTCAGTTAACACCGAGTTCCTTTATTAACTGACCTAACTTGGTTTACACTTATCTCCTATGGTAATCAACATGACTTGGTTAGTATTGAAATCCTTCATTGATTGATTTAACTTGGTTAAAACTGGTTCTTTGAACTAGGTTCCTTCTAAATTCTTCTTAGTTGATACTAGAGTCTTCTTCAGTGCCTAACTAAGCTCAGTTACTACTAACTATTCTCTATTAGAGCATGACATTTGTGTAACATCAATGAAAATATACAATTGAATAATTACTTTCAATATGAGGTTCAATTCCAAAGATGTCGTATGGTGTATTGGTTGAATTCTACTATTTCACTTTATGGGTCATGGGTTCAAATTTTATGACCTTTTCTATTCTTAGCTTGCTAATTCATTAGTTCAAATCAAATTTTCTTTTAAAGATTCATGAAGAGATAAGTGTGTGAGTTGGTTGTGGGTGAAATTAAAAGCTGGAAGGTTTTGAGTTCCAACCCCTTAAACATTTTAATTTCTTTAATTTATTTCCTCATTCATTTATTAATTGTAAAAAGGTTGCAATTTAATTATGCAAGAGATAACATCACATCCAAGTAATAACATATGAATATATATTTATTTGGGTATATGTATACTCAAATAAATATATATTTTGACTAATATCATAATAAATACATGCATAAAACATCATTAAACCAAGCAAGAATAAAATAGCCAAGTTCCCAATTTGGGTAGCTGACTCCACATATAGGACTTCTAGGCTTAAGGTGTCTATATGGATCATGACTCCATGGCTAAATCAATAGATAATATAGAGGCTTTTAGTACCTTTTTTGACACACACTTTCATCATTGACCAAAACAACATGCATATTCACAATAATATCATGATGATCCTACCAGATAGTAGTACAAGCATTACATGGGTTAGCAAGGTTAGAAATCCATAGAATCTATAATCCATGTATGAAATCATATTAAATATATCATATAAGTGTAACTCACAGATCAACATGAAAATTATCACATAAAAGGTATATCCTAACCTCCTACCCCAATCATAAAACATAGAAAGTAAATCTACCATCTCCATATAAATCTCAATCATGTTGCTAGGGTGGCATTACCGTTAAAATGAAAAGGTTTTAAAAATGAAACTTTGAAAATATTATACATATTTTTCATATGATTTTTTTAAAGGGAAAGTAAATAGTTATAACTAATTAGACCCTTTAAAAAATCTATAATGGTTAGGTATTGAGTATGGTTAGTCTGGAGAAAAATATACAAGGGTATATCAGCTAATCCTCTAGTTGTCATATCAATTTGCAGTTGACATTGGTAACAATAGAGAATGTAAAGTGAATTATAATTTCAAATCCTCCATGTAATAGCCATGAAATTAAAATATGAAGTAAGGGATCACGAATAAGGTGATTGTATTGTATTAAATACGAATGATCAATGAATAAAGTTAGTTTGTGCATTATTACAATCCAATTTCCTATTGTAGTCTCATTTTCTTGATGTTTTAGAGGACTTCATTAGTAATGGATGGATTATTTTATTACCAAAAGTGATTTGGAATAAAATGGTGATGTTCTAGTTGTTGGAAATGTAATGCAAGCTAGGTGACTGAGAGAGGGAGGGTGAATTAGAAACCACTTAAAACTTCTTATTCTTAATCCACTTTATTATATTATCTAATCTACTTGCATGCATGGAACATAAATCAATAAGTTAAAAAAACCATAACACTTTAACACAAGATTGGTTACCTAGAAACCCTCTAAGTAGAAGGTAAAACTAGGGTAGGGATGACACCCACAATGCTTCACTATTGTAGTAATAAAGTTGGCCTTTTAGGGCTTAGAATTGATCACTTTTGGTGATTTATTTGGTAAAGAGTAAGTAGGATTGTTAGGCCCACCTTGTGAAAGGATTATATAATACAATTAAGTTTGTAATTTGTTAGGATTTTCTACAAAGGACTATTATGTTCACATTGTTAAAGGATTTGGGATTGATGAATCTATTAGGGTGAATCAATGGATTGATCTCTACTATGCAACCCTATTTTCTGATGAAGATTCTTTGAAGTAATCAGATTATCTAAGTATGATAGATAAGTCTCTACCTTTCCTTTATGCTACTTGTAGCCTTCTAAATACTCTGCTCTTTCATATTCACTTGTATGGAATGCTCTTCAATTGATCATACACCATTTGGATAATAAAAGGACCTTATATTTATATCCATCCAAGTCAGCTCAATGTTGAGACTCAGGTCTAATAGCTTACTTGGGTGATATTGCAAACACTTAGGAAACACTATCACCTTGGCTAACTTTGGCACTTGGTTGATATTGGATGCTCGGTCCATACTGATCACTCAAAAAACCTAGCTGGCTCGATTCACACTAATTTGCCTGGTCAGTTCTCATTCTGAAATAAGAATGTTAACATGACTCAGTTTACACTAGAGCTTAGTAGATACTGTCAACTTGGTTTATACTAATTTTTTCTTGCTTGGTTAACACTATTAACTTGTTACATACATGAGCTTGATTAACATTTATTTCTAGTAGCTCACTCACTATTGAATTCTCATAATGAGTAAGTATTTTGGCACTAATTGACAATATGTCATTCCATAAGGTCTACAATATCCCCCTTGGCATTAGTGACAAAAAACTTATCATACACAAAATTTGAAATCAAAATTCTTCAATCAAACTCCCCCTTTGAGTGTTCACTATTCTGTAGCTTGGTTTGCACTGAAAACTCTACAACTCAGTTTGAACTAAAAACTATACAACTTGGTTTGAATTGAAAACTCTATTTTTGATTTTTCAAAATTGCTTTTGTTTAGCTTCATCTTACATATCTTATGTTGTACATATTCTTTCTATACATATTCACTCTATCACACACACACACACACACACACACACACACACACACACACACACACACACACACACACACACACAGATATATATATATATATACATACATACATACATATATATATATATATATATATATATATATGTATGTATGTATGTATGTATGTATATATATGTATGTATATGTATGTATATATATGTATGTATATATATACATACATATATATACATATGCATACATACATACATATACATACATACATACATATATGTATGTATGTATATGTATATATATATGTATGTATATATATATATACATATATATATACATATAGATAAACATATACATACATACATATATATACATACATATATATATGTATATATATATATACATACATATATATATATACATACATATATATATATATACATACATATATATATACATACATATATATATATACATACATATATACACACACACGCACAAACGCACGCATGCACGCGCGCGCACACACACACACACACAAACAATTTCTCCCTTTTACATATAATTTCCCTTTCTTTTTTGTTATAAATGCCAAAAATTTATAAGGTTATGCTAAAATGAGAGAGAAAATCATGATTTACCTTCAAAGTCAAAGATATAGTATTATGCTAGTTATCTTGTAGCACCTTTAATATGTGCAGATCAATCTAAAGTTTTGTGGATAACTTCAATATGTGGTTTACAACTAAATGGTTTGTGTTCTTAACTAGTTTTGTTACATGATTTTTTATCTTCTACTTAATTTCCATGTGGGGAAGCATCGTACTCTGTATATCTACCAAGGTTTCCCTTATTCTGGCCTCTTCTCTTAATAGCTCTTTCTAAAGATCTATGAAAAATATGACTTTTGCAAAATGATTTGAACTAGAACCTGGGTTGAGTGCCAACTGACTGACACTAGCCTTCAAGTCCATATCAATCTCAGCTAGTTTATCTTTTATTTCCTAAGGTAAAATTGGTTGTATCACTCAACTTTACAAATAAAGATACAACATTGTTCCCAAAATTTTCTAAAGAAAGAGTTAAAGTAGACAATTATATTTGATCAATGACTATCTTCCTTGCTATATTTTCTAGCACTTTATTTTCAAACTTCTTTTAGCTTTTTTAATGAGTTTGTCCTATCCGTCTATGTCTTCATTGAACTTATGTAAAATTTAATTAGTTGGTCAATGATAGGGGCTTTGTCATTTACCTCAATAGATAGTGCATCCACAAATATATCTTTGATATCCTCTAAAACTTTTCTTCTATCCCTTTAGCTACCCTTAGGATCTGCTACTTGGCTCTTTTCTTCCATAGTTCTCCCAGTATGTCCATTTTCATAGTAGATAGGTTAGATTGGTCCCAATTTGGGATTACAATCTCTTCATAAAAATTAATATCATCAACAATCTTTTCTTTTCCTTTTCCCTTTATAGCTCATAAATGATGATCTCCTTTCCTTTATCAATCAAATCCTTCTTTGGTTGTTGCTTAGTTGATACTATGGGATCCTATTGCTTGATTACCACTAGAAGATAACTCAATAAAGATGTAATGGTATTCACTTTAATACTCAGTTAATTGGGTTCAACTCAGTAGACTATAGCTTGTTTGCTGCCTTAGGAGGTGTAGATGGGAGTGACTCTATGACCTATGCTATAATTATCTTAGGATCATACTCTCCAATTGTCTAAATCTCTAGTAGGTCTCCCTCTTGCTTAATATAAAAATTGGGTTTCCACATATTGGATGTGGATTGCACAACATCCCTATCTTATTTGAAAAAAATTGAAAGGCTTTAAATCTAGGAGTCTACTTATTTTCATATTTGGACAAGGCCTCCTTTATTTCCTTGTAAAATAAGTTTGGCATGAGCTTCCTTAGAGTATGTTATCTAATGTGATGCAATCTCAGTAACTGAGAGTGGAGGGGTGAATCATGAACTACCTAAAAATTCTTACTCTTAATCCACTTTATTATATTATCTTATCTACTGGCATGCATAGAACATCAATAAATAAAGTAAAAAAACCATAATACTTTGACAAAATATTGGTAACCCAAAAAATCTCCAAGTAGAAGGTAAAACTAGGGTGGGGATGACACCCATAATGCTTCACTACTACAACAATAAAGTTGGCCTATTAGGGCTTACAATTGATTACTTCTAGTAATCTACTTAGTTAAGAGTAAGTAGAACTATTAGGTCCGCATTGTGAAAGGATTTATACAATACAATTAAGTATGTACTTTGTTAGGAGTTTTTGCAAAGGACTGCTAGGTCAGCTCTATTAAAGGATTTGGAACTGATGCACCTGTTAGGATGAATTAGTGGATTGATCTCTTCTATGCAAATTTTTTTGATAATGAAGATCCATTAAACTAAATTGATCACCTAACTATGATAGATGAGTCCTTTCCTTCACTTTATGTTGCTTGTAGCCTTCTAAATACTTTGCTCTTTCATATTCGCTTGTATGCAATACTCTTCAATTAATGCTACATAATTTGGATAACCAAAGTAACTTATTGTTATACCCATCCTAATGATTTCATTAAAAGGTTGAATACAAGTTCAATAGTTTGAAAAAAAATTGTGAAGCTAGTTTAGTGCTAAAACTTAGGTCCAATAGCTTACTCAGGTGATACTGGAGACATTTGGACAACATTGTCACCCTGGATAAGTCTAGCACTTAGTTGATACTAGAAGCTTAGTCCATATTGATCACTCAAAATAATTGGCTACCTCTTCTCACACTACTCTACCTACTCAGTTCTCATTCTAAAACAAGAATGCTAACCTAACTCTATTTACAATGGAGCTCGGTAGATACTGTAAAATCGGTTGACATTTCTCTCAACTTTCTTGGTTAACATTGTTAACTTGGTTCATGAATGAACTCAATTAACACTTCTATTTGGTAGCTTGGTGACTACTGACTTCTCATCATGACTAAGTATTTTTTCGCTAATTGACAACTTGTTATGCCATAAGGTCTACACTAGCTTTCCATTGGATCTAGTTGGACTAATGTCATGATCTACAATTGGAAAAAAATAAGATTTTGTAAAAATTCTCTCAAAACCCTTGGTAATAGACATAGATATGAGGGTTTATTAATAATTCAAAATATAATCATTGAAAGAATTATTTCAAATGCTATCAAATGCTTTTTGTTTCACATCGATTAGATGTTGTAGGAAGAAGTATTTTGATTCTGTAATGAGATTTCTTGGTAATATTTCTGTGGTATGAAAACATAATATATATATTTGGATCTAATGGATGTGATATGGTCTATAAATGTCACATAATAAAAAAATAATTTTTGGGTAACATAACTCTTGCAATATACATTGGAAGGATGAAACATTGATATGTGAAGTTTTGAATGCAAAGAATAACTAGCTTATATTTGAATTTCTTAGGAATAATAGTTATGGTATATTCTTAGAGCCATGTTCCTTGATTTATTTTTATTAAATCATTACCTAAGTATTATTATCTTTCAAGTATAATATGCTTAATCAAGATTATATATATACTCTTGTGATTGGTAACTATCATAGACAATGATATGACAATTTTAAAGTTGTTGTTGGAGCATAAAGATAGAGGATCATGACAAATGGTATTGTCTTGTTGACAAATGGATTGTGCCATATGTCAATGAGAGTTTTATTGGGTCAATTTATTTGGAAAAATGTTCAAACCTTGGTTAATGTGATTTATGCCACTGACTATCATTACAAATCCTAATAAAACATAAAATTATATTATTGGCAAGTTGTAGTCATATTGATATAAAGTATCAAGGGTTATTGAAAAGTATTGTTTGGTTTTTAAATGAAGTGTTAATCTTAAGTAGAATATTGGATTAAATGAAAGATATTGTGAAAATTATGATATAAAAAATGAGGCCTCTATTGTGGTAAGCTTATTGATGAATATGATGAGATACGATTCTTAATAGACCAGTGAACATTTTTTACTTGAACTTGAACATATAATTATTGAACTTAAGAAAGTTAAGTTGTTAGTTGGGTTCCAGTATTAAGAGTGCACCTTAGTACATGGGTGATTAATAAAATTTTCATTGAGGTAACCTAATAATCTATCAAAATTCCATATTAATGAGATCATAATGATTAATATATGGTTTTTTATGCCTCCGATCAATTATTTTCTTGAAGAAATGTAAGTGGATCAACATGATTCTAAGATATTGATGGTATTGAAGGGTGACTTTACATAATTCTATTTGAAGCTTTAGTAGACTTTATGGACCTGTGACTAAAAAAATGAGACATAACAACAAAGAGTCTAAATGGACTATAGTGTTAGACAAGAGTTTTTAATTATTGAAATAGAAAGTTAAAAAGAAACCTATATCACTTTTATATTTTAGTAATGTATTTCAAGTAGTCTTTAATGCTTTTGGTAATGCCATTGGAGATATTTCTAGTCAAGAAGGTAGGGTCACTTCTTATTTGAATGAGAAGTTAATGTTGGAAATATAAGAGGACTAATTGAGAGGGGAGGGGTGAATCACTTCCCACTAAAAATAAATCCTAAATCTGTTAGATGTCAATACATGACACAAACTTCATTGAAATTACTGATGCTCAATAAACACATAGGCACTCAGTCTATACTAGTAAATGTTGTAACTTGGGAAATGTTTAACATGCAAATCTTAAGATATTTTATGTACTTAACCTTACTTAACTTTTTTGCATACACATGAAAGAAATAACATGAACACAAGTGACACCAAGATTTAACATGGAAACCCAATTTGGGAAAAACTACCAATTGCAACTAGTTACTAATTTTTCACTCTTCCAAAGTAAGCCCTATTAGGAACCAACCTTGTTAAAGGTTACAACACACACTATTAGGTGTGACCCTATTAGAGGATTTAATCACCCTATTAGGAGTGGCCTTGTTAGAGGCCTTTAGACACTTTAATCAAGAAATTCCAACTTGTTAGAGGATTTACAAATAGTTGTTAAACCAACTCTATTTAAAGATTTAGATCACTGCAACAATTGTTAGAGAGTAACAATGAGATGAACTTATTTCTAATGCAACTAAATTGCTAATTATAGATCTCAATTTTGGTTTGTATACTTGATCCTTTATGATCAAATGTGTCTTTGTAGCTCCACAAGGATATTCTTCTTATCCTTCTAATTCACTTCCTCTAAGCATCTTCTATATTTTCATTCACTTGCACACATTTAATAATCAACTTAAACTTATAATTATATCATATACATTGTCAAGTCAGCTTGAATACAACTTAGAATAATTAATATTCATCTCCTCAGTCGACTATAACCAACAAGCAAATCTATTGAACTCAATATGCCAAAATAAGAAAATCCTTCGTTAGCTGACCATGCTCGATAGACACTAACTCATAAATGATTTTCTTGTGTTAACCAAGTGAACTCACTTAAAATTTTATCTTCAAAAACTTTATTTGGTAATCAAGTTAGATCAATTAACACTAGTTCCTTCCAACTTTTCCTTCATTAATTGAGTGAGCTTGGTTAACACTCAACTTCTGCAAACTTCCCTTTGTCTTCCAACTGAACTTGTTTGACATTATCTTTTAAACTTGGAAAACTATAAAATTCTTGGAAAACATAAGAAACTATCTTCAATGTGATGGCACTCAAAAATGCATTACAATTTTGAGTACCATTCCAAATTTTGAGTCATTTTGAGCCTTATAAATGCATTTTCATGCTTATGTACCTGACTGTCATTCTAAGGCCTAAGAGGTGTTTATTTATTTTTAAACCTTGCATTAAACATTTTTAAGTGTCCTATAATGATAAAATATCATTTTGAATCATTCTGTGAAGTTCTATTATGAGTAGTGTTCAATTTTGCATTTTTACTTAAGTGTCAACCAGTGACAAAAAGCCTAGTTTGCTTTTGAATATCTTGTACCCAGTAATGTTTCATGACTCACTACTTTTTTATTGTTTAGTATGCATATTAATGAACCTATTTTCCAATTTTAAAGTCATTTTGATTTGTTTTGACTAGGTTTTGAATCCCTCAAAGTTGGTTATTTATCTCTGTCATGCTGATGGGGACACAACCCAAGAACATAATGGACACAACAAAAAAAGGAAATTGTATTAACTAAAAAATAAGCTGGTACATTTAGTACAGAGAAAATAAACTTCAAAACATGCCCTAAGGGCTTACAATAGCATAAATGTGGAGATAATTTCTCCTTTCAGTACCTCCTCTCAAACTCCACTCCGAACTGCCTTTTACAATGCCAGAAATCTACTTAAATAGACCCTGGAGGGTTAAGGACTAGGAGTAAATTCTAGAAAGTGCTAGTAGGCATCCACTGACCAAATAGAAGGTTCTATAAGTTGCGTTAGAAGTCTACAAAAATCTAGAAGAATCTAGAAATCGTAACTGAACTTTCGGGAGGCATAACTTTTGAACCGTAGCTCCGATTGACAAACCATTTACATTTTCGGAAAGCTCTCGAAGCGCTCGATAGCCCTATGGACAAGCTTCACTCATCTCCCATTTTTTGGCCCTTTTCAAGGTCATTTAATGCCCCTAACCTGACTTTGAAGCATTCTTAGGAGGTCTCCACAACTCAAAAGATTGCAATAACTTTCAAACCATGGGGCCTTTTGACCTGATTCTTTTTCTGGAATGCTCTAAATTACAATTACATTCATCTAGCCAATTTACACCTCCTAGTTCACCAAAATGATGGCTCAATTACATATTCTTATTTTTTTGGGATTTACACGAACATTGATAGTGGAACTGTGAGAGTTGGAACCATTATTTGACCCAAATGGGTATCTAAAAATGAAAATACATTAAACAGAAACTAAGTCTAAGTATTTTTTTTGGGTGACACAGGATTGCCCTTATACCTCTGGATGCTCCTACATCAGACACCCAGGGTAGATTGAAAAGTGACCCTATCACTTTATGAATGGTAGAGGAAATTCCAAATGGGAAACCTCAGCTGCTGAAATCCAAGTTGAGTCCTTGATCGATCATCCTTTCCATTTGACCAAATACTCTTCATACTGCCTATTTCTAGTACTCCTACCCACATGATGATCTAGAATGTCTTCTATCTCCTCCTTCTTAGAAGCAAGAATTGGACATGGCTCTAACACTAGTTCCTCATCTTCACCATCATCATGATACTTTGTTAAATCTGCAATGTTGAAAATGGGAGCAATGTGAATACCATCTAGCAGCTCCACTTCATATGCATTTCCTGAGTCACGTTTCTTCAAAATTTTGCAAGGGCCAAATTTCTTCATTTTTCAGCTTGTTGTAAGTACCAGTTGGAAATATTTCTTTTCATAAGTGCACCATGATTAGATCCCCTACTTGGAATTCCTTATGTATTCTCCTTTGATCAGCCCTAGCTTTATACTCTTGATTCATCTTGGTAATGTGTGCTTGAACCTCCTCATGTAGATGCTTGATATGTTCAGCAAATTCCTCAGCTTCAGCAATTGTCCTCTCCCCTTGTTCTATCTTCCTCAATTCTGGTGCAGTCCTTGGGCTATTCCCATATACAATTTGGAATGGTGATTTTCTAGTACTCCTATTTATAGAGTTATTGTACGCAAACTCTACTTGTGGTAGAATCAAATCCCATCCCTTGGGCTTATCCCCAACTAAACATTTCAACAAATTGCCCAGACTTCTATTTACCACTTTTGTTTGGACGTCAGTCTACGGGTGATGCATGGAACTGAATTTTAGGTCTATTCTCAACTTCTTCCACAATGCCCTCCAGAAATACCGTACAAATTTAGTATCTTTGTCAGAAACTATACTCCTTGGAAGACCATGTAGTCTTACCACCTCTTTGAAAAACAAGTCTGCAATATGGACAACATCATGAGTTCTGTGGCATGGAATGAAATGTGCCATTTTGGAGAACCTATCAACCACCATGAATACTGAGTCATTACCCCTTTGTGTCCTTGGCAATCCAAGAACAAAATCCATACTTATGTCCTCCCATGGCCTTGATGGAATAGGCAATGTCTGATATAGGCCAGTATTGTGACTAAACCCCTTGGCAACTCTGTACAAACTTCTTCACATCTTGCAAAATTTGAGGCCAAAAATAATGTTCTCTAAGAATGGCAATGGTCTTATCTAGACCAAAATGTCTTGCCATCCCTCCACTGTGTTTCTCCTTAATCAGATTTTCCCTCATGGAACTCCTTGGAATGCACAATTGACTACCCTTGAACAACATGCCATCCTGAATCAAATAGTCTAACCACTTGGTTCTATCTATAGCAACAGGTTCTTTACAAGCTTTCCATGCTTCAGCAAAATCAAGATCCTTGGGGTACAATTTCTTGAGTTCATCAAACCCAACTACTTCAACCTGCATTACTGTAAGCAACAACTGTCTCCTACTTAGTGCATCTGCAACCTTGTTAGATTTTCCACTTCTATGCTTCAACACAAATGTATAGCTTTGCAAGAACTCTACCCACTTCATATGCCTCTGATTCAATTTACCTTGGCTATTTAGGTACTGTAATGCCTTATGATTAGTATACAAAACAAATTCCTTTGGAAATAAATAATGCCTCCATTTCTTTAAGGCATGAACTATTGCATAGAACTCTTGATCATAAACATAATACTTCTTCTTTGCATCATTCAATTTTTCACTAAAATATGCAATAGGCTTACCTTCTTGACTTAATACAACCCCAATAGCACTGCCACTAGCATCACAATCCACCTAGAAAACCTTCCTAAAATCTGGAAGTGCCAACACAGGCTGTGTTGTCACCTTCTTCTTCAACAATTCAAAACTTCTCGCAGCTGCTGCAATCCATTTGAACTCTTTTCTATCCCCTCTTATTGTATCAGTTAGGGGTGCACATATGCCACTAAAATTCTTAATAAACTTCCTGTAAAAACTAACCAGACCATGAAATGATCTTACCTCAGTAGCAGACCTTGGAGTAGGCCATTCCAAGATGGCTTTTACCTTCTCTAGATCCATTTTGAGACCTTCAACTGATATAACAAACCCCAAATAGACTAACTCCCTTTTTGCAAAGATACACTTCTTCAGATTAATTAATAGTTTCTCTTCCCTTAGCCTTTCAAGGACACTACGAATATGCAATAAATGTTCTTCCAAAGTCTTGCTGAAAATTAAAATATCATCCAAATAAACAATAACAAATTTTCCCAAGAACTTCTTAAGTACCTCATTCATGAGCCGCATGAAGGTGCTTGGGGTGTTCGTCAATCCAAAGGGCATGACTAACCACTCATAAAGACCCTCCTTGGTCTTGAAAGCTATTTTCCACTCATCTCCTTCTTGAATCTATATCTGGTGATAACCACTCTTTAGATCTATCTTTGTGAAGTACTGAGCTCCACTCAAGAAATCCATAAGATCATCCATCCTTGGCAAAGGAAACCGGTACTTGATGGTTATCCTATTTATAGCTTGAGAATCTGTACACATCCTCCACTCTCCATCCTTCTTTGGTGCGAGTACTGCAGGTACTGCACATGGACTTAGGCTCTCTCGAATCAAGCCCTTCCTCAATAGCTCCTGAACCTGTCTATTTAGTTCCTCTGTTTCAGTAGGAGTCATCCTGTGAGCAGCCTTGTTAGAAAAACTAGCTCCTAGAATCAGATCTATCTGATGACTGATTTGCCTTACTAGTGGCAATCCATCTGGAATATTATCAGAGATAATATCTCCAAATTCTCTTAGTAAATCTGAAACTTCAAGTGGTATTTCACTACTACCTTCTTTATCTTTCCTAGGAATCAAAGCATAGCACATATGTTGATGTTTCATGCCATCTAAAAACTTCCTTCTATCAACAAGACAAATCCTAGCACTACTACATACCTTTTCACCTTCTTTTTTCATGGGCTTCAATTTTTGGTGAACTCCATCCTTTGTCAGAGAGTATGTATTTGCATGCCCATCATGTACTACATGTCTATCAAACTGCCATGGTCTACCCAACAATAGATGGAAAACATCCATCGGAATAACATCACAAAGAACTTCATCATGGTAACTCCCAATTTTGAATTTCACTAAACATTGTTCACTTACCAAGACCTTATGATCATCTTTTACCCAAGGAATTCAATAGGGCTGGGGATGTTTCTCCCTCTTGAGCTTTAGCTTAGAGACCATCTCTTCTGATACCAATTTATCAGTGCTACCACCATCAATGATCACGTCACAACATTTATCCTCATACTTGCATTTGGTACGAAAAAAACTCCTCCATTGTCTTGGTTCAATCTCACCACTTAGTAGGACTCTTTCATTTACCAAGGTCTCTCCTCTTTCTGCATCCTCTGAATGTGATGATTGTGCATCCTCATCCACATGAGCAACCCTAGCTTGGCCCTTAGCTCTCCTATTTGTCCTTCCTTGTCATTGAGGGCATTCAAAGGCATGATGACCTTCTTCATTGCAATGGAAATAGGTACCATAGAAGCCTCATCTTCCTTGTCCACATCCTCTACCTCTTCTTGTTTGATTTCTAAAGTCTTGATCATGGGAGCGGTTGAAACCCTCATTCCTCTGGTTCCTGCTAGTACCCACATCTTCATTTTTCTTTTGGGTTTCATTGCAGCCTCCAGATGATCTACCGCTTCCCCTTCCTCCTTGACCATGCCCTCTTTTTCTTCCATCAAACCTTTTATTCAGCTTCTCTTCAACTCGTAGGGAAAATTGGTATACCCCTTCAACGCTAGTCATTCTTACCAGACTTAATTCCTCCTGGATGCTAGGTCACAACCCACTGATATAAAAAGCAACCTTCTCCTTATTTTCTTTTGCATTCTATGCTCTAATCAAAAGTCGGTAAGATTCCTCTGTATATTCTTGGATTGATCTTCCTTCTTGCTTTAACCCATGCATCTTCTTAAACAAATCAAGCTCATAGTCCACAGGAATGAACTGCTTCTTCAATTTGTCCACCATGCGATCCCATCTTATGATCTTCTCCTTTCCTCTTCTATTTCTTTCTAGTTGGACCTCTTGCCACTAGATTTTGGCATGGCCTTTGCAAACTTAACCCTATCTGGGTCGCTGATATCCTCATACTCAAAGTATTCTTCCAGTTCATTGATCCAATTGATCAACTCATCTAGTTTCAAATTTTCTGAAAAATACACCCACTTCAATTGTAGGTCTTTTCCCAAACTTAGTAATGGCCCTAAAAAGCCTTTCCTCTACATGGTTCAGAACTTCCCCATCAAATTCCCCTTCTAGTCCAATTTTATCTTCTTCATTGTCACCTTCACTTTCATCACCTGCGGCCACAGTTGCTCCTCTATGGAGCTCCTCTTGCAATGCTTGTACCTACCTTTGGAGGGCTCTAACCTCCTCAAGATTAATAGCTCTGGCCCTTTCGCCATGCTCTCTTCATGGAGGCATCTTCTTAACTCAAACCCACAACCACACAGTCTTGGTGCAAACTGCCTCATAGTCGGCGCTCTGTCTACACACTCAGGAAAATTGGCTCTGATACCACTTGATGGGGACACAACCCAAGAACAGAATGGACAAAACAAAAAAGGGAAATTGTATTAATTAGAAAATAAGCTGGTACATTTAGTATAGAGAAAATAAACTTTAAAACATGCCCTAAGGGCTTACAATAGCATAAATGTGGAGATAATTTCTCCTTTTAGTACCTCCTCTCAAACTCCACTCCGAACTGCCTTTTACAATGCTAGAAATCTCCTTAAATAGACCTCAGAGGGTTAAGGACTAGGAGTACATTCTAAAAAGTCCTAGTAGGCATCCGCCGACCAAATAGAAGGTTCCAAAAGCTGTGTTAGAAGTTGACGAAAATCTAGAAGAATCCAAAAATGGTAACCAAACTTTTGGAAGGCATAACTTTTGAACCGTAGCTCCGATTGATGAATTGTTTACATTTTTGAAAAGCTCTCAAAGCGCTCTATAGCCCTATGGATAGCTTCACTCGTCCCCCATTTTTTGGCCCTTTTTGAGGTCATTTAATGCCCCTAACCTGACTTTGAAGCATTCTTAGGAGGTCTTCACAACCCAAAAAATTGCAATAACTTTCAAATTGTGGGGCCTTTTGACCTGATTCTTTTTCTAGAATGCTCTAAATTACAATTACATTCATCTAGCCAATTTACATCTCCTAGTTCATGAAAATGATGGCTCAATTACATACTCCTATTTTTTCGGGATTTACACAAACACTGATAGTGGAACTGTGAGAGTTGGAACCTTTATTTGACCCAAATGGGTATCCAAAAATGAAAACACATGAAACAGAAACTAAGTCTAAGTATTTTTTTTTGGGTGACACAAGATTGCCCATATACCTCTGGATGCTCCTGCATCACATGCTGATACATATTGCCCAAAAATTTGGGAGGCCATGTTTGACTAATTATAACTTTGACCCAGTTGACCATACTAAGAAAATTCTTTTTGAATTGCATTCTATAGGTCTAATGTTTGCTAAGCTCCAAATTTGAGCTTATGATGAATCTATTTGATCAATTTTCAAACACAATTTTGAATGCAATTTATAACTTTTACTGGTGTCATAAAATGCAGATTAGTCAGTACCCCTATTCAGGATGTTATAACTTTAAATCTATGATTTTTTGGTTCAAATGGTATGTACCACTACATTCTACTTTGAAATTCTTCAAGTCTACCAGTTTGAAAACCTTGACGAATCCATCTGCATACTTTTTTAGGCCCATTCCATTTGCAAAAAGTAGTTTTCTACTAATGTTTCTAGTCCTGTAAATCTAAGTAGCCCACTTCACACACTTACCAAATGCATCTCATAATTTTTTTTCCCATCAATCATCAATTTTCCCAGTTTTTAAGGCTAAAACCAAACACATTTTATGGTTTTTTGACAAGTTTATCTACAAGCAGTTTTGACTAGGCAACTTTGAATGTTAGTATCTTTTGACTGAGTGGTCCTCATGTAGTGTGTTTTGCTAGGATGCAAGAATGTGGAACAAAGTATTGACATGTCAGTTTTCACAACCCTATTATTTGTTTTGATTAGTTTTTAAAGCTACCTGATAGGCCCTATTAGTAGAGAATCACAATTTGTAGATAAGATGTGAAATGAGTTTTAGTGATCAATTAGTGCTCAAAATTAATTCCATTTAAGTATTAGGTGTTGTATGGATTATTTTGCAATGTCAATTTTTTGAAAACGAAAAAAAAAAAAGTTGGACCCACTTTGGGGTTTGACTAATTCCATCAGACTGATGAAAATATGTGCAAATTGAAGTCTTTGAAAGGGAGATTGTAACAATCCTAATTGTTACAATGTTCACCATATGGATGTCATCATTTGAGTCCAAATGTATTGTGAACAAAAATGGAGCCAAATATGTGCAAGGGATTATTTGTTTTGATTTTATAAGTCAAAAGTGTGCACTACAACATTTTGAGCTACAGAGGATAAGTGGATATTTTGAAATAAAAATTTGAAATGAATGGAGTGCATTTGATGTTTTCCATTTTGTAGGAAACATTTTAATAAAAGGAGCCAACACTGGTGGATTTTCTTGTTTCCAACACCAAGAAGCATGAAAGTGCAGACCACATGCTACATGTTTTATCAATATTGGATGATGAAGTAGAAATGTTTGCATTAAAAATGTGGAGAATGCTGATCTTTGAAATAAAGAAGGTGGAGACAGGGGTGCTTCCAAGTTGAATACCTAATGAACTCTAATTTTTAATACCTAAGGTAGCATTAAGGAATGGAGATGCTAGTATATTAGGAGATGAATTTGCCATGGAACATAGCACAGAATCTAGACAAAATAGTAGTGCACTTATTAAAAAGCTATGCTTTGGACTTATAAGATAAAGGAAGTGAGCCATATTTCCATCTATTTTTTCTAAGGAAGATGATGAAGACATGCATAAAGATAAGAAGAAGCTGCAATCAAAGAGGAGTAGTCTGCTGCAGTGGCAGAGAAGAGAAATGCTACAGGAGGCAACATTGTTGAAAATGTAATAGGAAATTTAATGTTATGTTTTAAATGCTTTTAGTTTTTGAAGTTTGTAATAACATCGTACATGTGGTGGCATACCTAGAGTAGCAGTTCGATAAGCTCTCCAGATATATCCACCTAGGACTAGGTGTGTGGATCTTAAATTAGAATAGTTTTTTTTTAGTTCGTAGGTGGAGTGTTTAATGATTTTTAGAATCCAATAATAGGTAGTAGGTAGTTTTTGGAATATTTCTGACTTAGAAAATGACTGTCTAATATTGGTAGAAAAAACATTTCAGATTCTTATCCTTTTTTTGGATAGAAGACATTCTTCTTTTCTAAAATAAGAAGAAAACATTTCACATCCTTTAATAGGAAAAAGAAAGTCAGTTTTAAGGGTGAGCCAGTTGGCTATGTAAGACAGGAATCGAATTTGGAGAGAGATGGAATTTTTTTTTTTCATTTTGTCTTTTTGCAAGTTTTCAATGTTCTGAGTTTTGAATGGATTTTTCTTATCTTCTCACTGAAAACAAGTTGATAGTTTGCAGAAGATTAAAAAGTTTTAGTTTTGGGTCAAATTTGGTGTGTTTGCATAAAATTAGTCTCAGTGCGTGGGTAATATCTCCCAAATGCACTGTTGGATTTTCATGAGATTTAGATATGTTATTATAGGCCTAATTATGCCCATCTTCACTAGAGCGATTGAAGAGTTTTGATCTGGTTCAAAAGTTATACATGTCTGTTCACAGGTCTATCTAGAGACAGCAAGAAGCAATGTTTTGCAGAAAAATGTACTCTGATGCGAGGTCAATATCTCAGGTTTGAACTGTTGGATTTTTCTCAAATTTTTTTATGTTTTTTGAAACCTAGTTACACAAAATATCAATGGTTGGATTGAGAAAATATTTTCTGGTTCAAAAGTTATACATGTTTGTTCATGGGTCTATCTAGAGACAGCAAGAAGCAATATTTTGCAAAAAAATGTACTCCGATGCGTGGTCAATATCTTGGGTATGAAAAGTTGGATTTCTCTCAAATTTTTATATGTTGTTTGAAACCTAGTTATGCCAAATCTCAATAGTTAGATTGAGTAAATATTTTTTGGTTCAAAAGTTATTCATGTCTTAGTGCAGGTCTATCTGGAAGCAGCAAGAAGATATTTTGGGGGATTTTATTTTCAAAGTTTTGTTTTGAATCTAATTTTAGTGTGTGATCCTGGAGGTTGTAGATGCCCCTTGAAGCAACTCAGTTGAGTGTCTGATTCCTCCTGAGTTTTCCAAGGTGTGGCTCTGCATCATTTTTGGTATCAGAGCTTGAGAGTTGTAGGTTGTGAAGTTATATGTTGAACGCCCCTGATCAAGATTCCTCAATAGGGTCAAGCAAGATGGTGACCAATGCAGAGTTAGTGAAGAAAGTCCAGGAGCAAGAAGAACTTATCCAGAAAGAGAATAGTGAGTTGAAGGGGATAGTGGCAAAATTAGCCAGTAAATTGGAATATATGCAGAATGTAGTTGAGAAGAAAGAAATGAAAGAAGAAATGGAAAAAGAGGAAGACGTACCCGACAGTGAAGAAGATACAATATCTGAGAACGAGAAGCCATTTTTTAAAGCTTTAAAGGTTTTGGGAGGAAAACCTGTGGAGTTACCTATGTTTACAGGAAAGATGGACATTGAATTAGTGTTGGAATGGATTGAAGCCTTAGAGAATCATTTTGAATGTGAGAAAGTTTCAGAGTCGCAGCAAGTTAAGTTGGCTAAGTCCAGAATGAAGGGAGCAGCCCTTACATGGTGGAATTTTGTACAGGAAGAAAGGGTAAAGGAGGATAAAAGGAAGATTTTTTCATGGAAGAAGATGGTTTCAATGATAAGAGAGACGTATCTCCCTGAAGACTATGAGGTACAGTTGCATCAGAAGAGGCAGAATTTCAGACAAAGGGATATAGATGTTTGTACTTATACAAAAGAATTTTAGAAGTTAAGTCTAAGGTCAAAATTTGCAGAACCTGAGAGTATCAAGGTAGCAAGATACCTAAATGGTTTGAGGATGAACATACAAGAAGAGTTGCAGTTGCTGAGTCCTAACACCATAGCTAAGTGCTATCAACTGGCTTTGAAGGTGGAAGAGAAAATCAAAAGGAGACAAGAAAATAATAATAGAGGCAGAGGAAGACAACCATTCAGAGGAAGAGGTACATTTACAAGAAGGAGTCCAAATTTTCAGCCACAAATGGAGATGCATAATGAAGTTAATAAGTTTGATAATTTCAGAGGAAGTTTCAGAGGTAGAAGGCCAAATTTCAGAGGAAGATCACCAGGAAGGACGAATGAACCAATAAGATGCTACAACTGTAATCAGGAAGGTCATATGGCACACAAATGTCTAGCAAAAGCAAGCTCTAGTACTCATGGTGAAAAGAGAATACACCTGGCACAAGAAGCGGATTTACAAGAAGATTCAGAAAGTTATGGTTATCTAGAAAAGGGAGAAGCACTTATGATGAGAAGAACACTGTTGAAAATGCCTGTCAAAGAAGAACCACCACAAAGGAAGTCCATTTTTAGAACTACCTGTAAATATGGAGGAAAAGTTTGTAAGGTACTAGTAGACTCTGGTTCTACAAAAAAAATTGTGTCTCTTTAAATGGTTGAAAAGTTAAAGCTACCAAGAATACAACACCCGTATCCTTACAAAATATCTTGGTTAAATAACGGGCAGCATACTATAGTGGAAGAGCAAGCTTGGGTGGAATTTCAGATTGGAGCCTATAAAGATAGATTATTGTTTGATATTGTTAATATGGATGCATGACATTTACTTTTCGGCAGACCCTGGCAATATGATCTCAAGGCACATCATGATGGAGTGAAGAATACATATACCATTACAAAGAATGGAAAGGTCATTGAATTGATACCTTTAGTTGAGCCATGTCAAGAAGAATCCAAAACCATAGAAGCCAAAGTTATGATGATGGGTAAGAAAGAATTCTTGAAAGAGGTAAAAGGAAAGAAGACGTATCCACTATTTGCACTGGTTCCTGTACTCAAAGATAAATTACAGAATGATGCTGAAAATCAGACTAAGGAAGAAAATTCAGAGATGGAGTCTTCAAACTTGAAGGTGGAAGTGATAGAAAAGAAGAAAAGAGAGGAAGAAGAAATGGGAAAACAAAGAGAAGAGGTAAGCAAGATAGAAGAGGAAATAAAAAGTTTGAGAAGGAAACTTGAAGAGAATGAAGCTAAATTGAGAGAAAATAAAATGCAGAAAGAAGAAGTGCAGCAAGTAACTATTGGTGAGAGCAGTAATGAGACAAGTCCTATGGGATTTGAGTGTGAACAATTTGTGGCTGGAACAGTAACATGTCCTTTGAAAATAGAGAACACTACAATGTTGGAAAGTACTCCTATGGAAAAGATTTTGGAGGCAACTGATGAAGCCTTAAATATGCATAATGAAGAAAAATGCCAAGAGGAATGGCATGAAGATGAAGCTAAGGAATGTGTAACAGCAAGTTCTGAAGAAGAATCTGATTTATGGAAAAAATTTGCAGCCATTGTAGGAGAATGGAAAAGGCATGGCGGTAGTATGGAAACTCAGCTCGAAGAAGAAAGGAAAGAGTGCAATACTATTATTGTTCTTGAGCAAAGTTGTAATAAGAAAGAGATATTTGAAAGTGAGATTACTACAGAAGATCAAGATGATGATAAATGTTTAATAAAGAAAGAAGAGATAAATACGATTCTTAAGATTGAAGATGTGAAACTGGTTGATAGTCAAGAAGCAGATAAGTTTATGGTCACTATTGATGAAGATAGATATGATGCACATTACATGGTGTATAAGGAAGCTCATATTCAAAAAGAGAACTCAAATAATTTTAATGTTGATGATATGTTTTCTTCTAATAATGTTTATGCAGGGATGCAGATTTCATGTATAGTGAATCATGCTGGAGAATTTTCTGTGACATTTACAGCATTAAAGAATCAAAGCTACAATGTGGAGAAGTTGGATATTATTTTTGTTTTTCTTGTAGATATGCTCATCCTAGTTCAAAGAAATTAGAAAGTTCGAAAGAAGAATGAGATTCATTTCTACAACACATCATCTCAAGAGGACTTGAGATTCATTCTACAGGGGAGTATGCTGCAGTGGCAGAGAAGAGAAACGCTACAGGAGACAACATTGTTGAAAATGTAATAGGAAATTTAATGTTATGTTTTAAATGCTTTTAGTTTTTAAAGTTTGTAATAACATCCTACATGTGGTGGCATACCTAGAGTAGCAGTTCGATAAGCTCTCCAAATATAGCCACCTAGGACTAGGTGTGTAGATCTTAAATTAGAATAGGATTTTTTTTAGTTCGTAGGTGGAGTGTTTAATGATTTTTAGAATCCAATAATAGGTAGTAGGCAGTTTTTGGAATATTGCTGACTTAGAAAATGACTGTCTAATATTGGTAGAAAAAACATTTCAGATTCTTATCCTTTTTTTGGATAGAAGACATTCTTCTTTTCTAAAATAAGAAGAAAACGTTTCACATCCTTTAATAGGAAAAAGAAAGTCAGTTTTAAGGGTGAGCCAGTCGGCTATGTAAGACAGGAATCAAATTTGGAGAGAGATGGAATGTTTTTTTTCATTTTGTCTTTGTGCAAATTTTCGATGGTCTGAGTTTTGAACGGATTTTTCTTATCTTCTCACTGGAAACAAGTTGATAGTTTGCAGAAGATTAAAAAGTTTTAGTTTTGGGTCGAATTTGGTGTGTTTGCAGAAAATTAGTCTCAGTGCGTGGGTAATATCTCCCAAATGCATTGTTGGATTTTCATGAACTTTGGATATGTTATTATAGGCCAAATTACGCCCATCTTCACTAGAGCGATTGAAGAGTTTTTATCTGGTTCAAAAGTCATACATGTCTGTTCATAGGTCTATCTAGAGACAGCAAGAAGCAATGTTTTGCAGAAAAATGTACTCTGATGCGGGGTCAATATCTTGGGTTTGAACTGTTGAATTTCTCTCAAATTTTTATATGTTGTTTTAAACCTAGTTATGAAAAATATCAATAGTTGGATTGAGAAAATATTTTCTGGTTCAAAAGTTATACATGTTTGTTCATGGGTCTATCTAGAGACAGCAAGAAGCAATTTTTTGCAGAAAAATGTACTCCAATGCGTGGTCAATATCTTGGGTTTGAATCGTTGGATTTCTCTCAAATTTTTATATGTTGTTTGAAACCTAGTTACGCCAAATCTCAATGGTTGGATTGAGTAAATCTTTTTGGTTCAAAAGTTATTCATGTCTTAGGGAAGGTCTATCCAGAGGCAGCAAGAAGATATTTTGGGGGATTTTATTTTCAAAGTTTTGTTTTGAATCTGATTTTAGTGTGTGATCCTGGAGGTTGTAGATGACCCTTGAAGCAACTCAGTTGAGTTTCTGATTCCTCCTGAGTTTTTCAAGGTGTGGCTCTGCATCATAGTCTACGCTAGGTAGAAGAGATCTCATGGATAGGAGCATAGAAGTCAAAAGAACAAGGGAGTCGCCCATGTATGGTAGAGGAGAGCATGGTTTTAAACACCATAGGAAACTCCATTTTGGAAATAGATGCATCAAAATTCCCATGACATGAAGAGAGCTTCCCACCAATGTTTAAAAAGTAGGAAACATCCATGCCAGCAAGGGATAGACCACAGTCCACATTGAAGGTGGATGTCAACATTCATAGTAGAGGAAGGCCCATGCAAAAATAGAGTACCCTCCGATGTTGAAGAAAGAATCCAAAAGAGGAGTATGTGGTCAAAGAAAAAAGGGTGAAGCGGAGGAGAGCGCTGCTAGTTTTCCTAAGAGGAACAATGGGCAAAGAATGGAGTTTATCAAGGAGCTGCAAGTTATAGCAAAGGAGTTTATATGGAATGACCCAAAGTTTGATCCCACATTTATTATATGGTTATTCTTTTTGTTCTTTATAAACCTAATGACTCAATGTCATAGTGTCTTCTAAGCCATGCTTGGAGGACAAGTCACTACTTACATGGAGGGGCCTGCTATGACCAACGTCAAACAAATTTTGACTAGTGGAGCAGTCAAACATGGAGTCTCATGTGGCAATCTACCATGAGATCAAGACATGAAGGAATGAGAGCCTCAATCTTATGCTAAAGCTATAAGATCGAGAGGCCAAGGATGAAGGCTTACAATCTTATGAATTTTGTAAGATCATAAAGATAAAACCAATGAGGGATGATGCTATGATGGGGCCGCATGTATGATCAAAAGGCATAAATTAAAGATACGAAATGTTGCAATTTCCTTGTAACATTGGATTATCAAGTGGTCGATAAGGTCAAATGTTGATGTTAAGATCTCATGACGGGATTTATTTCAAATTCAAATGTATTAAATTGTGTAGGGCCTACCAGGGAGAATGAATAAAAAATAAGGTTCATAGATTTATAAACACACATAATTTTCAAGTTTGAAAGATTTGAATAAATTTAATATTTTATATAGTTTCTAACTATGTAATATTTTATATTTTTCATTTTTAATGATTGTTCATAGCCTTGGGCTAGAATTTTCAAATGGACCACAGGAGCACATTTTTTGTCTAAAATATGTAGTGTAATATACTAACAGAACCAGAAAGAGATGAATTTTCCATTTTTGTAGATAGTTTTTGCACAGATATTCACTAGAAACAAATATAGGAGGATTTGTGATTCCATGGGCTCCTTAGTACAAATGCTGATTTGATGTTTTTAGAATGGCATAATATCAAATTTTGATCAGATTTACATCATATTTGATTTTTATTGACAGTTATGAGGGATTATTTGATTGTTTGAGAGGCAGTTGGAAGTAATCAAGTTTTTTGCAATAGTACAGTTGAATTTCATAGCAAAAGGAAAAGTGATAAGCCAAGATCATATTTGAAGCTCTAGTATAGTTTATGATGTGTTTTTGATATTTCTCCATAGGATATTTTGTTGATTATTTTAGGGAGATATATTAGATATTTCCACAATAATTGAAAAGATTTTATTGCTAGGAGATGAAGTTTAGTTTCAAAAATATTAGAATGAGGACAAATTCAGTGGGACACATGTCAATTTCAGACTCTAGATCTTGAAATATCTTCTCTTCTATATATCTTTCTTCTCTGCTCATTGTAAGGGGTTCCAGAGTGGGAGAGTTTCTTGACTACTATGATACCATTCTCAGTATTCCTCTATTATGAACAATAGTAGTGTATTCTTCTAAAGTATTTTTATACTATATAGTCATTCATTTTGTATTTTCTGAGTTTTGACATATAGATGATGTATTGGTTTTAATGAGATTAATACAAGAGTTTCATTTTCCTTAGTTTTATTTTGATTCTCATCTCCTGCCCCTATCATCTATAATGTTTTGTGTTTAAGAACAATGAGCTTAAACTCAATTGCAATCCCTTAAGGTTATATGTTTGGATAAATTTTCTATTGGAACAAAGGGCCAAGTAAATGCTTGTTTATATTGACAAGCTTGCAGTTTTCACTAGGAGAATATTACAATAAGTATGAGAATTTTTATGAAGATAGATGTCTATTTGCGAGCCAGGTAGATAGATTAGATGTCTAGATATATGAGTATACTTCCGATTTCCATGTGTATGTTAAGGTTTAATTGATGCCAAATGGATAAGGGACTAGTCAGCTTAAAGGTTACATGTTCTTGCTATTGGATACCTAGGTTATGTTGACCCCAAAATCTTTAATCAAATATCAATTTACCTTTTTATGTATTGAAGAACTATAAGTGTTGGTCATTGCTTATTTGCTCTTACTTTTTGGTTGTACTTAGCTACTATGTCCATGAATTTTATTAGAAAATCATAGAATAATATTGACCATTTCTACTATAGGGGATAGTCTTGTAGAGAAGAGTATCAAGTTAATAAGATCAATCCCTAAAGTTTTCCCAACTTGGTCTAATAGAACCTAAAGTGAAGTGAGTCTTGATGACTTTGTTAATGTTGGCCTAGAACCAAGATTTAGCCTTGCTAAATATAGGATTTAGCTACTCTTTAGGCTTGTCCCTATCTTTATTTCCTAGTATTAGGTTTAAATCCACCTAATAAGTTCCTTACTAGAAAGAACTCTAACACAATGCTCTTGTGAGCTCAGCATACACTGACTAGTAAAGATGTGACATTTTTAATAACATTAAAGACACTACACAATTAACTAATTATATTCAACAATCTCCTTCTTTGGCATTAATGGAAACACAACATGTCATAACACAATGAAATTTTTAGAGAAAAATAAATTAAGAAAAATATCCTTAGTTTTATTTTGATTCTCATCCTTAAGAACTCCCTCTATTAGTGTGAACTCCTCTACCTTCAATTTTTTCTTTTGTCAACAAGCTCTATATCTTTGATGTCAGACCAAGTTCATTCTACCTCTTTCACATCTTCAATAAAATCCTCCCTTATCATAGGACTCTCCCTTTATAAAATTTCTATGAATATGATAGAAAGCTCTCCCTCTTTGACATCTCATGCCAAAGACAATATTCAGTGAATATAAATGTACCTCATGTACTAATTCATATGTAATATGTTCTTTTCAATATTGCATCAACTGACTAATCTTCAACATGCTCTGGTTCATGCATCACTAAATTTCATTTTGTTGAGCTACAGATATGGGAATGACCCCTAACTTACCTCTTAGATACAAAAATACATCTTTAGGTAATGTCTTAGTGAATATGTCTAAAATTTGTTCTTTAGTATTCACATATTCCAATCTTAGCTCTTTATCTTGCACCAATTCTTTTAGAAAAAGATATTTAATTGTAATGTGCTTGGTCTCGGTATGCATCATAGGATTCTTTGATATATTAATTACACTAGTGTAATCATAGAAGATAACTAGTAGATCCTTGATTTCTATCTTCATACCTTCTAATAGTTACTTGAACCAAACAACATTGGAGTAATTAATTGCTGCTACCATATACTCTACTTTTATTGTAGAGTGAGAAATACAATTATGCTTCTTTCTTGTCAAAGACACTAGTCTTTTAGCAAGAAAGAATGCCCCACCACTAGTGCTCTTCCTGTCATCAACACTTCCTACTTAATCAACATCTACAAAGGTCTTCAAATCTAAAGTACCTCCTTTCTTGTCCCATAATCCATAGTCTTTAGTACCTCTCAGATACCTCATGATTCTCTTGATTTCCATAATGTGATTTTCTTTTGTATTTGCAAAGGATCTTGCCACCATACCAATTACTGATGCAATATCAGACCTTGTATGAACTACATATTGTAGTTTTCCAATCATTGATCTATATGTGGCCTAATCTACTTCCTTGGAATCATCATTTTTGGAAATCTTATGTCCAGTAGTCATAGGTGTTCTAAATGGTCTTTAATCCTCCATTCTAAAGTTCTTTAGTATCTCCTTGATGTATTTGGATTGAGTAATGTAGATATCATCTTTCTTCTATTGAATCTACAATCCGAAAAAGACATTTATCTCTCCAAATATGGACATCTCAAATTCTTTACTCATCTCTTTTCAAAAGGCTTTGCACATGTCATCATTTCTAGTAACAATGTATCATTTACAAAGATTTTAGCCAATACAATCTTCTTTTCTGGTCCTCCTTTGATAAATAGGCTGCTATTATCATTTGTTCTTTGAAAACCAATCTTTATCAAGTATTTATGAAGTATTTCATATCAATCTCTAGGAGCTTGCTTGAGACCATAAAACTCTTTATGCAATTTACAAACCATATCTCTTTTTCTAGGATCTAAAAAACCTTTAGGTTGTTCTATGTAAACTTCCTCTTTAGGAATTCCATTCAAAATATAGATTTTACATCCATTTGATAGGTTTTAAATCCTCTATGTGAAATATAAGCAAGTAAAGTTCTAACATCTTCTAAGCTTGCAACAGGAGTAAAAGTTTTACCATAATCAATACCTTCTTATTGAGAATAGTCTTTGCATACTAACCTTGTTGGAAACTTCTCCGTCTTCATTCAAATTATTTTTGAAAACTCACTTAGTGCCAATTACATTCTTATCCTTGGGTCTAGGGAAAATAGCCCAGGTGTTGTTCATTTCTATCTGTTCTATCTCTTCATTCATTACTTCAATCTATCTTTTATTATCTAAAGCATCTTTAACTAATCTAGGTTCAAATTTAGTAAGTGAACATGTAGATTTCAATTTGTTTCTTGTCATCATTTCATCTGACTTGTCTCCAATGATTTAATATGGTGCATGAAACCTTCTAACACATCTTTCTAACATAGGTATTTTGGATTTAGATTTTGTTCCACTTTCCTCATCATGATCTTCTATGTCAAGCTTGGGTCACACTACCTATGACTTAGGTCCCTAATATTCAATTTTCTCTAGCAATAGCTTGGTAGCTTCTAACTGTGACATAGGTCCTTTAGACTATGACTTAGGTTGTACTATTTGTAAATTAGTAGCCTCTAGAGATTTTGGGGACTCAGGAGGTGAAGTCTTTTGACTTCCAATTGGATTTGATAGTGTATTAGGTTCATAGTAGATAAAATTTCTATAATCCTTAGGTTCTTTTTTTCTCTCTTCCTCATTCTTTTTTGCAAACTCATCAATTCTTAGATGTTTACTTTCTATGATCTTATGAGTTGATAAATTTAAACATTTATATGCTTTACTTCTTCAGGAGTATCCTAGGAATATGCTTTCATCACATTTGACATCAAATTTACTTTTCCTAGATTCCTTCAAGATATAAAATTTGCTACCAAATACTTTCAAGTAACTTACATTAGGTTTATAACCATACCATAGTTTACAGGGAGTTTAATTTGAGTCTTTCTTCAACTATACTCTATTCAAGGTATGCATTGTAGTACCAATCACTTCCTTCATGTATTTGATTGCAACATTCTTTTCTATCATTAAAGTTCTTGTATAATCCATGATGGATTTGTTTCTTCTTTTAGCTATACCATTTTTCTATGGTATATTAGGGGATGATACTTGTCTTTTGATTCCTCTTTCAATGTAGAATTCATTGGAAATGAATTCACTGCCTCTTTCTGATCTCAAAGACTTTAGCTTCTTTCTAGTTTCCTTCTCCACTCTTACCAAATAGCATTTAAACTTTTGAAATGCTTCAAACTTATCTTTTAGATACATTACAATCATCATTCTAGAATAATCATCAACAAAAAGAATAAAGTACTTATCTCCATAGTAGCTCTTAATTCTAATAAGTCCACATGAGTTAGTATGAACTAGCTCCAAGATTTCTTCAATATGATAGTTTTTTCTTTTGAAACTTGTCTTTCCTATCTTACCAATTTGATAATTTTTGTAGAGACCCATACTAGGTTTCCTCAAAATAGGAATACCTCTCATTCTTTTATTTTTTCTTATCTTAATTAGATTATCAAAGCTCACATGACATATCCTTTTATGCCATAACCATCTTTGTTCTACTTCAGTAATGTGTTGAAGAAGGAGATTGTGGAGGACAGATTGATACAAGTATGATCAATATGTTTCAATCATTTTTTTGTCTTTGATGTCAATCCTGCTATTTTCTAGTAAGACAACTACTTATATGATTTGAGTACTATCACTTATTTAATTGATGAATAGGATTTGATCAAAAGATGTAACAATAGCACCTAGAGGAAAGGTTGAGTTATGTTATGAAAAGGAGTATAAAAATAAGATAAAATAGTAATAACATGGTGTATTGATAATCTAATTAAGGTTGCAAAGGTTGGTTACACTAAGAAAGTTCAGAAGAACAAGTTAAACAAAGTTTGTCTGCACAGCTTGACCTACTGGATAGTAGGTGCTGAGAAAAGTTAGTGCAGGCTAAGTAGAAAATCAGTTGGAGCTGAGTAAAGTTTAGTTGATGCTGAATAACAGTAAACTTTAGTTCATACCAAGTGATTTTATAGAGGATGCCAAGCAACACAGTGTGTACCGAGCATTAGAAGCAAGTTAATGCAAAGTGGCTTAATTATTTGAAAGATCATGAATTCAATGGATCTAAGACAACTAGTTATTTTTCTTGGATTGTGTGAACCAAGAAGAAGATAAGATTGATGAGTTGGTTTCACATAATTCATGGTAAACCATTTTGAGGTGAATTCAAAGAGGATTGAAGGAGAATTTTCTAGAAGAGATATGAAATATGGGGTAGATTCATTGAATCTTACCTAATCTGTCCTAATCCTAAATTGGATGATGGAGAATGAACAACAAAAAATATTAATTTCCTATTTAAAGGAATGAATGGTTAGAAGAAAAAGTTTCCATATGCGAGAACTTATGGAAGACAAGAAGTCAAGGGCATTGTTTCATCAAGTGACCTAAGAGAAGAGACTACATTGGCATGTTAAGAAAGAAGGCTTAAGGGTATAGATTGTTGAAGGGTGAAAAAGCTATCAGAGCTGAAATATGTGAATGCTAATCAAAATGGAGGACTGAAATAGAGACTTGTAATCTAAAAATAGAGTTGTAAGTTGCTATTAGATCAAGCCTTACTAGTACTCTCTTAAAATTGCATTAGTCTAGGGTAAATTCTTTGGATTAAGGTTGACCTAATAGTCATTTGTAAATCCTTTAACTAGTTACATTCCAAGTGAATGGTCTAAAGTCCTCTAACAAGACTCACTCCTAATAGGGTGATTGAAATCCTTTAATAGGGTCACATTTAATAGTGTGTATTGTAATCTTTAACAAGGTTGACCTTTCACAAGGCATAACTTTAGAAGAGTGAAAAAGAGTAGCATGTTATAGGTGGTTTTTCTCAAATTGATTTTCCACATAAATCATTGTATCAAATGTGTTGTTGAATCTATTATATTTCATGTTTAAATTTCTATAAATTAATTTGACACTAACCTACAAAGTTTTAAGTGATTGCATAAGTTTATGGATGCATGCATGATGATAATTATTTTATGGGTTCATTAGGTTGTGAATTTTTATTTTTATACATTTGGACCTTAGGTAACTGATTCACCCCCTCCCCATATCAATTATTATAAAGTACTCTAATAATTGGTATTAGAGCAATCTACATAAGAGGACTAGTTTGAAGGTACTATAAGCAAAAAGATCAAGATGTCAAAAAGAGATGTACCCAAAATTAATAGAGATAATTTTTCTACATGAAATTTTTTGATGAAGCTACACCTTAGAGGACTTGGAGGTCATGCACAATCTACCATTACTACTAAACATGTTGATCTTGCTAGAGCCCTAACTGCTAAGGATATGGAAAAGAAGAAAGAACACAACTGGGCAATATTGGAGATTGCCTTTGCCCTAAACTATGTTGAATTTGATTATATCAAAAGTCTTAACAGTGTAAAGAATATGTGGGATCCTTAACCACCACCTATGGAGGAGACACTAATGTTCTAAGAGCCAAAGATGAAAGTCTTAGAGGTAAGTTTGATGATATGAGAATGCAAGAAGGTGAAAATATTGCTCAATATGCTTCAAGGATAAAAGATGTTGTTAATGCAATAAGAAGAGTTGCTGGTATAATAGATGATGATACTATACTAAGCAAAGTTTAAAAAAAATTTATGCCCATATATGCTATTAGAGTTTCTATAATTCAAGAACTAAGATGTATACCAGGGTATAAGCTATCACATAAAGGTTTGATAAGTAGGTTCACTGCTTTTTAGCTATCTAACTTTAATAATTACAAACCTAAAAATATTGAATCTTCTTTCAAAGCTAAGTTATCATTGAAGGAACTTGATATGGAGAAGAAGAAGAACAAGATATGTTGAAAATAAAAATGAAGTAATTGAGAGGGGAGGGGTGAATCAGTTACCACAAAAATAATTCCAAAAATCTCTTAGATGTCTATAATGCTTACTTGCTACTAATACTCAGTAAATAGTGCAAGAATACTATAACTCAGTAGATTAACTAGTTACTGATCATCTAGCATTCATAGTTATTAATATGCATGCAAAGGTTAAATAAATGAACACAAGTGACACTAGATTTAACATGGAAACCCAATATGGGAAAAACCACCAAGTAACTAGTCACCAATTTTCACTCTTTTGAAGTGAGCCCTATTAGGAGCCAACCCTATTAAAGGTTACAAATACACACTATTAGGTGTGACCTTGTTAGAGGTCTTTAGAACAATTCAACTGAACTGTCACCTTGTTAGAGGATTTGCAAAATGGCTATTAAACCAACTCTACATAGAGATTCTGGATTCACTGTTACAATGATTATAAAGCAACAATGAAGTGACTTGAATGATATGCAACTTATCTTTTTCTGATTATAGATCTCTTTTATGCTTTACTAGATCCTTACTAATCAAATACAACTTTGCAGCTCCTCCAGGATATCTAATCCTTCATCAAAATTTTCTCAACATTCACTTATCCCATTCACATCCATATATTCACTCTCACCCTTGAATTCACAACTTGAACATCTATATAAACCTTTTAGATTATCAAGTCAGCTCAAATATAAGTTACAACAACTGAAAAAATCATTACATCAGTTGGATACATTTATTGTACAAAATAATTGAACTTAATATCAAAACAATAAAATCCTTCACTGGCTGACCCAATTTAGTAACCATTGCTCTAGAATGGTTTTCTAGTGTTAACCAAGTGAAGCTTGGTAAACACTGCAAACCCTGTAAAAAATTTTTGGAGACCGAATGAACTCGGTTAGCACAAACCTTCCTCTACTGACCTTGTGAGCTTGGTAGAGACTAACTTTCTGCCACATTTCCTTTGATGACCAAGTGAGCTTGGTAGACATTAACTTTTCTTCATTAACCTTGGGAGCTCAGTTAATGCTAACTTTTTGCTACAAAATCCTTTGATGCCTGAGTGAGCTCGGTAGGCATTAACTTTTCTTCGTTAACCTTGGGAGCTCAGTTAACACTAAATTTTTGCTACATAATCCTTTGATGCTCGAGTGAGCTCGGTAGACATTAAATTTTCTTTGTTAACATTGGGAGCTCGGTTAACACTAACTTTCTGCTACACAATCCTTTGATGCCCGAGTGAGCTCAGTAAGAACTGACTTTACTGTGTAATATTCAAAAATGTTCAATAGTCATTGTAAATTTCTTTGCTGATCATCTAAGCTTGGTAGACTCTATCTAATGACTGATATGAAATTTGTGTAACATCAAAGACAATACACAATTAACAATTGTATCCAACAAGATAAAGTATGTGTCTAGTGATAGTGATATAGATGCGGAGGATGTAGATCAACTTGAAGCACTACTAGCAAGAATATTCCATAAAGGTAAAGGAAAGTTCAAAAGTAAATTACCTATCATTTACTTCAATTGCAATGAGGTTGATCATATTGCTACTAGATTTCTAGAGAAGAAGAACTATAGAGGTGGTGGAAAGTACAAAAGTGGAAGAGATGAAGACAAAAAGGATTACAAGGACAAAAGCAAGAAGTCTTGCTACATTGTTGAAGAGGAAACAAAAGATGAATTTGATGAACATGATGATGAAGTGGTGTATGTTTCTATTTAGGATGAATATGATGAAGATAAGGCAACTGCATTTTTGACTTGCATGAACAAGAATGACAAGTAGATCATTGATAATGGGTGTTCACATCACATGACTGGAGATAAAAATAAGTTCATTACCTTGAATTATTATTATAGAAATAGTGTAAGATTTGGTAACGATGCACTATGTTTGATAAAAGGAAAAGGTTCTATCAAACTCAAAGAAAAGATTTTATATGATAATGCATACTATGTTGAAGGACTTGACTATACTAATTTGAGTGGGTAACAACTGAATAATTCAAGATATAAGGTTGAAAACAAGATAGCTAAGATATATGATAATAATGGGAAACTGATTGGAAAGGGTGATCAAACTAAGAGTAATCTATTCTATCTTGATATAGAGGATGCTACTTGTCTAATTGTAAAACTTGATGATGTGTGGCTATGGTACAAAAGGTTATGTCATGTTAATTTTGATAACTTGGTTAGTATCAGTAACACAAGAAAAGTTAGAGGTTTTCCTAAGTTGAAGAAGCCTAATAATATAATGTACAAACAATACCAATTAGATAAATTGAAAAATTTAAGTTTTAAGAGTAAAACTCATACCTCTAGAGAAATACTAGAGATTGTTCATACTGACTTGTGTAGACCAATTGAAGTGCAAAGCTATAAAGGAGATAAGTACATTATGTTGTTTGTTGATGATTATTCTAAAATGATGATAGTTATGTTCCTAAATCAGAAATGTGATGCTTTCCAAATGTTTAAGTGGTACTTACTGAGAGTTGAGAAGGAAATAGGTAAAAGTCTAAAATGTTTGAGATTTGATAAAGGAGGGATTTTATATCAAATGAGTTTGAAATATTCTATAATGATAGAGAAATAAAAAGATAGACATTTTTCCTAGAACCCTCCACAAAATGGAATTACTGAAAGGAGGAATATGCCTGTAATGGTTTGTACTAGGACACTCATGATGGAGAAAAATGTTGCTTTGAAATATTGGAGAGAAGCTGTAAGTACATCTGTCTATACCTTAAAGCTTGTACAAGTCAAGAAAGGTACTCATTCAATACCCTTTGAACAATGGTATGGATACTCACCCAATGTAAAATATTTTAAGGTATTTGGAAGCAAATGCTATATTCTAAAAGACTTCAAGATTGGTAAACTAGATGCAAAAAGTTAATAAAGTATATTCCTAGGATATTACACAAGATGTAAAGCTTATAAGTGTTAAAAAATAACACTAACAAAGTTATGGAAAGTGCAAATGTGAAATTTGATGAATATATGGAAGTATATGAGCTTAAACCTAGGAAAGAACTAGAAGAATACAAATCATTTGTATACTTTTATAAAGGTATGCCTATTGAAGAAGATGATGTAAATCAAGCTACAAACCAACAACAAGTTTTAGTGACTACTGAGTCATATACTATGAATGTCGAGTTGTATTTAGGAATTGAGCTACACTCAGATGCTGTATACAGAATGAAGTTGAAGCACATTATGATTTTGAGATTAGTGTACATGAGAGAGATGTTGAGCTACCTGAAAGAGATGTGCATAGTGACTTTGAAGTTGAAGGACCAAATAAAGAAACTAGAGATGAACTAAGATTGTCCAAAAATGTCAAGAGACATCATCTTGCTACAAAAATTATTGGAGATAAAGATTATAAACCAATGACAAGGGAAAAATTGAGAAATGATACATGTTTGATGAGCATGAAAGAACCTAAAATAGTGAAAGATGCCTTAGAAGATGTGGACTAGAGTAAAGCCATGGAATAAGAGATTGAACAAATTGAGAAAAACAAAACATGGACTCTAGTTCCTAGACTAGAAAATAAAAATGTGATTAGCACCAAGTGGGTATTCTAAAATAAGCTAGATAAAAATGGTGAAGTCACAAGAAATAAGGAAAGATTGGTTTGCAAAGGTTATGCACAAGATGAAGGAATTGACTATGGAGAAAATTTTGCTCCTATTACTAGATTGGAAGGAGTAAGAACTCTGCTTGCTTATTCTACATACAAAGGTTTCAAAATTTATCAAATGGATGTTAAATCTATATTTTTGAATGACATATTAGAGAAAGAAGTTTACATAGAACAACCAAGAGGATTGTTGATGTTAACAATAAGAACATAGTATGTAGATTACACAAAGCTCTATATGATTTGAAACAAGCACCAAGAGCATGGCATGATAGACTTCATAGTTATCTTATGAAGAATAGATTTGAGAGGATTGATGATAACAACAATCTATACATGAAGATAGAAAAAGGCAAGAGCATTTTTTATCTATTTTTTTTGTTGATGATATTTTATTTGGAGGTCAAAATACTTTATGTAAGGCTTTTGCAAATGAAATGAAGCAAGAATTTGAGATGTATATGTTTGGAGAGATCAAGTTCTTTGTAGGTTTACAAGTATATCAAATGAAGTACGATATATACATCATTCAATAAAAGTATGTCAAGGAAATATTGAAATCTTTTGGATCAAAGGATTCCAAACTAGTAAGTACACCTATGGTGACATGACATAAATTATCCAAGAATGATGATTCAGATGAGGTAAGTCAAACATTATATAGGTCTATGATTGAAAAATTACAATATATAGTACATAGTAGACTTGCTATTGCATTATCTACAGAGATAGTTGCAAGGTTCTTTGCTAATCCCTAGGAGAATCATTTGATGGTTGTAAAGAGAATAATGAGATATCTAAAAGGAACAAAGGAGTATGGTCTATACTATAAGAAAAATGAGAAATTTGAATTAAGAGCTTATACTAATGTTGATTGGGCTAGAAACATTAATGGCAAGAAAAGAACTAGTGGAGGAGCATTTTTCTTAGGCAAGAGGCTAGTTACACAAAGTAGCAAGAAGAAAAATAGCACTTCACAATCTATTGCTGAAGCTGAATATGTTACTACTACTATAAATTGTACAAAAATTGTATGGATCAAATAACTACTCAAAGGTATGAAGGAAGAGATAATTGAACTAGTGACACTTTATTGTGATAATACAAGTGCTATAAATATATCAAAGAATTCTATGATGCACACAAAGACTAAGAACATTGTAATCAAGTATCATTACTTGAGAGAATTAGTTCAAGATAAAGAGGTGAAGATGGAATATGTTAACACAAAAGAACAAATTTATGAATTATTCACAAAAGCATTACCTAAGGATGCTCACAAGTATCTAAGAGGTAAACTAGGGGTGATACCCCTATCAAAGGCTATCTAAGTAAAAAAATGAGTGCCATGCATCAAGCAAATAAATTTTCATATGTTACAAATTAATGCAATGGATCTTACATTAGGAGTTTCCTAAAGTAATCAAAGAGTTGGAACTAAAAATCAATCACAAGAAAGGTGTTAGAGGGAGAAACAGAAGAAGTTTATATCTACATATTAAGATGTCAATTCTTTTGCATTGTTGTCAAAGAGGGAGAAACTCAGGACTTAAACTGATCCTAGAAGAAGAGATATACAATTAAGAGGGAGGTAGACAATACTAGAAAAGAAAATAAAGAGGGAGAAATCCTAACACATAGTATGAGGGAGAAATGTATCTACTGATTACATCTATCTAGAAAGAGGAAGATAATGTAGAGGGAGATATAAGAAGTAATTCATAGGGAGTCATAAGGATGACACAACAAAGTTCTATAACCTATTTAGAAGATGGAAGTTGCTAATAGAGGAAAATATTTTAATACAAGGAATTATTTCCTTTTTGGTATTTTTTTGTTCTTACTATTTTAACCTAGTTAGTTTGGTTGATCAATTTGGTTTGCCATTAATGCCAAAGAGGGATATTGTTGAAAAAGGAGATTATTGAGAATAGATAAATACAAGTATGATCAATATGTTTCAATCATTATTATGTCACCGGTGTCAAACCTACTATTTTCTGGTAAGATAATTGCTTATATGATTTAAGTATTATCACTTATTTGATTGATGAAGAGGATTTGATCAAAAGATGTAACAATAACACCTAGAGGAAAAGTTGGGTTATGTTATGTAAAAGAGTATTAGAATAAGCTAAGATAGTGATAACATGGTGCATTGATAATCTACTTAAGATTAAAAAGGTTGGTTACACTAAGAAAGTTTAGAAGAACAAGTTGAAAAAAGTTTGTCTGCAAAGCTTGACTAAGTGGATCGTAGTTGTCGAGAAAAGTTAGTGTGAGCTAAGTAGAAAATTAGTTGGAGCCAAGTAAAAGTATATTCTAGTGTATGTTGAGAAAAATAGTGGATACCAAGTAAATTTTAGTTGATGCTGAGCACCAATAAACATTAGTTCATGCTGAGTGATTTTACAAAAGATGCCAAGCAACACAGTGTGTAATGAGCATTAGAAGCAAGTTAATGCCAAGTGGCTAAATTATTTGAAAGATCATGAATTCAATGGATTTAAGCTGACAAGTTTGTTTTATTGGATTGTGTAAACTAGGTGGAAGATAAGATTGATGAGCTAGTGGCATAGAATTAATGGTAAACCATTTTGAGGAAAATTCAAAGAGGATTGAAGGATAAGTTTCTACAAGAGATATGAAATATGGGGTAGATTCATTGAATCTTACCTAATCTATCCTAATCCTAAATTGGACAATAGAGAATGAATAAAGAAAGATCTTAATTCCCTATTTAAAGGAAATGTTGGTCAAAAACAAAGGTTTTCATGTGTGAGAACCTAAGGAAGACAAGAAGGATAAGGCATTTCTTCATCAAGTGACCTAAGAGAAGAGTCTGCATTGGCATGTTAAGCAAGAAGGCTTAAGGGTATTGTCATACCCAAAATACAAGGGCAAAATCACACCATTTTTTTTTTTTAAAGATTAATAACATCACTAAGTTGTTAAGGGGTTTTGATAAGTTTACTATGATTGATTTACTAGTTAAACTATGGTATATTGCAAGGTAGATATCTATTCCCCCTACATTACCTTAAGACTACACCAATTTTTAGTCTGTGACCTAAGAGAAGAGTCTGCATTAGCATGTTAAGCAAGAAGGCTTAAGGGTATTGTCATACCCAAAATACAAGGGCAAAATCACACCATTTTAAAAAAAAAAAAGATTAATAACACCACTAAGTTGGTAAGGGGTTTTGATAAGTTTACTATGATTGATTTACTAGTTAAATTGTGGTATATTGAAAGGTGGATATCTATTCCCCCTACATTACCTTAAGGCTACATCTCAGTTTATACCATCGTGTAGGAATAGATTGTTAAATTAAAATTCCATTATTAAATTGATTAATTAAATTAAACCATTCAAATTCAATTAATAAAAAGATCTAACATATTATTATTTTTATTTACCTTTGAAAACCCAATAATAAAACATCAAATCACTAAACCTACTAGTAAATAATAGGATTACAATCAACCAAATTATTAATTAATCTCATGATTAATTTTTTCTAATAACTCATAAATAAATCTAAACCTATCAAAAAATCAAATTGAAAGAAACTATAAATTTAATACTAGCTAAATCTAACACTAATCTTATAACACTTAATTAATCTACACTAACACTAACTTAAGCTCTAATACAATCTAATAAATTAATTATACTAATTTAAACATTAAACCTAAAACCTTAACTATACTAATTTAAAATATTTAAAATAAAACTAACTAAACAAAACGTATTTCAAACTCATACTAACTAAATAAAATAATTAAAATTACTAACATCTAACATCTTAACTAACACTAAAATAAAGATAATTATTAACATTACTAATATCTAATGCTACTAACTCCCTAATTCTAACTCACTAACATTAAAATTTACTAATTTAAACAGCTCTACTACTAACTAATTAATATTTAAAAACATATAAATAAAATTACCTAAGACATAAACTAACTAGCTTAACCCTTTTACTAACCTAAAGTCAAAACCTACTAACTTAACTAACCTAACTTCCCTTAACCCCAGCTACCAACTACCCTTAGCCCCCCCTTTACTATGCTAACCCTCACCACTTGGCCACTTGCCAAGGTCCCCATCATCTGACATGACGTCCTCTAAGTTGGCTTGCTATCCCAAGGGAATAACATGCTTCCCCAACATGCAGACACGCTGCCCAAGTGGCTCTAGGGAGGTACAAATGGGTGGGAGAGTATGCAAGTTGATAAAGTCAACCATATCTTGTCCACCAATAGGATTTAAAGTGGGGAGATATAGAGTTATGTTTTAAATCAATGCAAACATCTTTTTCCTTCCTCAACCCACAACTAGGTACAGATGGAAGTAGAGGGTGAATTCCAATGCATGAGGTAAGGGGAGGAATAAATGTAAGTGATTAGCTTAGATGAGATTGTGAAGTGATTGGATAGAGTTAGTTATGATCAAAAAAGTTTAGTGCTTAGAAAGGAGATATATATATATATATATATATATAAATAAATATAAGTTTATAATATTAAATATATTTTAAGAAAATGATTTTAAAGGAGGATCTTAAAGGGAATATTCCTTGTTACCTCAAAGGGATTAAATTTTCCCTCAAACAAAATCTAGAAATCATATTTGCTCTAAGGGATTTTTTTTTCCCAAGTCTTTTTTTTTCTAAGCATAGATTTTCAATGCCAAAAATATTTTCATGCTAAGGGAAATTATAAATTTATTTTTTCTAAGTGTTAGATTCGAGCAAAACATAACTATTTAACCAAGCGGATTATAATTTTTTTTCTCATTGGATTAATTCATAGGATTAAAATGTGTTGTTGGTATAATAACATAGACTTAATTTCCATTCAATTAAATACAAAAATGCGAGATGTGATTTTCATTCATGTAACTTCGAATTTACTTGACATAATTCAAATTTAGATTGCTTAATTATATGTCACATTTTATCCAATTAACATTAATCAAGTTAATTCAATTTTGAAGTATATAATGCCACAATAAGGTAAAACATCATCACATCTAATTTTAAGTAAACATATGCAAAAACTGAAATACTAGAAACATCATATGCATGAATATTACTCAATTTTATTCTATTGAACCACTTGCTTCAAAGGTTCAATAGGGAAAGAACTAGGAATAAAACCTGACATCGTAGACATTTCCACAATAAGTTTTAGAAATAATATTTTTATAGAGGATTGCTATCTCGAGGAGAAATCTCCCAACATATTTGAATTTCCTTCTTTGCTCCACAATAGGGAAACTATTACAAATTTTGCAACACATCAAGGTGATCATGGAGATAACAAAAACTGACTGAGAGACAACCAATCCTAACATGAAGGCAATTTCAAACATTCACTCCCATCTAGGTTTGCACAACAGGTTCATCACTGAAGCAAACTAGGGAGAAGGTGGATTTTTTGAATAGTAGACATCAGACACAACACCATAACAGGTGCCCTTTTAGGGCTATAATCTTAAGAACTTCTATTCTTCCATTTCTTAAATTCCAAAACTCAAAACATAGTTTGTCCTGACAAGTAGGGGCCCATAACACTCTACACTCTCTCCCTCTCCTCATCCTAAGAAGGGACTCTGCACTATCAAAGTCCAACTAAAGATCTCCTCCCATACATGAAAAATTCTTCCCTATCTAAGGGTGAGTAATGCCAATACAACCCATAAAATCCCTTTGAAAATCAAAGAAAAATAAAAGAGAAAAACATTTAAGAGAAAACCCATTTCAATCCCTTCCAAACACATTCAACAAACACACGAACATACATATGCAAACACAATGACTTAAGCATGAAACACAACATGAACCAAAAGATCTTGAAGGGTTCCTACCTTCATGCTAAGGTTATGGCAGTTGGAAAATTTGAGATGAGTTTCCCTTCCTTCTTCTTCTCCTTCAATCTTGAATTGCTCTCTAAAACTAAAGGTTGGGTGAACACTCATTCTCTCTCAAATTTGCCTCTAAATAAGATAATAACTCAACCACCTTCAAAAATATAATAACTCCCCCACTTTCCTAAGGTTCTAGAGACTTCTAACTCAACTTGTCATAAGGCTAACCTCATGGTGGAGTTAAACTTATCCAACTAATGGTGAAAACATTCAATTTTCGCAATAAAGAAAAAATGAGGTTTTTGGGTGACCATAAAAGTCAACAAAAGGGGCTAGGGGTGTGCAAAATGCCCCCAACCCATACCCATACCCCTTACATACTTAATTTTCTTAATTTTTGGCTTCTAGGACTATTAAGAGACCCTAAAAAGGCTTGAATTTTTTTGGACTTTCTAACAACATTTAAAAATGCAGATTACTCACTAATCTAGATTAGGGTAATTAATCTCAATTACTAAATGATTAGTAAAAAGGTCACTAACCTAGTCCAACTTAGATCTTTAGGTTACTTGGTTAATCCTAAATGCCATGTTGAAATGCATATACAAATCACTAGTGCCAAGCGACACTATAAAATTATTGCTACAAAACATTAACACTTATTAATTGCAGAATGATATATTCATTGAACTCATGATACAAATAAAATATGATCAACGAGGTTTGCATCTTTTGTTAGACTCAACCTTGGTTTCCACAAATGGTAGATAAGGTTCAATTCCATTTCTCTATTAATTTTTTGGCTAACATATCCTGCATATATATATATATATATATATATTTTTTATTTTTTTTTAAATTTTTTTTTTTGGCTAACATATCCTGCATATATATATATATATAAAACTCATTAGGATAATCACATAACTCAGAACATAATCTTTCAAATAACTAGTTGTTTATCTCATTCCTATTCATATTCTTAACTATTAAAATTGCATAATCAAAGTGTTAATTCAGCATTCACTTTCTACACTACTTCATCAGTATACATGTTCATAAAAAATTAAATAACATAATTAAACATCTGAAAGTAAAACATCAAACAACATAAGATAACATAATAGTGTTAAATGTATCTGATAGTGTCTCGACATATTGAGTCATGAGTGTCAAAATAATAATATATCAACTATGTGATAATGGGCCATGGCGAGGCCTCACATCCTCCCCCACTTGGTATGAACTTCCTCCTGGAGTTCATTAAAAAGATATGGGTACTAAGATCACATCTATACTGCATCCTCCTATGAAGTTGTGACCTCATCATAACAATCCCACTTGACCCTAACCTAGTCTAGCCCTTGGCCTCAAAGAGCTAGGGTCCATTGGGCAATAATACATATAGGCTCCATTGCTAACTGCCTATCTAACTCCACTTGCAAGGCATTCCAATCTGTAATGTGAGACTGATCATAAATGTATCCTCTAAGTATTAAAATGTGAAACACATCATGGATGCATGATAGGCTAGGTGGCAAAGCTAGATGGTATGCAACTAGTCCTATCCTCTAGAATCTCAAATAGTTCAACAAACTAAGGTGCCAACTTAGAGCCCTTTCCAAATCAAATTGGACTCTTGTGTGGTCACACCCTCAAGAAAACTCTATCTCCAACCTAATACCCTTGATCTATCCTCTTTACATCATCATACTTCTTTTTCCTATCCTATACCTCTCTTAGGCATTGTCTAATTAGGGTCACTTATTGTTCCATCTCCTTGACTAACTGAGGGCCAATAGATACTCAATCCTCGATCCTATCCCAACTCAAGGGAATTCTACAAGGTCTTCCATATATGGCTTCATAAGGTGACATACCTATGGAGGAATGGTGCCCATTTTTATAGGAAAACTCAACAAGATGTAAGTATTCCTCCTATTTAACGTAGTGGTCCATCACATACATATGTAACATGTCCTCCAAAACCCGATTCACTCACTTAGTTTTACCATCGATCTAAGGATGGTAAGCTATATTGAAATTGAGCCTAGAGCCCAATGTTGCCTGCAATTCTCTCCAAAAGGATGAAGTGAATAGTGAGTCTCTATCAGAGATGTTCTTATGAGAAATGTCATAAAATTTGACACTATCCCACAAAAACACCTAGGCTATGTCTCATGTTGTGTATGTAGTACACACAAGTGAGAAATGGGAAACCTTGGTCAATGTGTCAATTGTCACCAAAATGTTATCATGATAGAAAGATGACATGGGGAGACTAATAATAAAAATCCATAGATATAGTATCCCACTTCCACTCTACAATCTCATGAGGTTGAAGAAGCCCACTGGGATAATGGTGCTCTGCCTTCACCCTCTGACACTCAAGGCATCTCACAACAATGCTATCAATTTGCACTCTCATGCTTGACTAGTAATACAACTACCTCAGATCTACATGTAACTTCTTAACATTGGGGTGCATTGCATAAGGTGCTCTATGAGCCTCAAGTACATGAGCTTGCATAGACCCCTAATGGAAGGTACATACATATGTCCTATATGATGCAAGAGTCTATCAGACTCCAAAGAATACTTTGAAAACTTCCCTTCTAAGGGTCTCTAAGAATGCACCATTTGACTAACTTCTACATAAAGCTCATCTGCTAGCAAGTGTTGTAGGAATCACTCTCTCAAATCAGTGCAAGTAGTCACAGATGAAAGCTCATGGTGCCTTCTACTTAAGGCATCTACAATCACATTATCCTTTCCCTTGATGTAATGAACATGAAAATCATACTCATAAAGGAACTCCATCCACCTTCTTTACCTAAAATTAAGGTTTGGCTAAGAAAATATGTATTGTAAGCTTTGGTGGTCGAAATGAAGCTCAAATCTATGACCTAGAAGGAAGTGTCACCACCTTACAAGGGCATGAACAACTGCTGCAAGCTCTAGCTCATGAGTAGGGTAATTGAGTTCATGAGTCTTCAAATTCCTAGACTTGAAGGAAATAGGTCATCCATCCTACATAAGGACTACCCCTATACCATCTAAAGATGCAAAAAACCATAGAAGGATCTGGCACTGCTAAGACCGATACACTCATGAGGACTCTCTTGAGCTCTTGAAAAGCTCTATCACACTTCTCTATCCACTCGTATTTCTTCCATTTATTTTGAAGAGAGGTGATTGGGTGTGCCAATCTAGAGAATCCTACAATGAAGCATTGGTAATATCCTACTAGTCCCATAAAGCTCCTCACTTTAGTAACACTGGTGGATACTAGCCAATGCATGATGGCCCTAATCTTTGATGGGTCTACTAAGACTCCATCACCTGACATGACATGACCCAAATAATGCATCTCAAGTCTATAGAATGCACACTTCAACAAGCTGCCATACAACTAATTCTCTCTCAACTTCTACAATACTTGTCTTAGGTGCTCTTTATGCTCCTCGTAATGAGAATATATTAGAATGTAATCAAGGAAAATGACCACAAACTTATCCAATAAGGTACAAAATACTCCATTCATGAAGCTCATGAATACAACTAGAGCATTTGTGAGGCCAAATGGTACCACAGTGAACTTATAGTGACCATGCCTTGTACAGAATGCAGTCTTAGGGATATGACTATCCATAATCCTCAACTAATGATAGCCTAACTTTAGATCAATCTTTGAAAATGGTTGGGCACCCCATAACTGATCAAAGAGATCATCAATCCTGGGAAGTGGGTATTGGTTCTTGATGGTTACTTTGTTCAATTGCCAATAATCAATACACAACCTAAGTGATTTGTCCTTCTTCTTTATAAAGATCACTGGTGCACCCCAAGGTGACACACTAGGTTGAATATTCCCTTTCTCTAAGAGTTCATCCAACTGAGTCTTTAGTTCACTAAGCTCATGAGTAGTCATCCTGTATGGTGCTCTTGATATTGGCTTGACTCTTGGCACAAGATCTATATAAAAATCCACTGCTCTAGGTGGAGGCCTACTAGGGAGCTTTGAAGGAAACACATTTGAAAAATCCTACAAGATTGTAAAATATTTGAGGGATGGCTCTCCCTTTGAATCTTCATCTCTGTCACTAATGGTGATAGCAAACAACTGACATCCCTTTTGTATGCACCATCTAAATTACATAACAGAAATCATACAAAGGGATACTGATCTCTTTACTCCAAAGATCACTCTAGAGATCTCATACTCATGCACACATTTCACCCTCTTCTATTGACAATCCATCTTGGCATTATGGGCATAAAGCCAATCCATGCCAAGGACAATATCAAAAGAACCTAGAAGGGTAATGCATAGATCATAAATCATGGTCATGTCTCCAATCTAAATCTAGAAACTATGCACCATGGAACTAACTGACACTCTTGCTCCTAAGGCTAACTCTACTTCCTAACTAACATCCTATCTAACTGCCACTAGCCCACAATGCTCTACTACATATGGAGATATAAAAGAGTCAGTAGCTCTAGAATCAAATAAAATAGCAACCATACAACCTTGTATTATACCTATGGCCTCAATAACTATGGCTTGATGCTCAGCCTAGCAGTTGTCAACCACTGCTAAAACTTTGTGGGATCTACCCATATCACCAACTGTTGGCTCTAAAATAGCCCCTCTCTAACCATTGAATGACTATCCCTGAGGATACTCTCTAGCTATATGACCCATGCCACCACAAATGTAGCATGGTCCTCAGGTATAAGATTGTACACCCTATGATCCAAACTGCTATGGGCCTCCTAACCTATTATATCCACTGTATCCACCCTTGGAAGATTGTTAAGTCTTCATTGACTGTGACTATGAGGCCTATATCTTCTGATTCTATTTGGGACCCTTAGATTTCCATTGCTTAGGCTTGGAGCCTTGATAACCTTATGAATGTTTCTGCTATTGTTGCTACTAGGGTGTCTACTACTAAGATTGTTGGCCCTTAGAGGACCCTATTGTATAGTTCTAATTCCCTTTCCAAGGGGGTTTCTGCTCGGTAGATTTTTTGTTTTTAGACTAATTCCATGACTCCTATCTACCCTGAGTATCCTCAGCAACTAATGCTATCTCAACTACTTATCTAAAGGTGATAGGGAAGGCCAAACAGACTGCACCTTAGAGTGAGAAATTTAGACCCATGATGAAGTGATGTACTCACAATTTTGTGTCCTTCATGTATTCAACATATGGAAGGAGCTCAAGAAACTTTCTCTCATACTGAGCTACTATGTGAGCCCTATGATATAGAGAATAAAATTCCTCTATATGCTTCTATTTGAAGTGCGTAGATAGGTACCTGTCTTGAAATCTAACCAAGAATGACTCCCATGTGAGGGTATCCATCCTCACTACTATAATCTCCTCATAATGCCACAAATTGGAGGCATCTCCCCTCAACTAATGGACTGCTAGATGTGCCTTCAGATTACTCCCATAAGGATGTAATCCAAAGCACTATTGTAGACTCTATAACTAGGCCTTTTCTATTATTTCATTAGTGGAACTAGTATAGTATGGTGGTTGGAGTCCTATCAATTCCCTAATATCATCTCCTACATGTCTAGGAGGTCTATCGAGTGGTGGTCCTCTCTAATGTATTGACTCACCCTCATGCTTGACCTACCCCTCTACCTACTTTGATGGGGTATTCCTACTCCCCTCTCTACCATTAGGCATGCCTCCTCTAGGTCCTTGTGCTTCCTCTTTGAGAATTTATTGCCCTAGCTATACTATAGGTGGTAGCCTCTGCTGGACTACACCAATCAATTTCTAAAGGGCATTCAAAATATCCTAATTTGGGTTTAGTTGTGGTGGTGGTGGAGGTTGTGATCCATCGTCCTATTTTTCTCTACCACCTTTCACTCTATGACCTCTACCTTGTTGGTTGCTTCATGTAATGGGAGGAATTTTACAAAATTTAAAGTTTAGATTAAGTTGAAGAATAATGGTTGTAGGTTCCTAGTGTTGAAACTATGCTTTGATACCAAAATGTACTACCCAAAATATAGGGGAAAAAACACACCAATTTTTTTTTAAAAGATTAATAACACCACTAAGTTGTTAAAGGGTTTTGATAAGTTTACTATGTTTGATTTACCAGTTAAACTATGATATATTGCAAGGCAAATATCTATTCCCCCTACATTACCTTAAGACTACATCTCAATTTATACCATCATGTAGGAATTGATTGTTAAATTAAACTTCCATTATTAAATTGATTAATTAAATTAAACCATCCAAATTCAATTAGTAAAAAGATCTAACACATTATTATTTTTATTTACCTCCAAAAACCCAACAATAAAACACCAAATCACTAAACCTACTAGTAAACCATAGGATTACAATCAACCAAAATATTAATTAATCTCATAATTAAATTTTTCTAATAACTCATAAATAAATCTAAACCTATCAAAAAATCAAATTGAATGAAACTCTAAATTTAGTACTAGCTAATTCTAACACCAATCTTATAACACTTAATTAATCTACACTATCACTAACCTAAGCTTTAATACAATCTAATAAATTAATTACACTAATTTAAACATTAAATCTAAAACCTTAACTATACTAATTTAAAATAAAACTAACTAAACAAAACATATTCCAAATTCATACTAACTAAATAAAATAATTAAAATTACTAACATCTAACATCTTAACTAACATTAAAATAAATATAATTATTAACATTACTAATATCTAATGTTACTAACTCCCTAATTCTAACTCATTAACATCAAAAATTACTAATCTAAACAACTCTACTACTAACTAACCAATATTTAAAAACATATAGATAAAATTACCTAAGACATAAACTAACTAACTTAAACCTTTTACTAACCTAAAATAAAAACCTACTAACTTAACTAACCTAACTTCCCTTAACCCTAGCTGGGAACTACCTTTAGCCCCCCCTTTACTATCCTAACCCTCACCACTTGGCCACTTTCCAAGGTCCCCATTGGCCCCCATGGCATCCTCCAAGTTGGCTTGTTGTCCCAAGGGAATAACATGCTTCCCCAACCTATAGACACGCTGCCCAAGTGGCTCTATGGTGTTATGAATGGGTGTGAGAGTATGCAGGTTGATAAAGTCAACCATATCTTGTCCACCAATAGGATTTAAAGTGGGGAGGTAAAGAGTTATGTTTTAAATCAATGCAAAAATCATTTTCCTTCCTCAACCCACAACTAAGTATGCATGGTAGTAGAGGGTGAATTCCAACACATGAGGTAAGGGGAGGAATCTATGTAAGTGGGTAGCTTAGATGAGATTGTGAAGTGATTGGATAGAGTTAGTTATGACAAAAAAATTTAGTAGTTAGAAAGGATATATATATATATATATCTAAGTTTATAATATTAAATAGATTTTAACAAATGATTTAAAAGGAGGATCTTAAAGGGAATATTCCCTATTATCTCAAAGGGATTTTTTTCCCCAAGTCCATCTTTTGTCTAAGTCTAGATTTTCAATGCCAAAAATATTTTCATGTTAAGGGAAATTATAAATTTATTTATTATTATTTTTTCGAAGTGTTGGATTTGAGAAAAACATACCTATTTAACCAAGGGGGTTATATTTTTTTTCTCGTTGGATTAATTCATAGGATTGAAATGAGTCTTTGGTACAATAATGTAGACTTAATTTCCATTCAATCAAATACAAAAATGCAAGATGTGATTTTTATTCATGTACCTTTGAATTTACTTGACATAATTTGAATTTAAATTGCTTAATTACATGTCATCATTTTCTCCAATTAACATTAATTAAGTGAATTCAATTTCAAAGTATATAATGCCATAGTAAGGTAAAACATCATCACATCTAATTTTAAGTAAACATATGCAAAAAATGAAATACTAGAAATATCATATGCAAGAATATTACTCAATTTTTTTTTATTGAACCACTTGCTTCAAAGGCTCAGCTAGGAATGAACTAGGAAGAAAACCTAACATCATAGCCATTTCCATATTAAGTTTAAAAAATAACATTTTTACACAAGATTACTATCCCAAGGAGAAATCTCCCAACATATTTGAATTTCAATAACAATTTTGAATTTCTTTCTTGGATCCATAATAGGGAAACCATTATGAAGTTTGCAACACATCAAGGTGATTATGGAGAGAATGAAAATTAATTAGGAGACAACCAATCTTAACATGAAGGCAATTTCAAACATTCACTTCCATCCAAGTTTGCACAATAGGTTCGTCATTGAACTAGACTAGGGAGAAGGTGGATTTTTCCAATAGGAGATGTCAGACACAACACCATAGAAGATGCCCTTTCGAGGCTATAAACTCAAGAACTTTTGTTCTTCCATTTCTTAAATTTTAAAATCAAAACATGGTTTGTACTGATGAGTAATGGCCCATAACACCCTACTCTCTCTCCCTCTCCTCATCTTGAGAAGAGACACTACACTATCAGAGTCCAACTAAAGACCTCATCCCATACATCACCAGTTCTACCCTATCTGAGGGTGAGTAATGCCAATACAACCCATATAATCCCTTTGAAAATCAAAGCAAAATACAAGGGACAAACATTTAAGAAAAAACCCATTTCGATCCCTCCCAAACACATTCAACAAACACACAAACATACATATGCAAACAAGATGACTTAAGCATGAAACACAATATGAACCAAAAGAGCTTGAAGGATTCCTACCTTCACAATAAGGTTATGACAAGTGAAAATTTTGAGATGACCTTCACTTCCTTCTCCTTCTCCTTCAATCCTAAATTGCTCTCTAAAACTAGAGGTTGGGTGAATACTCATTCTCTTTTGAATTTGCCTCTAAATAAGATACTAACTCAACCACCTTAAAAATGGTAATAACTCCTCCACTTTCCTAAATTTTTATAGACTTCTAACTCAACTTTTCATAAGGCTAACCTCAAGGTGGAGTTGAACTTATCCAACTCATAGTGAAAACATTCAATTTTCGCAATAAAGAAAAAATGGGGTTTTTGGGTGACCATAAAAGTCAACAAAAGGGGCTAGGGGGGTGCAAAATTCCCCCAACCCATACCCACACCCCTTAGGTACTTAGTTTTCATGATTTTTAGCTTCTAGGACTATTAAGGGACCTAACAAAAGCTTAATTTTTTTTTGAACTTTTTAACAACCTTCAAAAATGTAGATTACTCACTAATCTTGATTAGGATAATTAATCTTGATTAATAATTGATTAGTAAAAATATCACTAACCTAGTCCAACTTAGATCTTTAGGTTACTCAATTAATCCTAACTATCATGTTGAAATGCATATACAAGTCACGAGTGTCAAGTGACACTATAAAATCAATGTTACAAAACATTAACACTTATTGATTATAGAATGATACATTCATTCAACTCACGATATAAATAAAATACAAACAAGGGGGTTTGCATCTTTTGTTAGATGCAACCTTGGTTTCCACAAAGGGTACATAGGGTTTAGTTCTATTTCTTTGCTAGATTTTTCTGACTAAAATATATTGTACACTCATTGCACACATTAGTAGCTCAAGAAAATCACACACACACACACACACACACATAAAACTCATCAGGATAATCACATAACTCAGAACATAATCTTTCAAATAACTAATTGTTTATCTCATTCCTGCTCATATTCTTAATCATTAAAATTGCATAATCAAAGTGTTAATTCTACAATCACTTTCTACACTACTTCATTGGTATACATGCTCATAAAATATTAAATAACATAATTAAACATTTGAAAGTAAAACATCACACACCATTAGATAACATAATAGTGTTCAATGTATCTGATAGTGTCTCGACATATTGAGTCATGAATATCAAAATAATAATGTTTGAACTATGCTATGATGGGCTAGGGTGAGGCCTCATAGGTATGGATGCTTGAAGGGTGAACAAGCCAATTAGAATGGAGGACTAAAATAGAGATCCGTAATCTACAAATAGAGTTGTAAGTTGTTATCAAATGAAGCCTTACTATTAATCTCTAATAATTGTATTAGTTTAGGGTAAATCCTTTGGTTTAAGGTTTACCTAACAGTCATTTGTAAATATTTTAACCAAGTGGCATTCCAAGTGAATGTTTTAAAGTCCTCTAACAAGACTCACTCCTAACATAGTGATTGAAATCCTTTAGCAGGATCATGTTTAATAGTGCTTATTGTAACCTTTAATAGGGTTGACCTTTTACAAGGCATCACTTCAGAAGAGTGAAAAAGAGTAGCATGTTACTAGTGAGTTTTCCCAAATTGGGTTTCCACATAAATTATTGAGTCAAATGTGTTACTGAATTTGTTATGTTTCATGTTTACATTTTTGCAAATTTCTTTGATAGTAACATACAAAGTTTTAAGTGATTGCATGATATTATGGATGCATGCATGATGATAAATGTTTTATGTGTTCACTAAGCTATAAAAAGTTTTATTTATACATTTGGACCTTGGAAAACTAATTCAACCCCACTTGATTATTCTAAAGTATTCCAACACAATGAAACATGAACTTTCACTAAGATCTAGGAAGAATAGGTTACTTTTTATTTGGTTAGTAGACCCAACCATATTTCCTTTTTGTAAGGATTTTCCTCAGGGAAAAATCACCCAAGATCAAGGATCTCAAGAAAAAGCATAGAATGGACCAAAGTATGATCAAAATAACAAAATTAAAATGAATTGATGTAATGTTATGTACATACACACTAGGAGTGCCTAAATATAAAGGCCCCTAGAATGCTTCTAGAATGACTAGGAGTTAGCACATTGATAAGTCTTACAACAAGACTCATATCCACTAGTAGTTGATTATCCTTCATTAAGCATAGGAGTTAGTGTGATGATGAGAGGATAAGTCCATAAAGGTGTAGCACATAAAATAATATTGTAGACACCATGTGCTAAAATAAGAGTGTGAATAACTGTGTTGTTAACATGACAACTCAGTTAATTATGTAAAATCTAGTGTTATAGACACCATGTGTTGAATTAGAGTTTCTTACTCCTATGTTTCCAACATGATAACTCATAAGAGTACACAAAATCCTAGGTGTCAAACTAATAAATAATAAAATAATGCATTGACTTAACTAAACTTAAGTAAAGTGTCATAAGTAAATACTTCTTTACACCAACACCCCCCCTTAAGTGCAACTTAGGGAAATGCACTTAAGCTTATGAAAGCTAGGATGAAAATGCAAGATGGGTCATGGCTACTAGGCCATTTTAGGTACCATGTACAAAAGCAATGAAATCTCTCATAAAGTGGAGAAAGAGAGAAAACCTCATGGGAAAAACCTTCCCCCAAGAAGAGAGAAGAAAAAAAAGATGCATGGATGGATGGAGCAATCAAGACCCCTCCATTATGAAATTAATCAAGTATATACAATAGAGAAGTATGAAAAGAACATAATCACAATAGAGGAAAAGGTCCCCCCCATAAGAGAGAAGAAGAAGAAGAAAGGAGACAATGTAGCCCCCCTCCAATGCAGAATGTCAATTAGTGATAGGTGTTCCAATGTAGAAGCTAATCCATGACTGTTGAATAATGTTTCTCCCCTTTGGAATAAACAATATCATAGGTACATATGAGATGCTTCCCCAATGTTTGGAAAGAATCCCGATGATGAATGGTGTCTCTGAAACCTACTCAGTTGTCCCAGTGTTGATATTGATTGTCACCCCTTCTAATACTACTAAAAAGAACAATGTCAAATCTAGCAAGGGTGGTTGTAGAAGATATTCCAAAGAACCATGTGTCCCCTCAAATGATAAAGAGACCCCCTACAACTGCTATACATAAGGATCCACAATCATATCAACCTGGTAAGATTGATCATGTAGAGAATAGAGAGGAGGGTCAGAGTGAGCCCTCACAATAATTGAAGAAGGTTCTTCTTCATCTAAGAGAAGAATTTTATCATCAATGATGTCTCCCAAATATGCTATGTATGACTTCAAAAACAAACCTAAAATATCTCTTATGTAATCATCCCCTAATGCTAGAGCTAGAACACTAGGTGTACCCTGCTGTGATGGATTACATGAACCTATCACTATAGCAATGTATGCATGTGGAATGTGTTGATGCTATGAACTTGTGTCGTAGCTATCAATAGGATCCCACATATCTAAATTTTTTGAATCACTATCACTATTGTAACAATTAGTTTCCACTATCGTAATACTTATTTACATCAACACTTTTCCATCTAGCAACTTGGCCTTCCCATTCATGAATTATACCTTGAATCCAATGTTATTAAACCATGCGACACTCAGTAGGTTAGATTTTAGTCCATCAATCCAATAAGTATTATCACATCTAAGTTCATTGGTTAGTGAGATACAACCTTTTCCCTTTATGCAACATGGTTCATTGTTTCCAAATCTCACACTTCCACTATCATAACGTTCTATATGTTCAAACTTTGTTTTGTCACCAGTCATATGATGTGAACAACCACTATCAATAATCCATGTCTCATTTTTTCTAACATGAGATATGACTTCTATTTTATCTCCTTCATCATCAAATTCATCTTTGACAAAAATATAGACCATTTCATCATCATCACATCTATCTGAATCTTTAGCCATAAAATAAGATTTCTTACCTTTTTCCTTGTAGTCCTTAAAGTTCTTTATATCCTTCTTGCCTTTATAATTGTTGTGCCTCATTTCATCATTGTCTTCTTTGTTTGGACATCTTGCAGCAATGTGTCTAACTTCTTCACAAGAGAAAAAAATTAGAAGAATTTTACCTTTGTACTTTCCTTTTCCTTTGGGATACCTTCTTGCAAGTAATGCCTCAATAGTTTCAAGATCACTATTAGAACTATCTTCCTCTTCAATTTTAGATTTATTTTTGAGTGAAAACTTAGCTTCAAATTTAGAATCAAGATTGCTAGAACTAGGAACATAATTATCATAGTTATCTAGCCCAAATGATATCAATATTCCAACTACTGCATCTAATGTTATATCACTCTTTGGATTGCATCTCATTTCTTGAATTACTAATAATCTTATTGCATATATAGGAAGAAGTGTTCTTAGAAACTTACCACTATCTCATCTTCAATCTTTCCTCCTAAAGCTTTGATTGTACAAACACTGGCTTTGATTTTGTCACTATACTTTGCAATGTTTTCATCTTCTCTCATCTTTATTTGATCAAATTTTCCTCTACTACTTTCAGATTTATCTCTTCTTACATTATCATCTCCTCTATAGATGGATTTTAGCTTGATCCACATTTCATGAGCACTTCCACAATCTTTGACTTCGTCAAATTTGGCATAGTTGGGAGATGAAGAAATATCAATCATCATAATGTTATGACTCTTCTTTTCTATAATTGTTTCAATAGTCATAGTTCTAGAAGGTGTCATGTATTTGGTGTCTAGGTACTTTAGACCTGAATCTCCAATGGTTTCCAAATGTAGTCTCATTAGTTCCTACAATTCTTTGAAGTTATCTCTATTTAGCTTGGGGACCTACCTTATGTAAGACATTCTAATCTTTATCTTAGGTCCTTGAAGGCTTCTTTGTAAGAACCAAGAAAGTTTGATACCAATTGTTGAAAATATAAGAGGAGTAATTGAGAGGGGAGGGATAGATCAATTGCCACTAAAAATAAATCTCAAATCCCTTAGATGTCAACACAAAACACAAACTTCACTGAGAATACTAATGCTCAATAAATACATGGGAACTTGGTTTACACTAGTAAATGTTGTAATTTGACAAATGCTTAACGTAAAAATCTTAATATATTTTATGTGATTAACCTTACTTGACTTAGTTGCATACACATGAAAGAAATATCATGAACACAAGTGACACCAAGATTTAATGTGGAAACCCAATTTGGGAAAGACCGTCAATTATGACTAGTTACTGATTTTTCACTCTTCTGAAGTGATCCCTATTAGGAGCCAACACTATTAAAAGTTACAAAACATACTGTTAGGTGTGACCCTATTAGAGGATTTAATCACCTTTTTAGGAGTGACCTTGTTAGACATTTTTAAATACTTTAATCTAGAAATGCCACCTTATTAGAGGATTTACAAATAGTTGTTAAGACAACTCTATTAAGAGAATTAGATCACTACTACAATGGTTAGAGAGTAACAATGAGATGACCTAATTTAAGATACAACTAAATTGCTAATTATAGATCCCACTTTTGGCTTCTATACCTGATCCTTTCTGATTAAATGTATCTTTGCAGCTCCACAAGAATATTCTTCTTATCCTTCCAAATTACTTCCTTTAAGCATCTTCTATATTTTCATTCACTTGTACATATTCAATCCTCAACTTGACCTTATACTTATACCATACACATTGTCAAGTTGGCTTGAATATAACTTATAATAATTTATATTGATCTCCTCAGTAAAATAGAACTAACAAAAAATTTATTAAACATAATGTGCCAAAACAAGAAAATCCTTCATTAGCCAACGTTGCTTGGTAGACACTAACTCATAAATGATTTTCCTATGTTAACCAAGTGATCTTGGTTAACACTACATCTTCACAAACTTTCTTTGGTGATAAAGTGAGCCTGATTAACATTAGTTCCATTCAAATTTTCCTTCATTAACTAAGTGAACCCAGTTAACACTCAAATTTGGTGAAATTCTCTTTTTTTTCCCAAGTGAACTTGGTTAACACCATCTTTTGAACATGAAAAAATTTGGAATGCTTGATAGACATGAGAAACTATATTCAATGCTTGAGTGAGCTCAACACATGCTAACTAGTAAAGATATGACATTTTGTGTAACATCAAAGACAATACAAAATTAATCAATTGTATTCAACATTTAAATGATTCCAAAGGAAAGTATTATATTTATGATCAATAATTCTATGGTATAATTCAGGAATTAAAGAAATAGAAGAATTGCCTTTTACCTAAAGAGTTTATTTTATTTACTAATCATCAATCTTTTTAACATTTGTTATAAAAAAAAAGAGTTGTAATTCTTACATGATTGTATATTCTCTTAGTAGGAGATACTTTTGCTGAGATAGATGGAGATCAAGGTTGTTGGGTTAAAGGAAATCAAATCTTGTATCAAAATCATCCTAATGTTAATGAAGATTGAAAATCTTGGACATGACCTATTACTCCCAATAGAATAAAGTGGTTGGAATTCATAATCTTGGATGATATATTATTTAGAGGATGTTAATTATGCATTCCAAGGAGTTCTATGAGGGAGAATCTCATCAAAGAGAAGAATAGTAGAGGACTGACTAGATATTTTGGTTGAGATAAAACTATTTTTATGGTTAGTGATAATTATTACTAGCCACAACTACAACAAGATATTAAGAAATTTGTATTGAGATACATAATATGTTATATGGAAAAAGGAGCCAAGAATTGTATATGGTTATATAAACCATTACCTGTACCAAAGAACTTGTGGGAGGATATCAATATGGACCTTTTTCTTGTCTTACCAAGGACTCAAAGAGGACACGATTTAATATTTGTGGTGGTGGAAAAGTTTTCAAAGATGATATATTTCATTTCTTGCCAGAAGGCTAATTGATGGTGTGTATTTGTTAGCTTTTTTTCAAAGAAGTGGTGAGACTACATGGTGTAACAAAGATCATAGTTTTAGATAAAGACACCAAGTTTTTTGGGTACTTTTATAAAACATTGTAGAAGAACTTAAAGACATATATTAAGTTTTGACAATTTGACAAATAGAAAGAAGCAGTGAATATGAGTTTAGAAAATGTGTTAAGATGCTTGGTTGGGGGTAAACTAAAGGGATAAAATTTTATTTTACCACAAGAAAAAATTGTATACATATTTATTTCAATTGGAGCATTGGTAAAATACCATTTTAGATAGCATATGGAAGTAGTCCTATAAATTCTTCTAAATTAAGGAACTTGGGACAAAGCAAAGATAAATATTGCTCACTTGCAAAATATGCATGAGGAAGCAAGAAAGAACATTACAAAAATGGATACACTATACAAGAATAATGCAAATGAGAAAATGAGGCATATGGAATATCATATTTGAGATAAATTCATGGTTCATTTAATGAAGATAAAGAAGTCTGGACCATGCAGGATACCAAAGAAACAACATTCAAGAAATTCCTATGAAGTAGAATTGCCAAGTAAAAGAATATTTAACCAGTATTTAACATTTTAGATTTGATAGAGTATCATGTAGGAGGTTGTTGTATGAGTAAGTTGAGATGAATTGAATAGTATACATAGACTCAACACGATTGCATAATACCATAAATAAATGAAATAAAATAATAACATAGAATAATATAAAATAACTTTACACCATAGATGATAGAATGATATATCCTTTTAGCATAAGTTTTCCAACATTAATCACACCTTCCATGTATTCCATACACCATACAAATATATGATTATTTAAGTTTCCAATCATCACAAAATGATGAAATAATTAATACCCCTTTGGAATGATGTTTTATTACATTAACTAATAAAGATCTTATTTCACTATTCTTGACATAATTATCTCCTCCATAATTTCCCCAAAAATAAGAATTCATCTTCCAAATGACAAGTATATATGAAATAATATCAAGAAAAAATAATGACACGAATGTGATAATTAGTAATGCTAGACAAAATCAAAGTTTTAGTGTAGTTAAAAAATAAAAGGCAAGATTAGGGGAAATACCCTAGTGGGGTAAAGGGGTAGTGCCCCTTGCGTGGGTCTAGGGGTAATATCCCTAGTAGGGTCGAAGGGCACAGCAATTTCTTATTCCATCTCTCCTATGCAAAATTCTATCTAAATACCAACTTCCATGCCCCTTTTCTTCCTTTTGAGTATGCCAACAATTATCATCAATTATGAAACTTCCTTCCTAAGCATATGGGATTTAGGTGAATGTGCCTCCCCTTTTTCTATATGAATTGTCTTTATTAGGTGAACTACTTTCATATGTGATTTTCCAACCATACAAGATCCTTTTACTAGTGTGGTTACTATGGTGTGTGCCTCCTATTCTATGGTGTATATAGAATTTGTATCTCCTAGTGTACAATATTATCTATATGATGTATAGTATGTTCTCTAATGCTTATTTAAACACAACCTACATTTGGTACTTCTAATATCCATATGACATATGAATCACACCAATTTACTTTTTTATGACATGTTTATTATCATCTATACATCCTTAGGTCTATTACCTTGCATATGATTATAATCTTTATAATCATTGTATTTGAGTCTTGTATAGTAAATGATGTTAGTGAGTTATTATCCTCTCTATTTGACCATATGGTGTATGAATTATTGGAATTTATTGAACATAAAACTTGTGGCCTTTAACTTTACCTTCTTGGAAATGAAACAAATCTTTCTTTTAGTACTGCAATAAACTTCCTTTTCTCCCCAAACTGGTTTTCTCAACTTAATTCTTGAAAAATTACTTGGTTTCTCCTAAACCTTTCTAATATGTCCCTTTTATCTATACATTCCTTATACTTGTCATACTCTAGAGGGAATGTATCACTTTCCTTGATTGCCCCCTTGTTGCAGTTAGGGTCAAAGACATCATCATCTTCTATCTTCTAGTGGAACAACCCATTGATGGAACTAGTCTCATCCTTAGAATAATTAACTAACCATAGGATTAATTCATCATTAGGTTCTATTCCTCTATTAAAGTCTCTTGATTTTTACCTCAAAATCTAATCCTAACTCTTGAATTATAATTTGATTCAATAGATCAATCACAGATTCATTTCCCTCACTTTTAATGGAGAGGGCATTCTTCTAATTATGGTAAGATTTTGTTGTAATGATTCAACATCTTTCCTTGAAGGTATCATGCCCCTTATTCTCTCAAAATGTGACTAAAAAGTCAAGAAGGAACTATTGCATCCCAAATAACTTTTGAATTACAATTTGATTTAGTAGATCAATCACATATTTATTTCCCTCACTTTTAATGGAGAGGGCATTCTTCTTCTAATTATGGTAAGATTTTGTTGTAACAATTCAAAATCTTTCCTTGAGGGCATCATGCCCCTTCTTCTCTCAAAAGGTGACTTAAAAGTCAAGAAGGAACCATTGCATTCCAAAGAACACTTTTTTCTCAGGTGTCAAGGTTCTAAACAATTTGATTCTATGTTGATCTACTCCTGTAAGGTAGAATATTAGTGTCCATAGAGTTGGATCACCTAGAGCCTTACATGTTTCTTATAATAATAAATTCACTCCTAACACCCCTTATATAATTATTTTTGTTAATTTGTAACCCATGATCTCCATCTCCATTTTGAAAAGTGTCCTTCCAACTCTTACTGTCAATAACATAGTGTCAATGGTAGTCATCAAGGGGTTTGCCTCTTCCTCACTCAGACCATTCTCCATCTTGATTCTAGCATTCCTATTTTTTAGGGAGGCTTTTCTCATGCTTCATGTTTTACCACCTTGGTTATGGATACCCTCAACTATGGAAATGTTTCTAATAGGTCCACCACTCATATTGGTGTGGTGGCTTGTAACATCTATTCTATGCTATTTTCCTTTGATTTTGACTATATAGGGGCACTTATGATACTATCTAAGATTTATATCTCTTCTTCCATCACCCATTATACATATAATCTCACTTACTTTAACCTCTCCTTCTTCAAACTAATATACTAGTATGAATAGTGTCTTGTTTACAATTTGGTTATGAAAAAGACCTCCCCCTTTGGTGTGTGACTTATATAATGTTCATCTCCTTTTATCTTGGTAAATTAGCATCATCATAGTTTCCTAGTCCACACCATTTACATATAATAATCCCACCTTATTTTATGATTTGACAATAGTGCAAAAGGTGACCTCACTCTTTCTACCTCTAACATTGGAGCATCTCTTTGTACTAAATGAAACTTCACATTGTATTGCTATTACTATTTTTTTGTTCCTCACTGATTATTATGGTAACTACTTGGTGAGACATCTATATTTGTGTTTCTTGGATTTTTGCCAGGTGAATTTTCTTTCCCCCTTAAGTAAAGAGTACTTGAGTGCTCCTTTCCTTTAGATTATACCAATACTCTCTGATTGAGTGTCCTAGCACTTGATAGATTTCATAATCATTTCTTAGGATAATTATCTCTTGTAAACCCCTCATTTGTGCAATCTATACACCATTTTAATTTTTTTTATTTGACCTATTTCCCTCCATAATTTACTTCATCATCTACATAATGTCTTTGTATAGTTTTTTTAAAACTTTTTTTTTTTAATTTAAATTTAAAAAAATAATAATTTAGGATTCCCCTTTTCTACCTTAATCAATACTATTTCTACTCAATTTATTTTTATTTTTTGACATATTGTTTCTACTTTCAATATTCATTGCTTGATCATAGGCCTTCTTGTATGTGGGGGGAGAAACCAACTTTATTTTTCTCTAAATGAAAGTAGTTAGGCCTTTTATGAACCATCTAATTTTCAATCTACCTACTTTTTGATTTTCCAACTTTCTTATCAACTCCTTTAGCCTATGTTTGTGGGCTTGGATGGTCTCATTCTTTCCTTGGTATGTATTTTATATTTTGGTAATACCATATAATCATCCCATAATAACCTATACTCTTCCTCAAAATTTCTTTTTAGATTATTTCAAGTTGTCCATTAGATGGCTAAACAACTTGTGTACCAATCAATTTCCATAACTAGAAAGGTGGCTAGAAAGACCTTCAACCAAATACTCATCCTTCTTCCTAATTTTCTCCCAAAAAATAATTCATGTGCTGCAATTAATTTTCAAATATTGTGACCATCACTACTAAACTTGACAAATTTCTATTTGTCTAGGGCATTTGACATCTTTCTCCATTGGTCAATACCTTATGTATTTTGAAATTTAAGTGAGTCCTTTATTCCTCTATAGAACCTAGTACTCATCTAATTCCTTTAAATAGACATGTCTTTCCTTCACTTACCTTCACAATATATACCTTGGTGGTATTAATACACCCTCCTCAATGTCACCAACTCTATTTAATCTATTCTTACTTTGTCAAATATGGCCCACCCTTTTATATGACATACCATATTCTCAAATAGGTTGGCTACCTCTCCTTGCAAACTTATTTCTTCATTACTAGCTTCTAAGGAGTGCATGGATTAATTTTTTCTACCAAAATAACTTCCTCAACTATTGTTTTCTCCAATTTTTTGAGAGGTACCTAATAGAAACATCACCTTGAAAAAAGTACCAAGTGAAAAATCCTTCATATGATTCTCACTTGATTTTAAAGGCTAACGTAACCATCGAAAAGATGTTGTAACCTTCATCATATTTCTATTTTCTATTGGATTCATAGGGATTGTATCACTCCTTTATTTTTCTCCATTTGTGTCTCCCTCTTATGATACATTCTACTTTTATTCTAGTAGGAGTGGAATTAATTTATGGGGAATTGTTAGAAAGTAAAGTCTACCGAGATAACTGAGAGGGTGGGGGGGTGTGTTGAATCAGTTATCCAATTAATAAAACATTTTAAAACCTTATTAATCCTTAATCATGTATACAATTTAAATAACATCCATAAGAAGATACACATACAAAATAGCACTAGATATGTTAACTAGGGAAACCCTTGATCAGAGGGAAAACCCTAGTGGGGACAATACCCACAAAATGATGTACTAATATAAATGTTCCTTGTAAGATGATGGACTCTATTAGGATACAATGAAATACATTCAATACATATGTCCCTATTAGGAGACTTTGAATCCCTGTTTGGAGTTGTAGAAGGCAGAAGGACCCACTATCTAAACAACTTTAGGGAAAGACCACCGAGCTCACTATCCAATTGATCTCTACATTATTCCTTTTTGAATAATAGAAATGAAATAACCTTGAAATCCTCTATCCTCATGACTAGACCGAAGCTCTTTTAGATCTCAATACTAGATTAGAAACTTTGTATCCAATAATCCCTTGGATTGCTTACAGGTATTTACCAACTTTTCATATCACTTTCCCACATACAATTAAATTCACACATTTCACACTTCATTACAAGGAAAATAATTTTCCTTTATACCATATCCTCAAAATAATTCCTACAATTGGCTTTCAAGATTTCCCAATTAAATACAATAGAACCTCATTAAGCTATTACAATTCATTAAATCTTTTCCTAATTACACATCACTATTGGCTTACAATATTTACAACTTCTTACATGTGCACTCACTCATGTCATCATCAAGATTTTTATTATCACTAATTAACTACACTCATCATGATTTTGTCCCTATTAAGAGATACACCTAATGATGTAGGAGCATCCTAGGTGTAAGAGAAATCTTCCATCACCCCAAAAATATTTGTATTTTAGTATTTTCTATTTTAATAAGGATTAGTAGACAGGGAACTTACTATTTATGGAAACTTTCTATTTTTAGTAAGTTTTTAAAATGAGTTTATAATGTTCTCATTTTTTATAGGAAGGTTCATTTTAGAGTTGTAAGCCTACCATAAAAATCTCATTTCTCAAGCATAAGCATCAGAGAAGTTAATGTGTATTTTTGGTGGAAACATTTATAGAAAAATATTTAGGCTCACTGTTGGAGGCCTTAGAGTGCCCAGATGAGGTCATAAAACTTGATAGAAGGGCACTAGCATTGTCTCAAGCTATAGATCATGAGCTAACATTTTTGAAAAGTGGCTATAATAGCCAATTAGAGCAATAGTTCATGAGTTATGGCCTTTCAAAGTTGGGCTACCCAAAATATCTAAAAATATGGACTTCTTATGTACTTGGTTGTACCTGACTGTCAGTATGAGGCCTAAATGGTGTTCAATGTTTTTAACACCCTCCATTTAGCATGTCTGCATGTTCCATGAAGTTAAAACATCATTCCGAGATGTTTGGCAAAGTCCTGTTTTGAGCATTTCCTAAATCTGCATTTTACCCTAAGTGTCAGACAATGATAGGAGGCCTTGTTTGTAAATGAATATCTCGCACCCAAAAAAATTTTGTGATTCACCACTTTGGGAGTGTCTAATGCCCATACCTGAGAACCTATGTTTTAGATTTTGAGTCATTTTGAATCCATTTGACTAGGTTTTGAATCCCTCAAAGTTGGTCATTTAAATTTGTCATGCTTTTGCACTTTGCACCTAATTTTGGGAAGCCCTATTTCATGAGTTATAAATTTTGACTAGTTGACACAAATGCTAAATTTCCTTTTTTGTTGTATTGTAGATGTCAAATACTTCTTATGTTTCAAGTTTCAACTTATGAAGAATTCATTTGATCAGTTTTCAAACGTGATTCCAAATAGAATTTCTATCTTTTACTGGTGTCAACATTTGGAGATTTGTCAGTACCCTATTCGTGGCATTATAACTCCTAATCCATGATAGGTGAGATCATATGGATTATACCACTACATTTTACTCTGAAAATACTATAATTGTGTCAATTTTAAAGTCATGACGAATCCGTCTGCACACTTTGCTAGGTCAATTCCATTCGCAAAAAATGCTTTTTGTCAACATGTCTAGTCTACAAAATTTTGAGTAGCCCATAGCTCAAAAAGGAGGCTCTAGCCAACGGTTGTAACAAGGCAAAGTGTCATGTCAAGCAAGGGGAGTAGATCCAAAGCCACATGCACCAAGAAAGCCACTAGCGATTAATGAACATTGTAACAGAGTCAACAGCAGGAGCAATTCTCTATCAGCGTTTAATGAGGAGGAGACTACTTCTTACAAAGAAAGTGGGTAGCGTAGGTCAAAAATGGAGGAAGACATATTAAAAAATGAGTTCACATGCACAGAAGGAGTCTTCATGCCATTAAAATAGAGATTACTCAAGTAGACCCACATTAAAAGAGGAGTCAATTTTAAACAATAAAGGCAGCCCACGCAAATTTGAAAGGTGCCAAAGATGCCTAGTGTTGCAAATAAAAACACAAGCAGGGGAGCCAGAAATAAAAGTCTACAGGGTCTCCACATTTTTGAGGCAGTGGCATCTAGGTTTTGTAGAGCCTGAAGAAGAAGAAGGGTCAAGCCTTATAGTTGGCTTGGTGTCTGAATGGGCATGTTGAAAATGGGAGTTAGTTGCCCCTAGATGTGTTTTGTTCTCATCAGGGTAATTGAAAATCGGTAACGTTTTCAATCACCAACAAAATGGTGACTCTACTGGGGACTTAAATATAGAAAGAACCAAAATCTCTGCCATTAAACAAAGTGAATATAGCATATATATAGCAAGAGGCATGCCTTATTTTCCTTGCTGAAGTTTCATGTTCCCTAGTTGAGCTTTATTCATGCAAAGTAGCATGTTGAAACTAGATTAAAATTGTGTTCTATAACTGTTATAGGTCTATCTTCAATTAGTTTAGTTTGCAAATACTATTGAGAAAGTCTAGAGTCAAGAATTGATTTATAAAGTATATTTTCTTTTCAAGGTGCTAGTGATCTGCAAGTATTTCCTACATTGAAGGTCTGGTTCAGATTTTCCAAGTGACAAATTATGTTTTATTTCTCACAAAGTGTGAGTGGCGACTCTCAAATCTCTATACCAGTTGTTCCTAGTTGATTTCATTGCAAAATTTTGAAGGACTTTCAGTTGTATAGGTAGATCTAAAATTTTGGTAGTTTCTTGAAAAGGAGTTTTAAATTCTTGATAAGTTTTTAACGTGTTGGTTTGCAATCTACTGTTATAAGGAATTGAAATGCAAAAGTAGATCACAATACTGGTTATTTTATTCCTCTTGTAAAGAGGTGGCAGCTCTACAAAGTTTTGATCAGTGGTGTAAAGAATTTTAGTCTTGCACTTGTGCCAAATCAGCAGATCAAATCAGCATTAGCACTTGAGATATTTTGGTTTTCATGTTTTCTTTTCATGGAAGTAAAATGTTAGAATTAGTGCCTCTATTCAGTGAGTTTTAGCACTAGAAAGAAGAGGTAGAAGTTTTACTGTATAATGGAGTTAGATCTCAGATCTGAGATTAGTTTGCCAAATTCTGAGAGTTTAAAAATTGTGAATAATAACATTGCTATGTTGAATAGACTAGTTTACAAAAGGATTGTCAATCTTATAAGAATTGAGGTAGGAAATACTCAAGGTTTAAGTGTCGAACAATGTTATTTAAGGCTTAAGTCAGTAATCAATAAGATGTATTTTCATTGTAGACCTAAGGAATCTTCCCTGCCTAGTGTTTTCCTTGATGTTCTAGTACCCGATTCAGTCGATTGCCCAACACCTATAAGGTTACAAATATTTTTGCAAATTGAAAAATTCATTGAGGAGCTGGAAAGTGGTGATTATAGATTTCATGACATATCTTCTAATGATAATGAGTGTGCTAAAAGCCAAGGTAGTAATGAATACAATGAGTCTGTAGAGCAAGATAATCTATCTTCCAAATGTGAAGAGGTGGATTCAAATGTTAATGAATTGGGTAATAGCAATTAGCATGAAAAAGATGGATATAAAAGAGAAGATAAACTTTGTTATAGTACATATGAAGTTGAAGAAAGTTATAACAAAAGTAGATCTAGTGATTACCATGATAAGAAAGAATGTTGTAATAATGTTGATTTTCCATATTGTTACACTAAGGATCCTACTGTTGTAAGTTCTTCATGTTATCTAGATGATAATCACAACCAGGAGAAGATTTGTGAGGCAGTTTTCTTAAGTTCTGATGAAATCTTTGTTTTGTTGGATTGTGATTTTGAAAAGCAAGTAAATGTTTCTAAGGATCTTCATATTTTCCATCATAATGTTTCTTCATTCAGTCAAGTTACTTCCCCAAAGTTTGATGTGGAAAAAGAGGTAGAATCTAAACAATCTTTGTTAGATTTTGGAGGTGTAAATGATAGTACCTCAAATGTCTTTGCACATGACGATTTGCTAGATGTAGAGAATGTTAATGAAGGGAAGGTTAATGTTGTTTCAGATTCTTTTCATGTTGATCTTGCTGAACATTGTTTTGATATTTTATATGGTGAAGTGGAAAATAGTGAGTGTTTTCAATCCGATTATAGATTTTCTTTATATGCTGATAGGTCTTGTAAAGATGAGTTCAAGTTTTATTCCGAAATTTAGTTTGATGAAGAAAATGATTGTGATCAGCATAGCTTAGATCAGCACTTTCAGAATGAATTTTCATGTATGGTGACTAATCAATATTTTGAGTGTGAAGAGGTTTCAGTGAAAGATGAATTTGATTTAGTGAATGATATGACTGCAAGTACATAACAATTAGATTTCACATATTCTTCACAGATAGAGACACAAGGTGAGTTGCAAGTCTTTGGTACATACAACTCAGTGAATGATGTAGATTATGAAGTTTTTGTGTTTCCACTCAGCATGCATGAATCATCGTTGGATTTTGATTCTCAGTTCAGTTTGTGTAGTCATGAGCATGCTGATATTTTTTCTCATAGTGACCATGAAGATGAAATAGTTTTTGAATTTTATAGGCACTATGAGAATGATGATAGTTTTGTTTTGCCAAGTGATGTGATTCAAGATGCTAATATGATTGGTAAAATTGAGAAAGATAATTTCAGCTTACTTCAAAGAGGTGTAAATGAGAATCAAGTTTATGACAGAGGTAAGGAGTTTTGAAAACTTTTCGGTGGCCTGGGGCCATTGTTTGTCCATAGTAGGTGTAGTTCCCCTATTTTCAATAAAGGTGTTCGAGATGAAGTTTTTTTGTTTAGGTGTGTGGTCTACTTCTCCCAAAGATCTGAAATCTTGCCATGCCCACAAGGGACATGCATCGCCAGACAGAGCCACTGTTGGCGCTAAAAATTGCATGGTCAATTTTTGAGCACCATAGAGAAATTAAGACCTATAATTGCATATGTACTTGGTTGTACCTAACTATCAATATGAGGCCTAAATGGTGTTCAATTTTTCTAAAACCCTCCATTTAGCATGTCCGCATGTTCCATGAAGTTAAAACATCATTTCGAAATGTTTGGCGAAGTCCCATTTTGAACATTTCCCAAATCTGCATTTTACCCTAAGTGTCAAACAACGATAGGAGGCCTTGTTTGTAAATGAATATTCACACCCAAAAATGTTTTTTGATTCATGACTTTGGGAGTGTCTAATGCCCATACCTAAGAACCCATGTTTTAGATTTTGAGTCGTTTCGAATCTGTTTGACTAGGTTTTAAATCCCTCAAAGTTGGTCATTTAAATTTGTCACGCTTTTACACTTTGCACTTAATTTTGGGAAGCCTTGTTTGGTGAGTTATAACTTTTGACCAATTGACCCAAATTCTAAAATTCCTTTTGTGTTGTATTATAGATGTCAGAGACTTGTTATGTTTCAAGTTTCAACTTATGAAAAATCCGTTTGATCAGTTTTCAAACGTGATTCCAAATGGAATTTTTATCTTTTACTGGTGTCAATATTTGCAGATTTTTCAGTACACTTGTTTGTGGCACTATAACTCCTAATCTATGATAGGTGAGATCAAATGGATTGTACCACTACATTCTAATCTAAAAATACTATAAGTGTGTCAGTTTTTAAGTCATGATAAATCTATCTACACGCTTTTCTAGGTCAATTCCATTCACAAAAAATGCTTTCTGTCAGCATGTCTAGTCTACAAAATTCTGAGTAGCCCACGGCTCAGAAAGGAGGCTCTAGCTAGTGGTTGTAATAAGGAAGAGTGCCATGTTGAGCAAGGGGAGTAGATCCAAAGCCACATGCACCAGGAAAGCCACCAATGATTAATGAACATTGTAACAGAGTCAATGACAAGAGCAGTTCTCTATCAGTGTTTGAAGAGGAGGAGACTACTTCTTACAAAGAAAGTGGGTAGCGCAGGTCAAAAATGGAGGAAGACATATTAAAAAATGAGTTCACATGCATATAAGGAGTCTTCACACCATTAAAACAGAGATTACTCAAGCAAACCCACATTAAAAGAGGAGTCAATTTTAAACAATAAAGGCAGCCCACGCAAATTTGAAAGGTGCCAAAGATGCCCAGTGTTGCAAATAAAAACACAAGAAGGGGAGCCGACAACAAAATTCTGCAGGGTCTCCACATTTTTGAGGCAGTGGCATCTAGGTTTTGCAAAGCCTAAAGAAGAAGGGTCAAGCCTTATAGTTGGCCTAGTGTCTGAATGGGCGTGTTGAAAATGGGCGTTAGCTGCCCCTAGATGTGTTTTGTTCTCATCAGGGTAATTGAAAATTGGTAACGTTTTCAAACACCAACATGTTGGTTGATCCTCCCATTTTACTTCCTAATCCTTGATTTCAATATCTATAATTAATGCTTTCTAGTCACAGGGATTATCCAGTAGACCTCTATCCTTTTACCTATCACCTTGAGACTTCTAGGTCTATACTAGGAAATTATGCTACATATTTTATATACCTAATTTGAGATGAACTATATAGTATATATAAATTCAACATGACTATATAATACTAGAGGCAAAAATAATACAACAATATCATAGAATAACATAGAATCATATTTCACCATTAATGATAGACCTTTCACTTGTTATAGAATTCATTCAAATAGACTTGACATGAATGGTTAAGTCTCCAACCATCACCAACTAATGACACAACTAATACCCTTTGGAATGGTTTTTAATTACATGAACTAATAAAGACTCATTTAACTATTCCTAGCATATATTTTTCCCATTGAGGTGTTGAAGATGAGGTCATAGAAGCATAGTGGAGTATTCCAACTACTATTTTAACTACATGGGATATTGAAGAAATTTTAAATAATCATGTTATGAATAACATAAGAAATAGGACATATAAACAATATCTAATCAAATGGAAAGGAAGAATAATTATAGATTTCTCATGGCTACTAAGAGAGGAGGTGAACCATCTTGGATTTAGTTTGAACACCTTCTATATGACAATATCACTACTCAAGTTAACTTATGTTTCTAATACAATAATATCCTAGGTGTAAGGGAAATCTTGCATCACCGAAGAATATTTCTAGTTTGTCTTGTGAATAAGGGCTATCTCACTACAAAATTTTTATTTTGGAATCTTACTATTTTAAGTAAGTTGGTTGTTAGATTTTAGAATGTTTTGTTTTCTTCCCTAGAGGATCATTTTAGATATATTAGTCTTCTAGTAAAGTTTTATTGTAATATCAAGTCTAGTTTTGATGATATTAATTTTTTTGGTATTGGCAGTCGGGTATAAAAACTTTGAACTTAGTTTTGAAGGCTTTACTTAAAAAGGATTATTCATTAACTTCCTAGACCTTGCACAAGTCAAGCACTATAGAGTAATTCATGGATTTTATAAATTGGGGTTATAGTAGCTAATCAAAGTAGCTAGAAATGAGTTATTATCTTCAAAAGTTTCACTATCTAAAATGAAAAAAAGTGGAATTCCTTCAAAATTTATTTTGGGCGAATATTTTGGGTCCTACCCTAATGTAATAAAATATGGAGAATAATATCTTAGGTTGATCAACCTTCAATTTTAGAATTATAATTTCTAGAACCTTCTTGGGTGATTAAAATTTACCAATATAAAGAAGGTCTATAGGTTTGTCTAGGACAATAATGGGGGACATATACAGTGGATCTTGCTTTAGAATATTATAAGGAAAATGCCCATGCATCCTTGCATGTCATAATTTAGAATATTTTAATTCAATTTATTAGCAATAGTAAGAAGCCAATTTTATGTTCTTACAATTTTTTGTTATTTCTCTATTCTATTGTGTGTATTTGTGTTAAAAAGGGAGTAGAACAACCTTCACCACTAGTTGCATATGGAACTAAATTTTCAATTCTAATATGATTGTACCATCATAATTAGACATTAGACTATGAATTATGGTACAATATTAATTATTAGTGGTATATGATACTCCTTTGTTCTCTACATGGTGTCTTCAACTAATTCCAATATTGTGTAGTGATTGAATGAATGGTTGAGATGATAAGTAGCTATTTTGCCAACTCATTTTGATCTCAACACTATGCTTTGGTTTGTGTTATCTTGGAGAAGTGTAATAAAGTGTTTTACAATTTTTCTATCACTTTCCTTAATCTAATTTAACTCTCCTTCTATTTGTAAAAATGTTTCCAAAGATAATGCATTTTTCTAACACATCTTCATGTTCATATGTTTGATCTTGGATGAATTCAACAAGTTTTCATATACTTGTCAAGGATATTATTAATTTTTTTTTTGGAAGTATGAGAGAGCTGTGGAGGTATGTGGTTGTGTAAAATGTGTGGGGACAAATCGTAATCATTACCAAAAGTAGTAAGCTAAAGGTATCTAAATTCAAATAGGCAAATTTTTTTCCTAGAAGTAGGGAGTTGAAGGTTGACAATATTATAATTGTGTTGTGGAATTTTCTTAGTTCTTTATTATGTTTTAGGGTTGTAATCCCTTTTGTAAGTGTTAGTATAATTAGGAAGTAGTAAGCTTCCTTTGGCCTAGCCTTAAAACCATACTTTTAGGAAATTATTTCTTCCTTTAGTTAAATTCCTAAAGAAAAGTTTATATTGTGAGATTTTTCATTGTATTTTTTCCTAATTGATTTCTCATATAGATTTAGTCTTCTTTAATGAAATCATGTACAATATTTTTGTTTTTCATAATTACATTATTTTTAATTAAGAAAAGAAAATCTAACATAAGAGAGTAATTTTTTAAAGGATTTTATCATATTACCAATTCATCCTCCTTAACAATATTGTCTATTAAAGAAATCATTTCTACATATTTGAAATATAGCCATATCCCACTATTTAATTTTCCTACACTCATTAGGAACCCACTCAAGGATGCCTCTATATTAAGACAAAATAAATCATTCTTCTTGCAAGATAATTCGGTGTACAAAATGACAAACAATACATCTAGGTTATTAAAAGTATTATTTATCTCTTCTTCATTATTTTGTTAAACTAGTGTACTATCATAAAAAAATATTTAATCACTTTTTTTTATGAAATGGAAATTTCTTTAATACACTTTGATTCATGGTTATTTAAATAGGAAAATAGTAGATATTAACAATAATTAAATATATAAGAAGAAATATAAAGGAAATCCATAACTAATGGATTGTTATAATTGAAATGGTGTAGTTAAATACTTATTGATCACAATACTTGGATTATTATCCTAAAACAAGTGATAATATTTTTGTAATTCAAGTTTGAATACCAACTACTATTAGAAGCTTATAATAAGAAATTAAACTCAATATTATTACAAATATAAAAATAAATATTAACTTCTAATAATGTGATTGTGGAATCAAAATAACAATATTAAAATAATTGGATATGTAATACTAGATTTACATGGGTAAAATCTAGTGATGAAAAACTATTAGAATATAAGGTTGACAATTTTTATTGATTTGGACATGGTATTCATTAATGTGAATATCCTTATTCTAACCTTTGGTGGTTAATTGGTACATCAATGGCTATGACCACATTAATTTACTATAGTTGATGTGTATCACTTCTATGCATTAATCATCCTTCTCCCTAATAACCTATGCTTCACATATTTTTCATGATCATTGGCTAAGTATTAATTATTTTACCATTTCATTCAAACTCAGTTATTGTTTGGATCATCTTGGTGATTGTGTGGATTTTATGTTTTGGGTCAACCCTTTGTGAAGTGTGTCAATGATTTTAGTCCTAGTAGTTTTACCTAATATTCTCTAGGATTATTGTATTTCTTGAGGTGACATGTCCTATCTTAAATCTTTTTCTTCCAACATGTTTAACTTAAGAGTTTAGTATATATTGATTCATTTAAAGAGTGTATCTAAGAAATGAATTATATTCATGAAATATCATTAATTAAAGTTTGAATTACTCAAATAAGTTGATTAGGGAGATGTCTATAGTTCTTAACTAGAACTTTTAGAGTCTTGACACTATACTCTATTTTGTTTTAATTTTTCTTTCTATTGGTAGTGAACCTTTGTATATTCGGAGCATGTCTATTATTATAATTAGCATACCAATAATACCCTTTTTTAAGGAAGTTCTCCTTATTGTACTAAACCACCAATTTAGTATCACCTTAATTGGTGTTTTTATGCATTTCATGAGAATTAGCTTCTTTGTGGTTTTCTCCAAATTAGGTTTTCCATGGATGAAACTGGTGGTCATTGTTTTTGTGTACCAATGCTTTTGATTCTTATCTTTTGATGATGTATTGTGTACTTTAATTGAAAGATCTTAAGTGGAAATTATATCTATGTTAATTATTTATCAATAATTGGAAATATTTAAAAAATTGTGTGAGAATGACGACTTTGCCTCTTTCTCATTTATTTGGTCTTTTGAACAAACCACTGCCATAGAAAGAGAGGAAAGTAAATTACTAATCTAATAAACAATACATAAACAACACATTAATGGAAAGAGGTACATCTGATATAATTTGAATTTCTTTTCAGATGCATAAGCCAAAAATATTTTTACTTCTCCCAATCTTTCTATTGGAGCAAATGTTTCTTCAAAGTCAATACCTTCATATTGTGAAAGAAATTACATACCATTCTTGCTTTGCTTCTTATCACGTATCCTTGCTTCTTTTTTTTCTATAAAATTCTTATCTTTAGGCCCAATGATTAATTTCTATGTATTATTCTTTTTTTTCTCAAGTTCTTATTTTATACAATTAATCCAATATTTATCTTTACATGACTCATTGGTACTCTTAGGCCCAATCTATCAAATCAAAAAAAAATTATCTCTTACCTTTCTTCTTAGCAATACTCCTCTACTTGCATCACCAATAATCTACTCATCAGGCTAGTTTCTAGAAACATACATAGGTGTTATCTATTCTTCTCTAGGTTAATTTGGACTTTAATTCCATCATTAATCTCAAAGATTAATTCTTGCCCTACATTCTAATTTTGAATTGATCTCTAAATTCTTCTCACCTTCTTTGAATCATCTTCTAGATCATACTCAAAAGTTCTCTCTTATATCTTAAATATCTCATCAATTTACAATTTTTCACTTTCAATTACTTTTATTAGTCTCAAATTATAACATTTATAAGCCTTACACTTAGTTGAATATCTAATCAATATTCCTTTGTTACTTCTAAGATCAAATTTGCCTATTTTATAATCTCTTTTGATATAAAATTTACTTCTTAAAAAGATTAAAACATTTAATAATAGGTATATGACTAAACCAAAGCCCATAAGGTGTGTTAACCATTCATTTCCCCATCTAAACTCTATTCATCATGTATAATAAATTATTAATTACTTCTCTCCAATGTACATCTAATACCTTACATTAAAGTAGCAAAACTCTTGCTACTTCTCTAATTGTTATGTTTCTTCTCTTTTCAATACCATTCTATTCTGGTGTTTTAGGTGTTGAATTTTTCCCACAAATACCATTATCATCACAAAATGCAATGAATTGATTAGAAGTAAAATTTCCACCAATGTCTAACCTTAAACATGTTATACTTACTCATGATTCATTCTCAACCTTTTCCTTAATGATCTTGAACTTATCTAATGTTTCAAATCCATCTCTCAAGAAAGAAACCCACATCATCCTAGTGAAATCATCAATGAAAATAATAATGTACATCTCACCATAAAATGTTCGTTCTTTTGTACTCCACATAAACCTATGTGAAAAATCTCCAATTTTTTTGAAGTAGTAAATGTTCTCTAAAATGTACTCCCTTTTTGTTTTCCAGTACACATTCCTTACATGTCTTGTTAGAAGGTTTCACAATCTTACATAGATCTCTAACCACTTTTGAATTACTCACCTTTAATTTATTATCAAAAATTATTTGAAGAAATCTTCTATTCCACAACCAAATGTCATCAACTTTTGCAATAAGACAACCAACCTTGGTGAGATTCAGCTGAAATACACTACCTCTAATCCTCTTTCCTATGGAAATATCATTTCCTTTCTTATTCTTAATAGGACATTTCTTATCAATGAAATGTGGATGATATCTCATATCAAGAAGTTATCCAAAACTTAACAAGTTTTATTCGAACCCATCAACAAAATATATATCTTCAATGTTAGTCTTACCATCAATAGTAATAAAACATTTCTATTTTATATGATAAGGTGAATTATTGAAAATACTAACAATACCTTAATCATAGCTCTTAAATTCAACAAATCTATCTTTATCATCTTTCACGTGATGTGAAAATGATGCAGGAGCATCTAGAGGTATAAGGGCAATCCAGTGTCAGCCAAAAATTGTACTTAGACTTAGTTTATGTTTCATGTGTTTTCATTTTTGGATACCCATTTGGGTCAAATAAAGGTTCCAACTCTCACAGTTCCACTATCAATGTTCTAGGTTAGAGTATTTGAACACCTTGGGATATGTGTAAATGCTAAAAAAATAGGAGTATGTAATTGAGCCATAGTTTTTGTATATTAGAGGGTGTAAATTGGCTGGATGAATGTAATTGTAATTTAGAGCATTCCAAAAAAAGAATCAGGTCAAAAGGCCCCACAATTTGAAAGTTATCATAGTTTTTCAATTTTTGGAGACCTCCTAAGAATGCTTCAAAGTTAGGTTAGGGGCATTAAATAATGTCAAATAGGGCCAAAAAATTGGGGATGAGAAAAGCTGGTCAAAAGGGCTATAGAGTGCTTCGAGAGCTTTTCAAAAATGTAAATGGTTCAAAAGTTATGCCTCTCGAAAGTTCAGTTACCGTTTTTGGATTCTTCGAATTTTGTGCCAACTTCTAATGTGACTTCTGGAGCCTTCTATTTGGTCGGTGGATGCCAACTAGTACTTTCTAGAATGTATTCCTAATCCTTAACCCTCCAGGGTCTATTTGAGAACATTTTTGGCATTGTAAAAGACAGTTTGAAGTGGAGCTTGAGAGAAGGTACTGGGAGAAGAATTTATGTCCAAATTTATGCTATTGTAGTCCATAGGGCATGTTTTGGAGTTTGTTTCTCTGCACTAAGTGTACTAGCATATTTTCATAGTTAATAAAATTTTCCCTTTCCTGTTGTGTCCATTCTGTGCTTGGGTTGTGTCCCTATCAGAAAAACTACTAGCTATAATCCAATCTATTCTCTTTTCTTCAACATGTGAAATAATGACTTTTTCCCTTTTAAGAAGACTTTATTTATTAATAGCAACAAATCCTATTTCATTTTCATCATTACTATATATAAGATCAATATCCATGAGTTTGATTTCTTCATCACTAACATAGAGACATTCTTTAGGAACTTTTTATTTTTAAGGTCTAGGTTTTACCATAGATTATTTTGTAGGAGATTTAGAAGAAAAATGACCAATCTTCTTATAGTGATAGAAAAAAGATAGCTTGTTCTTGATAATATCCTTACCTTTAGGCTCTCTTCTTGCAATCAATGCTTCAAATTCATCTATATTGATTTCTTCTTCTTGAACATGTACCTAATCACTTGCATAATATCTAAGACTTTTGATACATGTTCTTTCACTATTGGTTAGTACTCTTTTATATTTATGTGGACTAGCTCTAAAAGTAGTTTCAATTCTAGGCAAAGAATATTTCAATCTTCTAGTTTCAAAAGCTTTTAATTTACCAATCAATGGTTTTCTATCAAAACCTTTAATAAGAGGAATAAATTCTTCAATTTCATCTACCTTGTTCTAATATGCTAGAGTTAAGGATTTTAGAATCTTCTGACAAACTTCATCTTCAAATATGATTCCTCCTAAAAAAATTATTGTTGTAGCAATTTCAATAATCCTTTGCACATATTCTCCAACACTCTCATCTTCTTACATTTTGGAATTTCTCAATTATTTTTCCAATTATGCAACTTAGTTGGATTTGTGTACTTGTATCCTTCACATGAATTCTCTAACTTAAACCAAATATCATGTGCTAGGTCATGTCCCTTTACCTCAATAAATTTTAATTTAGATAGGGCATTAATAAATGCATCCCTTGTAATCATGTTATAGTAAAAGATAAATTTTCTACTCATCTATTCTTGAAGATAGCTCATTCCTTATATTTACAGAAACTTCACTCTTTGTAACTAACTAGAAGTCAATCCCCATGTAGATAAAATGTGTTCATGTATTGTTCTACTAGTTTTCATAGTTATCACCATTAATCTTGTGAATTTACTTCTTATAAGGCATAAGTATCCTCAAGATTTTATCTGGTGCTCTCATACCGATTGTTATGAAGTAATGTCTATACAAAATTGAGAGGGGGTGGGGGGTAAATTTGATTTTACTAAATATAATTAAAACCAAACTTATAAATTTGATCTCCAACAATCAAAAAAATGATCCACAACAATAAGAAACTATACACCAAAAAATAATGATTTGTTAACTTGGGAAACCCTTGATCAAATGAAAAACCATGGTGGGGATTGTAGCTAAAAGTTGATGTACTAATATATACATTTTTTGTGAAATGATGTGACCTTGTTAGGAGTCAAAGTATAACACTTTTGGTAAAATAATCCATTTTACTTGTTAGAAGGTTCCTACCTTGTTAAAGGCTAATAGAAAACAAGTAAACTCACCTCCTAAATGATCTAGAATATATTAAAGATAAACCAAAAAGATAAAATATTCAAAATCATGAACTAACTGATATGTAGCTTGGTTGTCAAAATAGTTCCTTTGATTATCTTATTAGAGTGGGGTTGCCATTGCACCAAAAGATTTGTCTATTAATGCTCGATAAAACCACTCAACATATAGTATGTATGAAGTGGTTAAGCCCTTAACATAAATCCTATGGGGAGCACTAGCCATTTTTAGAGCAATCTCCCCCTTATTACCCAATGGTCTAAGGATTCAAACTTATGACTAAGGTCTAATACCAATTGTTAGAGTGGGGTTTTCGTTGCACCAAAAGACTGATCTATCAATGCCTACTACAACCACTCAACTTATAGTACACAAGAGGTGGTTAAGCCCTTGTCACAAATCTTGAGGCACACATTTATCATTTTTCCAATAATTATTGTTAGCATCAATGTTGATGATATTCCTATGGGGGAGTATTCTACCACTACTTAAGCATTGGAGAGATTGACAATAGAACTATGTGTTGCAACCATGACTATGTTTGTCATTGATGTCAACATACTGAGAATATTGGTGTAGGAGCAAATAGAGATCAAGATCGTATGGATCAAGTATTTAAGATGAGGTCAAGTGTAGTTGGGGACATGTTCTACATAGTGTACTAATTTAGTAGTTAAGTCTACATGCAAAAAGTTGAATACTGGCAGTAGTTGTTTGAGATTTATAGAAGATAGATTATAGATAGAGTTCCTAAGAAGTGGTTTCTAGTAATTGGGTTATATATCCTAATAGGGATATAACTAGTTGAGCATAGTTAGATAGAGGAAGAAGACATCCTGATGATGATGTCAATAATTGCATGAAGTCTAAGGTCACATATGTGAGAAGTCGTAAAGACTGTGAGCCGAAAATATTATGTAATTATGAAAATATGTAGTGTAGCATGTTATTTTAATGAGTTCCTATTGTAATTATAATTGAGAAATCTTGAAAGATTACCCAATGAATTATTTTGAAGACTTGATATAAAGGAAAGTTATTTCCCTTGTGATGAAGTGTGGATTTGTGAGTAAGAATCTTTCTAGATAGAAAGTGAATTGTACGTGCAAGGTTCATGTGAGTAAGAGATCAAAAAAATTCTTGTGATGCAAGTTTACAAATCTGGTATTAAGATCTAAGAAGTGTTTGGTGCAAAAAAGGAACAGTGAGAGGATAAAAAAAGAGTTTAAGTTGTCAAGATCAATTATAGTTCTATTATTATAAAAGGAATAATATAGAGGTCTATTGGATAGTGAGTTCGGTGGTCTTTCCCTTGAAGCCTCTTGGACAATGGGTCCTTCTATCTTCTATAACTCCTAACAAGGTTAGTGTTGGGCATTCATTTTGCACAAGGTCAATGGCAGGAATCCATTACATAATTCCTCTCTTGAAAAGAAAATCTTTTTAAGGATCCACTCCAAGGTTCAGTGTTTGTCTTGCGACGTACCAAAATCTGCTCAGTAGAAAATAAATGTGAGTGTTCACAAGGAGGCCTTTGCTGGTTCTAAAAACCCTTTTATCTTGGAATTGAAGTAAAATCTGTTCACTATCTCAAAATATCACAGCAAAAGAACAATATTTTTGAATTTTCTATTTTTTAATGAATGCAATTTTAACAATGTAGCTAATATGAGGTCCTACTTTAATAGGGGGTTAGCAAAGAAAATAACAAAACTGAAAGAAAATAACATGAAATCAAATGACTTGAAATTGAAATTCCTAAACGGACATAAACTACAGAACACAACACACTGCGAGTTAAACCTCCGAAGAAATTGGTAGAAAACTAATGTAAATAGGAGCAATGCTTCTTAGAATCCACTAATGCAATTGTCAATGAGAATCTTTAACAAATCAAATGATGTTTCACTCTTCATCAAATTGAAAGGCCATGGAAAGTGCACTCATGCAAGACAAAAAACTACATAGACACAATTATGTGATCTCTTCTCAAGCTCGTTATGTCAAGAGAATTCATATATCTATAGCAAACACCAAAACTAAAAGATTGTACAATGAGAAACAACGCAAAAAACCTTTGGCTCAATCAAAATCTCATAAATAAAATCCACAAAACAATGAAACATTCAGGTAAGAATAACTACACTCTGAATGCTAGCACCAAAAGCATAACTTTATTGCTTAATAACAACAGCCCTTGTTGCATTTTACAATGGGGTATTTAAAAGAAATCATCTCCTCAATTTGTGTTGAGAGTGAGAGATATCTTGATGCAATAAAATGCTTTTAAAATATCAAAACAAACTAAATATATACAAACTGATAATCTAACTAGTGCTTAGAGGGACTCCATCCATATTTTATTCATTAATTGGATGCATGAGCCCTTTACATGTCAAAAACAAAGAAGAAGTGAGAGAGAAAGTAGGAAGAAGCCATCAGTTGAAGTGGAAGTGCTTGGAGGCTTCAAAAATGGAAACTAGCCCTTCACTAGGTGTGTGTCGAAGTTAACTTACCATTAGAATGTGTTCCCAATGCATGGAAAGTGTTATTTTTGGAACTGGCAGTCAACTGTCAGTGCACCTCTAAATTGCAGAGCTGTAGACCTCAGAAGCTCAATTCACCACAAAATCAAAGTTCTCAATTTTGAAAATGTTTTTTGGGTTTTTCTCAAATGGGGTTTTAGATCATTTTATGTATACATTTTTTTCCCTTTTTTGATGATTTACACCCTCTTTATAGCCAATCACTTTCATAAACTTGCACTCTTGCTTTTTCAATCTAAAATCCCAAGGCACTTGCATTGAATCTCATCATTAATAGCTACATAAGATGCGAAACCTATTCTACTTCATGTGTCCAACCTCTGTATCTTTGACCTTTGTCTTCTTTCCAACTGCCCTATCCTTCCCGACAAGAAACCAAGTGATCCAGGTGATCAAATGTTCGAAACTTTTTCATATTTTTTTACAAATTTTTCTAAGAATTTTTAAATGACCTATTTGGAGGTCTTTTGCTCAAAATTTCAAGTTGAAACCTTTGTCGATCCCTAAAATTGGGTAGCTAAGGGCTTACTATTTTAGGGACCAAAATTAGATTTTCAGTTCTTCTTTCCAACGATGTAAACAGTTCTGATTTTTGAACTACAGGGCAAAAGTTATGACCTTGACAAGTTGAGGATGCCATTTTTACCTACAAAAGAAGCAAACATTAGTCCATAGAGTTAACAATGCATAGTAAAGACACACTAGCTACTCAAACAAAAGTGGAGGTGAATCCTGAAATTTGGCTGAGTCTAAAATCCTAAAGCCCTAAAATTTGGCTAAGTCTAGATTTTTGAAGCCCTAAAATTTCTTAGAATCTTTACCTTATCTCGAGGAGGTCTAAAACCTATCTCAAAAGATTCATTGCATATATTAAAATATATCTTAAGTATAAAATATACGTCAACTTATACTTAAATGATATATTTTAAACCCTTTTTATGGCTACTTAGACAAGACTGGAGATGAAAGGGCAGCTTGGCAAGCACACATAGTCTTTGGTGGCATGCGCACAGCCCTTGGTGGCATGTACATGCTTTGGGCGCACAACCCTTTGTAGCAGCATGTGTGAACAACCTTTGGGGGCATGCACACTCCCCTTGGTAGTGCGCGTAGCCTTTGGGGTCATACACCCTTGGCGGTGTGCATGTGCGGCCTTTGAGGGCACACACGCTCCCCTTGGCACCACAAGTGCCTTGCCCTTGGCAGTGTGCACATGGGGCCTTTGGGGGTGTGCATGCTCCCTTTAGCGGCACATTTGATTTGACTTCCTTTTTGTTTTTTTTTTTTTGCTAGCATATTTTTTTTTTACTCTAAAATTCTAACTTCTAACCAAATTTTCTTCTCCTGACTCCTAAACTACGAGTTCAAGAGTCAAAAAAAGTAAGGAGTCCCCATTCTTCACTAAGAATGGGGCATGTGTTGTGGAGACCACAATAGTTAGAATCTCCTCACATAGATTCAAAGTCTCCTATAGGGAGTGATATGTATAGAATGTATTTCATTAACTCCTATTGGAGTCCATACTCTTACAAGGAACTTATATATTATTGCATCTTTTTGTGGGTGCTGATCTTCCTCACAATAGGTGTATCATAGTCATGCTCTAGGCCATGATTAGGAATAATATATTTAAACTAAGGACTATTTTTTACACTATGAGGTGCATTTAATCTTATCAACCCAGTGACATATACTTGAAATGGTCAACATAGTATGTGCAATAGGTCTCTTGATGAGTCACTAAGCTTATGCTGTAGGAAAGTAAAATGCAAGGAAAAGAATTTACACTATTGTTGTAGGAAACTAACACACTTAACTCTATGAATACTAGAAATAAAATAAAAGTATAACAAATATTCCAACTTGGTTCATCCACTATAACTATTCTCACATATGCTATAGGAAAACTCACAAAGTGCGATGCTACAGGAAGGAACTTACAACTTCTACTTACAACACTAAAAATTCTTGAAAATAATCTATTCTATCCTAATCTAATCTACCTTCCAAGTGGCCCCCTTAGTTAGCTTCACTAAACTACTAACACAAGATAGAATCCAAAAACTATTTCATTAGATTTTATAAATTCATTACATAACACAAAACTATAAAAACACAACTATAAAAGTTAACATTCTGTTCTCATAAACTCTTTCTTCTAACTAGCTAAACTAACACATTTGGGGAAATTCTTATATATAGGAGATCAACACTTATTCCATAAAGAAAAGTAAATGACCTAGCTTTGAATCTATAGGAGAGAAAGAAGGGAATAACAACTCAAGGTAGGAAGAAGAAATAATAGCTTAAGGTAGGAATAATAAAGTTTGAACATCTACTTGCCATAGAATAAATGCAAAGAAGGCAATAAGTCTTTGTAGCTCCTCCTTACTCACTTCCATTTCTTCTAGAACCATTACAACTTTCCTCCACCATGGCTACTCCTTAGCATTCTCTTCTCCTTGAACGGTATTGGTGCTCAACTTTTGAATTCATCCAATCATCTTTCAATCTTCATTAATAGGTTAGTTACAATAGAAAGACATGTTTGCAAATAAAAATTTATCAAATTAAATTCAAATATAAGAACACACATTTTGATAACTATATGAAATACTACATAATATATATAATACTAGAAAAAGATGGCATAGTTTCTAACCATAGGTTTATCATAGGTTTGGTAAACATAGGTCCACAAATGTTTTGATAAATATAAAATAGAGTATCAACAAAGTATGTTAAAACTATTATGAAATAAAGGCATGATGTAGGAGCATCCTGGGTTGCCTTTTTATCCAGCTCATTTTCATTTTTTTCATTCTGCAATTCCTTCATGTGCCTAGCAATCCTTCATGTGCCTAGTAGTTCCTTCATGTGCCTAGTAGTTCTTCATGTGCTATAGAAATTCCTTCATGTGCCAATTTACTGTAGTAATTTGTTCATGTGCCGAGTTACTTAGTGTATGCCAAGTGACTCTTCATGTGATGAGTTACCTAGTATATGTCGAGTGCTTCTTTATGTGCAAGTTACCCAATGTATGCTGAGTGCCACTAATTGGACATGATTTCTGCAGGCCGACTTGCAAGATTTATTTTGTTCATGACAGTTATGTTAAGATCTTTTCTTGGGATGAGTCTAGACTATTTTTGTGTTGGCCTTCATCTTATGCAATGCTCTAGAATAATCTATAAGCCACTTTGGCAAGTATATATGGAGTGTTTAGGCTTAGAGTTAGGAAAGTTTTGAGAAGAAGATGTGAGAGCAGAACTAGAAGTGTCGATTTGTAGTTGGATCTTTGAATGTGAGTGTATTTGTAATTTTCCATAACCTAGAAGGCCTTATAGCTAGGCATGTATGAAGATATTTTGATGAATCAATAAAAGTATTTCACTCTTCTTGCTTCTATTGTGTTAAATCTTGCAGCTTGGTTTTTATAGCTAGGTGAATCTTTGGCCCTAGTTATTCACACTATGCTTGCATCAGTTAGTATCAGAGCTTAAGGGTCATCCTTGTGGACATTGGATCATGTAGAACCCTAATTTGGATTTGGTTGTAGGGTGGAAGATCTATAGATTTTACCTATAACTTGCAGAGGTTTATGATCTTATAGGAACCTGATTTGTAAAGATGGTTTGTGATAGAAGAAATGTTGATGATGCTATATTGGATTAGTTGAGACAAATTACAACAAAATTAGATGCTATGGAGACAACCTAGAGGAGAGGAGTACATCTTGATGATGTAAGTGATGATGAAGCAGGATCACCAAACCATAATCTAGAACTTGAAGAAGATCAAGATGAGGAAATTTTGTTGCAAGTGTTGTCTAGGGAAAATTCAAAGCCTGCTATAGAAGTTGTTCCTTATGATGGGAAATTGGACACCAATGCTATGCTGAATTGGATCTCTAATATGGAGAAGTTCTTTGAGTATAAAAACACTACTAATAATAGAAAGGTGAAGATTGTAGTCACTAGGTTGAAAGGTCATGCATCATTATGGTGGGAGCACTTGCAAACTGATAGACAAAGGAGAGGAAAGGAGAAGATCAAAACTTGGAAAATGATGGTGAACAAGGTAAAGAAAAAATTCCTTCCTGCTGATTACCAAGTTAGTTTGTTGAGAAAGATGCAAAATTTGAAACAGAAGGACATGATTGTGAAAGAATATACCAAGTAATTCTATAGATTGGACATCGGATCTAGAGATGTGGATGATGTTGTTGAAAAAATTGCAAGGTACATTAATGGATTGAGATCCAGAGTATAAAATGAAATAAGTTTTGTGAAACTAGAAAGTGTAGAATAAGCATATCAATATGCCTTGAAAGATGAGGTGATCTTGAAAAAGAAGCATGAACAAAGAAAAAGAAGTAGAGGTGGTAGATTCCAGAGAGGCAGAGGTAGATCTTATAGAGAAAGTGGTAGATCTGATAGTTCTATATAGGATAAAGGCAAATTTGAATGGAAGACTGATGAAAAAGGCAAGATCAAATGGAAAAGTGGTAATTCTTAACAAGGAGGCACTAATTCTTACCGAGGAAGAGGTAATTCTTATTCTAGAGGTGGATTTCATGGTAATTTTTTTAGATGTGGCAAAGAAGGGCATAGATATTTTGAATGTAGATCCTTTGAAAGTGGACAGAATAATAGAAATGTTGTGATTCAAGAAGACATTAAGAGTTCACCAAGTGGACCTAAGGCTATAGAAAATTTGATGGTGAGAAGAACCTTATGCAATAAAGGAAGTGATGAGGAACCTATTTTAAGGAGAAGTCTTTTCAAGACAAGATGTAAGATGGCTGAAAAATGCTACAAAGTGATCATTGATAGTGAAAGTTCTACAAATTTGGCATCAGAGGAGCTGGTTACCAAGTTGCAATTGTAGAGGCTAAAACATCCCAAACCTTTTCATGTTTCATGGATCAAAGATGAGCATAAGATATTGGTAAGTGAGCATGCCTTGTGAAGTTTAAAATTGGACATTACTTTGATGAATTTTTTTGTGATATTATGCCCATGGATTCATGTCATATTTTGTTGGATAGACCTTGGCAATATGATAGATATGCTATACATGATGGAAGATTAAATCAATATACTCTTTGGGTAAATGGGAAGAAACAAACATTGCAGCGTTTGATTGAAAGTCTAGATTAGGTCAATTGCACTATAATAATAGTTTGCATGGTTAATGAGAAACAATTTGAAAAGGAAATAAAAAAGAATCAAGTCTGTTTTTCCATAGTTCCTAGAGGACCAAGTGTTGGTAGTAATGACAGAGCAATAGAAGCTAGTAATGACTGAGTGATAGTAGATAGTGATAGTCGAGTGCCAATAGAAATTACTAAATTTTTGAATGAGTATAAAGAAATTATTGCTAATGATATTTCTAATGGTTTACCTCTGGTGAGAAGTATAAGTCATTGTATGGATCTGATTCTTGGAGCTAGTTTGCGAAACAAAGCACCATATAGATTAACACCTATAGAGAATGAAGAACTTAATAGACAAGTGCATGAGTTGTTACAGAAAGGTTTGATTAGATAAAGCTTGAGTCCATGTGTTGTACCTACTATATTAGCCGCTAACAAGAATGGAAAATGGAGAATATGTACTGATTCTAGAGCTATTAACAAAATCATAGTGAAATATAAGTTTCCTATGCCAAGGATGCATGACATAATGGATTGTTTGAGTGGAGAAAAGTATTTTACCAAGATTGATTTGAAGAGTGGTTATCATTAGATTAGAATCAGAGAAGGTGATGAATGGAAGACTCCTTTCAAGACAAAAGATGGTTTGTATGAATGGTTTATTATGCCTTTTGGTTTGACTAATGCACCTAGTACTTTCATGAGGTTGATGAATGAAGTTTTGAAAAGATTTTTTGGTAAGTTTGTGATTGTTTATTTGGATGATATTTTGATATTTAGAAAGACTAAGGAAGAAGATCTTGAGCATATTAGACAAGTATTATAGAGGTTGAAAGAGGAAAAGTTGCTAATTAATCCAATTTTTTTTTTTTTATGCAAGCAGAGATTGTGTATTTTGGATTTGTGATTTTAGCTAATGGATTGAAGATGGATCCTAAGAAGGTTAAAAAAAATTTGGAATGGCCTACGCCTGAGAATGTGAGTGAGGTAAGATCATTTCATGGTTTGGCTAGTTTTTATAGAAAGTTTATAATGAATTTTAGTGTTGTTTGTAATGCTATGACTAAGACAATGAGGGGAGATACAAAGGAATTCAAGTGGACACATGGAGCTGATAAGAGTTTTGAGACTTTGAAACTAAAGGTTGTTGAATTACTTACTTTGGCTTTGCTTGATTTCAACAAAGCATTTCAAGTTGAATGTGATGCAAGTGGTAATACAATAGGAGATGTATTAAGTCAAGAAGGTAAGCCTATTGCTTTCTTTAGAGAAAAGTTGAATGATGCTAAAAGCAAATATTTTGTGTATGATCAAGAGTTTTATGCTATTGTTCAAGCATTGAAGAAGTGGAGACATTGTTTGATTCCTAAAGAGGGTGTGTTATATATTGATCATAAATCTTTACAATAATTAGGAAGTCAAATTGAATCAAAGACATATGAAGTGGGTTGAGTATTTGTAGAGTTTTACATTTGTAACTAAGCGTAAGAGTGGAGTTACTAATAGAGTTGCTGATGTATTAATCGAAGATGTGCTTTGTTGACTAAAATGAAGGTTGAAGTTCTTTGTTTTGATGAGATGAAAGAGTTATATGGTGTCGATCCTAATTTTTCTAAGGCATGGAGAGAGTGTAGAGCACCAAATCTGATAGATCACATAAGTAAGTATGATGAGTACTGTTATCATTCATTCACCCACCAAAGTTTCTCTTCCGTCAGATTTCAGAAGGACCGACAATCGGCGTGATCTCGTCATTGAAAGTTGCATGGGAGATAGTATCAGCGACATAGCACCCATGCGCCATGTGTCCTAGCAGGATTGCATTTCATGCTGCCAGAAGTAGTTAGGGTTGGATGAATGACAAACTAACAGACAGATTTCACGTATCCATGGGCCCGACAAATCATGAGAAAAGGAAGGTCGCGAGAAGTCAGATCTGTGACCGTCAGATGAGAAAAGATCAACGATAAGCACCATGTCACCCTAGTGAAGCTACAAGATTTTTACCATGGAGACATCGCGCCCAATTGATGCATGTCGGTGGGGTCAGGTCTCACCAGATGCATCACTGAGGTGGTGCCAATTCAGATGGGCCCAGTCATAGGAAAGAGGGTCCACGGCGAATCAAAAACAACCACATGTGCCAAGTCAGAACACAGATATGTCAAGGGGCCAAATTTCTTGATACGACCAGTGAATTAAGGGGTGGGTTCTCCACCATCAAATTTGCAGAGATCTAGGGTCAGCACTATCTCACCATGGAGGAACTGCACAGATTTTACAATGGCGAGTTAGTGCTTGGAGGACATGTGTCCTCGCGGGTCCGATTTTTGACATGGCGGTTAGCTAACAGCCAGCGATTAGATGGTAAAGGTGGCACGGTTAGTTCAATGAAGGCAGTCAACCATGGAAACACTCTCCAGGTGACAAAAAAAAGAGATACGATTGGCCCGCGTGGCCTAGTCGACATATAAGAAGCCTGGTCGACTGATAGGCTAGGTCGATTCATGAACCAAGAAGCAGAGATGATCGATGTTATCTTGCGATCTGATCTTCACGATCATTTTTGACCTGCCAGGAATAAATGCAAGATATAAGGACACTCCACCCATTCAGTCAGCTCATCTACCCTGTCAGGGAATGTTGTGGTGCCATTTTGTCTCCTCTGGGCTCCTTCTCAGAAGGATATGAGATTTCTTGGTATGCAAGTCAGGATTCAATCAGATCTCCGATTGGATTTTGAGTATGGAGTTAATGCCAGTAGGTGAGAAGTGAATGTAATGCAGAAATCTTTAGTTATGCCTGAGCTATAAAGGCAATTTTGTGATCTATTCTTGGGGTCGACTCTTCCTGATTTTCTCTACTACTGCTTGCAGACTTGCTGTGTAAAATCCCTTTGTCTCTAAGCCATGTAATATCCTGTATCATCTCTTTCAGCCATTAGTGTGCATGTGCATCACTTTTCCTCCCATTGGTGTATTGTTGAGATCAGTGATTTGCATACTGTATCTATCTTTGGCCTATTGGATAATATACAAGTGAAATCTCCTTTTCCTGGTGTCATTCAGTTGGTTTTCTGATCTGTATGTGACTATTGATCGATATAAGTCTGGACGTGTATGACTTTTGTATATTACCCTAGTTTTGTAGTGCATATATGGGTAGGAATGAGTTTGAACACTCTATTTTGGTGCATCACCGCCTTAGATTAGACTAGGTAGATTTTCTTTAACGCTCTTTTTCTCCCTTTCCCTTCTGAGAATAGATAGGTGCACCCTGACAGTAAGAGGAAGCTGGCCTTCTCCGGAGACTCAACCTCGTAGTTCAAGTCCCACGGCTTGGAGGTTGTTTCCATGTTTCACTAGGTTGTTCTTGTGCTTAGGCCTTGGACAAGGGTGCAAACCTAAGTGACAACAGTTTTTGGCATGCCCGGTGGGACCCATATCAAAAGATTTCATGTCTACTGGTGTCAAAAGAAGAAAGAGTTTCTGAGATTAATGCTGAAGAAGTAGTGCTGGCTTCAGTATTCAAGCCTTCAAGAGGGTGATTCATCAAGTACTTGGTGACTCTGAACATCAACAAATCTGGTTTTAGGCCAAAGTTGCAGAAATTCATGCCCAGAGCTGAAACAAGGGCATCTTCTAGAGGTAATTTTCAATATCAAGAACTCTCACTTTCAAGTCCTAGACGAAGGAGGGCTAGAGCTTCATTATCACCAGTTAGAGGTGGAATAACAGTTAATATACCTGTAAGATCTGTCTCCACTCCTCCTACTATCCGAACTCAGCCTAGATTTCCATCAGCACTCATCAATAGAACACTTGTTTATATGGCACAGCCAAGAGTTCATCCTTTTGCCACCTTTAATGGTGGAAGTCCTCTATTGTTAGCCCAAAGACATGATATACCAGTAGCTGCACTAAAAAGCATACTTGATTTTACTGGTGAAACTTCTATTTCCCCCCTAGAGCATATCCAAGAGGTAGTGAATGTCTGCAATATTCATGGTATTACAGAAGATGATGTTGCCATCAGACTTCTAGCCTCATCTTTAAAAGGAAAAGCATTACAGTGGTATAGAGGCTTAGCTCATGGTTCCATAACTGATTGGGATGGACTAGGAGTAGGATTATGCAAACATTTTGAGGATAAGAGTGACCATTTGTCACTACTAGAGCAGCTGACTACAATAAAAAGAGCCCCCCATGAATGTATGACTGATTTTAATTATAGATTCCAAAAGACATGGGATAGAATACCTACTATAGTGAAACCTACCCCTGGTAATGCCTTCTTGCATTACCTTAGAGCTTTCAACAGTGACATTGCCACCACAATCCAAACTATGGGAGGAGATACATTACCAAATGCTTATAAGACAGCTATAAAGGTTGAGAATATCCTAATACAAGGTGGAAAGTTAGCCCCAAGGCCTCCTATGCCTTTCTTTCCTGATGTTCCCAACCACCAACCAGCGATAGCCCCTCTTCCTACAACTCCTATGTTACAAGCCCTTACTCTAGTCCCCCAAGCTTCCACATCCTCAAACGGAATAGATGAACTCAAGGAAATGTTCCAAGGTCTAGTGCTAAGCACAGACAAAAAAGAGAAGACCCTAGATAAAAAATTACAAGAGCAAGGGAGGGAGTTGAAGGACCAAGGGAAGAGACTAGAGGATAGTTTTTCTCTAATACAAAAGATGAGTAACAAGGTGGTGGCCTTAGAAAGGTAGTAGGCCCAAGGTGGCAAGCCTCCCCAATTGCAATATTAGGCTCCAAGTGGTGGTAGGCCTCCTAATCAGTGGAATAGCTCTTTTGATCAGAATAGGCAGAATAGTCATGCTTCTACTTCAAGCTCAAATCAGAACAGATCTATAGTCCCTCAAAATAACTTGGCCCAAGACCAAGATTTTTGTCCCTCATGTAACTATTCTTATACCTACTGCCTATGTCAGAAAGCAGAATCTTATTTGGCCCTAACTGTCTAGGAGTCCACAGTAAAGCAATCGCACAAGGAAGATCATCCCAAGGAGGCCTCATATGTTTAGAGGTAGGGTGATTGCTCTTTTACGAATCACCAGATGGAGGAGCATTGTAATGTAAACCAAGATTCCGTTGCTCATAACACAAGAAGCAAGAAGAGAGCTATGGAACATGCTGCCCCCCCTTCTCCCAATCAGTCCTCAACTTCAAGTCCTACACCTCATACACAAACAGAAAATGAGCAGACAAACACTTCACAACAACAAAAAGAAGGTCCAAGAAATGAGGATGCAAGTGATCCTTTTGTTGCCCCATCTCAACCTCTTATAAGTGCAGCCCCCAAAGTTTCTACCAAAATTCCTAGCGCACCATTGAGTATGGTAGAGCAAATGAAGAAGACCAATGTAAACATTTCCATGTGGGATGTTGTTGCTACCATACCAATGCAGAGGAAGATGCTGCAGCAAGAATTAGAAAGGATTGAACCCAAGGATCAGTCGTCTACCATGGAGAGTGCCACTAGTTTAGTACAACCAGCAGGAGATGTGGAGGAAAATAAAAAGGTTAGACCTCCTCCATTTTATGTTTCTCTGATTATAGGGGGAAAATTAGTCCATAATTGCATGATAGATTCGGGGGCTAGTAGCTCAGTAATGCCTAGGTGTGTTGTTGATGCTTTAGGGATGAAATATGAGCCCATTGTTAGGGATGTGTTACAACTAGATGGGAGTACTATCAAAACCGTAGGCATCCTTAGAAGTGTGGAAATGGCCCTACATGCATGCCCTGGTTGTACTGTGATTCAAGACATATCTGTTGCTGAGGTTAAGCCCTATTTTGCCATTTGTCTTTCAAGAGACTTCACTACTCAAATTGGTGGATTCATATCTGCTGATTGGTCTTACATGTCATTTAAGACCAGATATGGGGCCAATGCTTCAATAAGAGCAGAACCTCAAGCCCTTCATCACACTGAACCCTACACTCCCAACTTCATCAATATGAATTGCCCTATCCTAGAGATGGATGAAAATAACATAGTAAACGAGCCTGTCACTTCCATAGCAGAGATTCCTGATTTCTTCTTAGATGAGTGGGCAAATACATGTCAGTTTGAGCCTATGTCGGAAACCCTTGAGACAGGCCTTAGTACATATTGCATAATAGAGAAAGAGGTTCAAGTTCCTAACCTTGTTAGGACTAATGATGACATAAATGGAGTATGGAGTATGTACTTTGATGGCTCAAGGAATAGAAATAGATCAGGGGCTGGTGTTATGTTGATCTCTCCTACACAAATAAGATACTACTTCTCTTTTAGGTTACAATTCAGTTGTACCAATAATGTGGCCGAGTATGAATCCTTGATCCAAGGTCTCCTACTTGCCCAAATGAGGGGAATTCAAGCCTTGAAAGTATATGGGGATAGTGAGTTGGTAGTGAACCAAGTGAGAAATCAGAATATCACCAAAAATGGCCTGCTCAAGTCTTATAAACATAGAGTCTGGGATTTGCTTGAGGGTTTCAATGCATTTAATATTCAGAGCATTCCTAGGAAAGAAAATAAACATGCTAATAGACTTGCAGAAGTGGGTGCATCTTATTATGTGCCAGGGAATCTTGAGGAAGAAAAGAAACAATAAATAAGGGTAGTGGTAAGGCCTGTTGTTCTTGATAATAATACTCATTGGCAAGTGTTTGAGTTTGATGAGAAAATTGTGAGCTTCTTGTAGAATGAAGTAGAATTTTCAGAGAGAAATCAGTCAAGACTACAAGATCAATATGGTGATCAGATCATTCATCTCAGTTCCAAAAAGTTGCCCAAGGGTCTCATTACCTTGGAGAGTGTCTTTAATCCTGATGATCAAACAAGAGGCAAAGGGATGAATCTAGCTGTAGAAAAGGATGACCATGCCCCAGTTACTATTGCTGATGGAAAATCTCTTAACATGGGGAAGGTATGTTCTAAATCTAAGAAAGAAAATTTCATTCATCTATGTCAAGAGTTTAGTGATGTATTTGCTTGGACATATGACGACTTACAAGGTTTTGACCCTAGTTTGTTTCAACATACCATAGATTTGGTTGATAGGGTCAAACCAGTAAGAAAAAAGCAGAGGCCAGTGAATCCCAAGATTGAACCTTTGATGAGGAAAGAGCTATCCAAGTTGATTGAAGCTAACATAATTTTTCCTATTAAACACTCATCATGGGTGGCTAACCTTGTCCCTATGAGGAAGAAGAATGGAGAAATCAGATTGTGTGTGGACTTTAGGGATCTCAATCAAGCTTCCCTTAAGGATCACCATCCTCTTCCTTCTATGGAGAAAATTCTGTCCAAGGTCAGTGGGTCAAGGAGATTCTCTTTTCTTGATGGGTTTTCTAGTTATAACCAAGTGCTGGTTAAAGAGTCTGATAGATACAAGACAACATTTAATACTAAATGGGGCACCTATGCTTATTGAAAAATGCCATTTGGATTAACAAATGTAGGTGCCACATTCCAAAAGGCAATGGAGGTAGCTTTCAAAAGATTAATTGACAAGTTTGTCTTAGTATACCTTGATGATATAACTGTGTATTCCAAGAATGTGGAAGATCATCTTGATCATTTGAGACAGGTATTTCTAAGATGTAGAGAGTTTGGGGTTTCTCTCAACCCATCCAAATGTGTCTTTGCTACAAACCGAGGGAAACTATTGGGACACATTGTATCTAAAGATGGATTAACCATTGATCCAGAAAGAAAAAAAGCAATACTTGCCCTTCCTCTCCCTAAACACAAGAAAGGGCTGCAAAGTTTCCTTGGTAGGATAAATTTTGTAAGAAGGTTTATTCCTAATCTTGCTACCATGGTGAAACCCCTTACAGCCATGCTCAAGAAAGATATGGTCTTCTCATGGACCAAGGAGGGGAAGGAGAGTTTTGAAAAGATCAAGGCAGCCATAGCATCAGCCCCTACCCTCATGAACCCAAATTTTGAGAAAGATTTCATCCTCTACACTTTAGGTGGTGAGTCAAGTATTTTTTTTGTCTTGACTCAAACAAATGACAAGAATGAGGAGCAGCCCATAGCCTTCTTTAGTGAAGGGCTTAACGAATATGAAGATAAATATAGCTTTGTTGAGAAGCAAGCCCTTGGAGTCATTATAGCCTTGAATAAATTTAGACACCTCTTATCCCACAATAGGATCCATTTGTTGATGCCCCATGCAAGTGTAAAAGACTTCCTATTAAGCAAGGACATCAGTGAAAAGAGGGCTAGATGGATCACTAGGGTAATAGAATATGATGTTGATATTCAAATTACTAAATTGGTAAGAGGAAGAGGATTATGTAAAGAAATGTTATCAGATCAGAATTCAGATGAAGAAGTTGCCATGGTAATAGCAGAGCAGTAGGAGGAAAGAAATGCTGACGGTCCAAGGAGCTGGATAAATGACATGAAGAATTTCTTATTAGGGAATGGATACCCTCAGGGATTGGATAGAACCAAAAGAAGAAAATATAGACTGCAGTCCATTCCTTATGTTGTAATTGATGGCATCCTATTCAGAAAGGATTTTAATGGGACCCTATTGAGATGTATTGAAGAGGATCAGGTTGAGAGGATGATTAAAGAACTTCATGATGGCCCTGATGGTGGCCACTTCTCTGCAAGAACAACCGCCATGAAGATCATGAGGGATGGATATTATTGGCCATCTCTGTTCCATGATTGTTACAGGTATGTGAGGAAATGTGAGAAATGTGCATTTTTCTCAGGCAAATAGAGACTTGCAGCTCTTCCTCTTCATCCTATTCAGGTGGATCAGCCCTTCACCTAGTGGGGGTTGGATTTTATAGGCCCCATTAATCTTCCATCTAGTGCAGGTCATAAATGGATCTTGGCTGCTACTGATTATTTCACTAGGTGGACATAGGCAGTTGCCTTGAAGGATGCCACAGAGCCATCAGTTGTTGAATTCCTTGATGGAATTGTATCTAGATTTGGTGCTCCTTCTACTATCATCTCAAATAATGCCAAGTCTTTTGTTGGAACCCAAATTTGTGCATGGGCCATGAATCACAATATCTACCTGAGCACATCATCAAACTACTATCCTCAAGGTAATGGTTTGGCTGAATCTTCCAACAAGAATCTGATCAGAATTATGAAGAGGACAATAGAAGACAATCAGAGGACCTAGCACAAGAAATTAAAGACTGCTCTATGGGCTGATAGGATAATACCCAAGAGATCTATTGGGAATTTGCCTTTTGTGCTAGTATATGGTAGGGAAGCTAGACTCCCAATCTCATTGGAGTTCCCATCCTTGGAGTTGGCTCATTAGCTGGAGCTGGTTGAAGATGATGCCATGTCAGTAAGAATGGCAGAACTAATTGAGTTGGAAGAAAAGAGAAACAAAGCCATGAAAACTCTAGAGATTCACCAGCAATAGATGAAGAAGAGTTTTGACAAGAAGGCAAGGGCCAGAATCTTTAAAGAGGGAGATTTAGTTCTCAAGTGGGACTTAGACAGAGAAAAACTAGGAAGGCACTCCAAATTTGACCCATTATGGAGTGGCCCTTATTTGATCTCCAGTTGCAAACAGGCAAATGCATTCCAACTGAGTAGACCTAACGGTGAAACTTTTCCCATTCCAGTCAATGGGATCCATCTAAAGCCCTGTTTCTGAAAGGATTGTGAATCTATGTACATAGTTAATCTTGTTTCCTTCTGTTTGTTCCTGTTTTTCAATAAGTGCGCGTGCACAGGGTTTCTCTTTTGAATCGCTAGTTTCCAAAGTTTTGACAGCCTTAGGTCATGAAGGAGGTTCTATTCTTTGTTTCTAGTCACAGAAACAGAGCTAGAGCTTCAAGGTCTTCAACATTTTGATTTCCTCTTAGGCGGGTTAGGGTTTCTTGTAGCTCTCAGTTTTGTGCCTTCTAGGTCCTTTTCTCAATCCTATAGCCCAATGGAGTTTTCTGTAGGCACTGGTCTTATGCATTGAGCAAGCTCATGCCCCCTATGAGTCGCCAGAAATGTTATCATTCATTCACCCACCAAAGTTTCTCTTCTGTCAAATTTTAGAAGGATCGACGGTCGACGCGATCTCGTCATCGGAAGTTGCACAGGAGATAGTATTAGTGACATAGCGCCCATGCGCCACGTGTCCTGGTGGGGTTGCATTTCATGCCGCCAAAAGTAGTTAGGGTTGGATGACTGACAAACCAACAGATAGATGCCACGTATCCACGGGCCCGACAAATCACGAGAAGAGGAAGGTCGCAAGAAGTCAGATCTGTGACCGTCAGATGAGAAAAGATCAATGGTAGGTGCCATGTCGCCCTAGTGAAGCTGCACAATTTTTACCATGGCGACATCGTGCCCAATTGATGCGTGTCGGTGGGGTCAAGTCTCGCCAGATGCATCACTAAGGTGGCATCGATTTGGATGGGCCTAGTCGCAGGAAAGAGGGTCCACGGTGAATCGGAAATAACCATGTGTGCCAAGTCAGAACACAGATATGTTGAGGGGCCAAATTTCTTGATACGACCAGTGCATTAAGGGGTGGGTTCTCCACCATTAGATCTACAGAGATCTAGGGTTGGTGCTATCTTGTCATGGAGGAACTGCATGGATTTTACAATGGTGAGTTAGTGCTCGGAGGACACATGTCCTCGCGAGTCCAATTTTTGATGTGGCAGTTAGCTAACGGCTAGTGGTTAGATGGTAAAGGTGGTGCGGTCAGTTTGATGAAGGCAGCCAACCGCAAAAGGACTCTCCAGGTGGCAAAACAAAGAGATACGATTGGCCCGTGTGGCCTAGTCAACATATAAGAAGCCTGGTTGATTGATAGGCTAGGTCGATTCATGAACCAAGAAGCAGAGATGATCGACGTTATCTTGCAATCTGATCTTCGTGATCATTTCTGACCTGCCAGGAATAAATGTAAGATATAAGGACACTCCACCCATTCAGTTGGCTCATCTACCCTGTCAGGGAATGTTGTGGCACCGTTCTATCTCCTCCGGGCTCCTTCTTAGAAGGATATGAGATTTCTTGGTATGCAAGTCAGGATTCAATCAGATCTCCGATTGGATTTTGAGTATGGAGTTAATGCCAGTAGGTGAGAAGTGAATGTAATGTAGAAATCTTCAATTATGCCTGAGCTATAAAGGCAATTTTGTGATCTATTCTTGGGGTTGACTCTTCCTGATTTTCTCTGCTACTGCTTGCAGACTTACAGTGTAAAATCCCTTTGTCTTTGACCCATGTAATATCCTGTATCATCTCTTTCAGCCATCAGTGTGCATGTGCATCACTTTTCTTCCCATTGGTGTATTGTTGAGATCAGTGATCTGCACACTGTATCTATCTTTGGCCTATTGGATAATATACAAGTGAAATCTCCTTTTCCTAGTGTCATTCAGTTGGTTTTTTGATCTGTATGTGACTATTGATCGATATAAGTCTGGACGTGTATGACTTTTGTATTTTACCCTTGTTTTGTAGTGCATATATGGGTAGGAATGAGTCTGAACACTCTGTTTTGGTGCGTCACCGCCTTAGATTAGACTAGGTAGATTTGCTTTAACACTCTTTTTCCCCCTTTCCCTTCTAAGAATAGATAGGTGCGCCCTGACAGTAAGAGGAAGCTGGCCTTCTTCGGAGACTCAACCTCGTAGTTCAAGTCCCACAGCTTGGAGGTTGTTTCGATGTTTCACTAGGTTGTTCTTGCGCTTAGGCCTTGGACAAGGGTGCAAACCTAAGTGAAAACAAGTACTTCATTCAAGAAGGTATGTTGTTCAAAGGTATTCAATTGTGTATTCCTAGAAGTTCTATGAGGTTGAACCTAATAAAGGAAAAGCATAGTGGTGGATTAGCTAGACATTTTGGAATTGATAAGACATTGAGTTTGCTGAAAGAGAAGTATTATTAGCCACAAATGTATAAGAATGTTTAGAAATTCATAAAGAGTTGTGGAGTTTGTCAAGTTGCAAAGGGAGTGAGTCAAAATACTAGTTTGTATACACCTATTACTATTCCTGAGAAACCTTGGACTAACTTCAGTATGGATTTTGTTCTTGGATTGCCTAAGATAGTGAAGGGGTGTGATTCTATATTTGTTGTAGTGGAAAGATTTTTTAAGATGGCTCATTTTATACCATGTAATAAGACATCAGATGCTAAGAATGTTGCTGAATTTTTCTTTGAAGATATTGTGAGATTACATAGATTACCAAGAACTATTATTTCTAATAGAGACAGTAAATTTTTTGGCTACTTTTGGAAGACTTTGTGGAAGAAGATGGGTACTAAATTGAAGTTTAGTTCTATATTTCATCCATAAATAGATGGTTAGACAGAGGTTGTGAATGAAAGCTTGAAAATTTTTCTAAGATGTTTAGTTGGGAATAAGCCAAATAATTGTGAGATGGTATTGGCACAAGCTAAAATTGTATATAATAATTCTGTGAATAGGAGTATAGGGAAGACACATTTTGAGATTGTTACTAGAATGCATCTTAGAGGTATATCAAATTTGAGAGATGTTGCTGGTGAAGAAAAGAAAAGTGCTACAAGAGAAGAATTTTCTGATTTTATGTAGTCTTTGCATAAGGAAGTGAAGTTGAGGTTGGAACAAAGTAATCAAAAGTATAAGGAGAATGCTGATTAGTCTAGAAGACACCGTAATTTTCAAGTTGGTGATGAGGTGATGGTTCATCTAAAGAAAGGACAATTCCTAGTTGGAACATATAGTAAGGTGAAGATGAAGAAATTTGGACCTTGTAAGATCTTGAAGAAGTTTGATAGTGGTAATGCTTATGAAGTTGAGTTACCTGATGACATGGATATATCTTCTATATTCAATATTGCTGATTTGTATAAGTATCATGAGTCAAAGGATGAAGTTGTTGTATCAGATGATTATCCTAAGAAGAAAATTGAGGAAGTTGAATAGATATTGGATCAGAGAGTTGGCAAGAGTACAAGAGGAAAAGATTACTATGAATATTTTGTGAAGTGGAAGAATAAACCTATTGAAGATGCTTCATGGATTTCTCAACTTGAGTTGGATTTAGCTCAGGTTGGAACATGTCAATGATTCAAGAGAATCATTTCTTTCAATTCTGATTGTCTGATGTAGAAGCATCCTAGGTTGCCTTGTTATCCTGCTCATTGTTTTTCATTGTGTAATTCCTTCATGTGCCTAGTAGTCCTTCATGTTCCTAACAGTACCTTCATGTGCCTAACAGTTCCTTCATTTTCCTAGTGTTCCTTCATGTGCCTAGTAGTTCTTCATGTGCCTAGTAGTTCCTTCATGTGCCTAAAAGTTCCTTCATGTGCCTAGTAGTCCTTCATGTGCTATAGCAATTCCTTCATGTGCCAAGTTACCTAGTGTATGCCAAGTGACTCTTCATGTGCTGAGTTGCCTAGTGTATGTTGAGTGTTTCTTCATGTGCCAAGTTACCCAATGTATACTGAGTGCCAATAATTGGATATGATTTCTGCGAGCTGACTTGTGGGATTTTTTTCATTCATGACATTTATATTAAGATCTTTTCTTGGGATGAGTCTAGACCATTGTTGAGCTGGCCTTCCTCTTATGCAATGTTCTAGAATAATCTATAAGCTATTTTGGCAATTATATATGTAGTGTTTAGGCTTAGAGTTATAAAAGTTTTGAGAAGATATAAGAGTAGAGTTGGAAGTACAAACTTGCAGTTGGATCTTTGAATGTGAATGTATTTGTAATTGGCTATAACCTAGAAGGCCTTACAGCTAGGCATGTATGAAGATATTTTGATGAATCAATAAAAGTATTTCACTCTTCTTCCTCATTGGGTTGTTGTTCCTTATGCTTGCTTCTATTGTGTTAACTCTTGCAGGTTGGTTTGGATAGTTGGGTGAGCCTTTGGCCCTAGTTATTCACTCTATGCCTGCATCAAGGAAATATTTGGTCTCATCATCTGCCTCATGCTAAACTAATGCTTGTCCTCAAGCATTGCACTTCCTTGTTAATGACCTAAACTCTCCAATCTCTGTCCTTCTTTTCTCATTGCTCTTGAAAGTGTAGTAAAATCCTTTGGTTCTCTCCCACACTTCTCTTCTATGATCTTCTTGTAGCTTGTTGAGTCTATCAACATTAATGTCATACAAAGGCCATAGGAACATTAGAGGCTGCATGGTTAGGGGACACCACAACTTTGGTCTCATCTACTTGCTTAACTCTAAATATTTTGGAACCCTATGAAGTGGTTCCTCCAAGTTGATGGGACTATGTGGTTTTAGCTTCTTAAGAGATTTAGGTAGTCTAGCCCATCTACTCCTAGCACCAATCATAGCTCTTTGAAAAGAAAAGTAGGAAAAAAATTTATAATCATCATAAACCTTAGCTTTGGCAGCAAAGATCCGATCCCTTATTTCTGGATTCTTCTTTCCATAAGTTAATGTGAACCAATCCCTAAGAACTTCATCTAGCTTGCTAATCTCTGCTCTTAAAGGCAAGGGTTCTGTCCTTTCCTCATCCTTGTAATTATTTAGCTACCTATCATTGTTTGCTTCATTGGACATCTAGAACATGAGGGATCTTAAGCGTATATCCCCTATATAAAACAAGGGATTTCATTGAGTCTCTAAAAGGATAACGAAATTATGAACATATAATTCACAAAGTAAATTCTACTACCAGGGTGTTAGAGTCTGATATAGTCTACAAAATTCTTGTGCTGATTTGAAATCTACATTAATATTCTTTTGAGTTCACATTAATTGAAACAAAAGAAATTGTTCTTTCAAATAGAGAGCATAAACTCTTAGTGGTGGTCTACAAGCAAGGGCCTGATCAGCTAACTTGAGGGCATGATCCATTTGTTCCTTTTGGCTTGCTAATTATTCTTTTAAATCTGCAATTTCTTCACCTTGAGTTGCTATAATCTTATTCATCTTTTTCTTCTCTTCTTTCCACAAGGCCTCAACAAATAGATGTTGTCCATACAATTGAAAAAGGAATTTCTGTAGTGTGATAGAACTACTATCTTCTTCATGATTTCTTTTCCTCTTCCTTTGTTCCTTCCATAAATGTTCTACAAAACCAGTAATCCATGTTGATTTATGGGGAACTAGGGTAGTGTTTGGATCGACATATTCAGGAACTATTTCATCCCTACAACTAGAAGTACCTAGTAGGTCTCCTGCGGTATCATTTAGATTTTCTTTGATTTCATCCCTACATTCCTTAGTAGGATTTTTAGGAATTCTTGTAATCTCGGGATGGGGAGGAGAGTGATTAGAAACAATTTTCATAGGGGATTCCCTAGTAGATGTTTTAGATAAATTAGAATCCTTAGAAACTTTCCCTCTCATCCTAGGGCTTCTCCTTACGGGGGTTTCTTCTTGCATCACAATCTTTTGCCTACTTTTCCCTTTGGGTGTCTCAGCTATAGGAGTAGTTGCTGCATGACTTTTCTTTGTTCTCTTTTGTCTCACAATTGTAGGGTTTGGCTCTTCCTTTTCCTAAATAGAGATTTCTTCTTGTAGTTTTTGTTTCCTCTTGTCTTTGCTAGAAGTAGGTTTTGGGGTCTCTTACACAAGTGAAGGCATAGTCTCTTGAGCAAGGATAGTTTCTTGCACATTTCCTTGGGTATTCTATTTAGTAGGCTCATTGGTGGGGACATTTTCTTGAGTAGGTTGTTCACTAGGGGAAGCTTGGGTTTGTAGTGTTTTGGTTTGCACAAATTCATCCCATGTAATGGGAGATACATCCCTAAGTGACCTCTCTATTAGTAACTTGATTAAGGCATGATGAGTAACAAAATTATCTTTTCCTTTGTGAGTCTCTTCTACACTAATATAGAGCATATTATACAAGAAATTTGAAATGTTTACTGCAAGATTATGCCTTACACAACTAGGTAATTTGAAATGATATCCATGCAAGTATGAGAATCTACCTTCGCATGTAAAATACCTGATAATATGCATGGCTAATTCATTTTATGGTAGAAAAAGTGATATTCTCTTGCAACCTTGCTTTGTAATGTCCATTTGAGGATCAAATGGTCTAGTAAATTGAGTTCTTACTGACCTTGCATCATGTGTACTGGGGTAATGTTATCTAACTATAGGCAACCTAGTCACTTCAATAATGCATTCCTCTACTACAATCACTATTAAACCCAGAAGCTTCACCCTCATTGAATGTATTTATGAATTTTGTGGCCACCTCTTCATCATATGCAATACAACTCCAGAAATACCCTAGCCATCTACATGCACTAAACATTCTTACAACTTCTACTTCTGAGAGTAACACAATATGTTCCACTGGTTCTCTCCTTTGCAACTGTCCACCCATTTTCTTAACACTTTCTCTACTTGCTCTATTTTCCCCCTTTTGAATTCAAGCTTCTTTGCTATTTTACAAAATCAACTCAAACTTCTTTGTTTTAATAGGCAATTAATGTCATAACAAATTGTTATGCACAATAATATGGATTTTAATGAAGGTAAATCATGAATATGTGAGAATCATTTGAAAATGGGGTTTGAATCACATAAAATTTAAACAGAAGTCACATCATAGCTTGACACAAAAAATCATTCAAAAATAAGGGGTACAAAACCTCACTTATGTACTTATGGCAATTAATTTTCATTAATGAAGTGAATGCAAAGATTTGGAAAAATGTTTATGGATAAATAGAAATGCCATTGGATATTAGTGACCTTCCTTGCCCCCTACTAAATATAGAAAAGTTTCCACACTTGTCAAACCTAGTATGGGTAAGGGACTAGCATAATGCTGCCATCATATAAAGTATATATTATGAAATATAATTAACAAAATCTATGAACCATAAGTGAATAATAATTTGAAACTGTTATACATATCATTCTGATTATCACACATACCAAAAAAAAGGTGGCAAAAGTGATATAATCATTGGTAGTGTTTGTCAGCATCTCATGGGGTTTATTGAAAACATGAGAAATTGATGATGTGGAAAGTCGGTGGATGGAAGATAAATAAATGAGATGAGGTGGATGGGTGGAAGGTAAAGAGATGAGATGGAAGGAGAAAGTGAAAGAAAAAGTGAAGTTTATGTGAACATAAAATCTTTATTATGAGCATGCACAAAGAAACTAATGTTGAAGAGCAGTAGTCGAAAGGTTGACACCTTTAGCTACAGGAAGTGTTATCTATTATATATTTAAATCCAGCCACCAAAACTACTATAGGAAGTCCTCTTTGGTTTGGGGCCATTTATATAATTTGAGTCTATGACCATTGACTAATAATTTGAAAGGTATTAGATCAATGGTAGTTAGTTGAATAGCTCCATTATCAAAGACATGACTAATTTCATATGGTCCCAACCATCTTGTCTACAACTTTCCTGGCATATCTTTAAATTGGGAATCATATAATAATACCCAATCACCAACTTGAAATTTTTTACTGATAATATGAGTGTCATGTCATTATTTCCTTTGTTTTTGTATCAGTTCAGTGCACTCAAAATCAGCTTTGTACATTTCATCCATAGAGTTGAGATGTAGAAGATTTTCTCTTTGTGCTATAGGAAGTTCAATATCCAATGCCAATGTTGTCCTTAGAGTTTTATGTTCAAATTTAATTGGAAGCATTACTACCTTTTCATACAAGAGCTCAAATGGTGTAAATTCTATAGTAGTCTTCTAGGTTGTTTTGTAAGCCCAAACAACTTCTTGTAATCTGCTAGTCCAATCCCTACAATATAGATGAACTATTTTTGTTAGGATGTTCTCTAGTTCATAGTTTGTGACCTCTACTTGTCCATTAGCTAGAGGGTGATAAGGACTGAATTTTTTAGTGCCTTATGTTATACTGGTTCATGAACTCTAAGATTAGATTAGAGGTAAATTGCATGCCTTGATTAGTGACTAGTTGTTTGGGTACACCAAAGTGAGTAAAAATTTGTTCATATAGAAATTTAGCAAATTTTTAATCATGAGCATACTTCATGGCCTTGACTTCAACCCATTTTCTAAGGTAATTAGTGCACACAAGAATATAGGATTTCCCATTAGATGGAGGATCAATTGGACCAATGAAGTCCATGCCCCATTTATCAAATGGTGTTAATGTCATCTAAGGATTAAGAGGCATTTCATCTATTCTTGTTGGTCAGCCCATCCTTTGACACTTGTCACACTTCCTTGTGTTAACATCATAATGATTTTGACACTTGAGTGCCAACACACTTAATCATATTCCACATTGGATGCCGAGTACATCATGCATGCCGAGTGATATTCATATGCTGAGTAATTTTTAGATGCCAAGTGAAGTTTAGATGCCAAGTGAAGATTAGATGCCGAGTGAAGATCAGATGCTGAGTGAAGATTAGATACCGAGTGAAGATCAGGTGCTAAGTGTTAACAAGTGTTGAGTAACATAAGGTGTTGAGTAATGCAATTTTGTTAAGGTGTCAAGCTATCCAGGAAACAACATGTGCCGAGTATCAAAAATACTTCAAGAGCCAAGTAATTTAGTAGATTAGCATAAAAGTTTGTAATTGCACAAACTATGATGCAAACAGTTTTTACAGCTGACATAAGGTAAATCTTGAAAGATTTAATGATGAGATTGAATCTTTTATTTTTCCTATGTAATTTGCATGCAGCCAATAAGAAAAATGCTAAAGGCATGCAACCAATCAACAAAAGATAAGTATTGAGCAGAAAATGAAGATTGAATATGGATCTTAGATCCATACCTAACCCTAAATCTTCAAATGTCTTTATAAGGAAGATGAAACTTCATTGTAAAAAAAAGAGATGAGAGGTATGAGAAGATATACAAGGGTTCACAAGGAATTCTATTTTCAGAAGTCAGGATTATCAGATCACAAAAGGATTCAGATCAGAGAAAGCAGAACAAGTGCCTGCAATCAGCAATCAAGGATTGTAATCAGTCAGGTTTATTGTACCTAATACTTTCTAGCAATTATATTAGAATAAAAATCCTATGGTGATAGGTTAGCTTAACAGCTATTTCGATAAATCCTTTAACTAGGTGATAAAATCTGTTAACAGGGTAACACTTCATGTTAAGTATTTGAAAGCCTCTAACCAAGTCACTATCGACACAGTGTAAAGCCTTTAACAGGGAAAACCATCAAAAGTGGTTGAAAAATATTGCTGCAGTAATTTTTGTGGGTATCATCCCCACCCCAGTTTTACCTTCTTATTCCTAGAGGGTTTCTCAGTTACCAAATTCCAATGTTAAGTGTTATTGATGCATGTGTTTTGTTACATATTTATTTGATGTATTTACATAAAAGTTTGTAATTGCAAAAACTATGATGCAAACATTTTTTACAGCTGACATAAGGTAAATCTCAAAGGATTTAATGATGAGATTGAATCTTTTATTTTTCCTATGTAATTTTCATGCAGCCAATAAGAAAAATGCTAAAGGCATGCAACCAATCAGCAAAAGATAAGTATTGAGCAGAAAATGAAGATTGAATATGGATCGTAGATCCATACCTAACCCTAAATCTTCAAATGTCTTTATAAGGAAGATGAAACTTCATTGTAAAAAAAAGAGATGAGAGGTATGAGAAGATATACAAGGGTTCACAAGGAATTCTATTTTCAAAAGTGAGGATTATCAGATCACAAAAGGATCCAGATCAAAGAAAGCAGAACAAGTGCCTGCAATCAGCAATCAAGTGTTAGGATAAACCATAGACAGAAATAAAAACTACATGCAAATATAACCAATAACAAAAAATAATAGAACACATAGAAATGAACACAAGGCACCAAGATTTAACGTGGTTCACCAAATCCCTGGGCTACGTCCACCAAACAGCAAGTCCGATCTTATTACAATCCAGTGATTACAACCTGATTACAATCCGTAATCCCTTACAGCTCAATACCACTGCAAGAACCAATTTCGTATCACCACATATAAAAAATACCCAACCCTAAGCCCTTTTTATACAATTATTAAACCGCTTTAGGGTTATAACATGTCGGCCATATGTCAGCCATAATATTTCGGCTACCATGTCGGCTACTTCCAAAAAAATCTAACCTATTTATGAAGTATGTACAGTACTTTCCTGATCAGTCACCACAATCTAACAATCTCCCACTTGGGGACTGATCAGGCTCCACACTAAACAACAATCTCCCACTTGGAGACTGATCCTGTAGCAATACAACTACCGCATGGGGCTCCCACTGGATCAAACCACCCTGGACTCTGCTGTTCTTTTATTCACATTTAGTCTAAAAGACCAACTGAAGCTGAAGAGGAGTTCAACTTCTCCCTTGTGACAACCTTTGTCAACATATCTGCTAGATTTTCATTGGTATGTATCTTCTCCAGCTTTAACTGTCCATCCTCCAAAACTGACCGAATGAAATGGTACCGCAACTGTATGTGTTTGGTCTTAGAATGCAGAGCTGAATTTTTAGCAAGATGAATGGCACTTTGACTATCTGTGAACAAAAAATTATCCTTCTGAGGATGTCCCAATTCTTCCAAGAAGAACTAAATCCATATCATCTCTTTGGCTGCCTCTGTAGCAGCAACATACTCTGCCTCTGTAGTGGAGAGAGCATTAATCTTCTATAGCCTAGAAACCCAGCTCACGACTGCCCCACCAACAGTAAAGACATAACCTGTAGTACTCCACCTGGTATCAATATCCCCAGCCAAATTTGAGTCAACATAGCCCTGTAAATCAGTAGTAGAGCCCCCAAAGTGTAAACACTTATTGGATGTTCCTCTCAAATATCTGAGAATCCACCTGACAGCATTCCAATGCTCAAAACCTAGATGACTCATATACCTGCTAACGACTCCCACTGCATGTGCAATATCTGGCCTAGTGCATACCATAGTATACATCAAACTTCCTACAGCTGAAGCATAAGGTACCTTGGACATCTTATCCTCCTCTTCCTGTGTCTTGGGACAAATCTCCTTAGTCAATTTCAAATGACCAGGTAAAGGTGTGCTGACAGCTTTAGCATTCTCCATAGAGAAACATTGCAACACCTTCTCAACATAATCAGCTTGAGATAGTGTCAATGTTCTGTTCTTCCTATCTCTGCAAATCTTCATACCAAGGATTTGTTTTGCTGCCCCCAAATCCTTCATAGCAAATGCATGTGCTAACTAGAATTTTAGCCCCTTAATATGATGCATGTTAGACCCAGCTATAAGCATATCATCAACATATAGACATAAAATAATGTAGCTATCATCATCCAACCTCTTAAAATAAACACAGTGATCTGAATGACACCTATTATATCCATGCTCATGCATAAAACTGTCAAATTTCAGATACCATTGTTGAGGTGCTTGCTTCAGGCCATATAAACTTTTCTTCAATTTGCACACTAAGTTCTCCTTACCTTTGACCTCAAAACCCTGTGGCTGAGCCATATATATTTCTTCATCCAAATCACCATGAAGAAAGGCTGTTTTAACATCCATCTGCTCTAAATGCAAATCTTCAATAGCCACAAGACTTAAAACAGTACGAATAGAAGTCATTTTAACAACAGGAGAAAATATCTCATCAAAATCAATTCCCTTTTTCTGTGCAAATCCTTTTACAACTAACCTAGCCTTAAATCTTTTCTTACCTCCTTCCTCTTCTTTCAACCTGTAAACCCATTTATTCTGTAAAGCCTTTTTACCTGCAGGCAACTTGCACAAATCCCATGTCTTATTTTTCAGCAAAGAGTCCATTTCATCTTTCATTGCAGACTCCCACTGAATCTTAGTATCCACCTGCACAGCTTCATCATAACTTTCAGGTTCACCAGCATCAGTAAGTAAAATAGAATACAAAGAGGGAGAAAACCTTTGTGGAGGTCTAATTTGCCTTGTTGACCATCTAACATTCACTGGTATGTGTGGTATTTGTTGTTGCAGTTGTTGCAAATCATGAGGAATGGCTGGAACATCAACTTTTGGAGTATCATCCAGCACTACATAATCATCTTCTTTCTTCTCATGTTGCTGCAACAAATCTTTGTACAACACTTTTTCATTGAATATAACATCCCGGCTTCTTATAATTTTATGATTTTGAAAATCCCAAAGCCTATAGCCAAATTCATTAATGCCATATCCAAAAAAGACACATTTCTTTGATTTCACTTCTAGCTTGGTTCTATTTTCAGAGTCTATATGAGCAAAAGCTTCACAACCGAAGGTCTTGAGAAAAGAATAACTCACCTTCTTACCAGTCCATGCATCCTCTGGAATACCATAGCCCAAAGGAGTAGAGGGACCTCTATTAATCAAATATACTACAGTATTGACAGCCTCCGCCCACATGTGTAAGGGCAACCCAGCATGCAACCTCATGCTCCTTGCGCACTCCATTATAGTCCTATTCATGCGTTCAGCCACTCCATTTTCCTGTGGAGTCCTTGGAACAGTTTTTTGTCTAAAAATACCATTAGTGGAGCAATAATCTTCAAATTCATGACTGCAATACTCACCACCATTATCAGATCTGAGACATTTTAATTTCTTACCAGTCTCATTTTCAACCAAGCATTTCCATTTCTTAAAATTTTGAAATACATCAGATTTCTGTCTAAGGAAATAAACCCATACTTTTCTAGTTGTGTCATCAATAAATGTAACATAATAATGAGAGCCACCAAGGGAAGATACCTGAGCCAGTCCCCATACATCTGTATGCACAAGCTCTAATTTCTCCTTTTTGTTTTCCTTCCCTATCTTTACAAAACTCACTCTCTTTTGTTTTCCATACACACAACTTTCACAAAAATCCATATTCACACATTTTAGACCTGGTAAAACTTTCCTTGAATGAAGTACTTTCATACCTTTCTCAATCATGTGCCCAAGTCTATTGTGCCACAGTGCTGTATCAGAATCTACAGCAGCTATTTGTTCTCCCTGCTCAACTGCAGTAATTGTTCCTGAATATTCATTTTTCTCTAAAATAATCAAAGTAGAAGGAACAATATGACCTGTACAAAGATATAAGGTGCCTACTTTCACACCTTTTGCTACTACAAGGGAACCTTTTGAAACCTTCCAATTTTTATCATTAAAAGTAATTACACAACCCTCATCACCGAGTTGCCCTGCTGAAATTAAATTCCTACTTAGCTTTGGAACATGTCTTACCTCATGTAGTAGCCAATGATTCCCATTCTGCAACTTAATCTTAATTTTTCCCTTTCCAACAATCTGACAAGGTTCATTATCCCCCAAATAAACAAGCCCAAAATCCCCTTGGACATAATCAATGAAATAACCTCTGTGAGGTGTAGCATGAAAAGAAGCACCAGAATCTAAAACCCATGAATCATCAACACTCTCTAAAGACAGAAGCAAAGCATCCTCTTCGGATTTATTACTTACCACATTTGCCTCTTTGTCTCCATCTGATTTATCTCCTTCATTTTTCTTTCGAGTCCAGCAATCTTTCTTTTTGTGCCCTGGTTTCCCACAGTACCAGCAATCATTTGGTCCTCTCGATTGAGACCTCCTCCACTTTGACTTTCCTCTTGATTTCCCACGATTTCCAGAGTTACTTCCTCTTTCAGTCATTTTTCCCTTACTTTGTGCATTTAAAGCACTTCCTGATGTAGATCCACCTGAGGATTTTCTACGAGTTTCCTCACTTAAAATAACACCGATCACATCATCATATTTTAGGGTACTTGATCCAGGAACAGAATTACTCACCGCCATTACCAAGCCATTCCAGCTTTCAAGCAAAGAACACAAAATCAAGAGAGCCCTAATTTCTTCATCAAAATTGATACCCACAGAAGATAATTGATTAGTAATAGTATTAAACTCATTTAAATGATCTGCAACAGATCCACCTTCTACCATTTTCATATTAAATAAACGCTTCATGAGAAATACCTTATTTGAAGCGGAGGGCTTTTCATACAGTGTCGCTAGGGTTTTCATCAAATCTTCTGTCATCTTTGCTTTTGTAATATTAAATGCCACCGATGGTGCCAAGCATAATCGAATGCTTTCGAGTGCCTTTCTATCCAAAAGATCCCATTCAGCCTTTGACATAGTTCCTTGATTCTTGGCTTTTCCTTCCAATGGCTTCCATAAATCCTTCTGATATAAATAGTCTTCCATTTGCATCTTCCATAACTGAAAGTTCTTCCCATTAAACCTATCAACCCTCAACTTACCATCATCTGCCATTGCTCCCACTCAACCATGAGACTCCCACTTAACTGTGAGACTTTCCTGCAGAAGATAACTGAAAAACAACTAGGCTTTGATACCACTTGTTAGGATAAACCACAGACAGAAATAAAAACTATATGCAAATATAACCAATAACAAAAAATAATAGAAAAAATAGAAATGAACACAAGGCACCAAGATTTAATGTGGTTCACCCAATCCCTAGGCTATGTCCACCAAACAGCAAGTCCAATCTTATTACAATCCAGTGATTACAACCTGATTACAATCCGTAATCCCTTACAGCTCAATACCGCCGCAAGAACCAATTTTGTATCACCACATATAAAAAATACCCAACCCTAAGCCCTTTTTATACAAGTATTAAACCGCTTTAGGTTTATAACATGTCGGCCATATGTCGGCCATAATATGTCGGCTACCATGTCGGCTACTTCCAAAAAAAAATTTATGAAGTATGTACAGTACTTTCCTGATCAGTCACCACAATCTAACATCAAGGATTGTAATCAATCAAGTTTATTGTACCTAATACTTTCTAGCAATTATATTAGAATAAAAATCCTATGGTGATAGGTTAGCTTAACAGCTATTTCAATAAATCCTTTAACTAGGTGATAAAATCCTTTAACAGGGTAACACTTCATGTTAAGTGTCTGAAAGCCTCTAACCAGGTCACTATTGACACAGTGTAAAGCCTTTAATAGGGCAAACCATCAAAAGTGGTTGAACAATATTGCTGCAGTAATTTTTGTGGGTATCATCCCCACTCCAGTTTTACCTTCTTATTCCTAGAGGGTTTCTAGGTTACCAAATTCTAGTGTTAAGTGTTATTGATGCATGTGTTTTGTTACATATTTATTTGATGTATTTACATGCATGCAACTTACTTTCAGTTAAAAGTTTTATTGGCTAAAGTATGACACTTATCATTCACCCCCCCTCTCATAAGTACTCTTTCCATATTTGAATATTCCAACACCTTGTATAGTTGGTTGCATCTTTATGAAGTGTAGCCCAATAATATTTGGTTGTCAAGATTTTCAAGGCTATCCTTTTTCCTATAAAGTTTCCTCCACATGGTTCATTGTGACATGCATGTAGAATATCATATGTCTCATATTATCTCACACATCTTCTCATAACTTGATTAGGTCCAATGTAGAAGAAGAGATTATCTATCTAGGAGAAATGGAAACTTTTCTCTACAAGCAGCTTCTTTTCCTTGTAAGAAAAATGTTTTGATATTTTATTGGTTGCAATATAGTTAGAAATATCTACATACCATGGAGTTTGAACAATAAGATGAAATAAATGCTCATTTGGAAATGCATCATCTACCAAAGTAGTGTCAGTATCATCATGATGGATTCTTGATAAATAATCAACTATAACATTGGCTTTCTTAGGCTTATCAACAATAGTTTTATCAAATTCTTGCAACAACAGTAACCATCTTGCTAATATGCATATTATAGCAAGTTTATTGATGATATATTTAATTATTGCATGATTAGTATGAACAAATATGGAATAGCCAATTATGTAATGCCAAAATTTGTTGAGGGCATAAACTATTGCTAACAATTCTTTTTCTATCACTATGTAGTTTAATTCTAGTCTATGAAGGCTCTTGCTGATATAATAGATTGCATTTTCAAGATTTTGGGATTGTTGTGCTAGGACTACACCTATGACATAATTAGAGGCATCTGTATATATGTGAAAAGGTAAATTCCAATTAGGGCCTTGTAAACCTGAGGCTATAGTCAAAAGTTTCTTAAGTTGTAGGAAGGCTTCATCACATTCAGATGTCCAACTAAATTTAGCTTCTTTTGTGAGTAACTTATACAAGGGACTAGCTATTTTCTTGAATTATTTTATGAAATTTCTATAATATCCAACATGGCCTAAAAAAAATCTTACATCTTTTGACTTTGTAGGTATGGGCAATTTTTGAATTACCTCTATCTTAGCTGGATTCACTTGTATTCCTCCTATTGATATGAAATGACCAAGTACCACACCTTTCTACATGAGCATGAAACACTTTTCAGTATTAAGTGCTAAGTTATGTTCTTGACACCTTGCCAAAATTTTTTCAAGATTCATCATTCCTTCTTCAAAAGTGAGTCCAAATGCTGTGAAGTCATCCATGTATATTTCCCTACAATCATGTGATATATCAGCAAAGATGCTAATAACTAATCATTGGAATGTTGCAAGAGTATTAAATAGAACAAATGGTAAAATAGAGTATGAAAAAGTACCCCATGGTCATGTAAATGCATTTTTTTCTTGATCTTCAGGAGCAATACTGATTCAATTATAACCACTATACCCATCTAGAAAAGAGAAATACTTTTTTCTAGCTAGTGTGTCTAGAACTTGGTCTATGAATGGTAAAGAAAAGTGATCTTTATTGGTGGCCTTGTTCAATTCTCTATAATCTACAAAAATTCTCCATTTTCCTCCTTTTTTAGGTACTATGACTAGGTGTGACACCCATCTACTATCAGATATAGGATAGATAAAACTAGCATCAAGCAATTTTTTGCAATTCAGTTTTAACTATTTCTCTAAGGCTTGGATTTATCCTTCTTTGGGGTTGATAGAGTGGTAGAAAACCTTCATTTATGTATATCCTATGGGTGCATAGTGTAGGACTCAATCCTTTCATATCACTATAGTCCCATGCAAAGGCCTTTTCATGTCTCTCAAGCAATTCTTTTAACTATTCTACCTGTGTGGGTGTTAATTTGGGATTAACATGGAGATTATGACCTTTAGTCAGTTCAATAGTAGTGGTGGACTCTATCATATCAGCTTTAGAGATTGAACTTGCTTCTAATTCACAAAGTAAGAGTGGATAAAGAATTTTATGTTCTTTGAGAAAAGTACAATTCTTATCACATTCCTGATATGTGATTAATTCCAACGCAGAACTTTTAGATACATCTTTTTCTACCACACAACTATTAGTGAGGATACTCTAAAGTACTAAATCTTCCTCTTGCAATTTTAGAAATGACTATCTATGTAATATCATGAGCTATACTATAGAGTTTAACTCTTCTTCTTCATCCCCTAAATTTGGCCAAATAGATGTGCTTAAATCTAGTAATGGTTGGGTTGGAGGATATAAATCAAATTTCTTTGTTGCTTGGCCATTTGAGATGGTCATATTCCCTGATTTGCAACTTATATTTACATCAACTATGGCTAACCATGGTCTACCTAGGATGATAGGGTAACCAGATAGATTAACTTTGGGGGATAAAATCATGAAGTCTAGAAGATATTCTAAAGAATCTAATGTTACAACTATGTTTTCTATCATCCCATCAAGGGTAATAGTAGAACTATTTGCAAGTTGCAATATTTTTGGTGTAGCCCTTAGTCCTTCTATTTTCAAATTCTTCATAGTATCCTTGGTCATAACATTTATAGTAGCTCCAAGATCTATTAAAGAATTTTTAACAAACTAACCATTTATACTAACATTTACTATTGGACTTCCTAAATTAGAATATTTTGGTGTGATCAATTTCCCTAGCATGATGTTAGCCAAATGTCCTACAACATGGATTGTGGTGGGGTCCTTTTTCTTCCTTCTAGGCTTCTTCAAATAGTCTTCTCTAATAGCTTTTCCATAAAGTAGAACAACCTTAATGGCTTGAAACAGGGGTATTTAGACATGTATGTTTTTCAGCTGATCAACAATATTAAAAGGTTGTTCCTCTATTTGTTCAGGTTTCTTTTGTATCAATTTTTTGGAAAAGGAGGTTCTACTATTGGTTGAGCTTGGATTGACGTAGTAACATTTTTTGAGTCAAAAATTTCAATAACCAAGGGTTCTAAGGCTATAGGAGAATCTAGTATTTCAGTTATAAGAGGTGGTTTAGGCACTGGTAAAGTTGTGCCAAATCTTAGATGTATATCTGCAACCCCAAAGTGTAAGCAGGATACTACTGAGCATCAACACTATACATGGTCTACTATGGCTATTGGCTATTTGGGTTTGGCTGAGGTTGTGTAGGTAACTATGTTTACTTTTGAGGTCCAGGATTTGTAGGTGGTGGTATTAGAGTAGCTTGCTGAACTAGAGGCAGTAATTGTGGAGCACCAATATTTTGGTTAGGCCATTGTTGAGATCCCCTCCATTGGTTTGTAGACTACCAATTCCCTTGGGGTGGTTGCCATTGGTTCTATTATTTCTACCAATAGTTTTGTTGGTTCTTCCATTGATTACTCTATTGGTTGGGACAGGGTGGTTGAGAATTCTGAGACCATTGGGATTGTTGTGGGTTGTTTTGCCCAGCATTGTTCTAATTGGGTTGATTTTGTGAAGGATCTTAGGGATTACAACTTTTCCATTGATTACCATATGAATTTCAATTTTGAAAGGGTCCTCGGGCATACCTTGACATTGGATCCATGGTTGTCATTGAGCAACAAAGAATATTTGCTCATCATCTCCATCTATCTTAACATACTTAGTTAGAATATGCTTGTTCTCCATGCTTGTGACCAATCTACATTGCCAATCCTTCTTTTTATTCTAGCAATGAGGAAATTATTCAACTAGTTGTGACTTGGCTTTTACATACTTCTTCTTTGGATTCATTGTATCAAGATGTGTAGCAATATCATTGATGATATCTTGTTTGAAATCTGACAATAGGTTAGATATCTTGAGCTTTGAAATGCCTTGAATGATTCCTTTAGTGACTATGGAATAAGGTCCTTGGCCTTTCTTCATGGTTGATCTTGAATAGTTCTAAAAAGTCTTCTTTAGTTCCTCCCAGGAAGCTTAATATACATCACCACCAAACATCAGGTTTAGTGCTTCTAGATAGTCATCATTCACACCTCTTAGAAAAACTAGCTTTTGTGAATACTTGGAAAACACATGTTGAGGGTTCTTTTGTAGTGTGTACAAGAAATGTGAAGCATAGTCTTCCAATGTTTCTTCCTCCTTTTGAGATATCCTAAAGGTATCATCTCCTCTTGAACTAGATGCTTTACAATACTCTTTGTACTTATCCAAAAATAGAGTTTGCATCTCATCCCAACTTTCTATTACATTAGCTTCTAAGCCCATGAATCATCATAGAGCTAATTCTTTCAATATTGTTGGAAACAATTTAAGCTTATGGGCATTAGTGTTGTAGTCAAAACCATGACAAAGTATGTCAAATTCAAAGAAGAAAGTATCAGGGTCTTCTATTGCAAGGCCATAGAACTTTGGAAGGGTAGCTACAAGTATATTCTTGAGATTATCAATATTTGCAAGGCTTGGGAGAGGAAATGGAAAAGTAGGTTGTGCCATGATTACAGGTATTAGATTATGAGGTTGCTACTGAAAAGGGACATTAGGTACTAGATGATTAACAACTAGTGGATTCAAAGCAATGTTATCAAGAAAATTGGCCAATACTTTAGTGAAAGGTTGAAGACTACTTGTATCTATTGGTTTAGCTCTTGATGATGTTGTGGGAAAAGAGGCTTGCGTCTTCAAAAGGTAACTCAACTTCTTTTTCTTCAATTTCTTTGTTCAAATTAACAAACTTCCATGGAAGAAATCTACCATATTCATCTTTTTGTCTTCCTCTTTGATGCATGCAATTAAACTTTTCACACTAGTTAAAGAAACTTCAAACTAGAGATTTCTTTAAAAAAACTTTATCTAAGAACTATGACTTAAAATTGCTCCTAGTTTGACACCATCCCTGGCAATGATGTCAAAAATGATCTACCTCACAATAGGTGTATCATAGTCATGCTCTAGGCCATGCTTAGGAATAATATATTCAAACTAAGGACTATTTTTCCCACTATGAGGTGCATTTAATCTTGTCAACCTAGGGACATATACTTGAAATGGTTGGCATAGTATGTGCACTAGGTCTCTTGATGAGTCACTAAGCTTATGCTGTAGGAAAAAGTAAAATGCAAAGAAAATAACTTACACTATTGTTGTAGGAAACTAACACACTTAACCCTATGAATACTAGAAATAAAATGAAAGGATAACAAATACTCCAACTTGGTTCATCCACTATAACTATTCTCACATATGCTACAGGAACATTCACAAAGTGTGATGCTATAGGAAGGAACTTACAACTTCTACTTAGAAAACTACGAATGCTTGGAAATAAATCTATTCTATCCTAATCTAATCCACCTTCCAAGTGGGTCCCCTTGGTCAACTTCACTAAACTACTAACACAAGATAGAAGTCAAAAACTATTTCATTAGATTTCATAAATTCATTACATAACACAAAACTATAAAAACACAATTGTAAAAGTTAACAGTATGTTCTCATAAAATCTTTCTTCTAACTAGCTAAACTAACACACTCGGGTTGATTCCTATATATAGGAGATCAACACTTATTCCATAACAAAAAAGTAAATGACCTAGCTTTAAATCTGCAGGAGAGAAAGAAGGGAATAACAACTCAAGGTAGGAAGAAGAAATAATGACTTAAGGTAGGAATAATAAAGTTTGAACATCTACTCACCATAGAATAAATGCAGAGAAGACAATAAGTCTTCATAGCTCCTCCTTACTTGTTGTCATCTCTTCTGGAACTGTTACAACTTTCCTCCACTATGGCTACTCCTTAGCACTCTCTTCTCCTTGACTGCTATTGGTGCTCAACTTTTGAATTCTTCCAATCATCTTTCAATCTTCATTAATAGGTTAGTTACAATGCAAAGACATGTTTTCAAATAAACATTTATCAAATTAAATTCAAATATAAGAACAGACATTTTGATAACTATATGAAATACTGCATAATATATATAATACTAGAAAAAGATGGCATAGTTTCTACCCATAGGTTTATCATAGGTTCGGTAAACATAGGTCCACAAATTTTTTGAAAAAGATAAAATAGAGTATCAACAAAGTGTATTAAAACTATTATGAAATAAAGGCAATATTTGGTCTTATTAGGTGCCATCCCCATTGGGGTTTTCCATAGTTAACATATTTGGTGTTATTGTGTATGTGTATCTTCTTATGATTGTTGGTTATATTGATCACATGTTTGAGGTTTAAAAAGGTTAATAAAAGTTGTATTGACTTGATAACTATTCATCCCCTCCCTCTTAGTTATCTTGATGGACTTCACTTTCTAACAATTAATATTAGAGACTTTCAAGAAAAAGATTAATAGGTTAAGGAGATCAATGGTGGGTCACTTTACAAAAGAAAGTCCTAAGTTTTATGGAATTAACCATGACAATTGGAAAGAGAAGATGAAGACACATCTTCTATGTATGGGTCTAAGATATTTTTTGATAAAAAAGAATGGAAAGACCATAGTTGAAGTAAGGAAACTTCAAGATTTTACCAAAGCTTAAATATATTTTTTCATGTGTAACATGCTTTCTAGAGAGGCACTTTTGTAAGCTCTTCCCAAAAGTGAGTACAATGATGTAAAATATTTAGGGTTATCTAGTGAGATTTAAAAGGCTTTGGAATCTAATTTTCAAGGTGATAAACATGCTAAGAGGGTTATATTACAAAATTAGATATGTCTATTTCAAGAAGCTAAAATGATAGAAGAAGAATCTATATTGGTAGAATATAAAAAATTCTTGCAAGAATCAAGGCTTGTGAAGTCCAACTATAGAAGAAGACAAGATCATATGGAAAATCTTGAAAACTTTGACACTGCCATTCAAGAAGATGACACAAGGAATTGGGAAAGGGATACCCTATACAAAGAAGTTTTCTAAAGAGAATCTTCTAGAAAGTTTGGAAGGAACATAAATAAGTTTAAAACAAGCTAGAGTTTTTCCTAGAGTAGAGACTACCTTTAGCACACTAAGTGTTCATCCTACCCTATCAAGGAGAGCAAGCACCAGTGGAGATTATGCTAGCAGCATTAGATCAAGATATGAAGAAGATATAAATATTCAAGAAGGAATTTCTTTGCTTGTGAGAAGAGAGTTATATGGTAAGAAAATATTTAAATATTGGACTTATAATGAATTTGGTGATTATGCTTCTAAATTTCCTAAAAGAGTAAAGAAGTACAAAAATAAATTCAAATCTATAAATCCTAGAGAATTTTTGTAAGCAAATGATGATGATGAATAAAATGAAAGAGTCTAGAGTGAAATTGATCATGAGTTAGGAATTATTTCTATAAAGAAGAAAATCCTAAAAAAGAAGTTAGACTAGAAAAAGCCCTAGTGTCACAGGTTGAAAATAAAGATGGTTGGATTACAAACAATGGTTTTTTGTTGAAGTTGATGAAATATCAACCACACATCTCCTAGGTATCACCTACATGTAAACACCTATCATGGAAAAAGAGAAGAAAAAGTTATAGAGGTTGGAATTGCAAGATCCCTCAAGGAGTCATTCTTGATGAGAAAAAAAGAAATTGTTATTATCAAAATTGAATTAATAAATTACAAAGAGATCAATCCTTATAAAAGGAGTTCAAAACCCTAATAGGTAACCAACCTAGGTTGCATTAAAATAATTAATAAAATAATTAATTATTATGTCTTAAGTTTAGCTTAAGTAAGAGATAATAAGTTACTTAATAATTAAATCAATATGATTTAATTAATAAGAAAATACTTTATTACTCTAAGACCCCCCTTAAAATAAACTTAGGGAGCAACTAAAAACCTAGAACTTACTACTAAAAGTAAAATTAGGTCCTAACAACAAGTTTTGATGAGGTATCCAAGCATAACCAAATCTTTGAAAAGAGGAGAAACAGAGAAAACCACATGGGAAAAACCTACTCCAAAAAGAGATGGAAATAAAATGTTCTAGAAGATAGGAACAAAGGATGATCATGAAGAACACCATTGAAGCATGAAGTTGTAAACACTACAAAATTGCTGATATAAAGAACCTCCACTATATAGAACATGACTAGGTAGATAAGACTAACTATGAAGAGCTAATTAATAAAAGATAGAAGGTATATTTATGGCCTCAAAAAATAGGAATGAAAGCATGTCTATATGGTAAATGATCTATCTCATTGAAATGCATAGATATCTAGCCACTGCAATCATCTAGTATGTAAGATCAAATATTGAATACATAGCTCACTCTGTCGAACCAAGAAAAAATAGAACCAACATACCCCCCCATAATATTGAGAGGTAAGACATGAACACTAAAAGTGAATGCAATATCTCCTACAGAAAGAAGAACCAAGAACATTGAGAGTGCAAAAGAAGTACAAACACCTATAATGACATGTATCATCAACACATCATGAGGCTAATGTCATGGAAGGAACACTCACTTAACAAAGGAAGATGGAAAATATGGACAACATGAAAACCCACAAGACCCTTTATATTGTAGTGGGAGTACAAAAAAACACAAAGATGTGCAAGATTCCAAAATGCAATAGAGTGGCACTTTATCTCAGTATGTTTGTAAAAATACTACAAAAAGATGTCAACAAAGATCAAAAGAGACATAAGGCTGATACAATAGATAGTACAACCCATGAAAAATCATTTAAAATAACAAAATTGATCTCCAAACCTAAAATAACCAAGATATCCATCATAATGCAAAAAAGCAAAAAATAGAATGGGATGTGCATGGAACAAAATTTGGAAAATAGAATGTCTCAAAAAATGTCTTCTAGAGAGAAAATAGAACCTCTAATTTTGATTGTGTAAACAAAAAACCAAATAGTATCAAAAGTCCGAATAAACTACACCATCATAGTGGGTTCTAAATCATCTTTCTAGTGATATTTTGTTTTTGAAAAATATAGTCCAGATGAGCAAGTTATGGCCAAAAAACCACATGTAGGTTAAAAAAATGCTAAAAGGGGAAAAAAATTACTACCTAGGGATCCATGCCAAATGTCTCAAAAACATACCCATAAGTACTATAAATTACCTCAAGAAGTGTGCAAATTTTGTACAAAAACTATCTCAATTTACATGACAAAAATTTTGGTTAGCATGCCAAAAAAATTTGATTTCCATAGAAAAAATCTTGATTTCCATCCCAAAAGTCTTGATTTTTATGCCATAAAATCTTGACATACATGTCAAAACTTAGAAAATCACTACCTTGGGAAATATGCCCAATCTAGAAGCAATATTATTTTGCCTCATATTTCAACTATGTCCAAATTGGAAAATTTTTTTTTTTAATGTAATAGAGGTTTATGGACACTCTGAGCTCAATAGTGATGTTTGTTTGGGCTCAAAATGACCCAAAAATTAGTACCCCCCCCTAGATTCATGAAAAAATAACACTGAAAAATGAAACCCTCTAAAAGAAAAAGCACAAATCTAAAAGGCAAGCTAGACCTCTCATAAACAAAATAGGGGCATGAAGATCTAGAGCTCTAGTACCATGTTGAAGTTGATGAAAGATCAACTCCACAACTCCCAAGAATTACTTGCATGCAAATACCTATTACAGAAATAGAGAAGCAAAATCTATGGAGGCTAGAATTACCAGATCCATAGAGGAGACATTCTCGATAAGCAAAAAAAGAAATTGCTATTATCAAAAGCGAATCAATAAATTACAAAGATATTAATCCTTATAAAAGGATACCAAAACCTAATAGGTAACTAACCTAGGTTGCCTTATAATAATTAATAAAAGAATTAATTATTATATACCTTAGTTGTAGCTTAAGTAAACTAGAGATATTAAATGACTTAATAATTAAATCCATGTGATTTGATTAATAATAAAATACTTTATTAATCTGACATTATTCACATCATATGACTAGTGGTATGAATAAATTTCTTAAGATCAATAGTTGTAATGGAAAAATTGTTAGATTTGGGAAGAATGTAATTTTTCATATTAAGGGAATAGTTTTTATTACTCTTGATTGTAAAACCAACATAGATGATGGACTGACACATAATCTTCTAAGTGTTGAAAAGTTGGTTACAAGGGATATCAATTACAATTCATAGAGAAGATATGTATAATTAAGGATAAGAATGTTAAGATGATTGGCATTGACACAAGATCCAAATGTAATGTTTTTAGTTGAATCCCATAGAGATGACATGCTCAGTTGTTAAAGTTGATAATTGATAGTTGTGGCATAAAAGAATTAGTCATATAAAATTTGATAATATTGTTAAAGTAAGCAATACATCTATTGTTAGGGATTTAAATAAAATTGTGAAGCTTACTAATGTTGTATGCAAGGAATTTGTTATGGCTAAACATAAGAAAATCTTTTTTCCTATCAAGAAGTTCACTATAACAAAAAACTTGTGGATTACATATATAGATCTAAGTGGTTCTACAAGAATAAGAGGATTCTATGGTGAAAGGTACTTTATGATTTTTGTTGATGACTTTACTAGGATGATGTGGGTAGCATTTCTTAAAGAATATTCTAAAGCATTTGAGAAGTTTAAGGTGTTTAAAATTGAAGTTGAAAATGAGTCTAGATTAAAGATTTAAGTGTTTGAGATCTGATAGAGGTCAAGAGTTTACCTAAAAAGAGTTTAACAATTTTTGTGAAGTGGATGGTATTAAAAGATAGCTCTTAGCTCCTAAAACACACAAGGAGAATGGTATAACTGAGAGAAGAAACAAGTCTATAATAGAAGCAACAAGATCTATGATGTTTGAAAATTATGTATCAGAGACATTCTAGAGAGAAAAAATTAATACATTAGTGTATACAATGAACATAGTGCAAATAAAAAAAGTACAAACAAAACTTCTTATAAATTATGGTTTAGACATGCACCATCAGTAAAGTATTTTAGAATTTTTGGAAGCATTTGCTATATCAAGAGATGGTGACATTTGGTAATTTTGATTCAAGAAGTGATGAAGCTATGTTCCTTGGTTATTTATTGGAAAGAAAATCTTATAGATGCTATAATTAGAGGACTAAGACTATTGTTGATAGTGCAAATGTGAAAGTGGATTAGAAGTTTGGAGTTCAAGAAAGAATATTTGATTATAATTATAATGGAGAAGATAATCCTAAGGTTAACCAAGAAAATTTTGAATTGTTTTATGAAACTAGAATGATAGGAACCAATACTTGAACCTAGAGCAGAATTAAGAGTTGCAATAGTGACACCAAATAATGATTTGACAAAGAATCACCCTACTGATCATATTATTGGAAGAAAAGATAGTGGAGTTATGACAAGAGGAAGAGTACATGAAGAATTATGTTTGATTTCTCAAGAATAGCCTAAAAGTGTAGATGAAGCCTACAAGGATAATCATTAGATTCAAGAAATGAAGGAAGAACTAGACCAAATTGTGAAGAATGAGACATGGGAATTAGTTCCTAGACCTAAGGACAAAAATGTTATAGGAACTAGATGGGTTTCTAAAAATAAGATGAATTGACAAGGTAAGGTTATAAGAAATAGATCTAGATTGGTATGCAAAGGATATTCACAATAAAAGGTATAGACTATGAAGAGACATTTTCAATTGTTGCCAAAATTGAAGTCGTGATAATGTTTTTTGGCTTCTGAAGTAAAGAAGAAATTAAAAGTCTATGAAATGGATGTGAAGTCAACATTCCCAAACAAAAAACTTGGAGAAGTCTACATTAAGTAGCCTGAGGATTTTCTTTGATAGAAGGAGATATGGTATGTAAGATAAATAAAGCATTGCATGGATTAAAGTAAGCACCTAGAACCTGGTATGTAGTGTTGGATAAGTATTAGGTAAAATTAGAATTTGGTAAAGGTACTACAGATAATAACCTATATCTAAAATAAATTGAGAATGGTCTATTGATTCTTGTGATATTATTGGATAATAGAATCTTCGGAGGTGATGCTGATGTAAGTGACATTTTTCTAATGAAATGTAGGAATTTGAAATATTTATTAGGTTTGCAAATTGTGTAGAATAGTCAAGGTATTATGATTTCTCATACTAAGTATTTGAAAGGCTTATTGAAAAGATTTGGTTTAGAGAGTTTCATTCCTATTGGCACACCTATGATAATTGGTCAAAAGTTTTTTAGTAAAGATAAAACACCTACTATTGAGAAGAGGAGTATAGATCCATGATTGGAGGTTTAAAATATCTGATTCACACAAGACCATATATAGAAAATTCAATTGGAATAGTAGAAATATTTCAAGTTGATCCTCAAGAAGAATATTATGTAATAGTAAATAGGATTTTTAAATATTTGGGGTACACTTGATTTTGGGTTGTAGTATGATAGTTCAAATGACTTCACTCTATGTGCATACACTAACATAGATTGGATAGGAAGTATCGATGATAGAAAGAGTACAAGTAGTGAAGCATTTTTCCTTGGAGGAATATTGGTTTCTTTGCTAAGAAAGAAACAAGGCTATATTTCATAAAACACAATAGAAATAAAATAAGTAGTAGCAAAAAATAATTTCTATCAAATAATGTGGATGAAATAGATGTTGAGTGATATTGGGATAGAATTTTTAGAATCTATTATCATATATTGTCATAATAAAAGTATAGTGACAATATCTAAGAATCTTATGTTACATTCTAAGAAAAAGAACATATATATTCAATATCATGTTTTGAGAGAGAAGGTTGCAGAGAAAGATATTAGACTAGAATATGTGAATACAAAGGAGAGTATTGGAGACTAATTTACAAAGACTTTACTTAAGGATTTATTTGAGTATTTTAGAGGTATTTTAGGGGTTATGCCCCTACCTACTTCAAAATTAATTATACATATATTACATTATTGTAGTAGTACATAACATAAACTAAATGTGATGCTTCCTCTATGGGGAAGTATCTATGTTTGAGCAGAGTCAAAGGACTCTTGGTAGTTGGTATTGAACAATGTCTTTGGACACTTGAACTGGTTGAAGATATTAAATTGTAGATTGAAATAATGATTCCTTTTCCATTGATGTCAATGGGGAAGAGAGAAAGAATGAAAAAAATCTCCTAAACATTTCAAGAAAGAATGGACTCTTACAAATGGGGAGATAAATATCTCCTAATAAGGGAAAGATATGCCAATAAGAGAAGTATATCAATAGTGAAGAAACAACTCATGAAGATTTGTTTTATAAGAAATTTAGATTTGATTGATGAAGATGATTTGAAAAGATGAGAGAAAAAATAGTAGCAGAGAAGTTGTATTTGGTATTCTTGAAACTTACATTTTTTTCATCTATGTTCCCATAAATGACAAATGGGGAGATTGTTAGCATGAATGCTAATGATATTCCTATGGGGGAGTATCCTAGGATCTCTAGACCATTGGAGAGACTAACAAAATAACTATGTGTTGCATTCATGACTATATTTTCCATTGATGTCAACATACTAAGAAGATTAATAGAGTAGCAAAAATAGATTGAGACCATACAAATCAAGTATTCAAGATGAGGTCAAGCATAGTTGGGTACATGTTCTATAGAGTATCTTGATTCAATGGTTAAGTGTTCAAGTAGAAAACTGAAGATTGGTAGCAGTTATTCAAGATTTATAAAAGATAGTTTGCAGATAGAGTTCTTGAGAGGTGGTTTCTATTAACTGGATTATATCTCCTAACAAGGATAGAATATGGTTGAGAGTAGTTAGATAGAGGAAGAACACATCATGATGATGAAATTAGAAAGTGTATAAATTCTAAGTTCACACATGTGAGAAGTTGTAAAGAGTGCACTAACAATATTATGTAATTATGAAAAGATGTAATGTAGTTGTTATCTTAATGAGGTCCTATTATAATTATAATTGAGAAAGCCTCAAGGCCAACTTAATGAATTATTTTGAGGACTTGGTATAAAGAAAATTTATTTTCCTTATGATGAAGTATGGATTTATGAGTAAGAATCTTTTGAGATAGAAAGAAAATTGAAAGTGTGAGGTACATATGAGTAAGTAATAAAAGGTATTATTGTGATGAAAGTTTGTGGATTTGTTATTGAGATATGAAAGTATTTGGTGTGGAAAAGGCATAGTAAGAGGATATGGAAAGAATTTAAGTTGCTTGAATTTAAGTATTATTATGAAAGGAATAATATATACACTACTTCAATAGTGAGCTCGATGGTCTTGGCCCTAGATCTATTTGGATGGTGGCTCCTTCTTCCTTCTACAACTCCTAATAGGGTTGGCACAACTCCTAATAGGCTTGGAATCTCCACCCAGGGATTCAAAGTCTCCTAATAAGGATTGATATGTATTGAATGCATTTTATTCATTCCTAATAAAGTCTATCCTCTTACAAGGAACTTATATATTAGTACATCTTTTTGTGGGTACCATCTCCATTGGGGTTTTCCCTTTGATCAAGGGTTTCCTTAGTTAGCATATATGGGGTTATTGTGTATGTGTATCTTCTTATAATTTTTAGTTATATTGATCACATGTTTAATGTTTAATAAGGTTGATAAAAGTTGTATTGATCTAATAACTAATTCATCCCCTTCTCTTGGTTATTTTGGTGGACTTTAATTTCTAACACATCCAACATATAAGTTCAAATCTACATCAAGTGATCACTTTCAAGACACACCCAACCAAGGAAAATTCTTTCCTTATATCCTTTACAAATATTTAATTAGGCCTTCATGTTAGGGATTCTCCAATGTACATTTGATTACATAGGCCCATGCTAATGCATACATGCCTTCTTAAGTGTCATTACAAATGACTTCCCCAATTTAATTTATGAAGGAATTTATTAAGAAATATTTTTAATTATCATTACAAGTTTGTTATATTTATGGCATTCATTATATTGTAAATTTTTAGGCTTTATAAAACTATTTTTGTATAACTTCTTTCTTAATTGATTAAAAGGTGTGTTGTCACAAAAATTTTCACCCTTGTCCAAAATTTTACCTAAGGACAGCCTTGTGAGACATGGAAACAACCTCCAAGTTGTGGGAGTTAAACTATGAGGTTGAGTATCCAAAGAAGGCTAGCTTCCTTTACTATCAAGGTGCGCCTAACTACTCTTGGAGAAGAGAAGGGAGAAGGAATGCATAGAAAGTAAATCTACCTATTCTAACCTAAGGGGTGATGCACAAAAATAGAGTGTACAAACATATCTCTACTCATATATGCAGTTTTTAGACCATTATGACACCACAGATATACACATCTAGACTTCTTTTAATCTAACAATCACATGCAAATTAGAAAACCCAAATAAATAAAAGAAGGAAGAAGAGAATTCACTTATAGATCATTCATAGGTCAAAAGGAGATATAGTCATGCAAGATTGCAGATATCTAAAATAGACTAATGAGAGGCAAATAGGTCTGGCACAATACATCAATGGCTAGAGGAGATAATTAGAATTTCATATAGGTTTAGAGGCAAAGGGAATTTATAGTTAACTTGTAGAGAAATATCAAAGAAAATAGAGAAGAGTTGAGCTTAAAAAAATTCACAAAAACTACCTTTATAGCTCAGGCATAACTAATATATTTTCTATCCTCAACCAACCTCAACCACTATCATTTAAGATTGTAGAGAGAAATCATATAGATCTGGAGAAAATTTGAACTTTGTATAGATTTAGATGTGAGAAAATCCAATAATTTGCAAAAAAATTGAGCTTTAAGAAGAAATAAATGGTGCCATTAAGTCACTATTGAAAAGGTTGATGGATAACCCAAATGATGGGGAGATGTCCATTGTTGTTTCTAGCCCTATAATAACTCTAAAGTGGTTAAAATTGATCATGAAGATCAAATCATGCAAGAAACACTATCTTCCTTCCTTTCTAGCTTACGAATCAATAAGGTCAATAGGTCAGCTAAGTCCTACAAGAAGGATGAGGCACATGGGTTGATAGTCTATTATCTTTCTACCACCTTGCAATGTCTTTACATGTTTGACCACATAACCTACTAACTACACCAACTTTCAAACTTAACTATGATGTCACATAGCTGTCAGCCTTGATTGTGACTATATTTCTTTTGAACTAGGCCCAAAAGGACACCTGGTGATTAGGTGCATTTCCACATTGTCTAAAATCCTCACAACTTTAAATTGTGGGAAAGTGTTGATCAGTGAACTCCACAAGATCAAGAATTGTGGAAGATCCCAGAAACATGTAACCAACAAATTCGTCATGCCAATACCTTTGACCAATGATATAACACCAGACTACCTCCATATGCCAATGTGTTCTAATATCTTGTCTTCCATGTCCATTGCAGCCCAATGAAGAAGCTAAACCCATGAATCCACATGTCACATTGGCATTTCACCACATTGCACACTATTCTAACAAGAAATAGAGTGTAGGAAAGTGATGGCCAATGAAAATCTATCCATATGCCAACACACATCTACCATCTTAGCTAGAAATAGGATGACCCACAAAAAAGAAATAAGGCCCCACTTTGGACGTGTGTCACAAGGTTGCTTCCTTGTATCCATTGAACACTATACAATTCCAAAATGTGGGAAAGTGACTACCATAGATCTGTTGGAGATCTAATGGTGGATGAAATGTGTGGGGGCCAAAAAATAAACTTGGGAAAATATGGAAATAAATAAGGTTTTAATTCCATTTATTTTTTATTTCTACTAGAATTTGAATATTTAAATATGGAAAGTGACTGTTAGGTGGGATTTGGCATCAAAATTCAAATTTTTGGTAGAAGGGCATTTTTGGTTAATAATTCTAGTGATTCAGAGGGGATGCAAGCCTGCTATGTATAAGACTAGTGGCCTGAAGAATCTATTGGGCTACAAAGTCATAAAAAATGTGGATCTTGTGCATTATGAAACCCTAACCCTAGCTTTATGACAACATAAACACTAAAAATCCTACCTCTAACTAGAAAGAAAGAAATCTACAACTTCAAAAACTTGATATCTCACAAAGAGAAAACCTATTCTTGTCACTTCTTGGAGAGTAGAAAGAAAAAAGGAAACTACTTTACTATGTACATGGTTTACATATATGCAAGGTTAAACAAACCCATTGACTGGTTTATTGAAGTAGCTCCCTTTCTTACTAGTTGATTTCTTTTCCCATACATGAGGGTAGCTGAAAATGATGACAAGCATAACAAATATGCTACTACATGGAACACCTCCTTCCTATTGTTGAAATAAATGAATCTTTTTAGCATTGGGGTATTACCTTGTGGAGCAAAACATCCTTTCTCTTATTTTTGATCTTCATCCTCATGCTCAAGTGTAAGCATGATAGGGAGAAACTTGCTGATTTTTTGCAGAGGTCATACCTTATGGGGCATCCTCTTGACTGTATGAGGCTAAAGGCATCATCCTTGACTACTTTATTTTTCTCTACAATAGTAGTATCTTTTTGGTTTCAAAGTGGCTCCACCTTCTACAAAGAAAAAATCTCCACATCTTGCTCATGATCATCATGAATCACCTCCTTGGGAACTGCTTGTATGGTGTGACTTACCACTTGTTTTTGTAGTGGAACATGTTCCTCATATATAGGAGATGATGATTCAATATCTATGGAAGAGCAGATCAAACTCATCAAAAAGGTCATCCTCATCACCAATCTCCTCCATCATAGTTGTGATGACATCATGTAGGTTAGCATATTCCTCCTCAAGGATAAGGCTCTCTTCTCCATCCACCATATCATGGAGGATAGTATGCTGCAACAAATGGTTCTCATCTTGCACAACTTTCAATAGATCCTCATCTTTTTTCAAAAGCTCAAAAGCCATGACCTATCCCTCAAAGGGAGGAACAAACTTTTCTTTTTTTCTTCCTCAAAAAAGGAGGGAAGCTCTTTAAATAGGAGGATTGGATCTTCCTCCTTGTTCTCCCCATCAGGTTGTAATTCCTTCCATGGAAGATTTGTGTGTCTTTGCTTCACTCTCCCAAAAATCCTTGTTTAAACCATCAAGAGTCCATACAACTGGTCCATCTTGAAATAGGGAAACAGTGATAGGTCTCAAGGGTTCATGACTAACCCAAATTTCTTTTACAAGGGGTGGAGGGGCTACAATGGCAAGCTCTTGTGAGGGAGGGGGCTTCTTAAATCTTGGGATGACATATTTGGGAGAAGGGGAGGCATCTACTTCCTTGGCTTGAAAATGAGTTGACTAGAGCCTCATTTCCTCCTCTCTTATGACAACAAGTTACCTTGCAAGATTCTCCTCAAAATGTCTTTGTCTCTCCCTCTCTTCTTCTTCTTGTTGGAGATAGGCTTGGTAGGCCATCCCTTCTTGTTGTCTTTCTATATCTTGTTACCTTGTAATCTCATCAAGTATCCTGGTTTATCATTTTCTTATGGCCTTCATCTACTTTCCTATCCCATGCATCCATCTTCCTTTGGGATTCCAACAACATATCTTTAAGTTCTTCAAATAAGGATGTTTGGACTAATGGAGTAGGGGTAGGGGGAGGGTAACAATTTTGAGTAGAAGGACTATAAATAGTTCAGGGATGAGATTGAAATTGGCAATATAAGGGTGGAGGACTAAAATTTTCATGATATGGGGGGGATAGTGATTATTTATATGAAATGGATCCATGGTTAGATTTTCATAAAAGTTGCAATTTTATTGAAAACTTAAAGAAAATCACAAAGATCAAAGATAATCCTTACATACTAGCACTGTGTTTGTATGAAACCAAAAGATGTCCACTAGATTTGCCATTGTGTTTGATTGAATACCTCCAAAGCTTGATGACATTGAGAAAAACCCCCAAAGTCTTAGTGTATTAAGATCAACTAGCTAACTAGATGACTTATGCAGCTAAAGTTGATGAGTCCCACCAGGTGTGACAAAAATTGTTGTCACAAAAGTTTGCACCTTTCTCCAAAGTTTTTACCTAGGGACAACCTTTTGAAACATGGAAACAAGCTCCAAGCTATGGGACTTGAACTGTGAGGTTAAGTCCCTAGAGAAGGCTAGCTTCCTTTACTATTAGGGTGCACCTAACTACTCTTGGAGAAGAAAAGGAAGAAGGAATGCATAGAAAGAAAATCTACCTATTCTAACCTAAGGGGTAATGTACCAAAATAAAGTGTTCAAACCAATCTCTACACATACATGCAATTTTGAACCATCATGATACCAAAGATATATACATCGAGACTTGTTTTAATCTAACAATCACATGCAAATTAGAAAACCTAAATAAATGAAACAAGGAAGAAGAGAATTAACTTATATATCATTCATAGGCTAAAAGGAGCTATAGTCATGCAAGATTGTAGATATCTACAATACACCAATGAGAGGCAAATAGGTCTTGACCAATACATCAATGGTTGGAGGAGATAAAGTATAAGGTCATATAGGTTCAGAGGCAAAGGGAATTTACAATAAACTTAGAGAGCAATATCAAAGAAAATAGAGAAGAGTCAACCTTAACAAAATTTACAAAAATTGCCTTTATAGCTCAGGCATAATTGAGGTATTTTATGTCCTAAACCAAACTCAACCACTATTATTTAAGATTGCAAAGAGAAATCATATAGATTTTGAGAAAAAATTGATCTTGGCATAGATTTAGATGTGAGAAAATCAAATATTTTGCACAAAAATAGAGCTCTAAGAAGATAGAAATGTTGCTATTAAGTTGCAATTCACAAGATGGATGGATAACCCAAGTAATGGAGAGATGTCCTTCATTTTTTCTAGGCCTATAATAACTCTAGAGTTTTTAAAATTTATCATAAAGAATAGATCATGCAAGAAACCCTATCTTCCTTCCTTTTTGGCTTACAAATTAGTAAGGTCAAAAGGTCAACTGAGTCCTACAACCAAGATGAGCTATGTGGGCCAATATTCTTTTATCTTTCTACCATCCTACAATGTCTTCATGCATTTGACCATATAACCTACTAACTACACCAACTTTTCAACTTAACCACGATGTCACATAACTATCAGCCTTAACTGTGATTGGCTTTCTTTTGAACTAGTTCCATGAGGACATGTGGCAATCAGGCACATTCCCACATTGTCTAAAATCCTCACAGCTTCAAAATGTGGGAAAGCACTAATCGTTGATCTCAACAACATCAATGATTGTAAAAGATCCCAAAAACACACGACCAACAAACTATCCATGCCAATACCTTTGACCAATGACATAACACCAAACTACCTCCATATGCCAAAATGTTCTAACATCTTGTCCACCATGTCTGCATTGACCCACTGAAGAAGATAGACCCATTAATCCACATGTCACATTGTCGCTTCCCCGCATTCATAATATTCTGACAAGAAATATAATGCAAGAAAGTGATGGCCAATGAGAATCCATCCATATGCCAATGCACATCTACTACCTCAGTTGGGAATAGGATAGCCCATAGACAAGAAATAGGACCCCACCTTGGACATGTGTCACAAGGTCACTCCCTTGCATCTATTAAATACTGGGCAATTCTAAATTGTGAGAAAGTGACTACCGTAGATCTGTGAGAGATTTGATGTTGGATGAAATGTGTGGAGGCTAGAAAATAAACTTAGGAAAATATGGAAATACATAAGGTTTTAATTCCATTTATTTCATATTTCCATTGGTATTTGAATATTTAAGCATGGAAAGTGACCATTAGGTGGGCTTTGGCATCAAAATCCAATTTCTGGGTAGGAGGGCATTTTTGGTTCACAAGGTTTAAATGAATATTACCAACAAAATTAGATATTTAACTTGAACATTTTTTTATAGAAGCTATAATAAAAAAATATATTTTAGGAAAGATCCTATAAAACAATGGTAACTTGTGAGCCTCTCATGTTGGAGGTCTTGGGTTTGAATCTATTCAAAATTAACACAAATAATTAATTAACACATGGGCTCATTCTTTCTATAATCAATATAGTGTTGGATATCCATTTTTGGTGATAGACTATTAGATAGCTCATATTGAATAACATCATCAAATTCCTCTAGTATCTTTACTACATTAGGCAGTACTAAGCTCTCAAGTTCCCCTACCAATGCATAACAATAAATTGTGACCTACATTTCTTTAACAACATCCTTTGTGGACAACACGGTCTCACACTTCCTTTCATTCTAAGTGGCAAGAGAGTCACTTTAGAACCATCCTTTTAGAAGGTATAAGTATTTTTCTTTCCATCATGTATAATATTCTTGTCATATTTCTATGATCTTCCCAATAAAATGTGACATGAATCCATAAGAATACCATCACACCATATTGCATCAATATATATTATTCCTATAGTAAACCTAACCAAACATTTTTATCAATAATGACTTTAGTGCTTTTCTTAAACCATGCAATATAATAAGGACGATGATATTTCTTAGATTGAAAATTTGTTTTCTTTGTCAATTCTCTATATACCACATTCTCACAACTGCCCCCATCAATAATAATGATACAAGGCTAGGCTAAAAAAGGATGAAATCCCAAGGTAACCTTGCTAAGAGTTACACATGAAAGATTTACTCAAATAAATAACAAGGAAGCAGGAGGTTGCAAAAATTCAATAGGTGTAATTATTATAATTTTCCCTCTTACACCAAAAGAACAATTTATTAATGCCAAATAGAACTACTCAACTCATAGTACATAGGATGTAGTTAAGCCCCTCTCATGAATCCCAAAGGAAGTATTGAACATTTTGCAAACAATCCCCTGAGTGTTACCCAAGATTCTAAGGATTCAAACCTATGTCTAACCTCTAATACCACTTGTTAGAATGGGGTTGGCATTGCACCAAAAGATCAATTTTTTAATTCCCAATACAACCACTCAACCCATAGTACACATGAGGTGGTTAAGCCCTTGTCACAAAACTCAAGGGGAGCACCCAATATTTTGCCAAAACTTGCATCACAAAATAAAATGAGGCATAATATAAAATTAAGAAAAGGAGAGAAAGTAATGAAAATAGAAGGAAAAATAAAATAAAATTATATTTCATTTACCAAGGTTCATAGGTACCATAAAGAGAAAGAATTAAAAAGGGAAAAAGTAAAATATGTATTTATATTATTTCATATATCAAGGTGCACAAGTGGCATTTTAGAAGTTTTTGGAAAGTTTCTTCATGTCTAAGTTCTCATTTTGAAATATCTCTCATATTGTAAGAAGTTGGAATTCTCTCATTTTAGGGAATTTTTAAGGAATTTCAAGTATTAATTTATGCTTTTATAATAATTTTATCTCCTCTTTATCTCCATGTTCTTATGTCTTTGGTTAAAACCCTTCATTAGATAGTCTTCAAGTGAAGAAAAGATTGTACTTATTTAGATCTTTGTAGGAAAAGGAGTAGTTATTCCTAGATCATTGTATTTATTTAGTCTTAATAGGTTCCCAAGGAAAATTCCTTAACTAGGTCACTTCTAATAGGTTGAGAATGATCCTATCAAGTTTGATGTTTAAATCCCTTAACTATGTGGCACTTTAAATAGGTTATTAAATCCCTTAATCAAGATAATTTGAATATGGTAAATCCCCTAACATGTCTACGGTAGCATGAATGTTGATGATACTACATTGGGGGAGTATGCTAAGAATTTGAGAGTATTGATATGTTGCATTCATGAATGCATTTGTCATTGATATCAACATAGTAGTAATTATATAAAGGCTAAAAGAATAGCAGTCATTAATCTTATGATGAATAGAAGCTGATGAAGTTTTAGATGATGTTTGGTGGAGGACATGTTCCTGAGGTTTTCTTGATGACATGGTTAAGAGGACTAAGTCTGAGTCAATGGTGTACAGAAGTTACACTTGATTTACTAGAAGCAGTGCAAAAACAAAGCATTAGAAAATAGATTTTTGATGATCTATCACTATCTTTCATCTGAAATGTAATGAATAAATGTGTACTCACATAGTGATAGAGGATAGATTTATGATGACACCAATGTGTGCACAAGATGTGGCTTTACACATGTGAAGTTTTGTATAGATTGTGAGCTAATAGTGTTTTTGTAATTGAAAATTAATTATTTATCTTATTTTAATTAATTGGGAAAGCCTTAAGTCTAACTAAAGGAATTATTATGAAGATAAGGTATAATGGAAAGTTTTTTTCCTTATTTGTAGTGTATCTTGATTTATAGGATCAAGTGAAATGAGAAATTTCAGTGCACAGTATGAGAAGGAGTAGAATGCTTGTTAAATGCGTGTAAGCAATCCAAGGGATCATTGGATGCACAATATGAGATCTAGTTACAAGATCTAAAGGAGAATAAGTCCAGTTGATAGGAAAGAGATAGAGGAAGAAGTACATTTTAGTTTTATTATTCTACAAGGAATAATATAGAGATCATTTGGATAGTGGGTTATTTGATCTTAACCTTGAAGCTTCTTTGGGTAGTGGGTCCAACTATCTTCCACAACTCCTAATAGAGTTGGAATCTTTGAATAGGGATTTAATGTCTCCTAATAGGGACTCTTATGTACTGAATGTTGTAAAAAACTCCTAATAGGGTCTATCCTCATATTAGTATATCATCTTGTGGGTACCATCCTCACTGAGATTTTCCCTCTGATCAAGGGTTCCCCTAGTTAACATATTTGGTGTTAATTTTGTATGAGTATCCTGTGTTTTTAGTTAACATTACTCATATGGTTAATATTATTTAAAGTTCATGATTACTATAATATTTCTATAATTGATTCACCCCCCAACCTCTCAGTTATATCAGCACTAGGTCCTTCAAGATAAGGCTTAACAACTTTGGGAGATCAATGGCGAATATGTTTAGGAAGGATAATCCAATATCCAATGGTGCTAAATATGATAGTTGGAAGGAAAATATGAAGACTCATCTACTATGCATGGGTCTAGGATTTTGGATTTTGATGAAAACTAAGAAGGCAATTTTTGAAGAATCAAAGTTAAAGAAATACAGTGAGGGAGAAAGAGATCTATTCATGTGTAACATGAGAGCCAAAGAAGCTCTACTACCATCTCTTCTAGAGAATGAATAAAATTAGGTAAATACATTTCAAACTTCTTATGAAACTTGGAAAGCATTAGAAGTTACTTTTGAAGGTGATAACCATCCAAAAAGAATGAGATTGCAAAATTGGATTTGTACATTTCAAGATGCTAACATGATGGAAGATGAATTTATAAGAATTTATGTTGATAGAATATTAGAAATTTTTTCTTGGATTTTGTCTCTTGGTGGAACGAAACAAGATGATGAGGTTATATGGAAGATCTTGAAAATTTTAACACCACCATTCATGTAGACAACTTAGATGATTCAACTAGTAATTCCTTGCACCCAAGATTTCACAAAGGAAGCATTTCTTAGAAGGCTAGAGTTTGTAGAAGCAAAATTGAGATAGCCTAGAAAACTAGCTAGAGTTGAGATAGCTTTTAGTTCTCTAAACATTCGACCTAATCTATAAATAAGTGCAAGCATAAGAGGAGACTTTTCCAGTAGTAGCATATCTAAAGAAATAAGAATATTGAACAAGGAATAGCCCTTCTAGTAAGAAGAGAGAAAGATGGTAATAAAATATTTAAATGTTGGACTTGTGATGAATATGGTCATTATGCATCTAAATGTCCTAAAAGAGAGAAAAAATTAGAGGAAAATTTAATCCTAGAAGAGATAATGATAGAAATTGTTTATATGCTAATGAGAACAAAGAATTTTATGAAAAAGATTAGAGTGAAAGTGGTGATGAATTAAGATTTGTGGCTATCAAGGAAGTTGATCTAGATAGAGAAATTAGAGAAGAGAGAGCTCTAATTACCCAAGTTGAGAAGAAATCAGATTGAACAATTGATAGTAGATATTCACAACATATGTATGGTGATATGAACAAATTTGTCAAATTCAAAAATCATGATGGAGGTATTGTTGGAATTAGTAACAATGAAACCTATCATATTAGGCATAGATTTTGATGTTTTTACTTCTATAAGTAATGTAGAACACATAAATTGAGGTTTAAAGTTTTAAGATAAGTACCCTTTTATCCCTCTTTGTAAATTCAACATATCATTTATGCACTTTTATTTCTCAGATCTATGAATTAACTAGTTTAGATCTCAAGGAAAAGTGATATTCTTTCCATACCTTCATATTGTTGGATCTTAGTTGGCATTGTTGCTCCTTTCTCCATTGGATTGCATTTTCCTACTAATATTTAATACCTTTGAGGGTTGGATTGAAAGAACCTCTTTCCTTGGACTCCATCCCTTTTGAGGTTTGTGTGGTGATGTGATGAACTTAGGGTTAGTAGTTGTGATTCATATTTCCCTTGACACTTTTTTGGTGATTCACATTTCCCTTGTTATATTAGAGACCTCTATGTATCTCATGCCTAGTATGTTTAATTATAACTTTCTCTTAGGAAGATCTTGTCTGCATGTTATGCATGTTATTCCTTCTACACTTCATCAAAAGGTATGTTTTGTTCACAAAAATATCATATATACTTTGCATGTGGATGATGAACCTAATCCTTGCTTGAATGCAAAATATGCTCTAACCTCTTATATGCAAGATTTTGTGAAAACTAAAACTAAGGAAGAATCATCTAGAATTGAAAACCCTTCTCCTTTTTAGGATGATTAGGTTAGTCTAGATTTTGATCCTACATTTGTTGGAGAATATAAGGTATTAGATTTATCCATCACAAAGAAACACCATGAACCTAATAAGAATACATCTTCTCTACTTATGGGTGAATTGAAAAATATATCTATTTGTTCTTTTAGTGAAGAGATTATAGAAACTATTAAACCCAAATATTATAAATATAGACTTATAAGGCACCACTGACTCTTAAAAATGTGGATGATCATTATGGTATTTGATATACTTTATTGAAGAAATATGGATTTAATTGTAAAAGGTTGTGGAAAATATTAACAAGGCATATGAGTCCCTATGGATAGTTTCTTTCTTGAAAATACACATGGATTAAGATTTAATCCTTATAAACAACTTTCATCAATCCCTTTACATGTTAATCACATTTACAGTGGATCTCTTAAGTTGATTAACCTTGATCTATTGGATTTTGAGAAAAATACTAAATGGACTTCTTTCTTGGTGATGAAGATTTGATGGACTTTCTAGGAGTTTATGACAATCTTCCTTCTTTTCATCACAAAAAGAGAAGGTCATATTGTTTTAAAAATGATGGTTATTTTAGAGAAGATACAAATTACAAAAATACATATGATGAGAACTTTCCTCTTCATAATCCTATGAAAAATATTTCTCTAATAATAGAAACCATTGATGTTTAGATGGACTCTCTAGATTCTAAAAAAGTGATTAAAATTGGACAACACTTGACTTATGGTGAACAAAAATAATTGAGTGTCTTAGACTAATATGCATGGAAATGATCCTAAGATTGTGACACATAACATTCTTATTCAACTTAATGCTAAACCAATTAAACAAAAAATTTAAAAGATGACTCCAAGTATTGCTCTCATTGATAATATCAAGATTGAAAAACTACCCAATGTTGGTTTTATTTCTATTGACTATTCTCCTTAGATATCGAACATTGTTATTATCTCTAAGGGAGAAAGTAAGATTTTTATGTGCACTAACTTTTGGGATTTGAAAAAAAAATTCTGAATGATGATTTCCCCTTTCCTAACATTGACATGATAGTGGATTCAACTATTGGAAACACATTGTTATTTGTTATGGATGGATTCTCTAGTTATTATTAGATTTTTATTCCTCTTGAAGATCAATACAAGACCACATTTATAACATGTTGGGGAACCTATTATTGGGTTGTGATGCCTTTTGGATTTAAGAATGTGGGTGAAACCAATCAATTTTCTATGACTTTGATATTCTATGACTACATACATAAGATCCTTGAAGATTATGTCGATGACATTCTTGCTAAATTGATAATCTGTGTCAAACATGTGGTTATCTTATGAACATTTTTTGAACAAATAAGAAGTTATAAAAAGAAATTGAATCCTCGTAATTTTTATTTTAGGTTTGATACTTGAAAACTACTAGGATTATAATCTTTAATTGGGATATCAAAGTTGATAATGAAAACATAGAGGCTATTGTTAATATGCCTCCACTAGGAAATATATCACAACTTCACAATTTATAAGGAAAGATACAAGTTGTTTGAAGATGTCTTTCAAATATGGATGATAGAACTCTTTCATTCTCATACTTCTTAAGAAAGTCTCTATTTTCTCTTCGAATGATGAATGTCAACAAAAATTTCAACAATTTAAGCATTATATCACTAATCGTCCTATATTGAAGCCTACACAACCTAATAAGCCTTTTTATCTATACACATCAGCTTCTTCTAATGTGTTAATTGTAGTTGTTATTTAGCAGAATGGTCATGTTAAAGAAAATTTGGTCTATTACATTAGCCATACCTTGATTAATTGTGAAATGTGATATACAAAAAATTAGAAATAATGTCTAGACTTATTTTTTCATGTCAAAATTTTTGACATTAGCTCCTTAGTGCAGAAGTCAATGTGATGGTAAAACTTGATCCTTTAAAGCATTTTTTTTGAGATGGACTTATTTGGAAGATTAATAAATTGGGCTATTCTTTTAACAAATTTGATTTGAAGTTTGTATCTCACAAATCCAAGAAAGGAAGAGCCTTAACTCCTCATTTAGTAGAGTCCTCTTCTTCACATCCAATTATTACTCTAATTGATTTCCCTGATGTAGAACTATTATCTATGGATAAGGATGAATCTTGTGAAATGTAATTTTATTGTTCTAGATGTAAAACTAGATCTAGGGAAGGTGTGATACTTGTTCCAGCTTCTAAGAAGTCAATTCCTCTTTTGTATAAATTAATATTCTCATTTACAAATAATATTGTGGAATATGAAACCCTTATTATTGGACTACCAAAAGCTTTATCCCTTCAAATTATGAAATTGCATATGTTTGGTATTCTCAATTGATTATGCAATAAATAAAGTGGTCTATATCAAGCTAAGAATGATAACATTGTTGAATAAGATGGATCATTGTTTGCAAATGTACTAATATGGTCATTGTCATTGATAAGTTCCAAATGCATATTTGAATCTCAAATAAATAAGAGAGGAGGAGGCATGTCTCATAAAGAGACATGTCTCTAAGGTGTAATCATCATTTTATAATATTGTATTAACATAAATAATAATAACATATAACAATATGTATATATATATAATATCATATACATAATATAATATATATGTATAACATTATATGTATAATATAATTTTTTAATATAAAATAATATTATTTAATATAAAATGATGATTTACCAATAACAACAATGTATCTCAGGTTGAATTAATTTGATTGAAGCTACTACTTGAACACTTCCTCTTACTTAGGGAGGATTGATATAGGACACATTATGCTCTTGAATATATGAAGAGATATCATCTCAGTATGATATTTGTAGAATGAAATATTTAAGGATATCAGCATAAATTCATCAACACACACACACACACACACACAAACATATTAACATATATTGCATTCAATTAACTTTGAGGCTAAATTTCTCAACAATTCCTCTTTGGTAAAGAGAGAATTAAAGAAATTATAATACAAGATTTGAACACCACCTTAGGTGTGGCATATGATAGATTTAAGTTATGGTATCTAGAAAGATCCAAACTGAAGAACCATAACAAATTGATTTTCATGGTATCCAGAAAAATCCAACCCAAAGAGCTATGATGAGTTAATTATCAAGGTGTCCAACAAAATCTAGCCTAAAGAACCATGATAGCACTTTCTCCTAGATATCCAAAATATTTTGGTGCTATAGGTTAATGTAGCATATCTAGGAGATAATTCAAACTATAGATAAGGTTGTCACCTTACAATAGTTACCTTCTATATGAAATGTTCATTATCATAACTTTTGGCACTCCAGGACAACAAATTAGTGTAGTCTATTATGATAATAGGTCTAGCTATTGATAAGATCATCACCTTTCAATAGCTCCCCTCTAAATATATAAATCAATAAAGGTCATCACCTTCATGACATAATCACAACACAATAATGTAGTAACTCACATGTTATCCACCATGAACCAAATTAGAGGGTGGACCCGCCATAGTTGCTACTAGAGGATGGAATAAAGGTTTTCACATAAGACTTCTCTCTCATAGAGGAGAGAACATCCAAAAGGATTGCATCTCAAAATTTCTCCCTTTGAACATCAATCTTGGGAAGTCAGGTCCTCTAGTTACTTCCTCAAAAGTTTTCTTCACCCAAGGATGTTTGTCAAACTCCCTCTAAATCTGATATCAATCTCCCAACTTTCTAGTTATAAGTCATCATTTTCTCATGATGTACATAGGGGTAGTCCCATAAAAATCATGATGTTACACACATATATTTCTAGACCCCCTCTTAACGTAGAAGGATACTCATAATATCAAAGATATTTTCTTCAATAACTTTACTTTATGCAACCTAATCACAACTTCTTTGAAGCTACTATTATAAGATTCCTAATATACCATTCTTCTTTTCTATAAGTTCAAATTTAGATGCAAAGGAAATGGTCAAGGAAAAATAACTGATATAACACATATGAAACTACAAATGAGAGAAAGACTATAATGAACAGATAAATATAATGGTTTGGGTGGGAAAGGAACATTGGTTATTATTTCCCCCCACAATGTAAATTGCTAATGTTATACAACTACATCATATCACATATGCCATTCTTCGTTCTATTGTAGATGACATCTCCAATTTTGAAGGAATCTTCCGCATCACAATTTTAATCATTGATGATTTAGGACTTAACAACCTTTCAATTAGTGTATAATGTGAACACATATAATATCTTCATGCAGATGTTGGATACCCTTATTTACTATCTTATTGTTGTATGATGCCATTCATGGTAAAGTTTGATGTTGTTATCTTTCATAGATACTATCAAATGGTTTGAACCTTTTATTGTGATCTCTGATGTCTATTTTATCTTTCTAATTCAATACCTTCTTTTTGGAGTAGTACTTGATTCTCATCCCATTGTTGGTTATTAACTCCAAACTCTCTTTCTTTGACCATTATGATGTGATAAATGATAGTCTTCAGACTTCAATATTTTAATTTGTACAACCATACCCCATATAAAATTTTAGCACCATATCAACATTTCAATGTCATTCAATTTTCCAACATGGAAAATCATCACTTGACATTAGATGAGTTAAAAATGATTCCTCTCAATTCAAGAGTCATAGCTTCACATTAGTGGTATAGATGAGTCTTCCTCTATATGGCATAAAATGGTGTAGTTTTGTATCTTGGTGATTCTTTTTATTCTATTATTTTTTAATGATTTAATGTTTCCATCCCTCTTAATGATGTAGGAAGTTCTAAAGTAACTAAGGCCAAGAGGCTACCCAAACCACCATGCAAGAGTTAACACAACAAAAGTAAACACAAAAGAGAATAGCACCATAAAGAGAGAGAGAGAGAGAGAGAGAACAATATTCTTTATTGATTCATAAAAGTATCATCATACATGCCTATATATAAGGCCTTTTGGGTTATGGATAGATACAGATACATTCATGATCTACAATCCAACTTCAAATTTGCACTTTCTATTTCTACTCTCCAATCATCTCTAAAAACTGCTCTAGCTCTAAGCCTAAACACTCTAATTATACTAGCCAAAATGGCTTATAGATCATTCTAGAACATAAAGAATCCACAAGATTTCTCTCAAAAAATATTAAATACCCATCATGAAAATAAACCTAACATTAAATACTTGAAGAGCCATAAGTCAGCCTACATCAACAATTAAATGTCTAGAAATTGAGGTCTAAGAAAAATCATGATATCTCCTAGCTGTGATTGAATTAGAACTCATGCTTCAAATAATGGGGATTATTTTAGGTCCTCTCTAACCATTTAAGTTAAAAAAGGCTGGTTCACCAAGGATAAGTGTGCATCCATCACAAAATTCAAGCACAGAAAATTGTCATGTAGAACTACCTAAAATTGATACTGTAGGAGAATTTCCATATCCCACAACTTTTGAAGAATTAGAACTTTTGTATTTGATAAAAGGAATTAATATAGGCCCTATTTAATCCCTAAAAGGAGCATCATCTCATTTATTGTGAAAAATTAGTTACACGATCTGTAACAGGCACCCAAAAACTAGAAAAAAATAGTTTCAGCAATATGGTAAAAATTGAAAACATCCAGGATAGTAGTGCAACCTAGGATGCTCCTACATCAAACAACCATGGTTGGAAGAAATGATTCTCATGAATCATTGAGATGTCACAAACTGAACTAAATCCAAATTAGATTGAGAAATCCATGAAGCATCTTCCATAGGTCTATTCTTTCACTTCACCTTGTGCTCTTATGAATTCTCTGATCTAATATCTATTCAACTTATTCAATCCACTTCTTAGGATAGTCCTCTTATACAATAAATTCATCATTTGACTCATGATACTCATATAAATTAGCAAAATTGAATATAGGAGATATATCCATGTCATCAGGTAACTCAATTTCATAGGCATTTCCACTATCAAACTTCTTCAAGATCTTACAAGGTCCACACTTCTTCACCTTTAGCTTACTAAATGTTCCAACTAGAAATATTCCTTTCATTAGATGACACATCACCTCATCATGAACTTGAAAATGATGATGTCTCCTAGACTGATCAATATTTTCTTTATACTTTCGATTACTTTGTTCTATCCTTAACTTTACTTCCTTATGCAAAGACTCCATAAAATTAACAAATTCTTCTCTTGCAACACTTCTCTTTTCTTCACTAGTAAAATTCCTCAAATTTGATACTCCTCTAGGTTTCATTCCAATAACAATCTCAAAAGGTGTCTTCCCTATACTTCTATTTAAAGAATTGTTATATGCAAATTCAACTTGTGCTAATACCATCTCCCAATTACTCGGCTTATTCCCAACTAAATGTCTCAGTAAATTACCCAAGCTTCTATTCACAACCTTTTTTTTCTCATCTATCTATAGATGGAATGTAGAGCTAAACTTCAACTTAGTACCCATCTTCTTCCACAAAATCCTCTAAAAATAACCAACAAACTTACTATCTCTATTAGAAATAATACTTCTTGGTAGTCCATGCAATCTCATAATTTCTTTAAAGAAAAGTTCAGCAACATGCTCAGCATTTGATGTCTTCTTACATGGTAAGAAATGATACATCTTAGAAAATCTATCCACTACAAAAAATATGGAATCATACCCCTTTACTATCTTAGGTAATCCAAGCACAAAATTCTTACTGATGTCACTCCAAGGTTTCTCAAGAATAGTAATATGTGTATACAAACAAGTATTTTGACTCACTCCTTTTGCAACTTGACAAACTCCAAAAATCTTTACAAATTTTTGAACATCCTTATACATTTTTGGCCAATAGTACTTCTCTTTCAACAAACTCAATGTCTTATCAATTCCAAAATGTCCAGCCAATCCACCACTATGCTTTTCCTTAATCAGATTCAACCTCATAGAACTTCTAGGAATACACAATTGAATACCTTTGAACAAAATACCTTCTTGAATGAAATACACATCTTAATTACTTATGTGAGTTGTTAAAATTTGTTCTTTGCACTCTCTCCATGCCTTCGAAAAATAAGGATCAGCATAATACAACTCTTTCATTTTATTAATAGGTTTACCTTCTTGACTCAATATAGCTGCTATTGCATTACTAGTTGCATCAAATTCAACTCAAAATACTTTTTTGAAATTAGAAAAATCCAATATAAGTAATTTAGCAACCTTTTGTTTCAAAGTCTCAAAACTCTTATTAGCTCCATGTGTCCACTTAAATTCCTTTTTATCTCCCATCATTGTTTACAAACAAAGCTAAAATTCTTAATAAATTTTCTTTAAAAACTACCCAAATCATGAAATGATCTTACCTCACCCACATTCTTAGGTGTAGGCCACTCCAAAATTAATTTAATCTTCTCAGGATCCATCTTCAATCCATTAGTTGAAATCATAAATCCCAAATACACAATCTCTTTTTGCATAAAAGAACACCTTTTTAGATTAATCAACAACTTTTCTTCTTTCAACCTCTACAATACTTGTCTCATATGATTAAGATGTTCTTCCTTGGTCTTACTAAATATCAGAATGCCATCCAAATGAAAAATCTCAAAATTACTCAAGAATCTTTTCAAAACTTCATTCATCTACCTCATGAAAGTACTAGTTGCATTAGTTAAACCAAAAATCATAACCAACCATTCATACAAACCATCTTTTGTCTTGAAAGTAGTCTTCCATTCATTACCTTCTTTGATTCTGATCTAATGATAGCCGCTCTCCAAATCAATCTTGGCAAAAATACTTTGCTCCACTCAAACAATCCATTACCTCATCCATCCTCAGGATAGGAAACCTATATTTCACTATGATTTTGTTAATAGCTCTAGAATCAGTACACATTCTCCATTCTCCATTCTTTTTAGGTGCTAATACAATAGATCAATCAAAGTTTTTTGCAACAACTCATGCACTTGTCTATTAAGTTCTTCATTCTCTATAAGTGTCAATCTATATGGTGCTTTGTTTAGCAATCTAGCACCAGGAATCAGATCCATACAATGACTTATACTTCTTACTTGAGGTAAACCATTAGGAATATCATTAGCAACATTATCTTTATACTCATTCAACAATTCTACAATTTCTACTATCACTCTATCATTACCAACTTCTACTACTTGGTCATTACTACCAACACTCGATCCTCTAGGAGCTATAGCAAAACAAACTTGATTCTTCTTTACTTCCTTTTCAAATTGCTTTACACTAACCATGCAAACTTTTATTCTAGTACAACTAACCTCATCTGGACTTTCAATCAAAGGCAGCAATATTTATTTGTTCCCATTTACCCAAAGAGTATATTGATTAAATCTTCCATCATGTATAGCATATCTATCATATTTCCAAGGTCTACCAAATAAAATATGACAACAATCCATGGGTATAATATCACACAAAACTTCACCAAACTAATGTCCAATTTTGAACTTCATAATACATTTCTTAATTACCAATATCTTATGTTGATCTTTGATCCATGAAACATGATAAGGCTTGGGATGTTTTAGCCTCTACAATTGTAGTTTTGTAACCAGCTCTTTTGATACCAAATTTTTAGAGCTTTCACTATCAATGATCACCTTGCAACATTTTCCATCCATCTTACATCTAGTCTTGAAAAGACTTCTTCTAAGGATAGGTTCCTCATCACTTCCCTTATTACATAAGGTTCTTCTCACCATCAAATTTTCTCTAGCCTCACATCCACTTGGTGAACTCTCAATGTCTCCTTAAATCACAACATTTCTATTATTTTGCCCACTTTTAGAAGACCTACATTCAAAATATCTATGTCTTTTACCACATCTAAAACAATTACCACAAAAACTACCTCTAGGATAAAAACTACCTCTTCCTCAGTAAGATCCAATACCTCCTCGGTATGAACTACCACCTTTCCACTCAATCTTATCTTTGACATCATTCTTCCTTTTAGATTTTCCTTTATTACGTGAAGAACTATTAGATCTACCTCTACCTCTCTTAAATATAATACCTCTACCTCTTTTTCTTTGTTCATCCTTCTTTGTCAAGATCTCCTTAGCTTTCAAGGCATATTTATATGCCTCTTCTACACTTTCAAACTTCACAAAACTTATCTAATCTTGGATTCTAGGTCTCAATCCATTTGTGTACTTGGAAATTTTCTCAACATCATCCTCCACATGTCCATATCTAGCATCCAAACTATAGAGTTCCTCTATATACTCTTTTACTGTCATATCTTTTTGCCTTAGATTTTGCATCATTCTCAACAAGATAACTTGGTAATTAACATGAAGGAATATGTTCTTTACCTTGTTCACCATCTTTGGCCAAGCTGTAATCTTCTCCTTTCCTATCCTTTGTCTATTAGTTTGAAAATACTCCCACCACAGTAAATCATGACCTTTCAACTTAGTAACTACAATCTTCACCTTCTTATTATCAGGAGTGCTTTCATACTCAAAGAACTTCTCCATATCTGATATCCAATGTAACACAGCATTGGTATCCAATTTTCCATCATAAGAACAAATTCTATAGTAGGTTTCAAATGTGCTCTAGATAATACTCTCATTAATCTTTCCTCATCTTGATCTTCTTTAGGTTTTGGATTATGGTTTGGTGTTGTTGCTTCATTGGCACTTACATCATCAAGATGTGCTCCTCTCCTCTAGGCTATCTCCACAATATTTATGTTGGCTACAATTTGTCTTAATTGATCCAATATAGAATTATCAACACTTCCTCTACCATGAACTATCTTTACAAATCAAGTTCCTATAATATCACAACCCTCTACAAGTTATAGGTCAAATCCATAGATCTACAACCCTACAACCAATATTCAAAATAGGGTTTTGCATGATCCAATCACCACAAGGATGAATCAAGCTTTGATACCAACTAACACATGGAGGTTAGAAGTAAGTAAGGCCAATAGGCACAATTAGCTACCCAAACCACCATGACAGAGTTAACACAATGGAAGCAAACACAAAAGAGAAAATCATCAGAGAGAGAGAGAGAGAGAGAGAGAGAGAGAGAGAGAGAGAGAGAGAGAGAGAGAATAATATTCTTTATTTATTCATAAAAATATCATCATACATGCCTAGCTATAAGGCCTTCTGGCTTATGGCTAGGTACAAATACATTCATGATCTAAGATCTAGCTTCAAATTTGCACTTTCCAATTCTACTATCCAATCATCTCTATATACTATAGTAGCTCTAAGCCTAAACACTGTATTTATACTAGCCAAAATGACTTATACATCATTCCAAAACATAGAAAAGCCACAATTCAGCTCTAAAAAAAAATTAAATACCCATCATGGAAATAAACCTAACATTAAATACTTGAAGAGCCACAAGTTAGCTTGCATCAGCAACTAAACATCCAAAAATTGACATCCAAGAAAAATTATGATATCTCCTAGCTCTGATTGAATTAGAACTTGTGCTTCAAACTATGGGTATTATTTTATGTCATCTACAACCCTTTAAGTGAACAAATGCTAATTAACTAAAGATAAGTGTACATCCATCTTTAGATTCAAGCATAGAAAACTATCATGCAAAACTAATAAAAATTGATACCCTGGGAGAATCACCATATCTCCCAACTTATGAGGAATTAGAACCCATTCCTTTGATAGAAGGAATTACTCTAGGCCCTCTTCAATCCCTGAAAAGAGGATCTTCTCATTTAGAGACTAGCAAAACATAGTTTCAGTAGCAAGGTAAAACTAAAAATATTTAGGATAGTAGAGCAACCAAGGATGCTCTTGCATCACTTATGAATCAATGATTAATAGTTATATAGTAATCAAATTTATGCATAGATATAATTTCTTTTTAGTCACTCAATTCCTTTGATATTGTTTCTACTTGAGAGTTTCTTTTATAGCTTTGTTGCACTTTGAATATAGATTTTTCTTCTTTTCTTTGTGATGGAAAGGAAGATGAGTGAGTTTTAGATTGATAAAACTTTGATAAGCATCTTTTTGGTTTAATTGATTTGCATATTTCAATATTGCAATGGAACCAATATAAAGCACCCACATTCTCATTATTTATTAGAAAAATTTAGAGTTAATGATTTTGTTTGGTCACATCCATATCCATGTTTGTGATAACATATCCTCACGAATTGACTCTTCTTTGAAGTTGAATAACCAGATGGCATTCAACTTATTTTCATCCTTGTGCCCTCCAATAATGTCATGCTTCTTCACCATTTCTATGAGCATAGAGGACTACAATTCCTCTTGAATGACTAAAAGACTTTAAAATCAAGTGGAGAGGGGCATCATTAATGAATATATTGCTCCTAAAGGCTAATGCCATTAGAATAGTAGGTTAGCCCTGCATGCAAAGGGTAGATTAGCTTGCACAGTTAGTTGGTTATCTCCATGAGAAAATTGAAAGGCGACATCTTCTGTCCCCCTTTAGAATAGCTGTTGGGTGGGGATTGTAATGTCAACTTTTCTAATGCTTGCTTACCCACCCTAACCTCCCTTGCTGACCTACTTGTCTCCCATGTAGATACACTCCCCTACCCAAAGCTAACCAAGAAAGCCCCCTAGTATCTATAGGAAACCTATGCATTTTTCTGTATCCCATAGTTCTTCAAAGATTGAGTTCACATAGCCCTTAGTGATCTATATGTACCTCCATCACCAAAAGTAGTGAGATCTAGAGTTTGGCTCTTAAAGATGAAGGCCATTGACCATCTATCCTTGGAGCAATCATGAAGAGGTGTTTCTAATGTGTTGGTTAAAGCCCTCTATAATAATGGGCATACAATAGTAGGGACCAAGAAGGATGAGATCTCCTAGAATGTGTAATAGGTAATGTTAAGCATGCCACCTGCTTGGAAAATTTAACTTCTCTCTCGGTCAACTATCCACCCAGTGAAGTATTGAAATGAGAAGACTAAGCCCTACAATTCTATGGGTAGGGATTCTTGAGAAATAATATAGAGTTTATTAGACAACAATTCTCTTTTCTATAACAAATCTTATGAGAGAACTAGGTATATAAGGAGCCCAGTTGGATAAATCTAAAATGCCCTTTTCCATAGTAGAGGCAACTAGGGTAGAGGCATTAATAGGTGAGGTGGAGGTACTAGCAAAGGTAGAGGTACACATAGTAAAGATAGTCAATCCATTTCTCACCCTAGAAAGCCATCCTAATCCATAGCCAAAACTATGGAGCCCCCCAGGCACTAGAATTAGGAAAAGAAATTAACCCTACTATAACTATATTAATAGTCGAGGCCACCTGCCATACAAATGGGTGCCCCCTCACCCCCAAACTTTCTATAGTCTTGTATAGGTATGCCCCTATTCTATTATTGGTGATTGTAGGGGCTAGGGAAAATAAACATCTATCAAGCTCAGAACCAAAAAAAAAATAGCTCATCGAATGGTAGGGCCCTATTAGAAGAGTAGGGTATTCAGATGTGGGTTAACCTATTATTTTATTGTTTCTTTAGGCATGCCCTAATATTTTCCCTCAAGTGGCATATTATAGTTTGGTATCTTCTTCTATATAAGCAAGTTCCATAGGTGGTCTATATGAAGGTGAGGGGGATTATTTTCTCATGGGCATTACCTTCTATTGATTTTTTTTTAGGTTCTGCCACTATATACCTAGAAAAATAATATCAAAAATATCCTCCAAAGAACCCTTAGAATAGTAGGGCCTACCATTTTATAGGCATATTACATAGATATTATAAATAACCTATCCACACCCACGATAATATACCTCCCTTGCTAAGATAAGTCTAAATAGGTTTGTTTTTTGAAAAGAAGAAAATCTATTTGTAGCTATGTTGTATATAGATATTTGTATGAAGTGGGGGTAGGGCATCTCCACATTCTCCATTATATGAAACTGTATTAGGGCACTTCTACATGCACCACTATAGCTAGAACCATAGGTTTGCTCGGCTGGGGAAGGCCACCCTTTCTCATGATAATGAACTAATGAGAGCAATAAGGACTATAGTAAGTGGTGAGTGAATGCCCATTTTTTTATAGGCCTCATAGATTAGAATGGTTAGTTCATGTAGGAGTAGATAAAATCCAACTCCACATCTCACCAAGATCACCTTCATGTAAATAGCTTACTGAAGAGAAACCAAAGGAGCAAGAGCTTGAAGCAAACAATACAAGAGAAAATATTTCACAATAGGAAAATGAAATTTCTATGTGAATGGATGATTTTACAATGAGTGAGACCAAATATAAAGGCCTCGTGGAAGCTTGTAGAACAAGCTAGAAGGAGGTAGAAGATAAGGTTGACAATTAAGCACACTTCCACAAAAAGGTGGAACATGCTAGAAGGGAACAAACTCTCATATTGTCAACAACTAACTACTAAAACTATTAAATATATGCATTTACCTAAGTAAGCTTAAGTAATAGAATAAATAATTAATAATTATTTATTTATTTACTCTAACACCCCCCCTTAAGTGCAACTTAGGGGAATTCCTTAAGCTCACAAAACTAAGAGAAAATGTAGAATGGGTCCTAGCAACAAGGCCATGTTAAGTACCCATGTACAATGCAAAAAAATGCAACCTCTAAAAATGGGGAAAGAGGGAAAACCTCATGGGAAAAACCCTCCCCCAAAAAGAGGTAAGTACAAACATGTTGAAAAAATAAAGGAAAGAAGGAAGGAAGGCCTCAACAAGACCCCCCAATGATAACTTCCACCAGAAATGTTTCAAGAGACTCTCTCAAAACCATAAGTACAACTAGCCCCCCCCCCCCCCCCCCATGAGAATAGACACCAAAGCCCCCCTAGAATTATGGAGCTCCTATAGAAATGATCAAACCAATGAAACTCCAATGTGGAAGGAATAAGGGTACTTAAAAAGGGAACCCCTAAATGATAGGGGAAACTAGAAGGCCTTGTTGATGCCTAAAGGGAAAAGTATGAGGATCCAAAAATGGAATCCCTAAGGCAGGTGTGATAACATTGTCATGAATTTCCATTGTAGTATCCACAACAAGTGCACCTAGAGTCACAATTAATGAAGCTGGAGGATTAGGTAGAGCAAAAGAAGAATACTACAAAAGAGAAAAGCCCTCAACTAGATGTGGTGTGGAAGTCAAAACAGGGATCTCAAGAACAATACAAAGGTTCAAGTATCTTGATTACACCACATGATGCTCCTGTAAAAGAGAAGAAGTGGGCTCTGACAATGGAGATGGTGGACCAAAGTGTGAGAAGGTGTAGAGATGAGTGGAAGGATCAATGACCCCTGTAGCAATAAGACCTCCTATTACAATATCTCAAATGAAGACTAAATCGGTAGTGAACTCAACTATTGTCCCTGATCCACTATTTGCAATTTGAGAAATTGAGGGAAGGCTGGTAGAAAAAGATGGAACATATAATACATCATTGAATATACCATCTTGGATGCTAACTAAACCTTTCTCACAAACTATAGGGTAGTGTTATTCCCCATGCGAATATGAGGAGTGGGAGAAGCCTCAAGAGTAGAGAAGACATCATGAGAAGATGTCATATGGTGAGAAGCACCTGAATCCAACATCCAAGGAACCTTGGAAGGAGATGCAAAGGAAGCCTGTAATGCATGACCCTTTCCAAGATCTAGTGTAGATGTCAAAGATGTGGAAGAATATTGAAAGGTAGACCCCTATGAGGTAGAAGAGGATGGAGAAGAAACAATGTTCTTCTGAAGAAGAGCTTGCAAATCTACAATTTGTTTCTCATAGCCATCAAATCTCTTTTGAAAACAATGTGCCTCATCATGAGACCCTTTTCAACAATAGGAATAGGTAGGAATCTTAGTCTTCTCTTTCTCCTTCTTAGAAGATGATGAACTAGTAGAAGAGGGATCTGATATCTACTTTGACTTCTGCTCCTATGTATCCTTGACAAGAAATACCTATGACTGTGAACCTGAAAGTGAATCCATCTTATTGATCTTAGAATATTCACAAGTTAACTGATCACAAAATATGTTAAATGAAGGCATCCTATGTCTATCACCCAAGGTATCCATAGTGGAGTAGAAAGTAGAAGAGAAGATCTGATACTATCCCCTCAACTTTGAGAGTATCAAAAAGATACACTCATCATTTGTCTTGATTTTCCCACATCCCTGCAAAAGTGTACACAAAGATTTGAATTTCATCAAGAAGTCCTCAATGGTGGGAAAGTTGTCAAGTGTCAAAGAAGTCAACTCTGCATTAAGCTGAAGTGCCTCAAACTCATTCATTGTGAAAAACAAAGTCTAAAATTTGAGCCAATAAGCCCATGGAGTGGCCAAACCATCCAAGTGAAATAATAGACTATCTGAAATATTTAGTACAATCAATTACATGGCCTCATCTAGTTTATTCCTATGCTGAAGAACCTCAAAAGGTCATGTAAGAATAGGTTGATTCTCATCTAGACATGACCATAAGCCCCTTGACATTAGAAGCCTAGTCATTGTACCTTCCAGGTGTGATAGTTGTGTGGTGTGAGATAGGTTATAGATGGATCTGGGTAAAAGCACAGATCTGTGTCACCGTTTGTGATACCAAAACCTATTTTGGTCAAATCTCATTTCTCTATCAAAACTCAATTTTTTTCAAAAACTAAAAATGCCCTTTTATAGATCTCAGATTCAATATCATCATTATATAAATTTTTGATTGTTTTGATTAGTTATAGTATGTTATAATCTCAAAGTATTATAAGTCGATATTTCAACATTTCAGAAGATGCTCCCTCAAAAAAGGAAAAAAAATAGTAAATCATATCAAAAAAATTTAAAAATTATATTTATCTCTAGAGGAGAGAATCCTCTTCATGAATATGTAATTTTTTTTCAAGAAGGTATAGATTTGATAGGAAAGTTTTGACGGGAGGAAAAAATTGTTGGATTCTAATAAGGTCAAACTTGAGTACTTATAAAAAAGAAAATATACATCAAAAATAATTATTTCTTTCTTTGTGCACTAGCTATACATGTCATCTATAAGATATTTTCGAATCAGAACAAAAAAAGATGATTTGCATAAACTTGTTTGATGGGAACTACACCCTATATTTTTTATAGTTAAAAATGGGACTTCAAAATAAAATAAAATGAATAAGTTTTTACTCAAAAAAATTATAAAAATTATGGGCATAAAATTCATCCAATTCTACACATTTCATCAGTTTACATCATCTTCATATTTTAAACAATAATACCATTTTTTTTGTCACTAATGTTGAACTGTCACATTCTGATATCACGTTTCTTTATAAAAGGTGACACAGGTTTGTGCTTTTACCCATCTACCATTGAGAGAGAAGAAGATAGAAGTAGAAGGGTCTATTCTAAAGTAAATTACAAAAAAAAAATGCCCCCCCCCCCCCCATAATGTATAAATTGGGCACTCTTTACTTAGTGTGATTACAATAGCCAATTTAGGACCTATTTCTAAAAGTAGTATTTCTATCTATAGAACTTATAATCTAATTGCAGATCTAGAAAGTAGAAAAAAAATTATACTTTCTAAAAAAATAGAACCTAATTATGTGTCCAGATGAGCCCATACTAAGCATTTAAAGTGGAAAAAATTGAGAATTACGAGTTGTAGAAGAATTCAAGAATAGAGATCGCAAACCACCTACACCAATGTGTAGATCATGAAATCCTATCCCAAAACAAAAAAAATTGCTCAAAACAACAAGTCTATATGAGGGAGATATCATTGTTTGAAAATCACCTCTGTAGTTATTTTTTCTGAATCGCCATCATCGCACCTCCAAAAAATAAAGAAAAAAGCCCAAAAAATGTTAGATCTATTATGTCAAACCCTCTTTCTCCAAATACTAAAAAATGCTCTTCCTCTTGAGTGAAGAAAAAATCACAAACAAACTAGGGTTTGTGTCTTCGAATCACGGCTTAAAAAAATCCTTTGAACAAGAAATAGCAGGGAGGCTCTGATATGATGTAGGAGTTGATAAAATCCAACTCCACGGCTTGCCAAGATCACCTACATGCAAATAGCTTGCTGAAGAGAAATTGAAGGAGCAAGTGCTTGAAGTAAACAATGCAAGAGAAAATATTTCACAATAGGAAAATGAAATTTCTATGTGAATGGATGATTTTATAATGAGTGAGAGACTGAATATAAAGGCCTTATGGAAGCTTGTAGAATAAGCTAGAAGGAGTAAAAGATAAGGTTGACAATTAAACACACTTCCACAAAAAGGTGGAACCTGCTAGAAGGGAACAAACTCCCATATTGTCAACAACTAACTACTACAACTATTAAATATATGCATTTACTTAAGTAAGCTTAAGTAATAGAATAATTAATTAATTAATTATTTAATCTAACAATTCATGGGTGAATGAAATGACAACCTTTACTTTAGGCACCCCCTGCATATCCACCCCCCTACCCCCACTATAGTGTCAGGCCCTATAGATAGTAGGGAGGGGGCAGGGACCCTATACAAACTTAGGTAGCATCATAGACATAGGCCCCCAGTAGAAGCAAATTCTCTAGCATCGGATCCTCTAGTCCTAGATTAAGATAAAGAAATGGTTTGCATGCACCACGTGTACATGCAAATATAGGTGTTGGCCCTCATGTGCCCCCCTAGGCAATATATATATATATATTGCCTAAGTAACTAGAATAAGGAGAGAAACTCTGCTAACCCTACTATTCTATTTTACTACTATTCTAAAAGGGGAGTCAAGAATGTGTTCCCCTTTGACTATTATTGTGGGGTGGAGCCCCCTTCTATATTATTGTAGGGGACTCAACTTGAGTGATAGAAAAAGTGACTCTCTATTGATCAATAGTGCTATCCTACATGCTAGTCCAATCATTTTGTTCCCTACTCTTTCTCACTAGTAGAAAAGGAGTTTATCTATCTACCTAGCTTAGGTGGAATTTCCTCGATGCAAGGGGGGTGTGCTTGAGGGCCCCTACTATTTGCTCACATCAAATCTCCCCCTAAACACTAGGGTGCTCATATTCCCCCATAATGGCCCTATAAAATTATGGGGAGTGGGGTTCATTTAGGTTGTTTTGAGAGATGAGATGTCAAGCCCATGCCCTATTAATCTAAGGGACATGTACAATCTGTAGTTGCATGCACTTCCATCATTTCATCATTCATCCTCATTTCACACATTTCATGCACTATTAATTCTTTTTATTTATGAAATCATTAATAGTGGTGGAACCAACCTTGATTTATACTCTTATTATTTACATGTTTATTAATGACTCTATTGTGGCCTTAAAAATAATCTTAGTCTCTATAAACTTATAAATAACAAGGGTTGTGTAGAGCTCTAATTCCTACCTATGGTGGGGTTGGAGGAAGTATTGTGACATAGAGCAACTTTCAGTTTCAAGAATCTTTGTAGAAGATCACTATTATAAGTTTGAAACAATGTCAGTTGGGTTATGGCTTCAAGATGGCTAGTTTTCCTACAACATTGTGGAGAAGGCTAAAGAAAAACAATACTCATTATAATGAAGCCATATGTGGTTTGAAAAGTATTTCCAAGAGGCATTCAATGCATCAAATTAGACTGGTTGAGCCAAAATATATATAAACTAAAGAAGGTTGTAGAAAAATATAAAAAAAGTGCTCATTATAGTGAATCCATATATGGTTCGACAAACATTTTCAAGAGATATTTAGTGCATCAAATTAGCTCAATTAAAATTCAGCTAGCATGAATCTGTTTGGATTGCCTTATTTTCCAATTGACATCCTTATCCATATTGTGCAATCTAATGTTTGACTTGTCATATATGCAAGACTGCAAGTTTACAAGTTTAGCAACATACCTTTTATTAAACAGTAATGTAATAGTTTGTGACATGATATGTGAAAATATAGGACTATTATCTAAAGGTTTAGGAAGTATTTGAGTCCTTTTGTGGAGTTGAATCTTTAAAACACACAAGATGTGGATGCTGAATTTTGTGGCTGTTAAGAAAACATAACTTTTCATAAACTCTACAAGCTTGATAAACATCATAGGTAGAGTTTTTGTGTGTGTATGAAGCTAAAAAGTCTATAAGCATAACTAGTAAGGATGTAGGTACAAATTGAAGTTCAATAAAAACTAGTAATATGTATGTAGTTGAAAAAGTATGCAATGCATACAAATCATGGAGTTTTTGTTTGCAAACTAAATTCAAAATCTCAATAAGGTATAAAGTGGTAGGGTTTCTAAATAAATGCATAGGTAAAAGTCCCTTGAATGCAAATCTATGGAGATTTTGACTACATATACAATAAAATTGTCTACCATGGAAAGAATGACCTACATAACCATGTTAAGAGTCTTCTACCTTTGCAAATGATGTTGTTTAAGTTTTGTTAGGTAGGAAAGAAGAATAAAGATATCATGTCTTCTTTGTAGAGAGATGCACCTTCTTATGGTCATAGAAGTCTTAAGGGAGTACTAAATCATTAGAAAAAGGAAATTATTACCAATGGGATTCAGGAACAAAGTCATACACAATGCAAGCAATCCAAGTACTTGAGTTTATTATTTTAAGAGAAGGAAGATTGAAAGTAATATTGATAATTTTAGAACTAGGGTAAGTTGTATCTTGTAATATGGTTTAGGTAGACACCTTGTACATGGTGCTGACACTTATCCCTTAGTATTTTATACAACATAACTAGTTAGTTGGACATTGTAGGTAGGAAACTCCTCTTGCTGCTCCAATAGCTATTTTTATCCTTGCACAAACAAACATGTAAGCATGTGTTTCACTAAGAAAATTGATAAAAACTACAATGTTATCTTGGACTTAAGGATATGAATTTTATTGACAAGACCTCAATGTGCTCTTGTCTTGAGAGCAAAACATTTATCTACAGTGCATAAATGGAAATGATAGCCTTTAGAGAAGAATATGGGAATTGGGGGAATAAAAAGTCCCAAGGAATAATTTAATCTATTTTAAATTCTAGATAGTGAAATCAATCATTGTGTAGGCACATGAACTGTTTGAAATATTGGCTAAAACTAACGTAAAAACTGTAGGATATGCACACAATGGGTTTTGCATGGCACTCTATGATTTTATGTTTAAATAATTGCTATGATGGAAAAATTTGTAGCTAAGATTGCTAGAGATAAATTAATTAACAAAAATCAACAGTAGTTTATACCATTGAATCTTGTGTTGAGCTAATGGGTGTTGCACACATTGCATAATATTATTATATTTTATTATGTAATGTTGTACCTAAATGGACATGCAACATGTAAAGATTCCTATGGAATATTCTTGATGAGTTGTATTGTAACATTGTGATAATATATCATGTAATTATTTAATATTGGGAAAAAGAATTAAATGCCCAATGTTAAATATGGGGTCAATGGGTTAGGTAGCACATGGTTTTAGCATATGGTTTATGTAATACCACTTGGTGGTTTTGTGAGACTTGCTACTATATAAGTAGTCACAATGGTAGTTATTGTAGAGTAAGAGTGACAAAAAGGAAAAAAGGCAAGATTCAAGCGGGACAAGGCTTGATAGGTTAGCCAAGGGAGCATTTGTGAAGGTTGCAAGCATGGCATGGGATGTGTGGATTCATGCTTATTCACATAGTTTTCTCAGTTGTGGCTATGGCCATGAAGGCTTCCATGGTTGTATTGCAATGGTATTTTTTGTTGAATAATACATGGTGATGGATGCTTTTGGAGGCTGGGTTTTTCCCTCAATGAGAGTTTCCCATGGTATATCTTGTGTCACATATTATGGGTATGTTGTCTATTCTCTTGCATGTAGATTTTAATTTTGTATTTATTTCAGATTCATTATGGGTAATGTGGAAATGGTTATATTCTTTATTTCCAAGTTTCCTTACAAGTGGTATCAGAGCTATGGTTTTATTATTGTAACCCTAGATTAAATCCATGGGAATGCATGAGAGGATAAAAGAAAGGACAAGATATATGAGTTGTTTATTGCAAATCTTAGGGTTTTGGGTTTGCTATTATGATGGGATGTTAAAATATTTGGGCATGGGAAATTTTTGGACAAAATGATTTTTTGGATGTTTCATTTAAAATGAGGGTTTTGGGAAAAAGCTTGCAGAAATGACTTCCTAGGTAAAAATAGACCTCGCCATTGGGTTTAGGTCGACATTTCCATAAATTTTGATATATAATATGCTGTAGTTTGGCCATGTTCAGAGGAAATGAAAGAGTTTTTTAGTTTTAGCCCATGATGGCCATCAAATTTAATCTCGTCAGAATTTTTGTCACAAAAAATAATAATAATAAATGAAAAATTGTAGTGAAAATGGTAAAAAGACTATCTTAGTAAAATGGCCATAACTTTCTCTCAAAATATCAAATTTTAGAGTTCTTATAGGTGTTAGAAAGCTAATTCAGAGCACTACAACTTGGTATAGGTTTGGTTTTATAATTTTGATATTTTGTCAGGTTTTAAGAGCCCTAAAGGTAGATGTTATTTGTTTTGAGCACAGATTAGGGCATAACTTGGGCATACAGTGTTGGATTTTGGACTTCGAGTAGTCAACAAAAAGCTCTTAGAGAGCTCTACACATTGGTTCAGATTTGGTGCAAGTTTGGCATAATTTATTTGTTGATATATTTATCTAAATATTTTATGGTATATATTTCGACTATGGTAATTGTGAGTTTATGGCATTGGAGATTTAAGATTTGAGGTCATTGTATACTTAGTTCATTATTCAGATTGGTCTCATGATGATATGGTTATCAGTGTTTAGTTTGGATATGTATGATGACTTGTTGGATCTACAAGTTATGTAGTGTTGTAAGTAGTCTATACTTATAGGTTGCATTTATAGCTTGGTCATGGGTTGTCCTTGCCCATTGATCTTTCATTATTGATGCATATTCAGATTGGTGACTTAGATTTGGGTTGTTTATGCCCTAAGTCACGCGATTTGCTAATTTCTTCTTCATGTAGAAGGGATGAGATGTTGTTATCAGGTACAGTTATGGTGGAGGATTGTGGTTGACTATTTTATGCTAACAAGTTGGACACTTTGAGAGATAGATGCTCAGTTGATGGATGTGATCATGGTATCATAGATTTTGACATGACATGATTGGATATATAGGTACATCTTCAATGTTCATTAGCTTAGATTTTTCATTCAATTATGGTGGTATATCTTCTTGGTTGAAGATCATGGTTATTTAGTTTCTTTTGAGGAGCTCATGATGTGCACTTGGAGTTCTTTGATAGTTTGATTCCTTGGTTGATTCTCATTGTTAGAGGATGGATTTTTTCATCATGTGTCATGGATAGATTCGATACATGATTTAGTGGGAGCTTGTGATAGTGATGGGGTGATAGTGTAAGTTTGGTTTGGATCTTCATTTAGGAGATGGATTTTATGATGCCATAGGTGACTTGGTACCATGGTTGAGTGGGAGTTTTTTGGCATTGATATATTTATTAAGTGTTTGCAAATGTTGGAGGTTTGCTATAGAAGCACCTTTGACATTTGCATGGTGCACTTGTTATCTTCATGGTGTGTGAAGATGGTTAGATCTTGAGGACTCATGGAATTCTTGGTTATCTTCATGGTATGTGTAGATGGTTTTCTTCATGGTTTGTGGAGATGGTTGCATCTTGAGGACTCACAGGGTTCTTGGAAAAGGTGTGGTTTATGCTTTTATTTGGCATGTTATCCTTAGCATGATGATGGTTTCATTATTATGTCATGGTATACTCTTGATACACATTTAGAGTTGTGACATGTTGTGGTATGTTCTTGTGGAACATGTTATCTCTTTAGTTGAGATGGTAAGATCATGTTGTCATGTTTATGTTCCTAAGGCCATGGTTGGAACTTTGACATTGATCTTGGTTTAGTTTCTTGGTATTGAGTACACTGATCATAAGCTAAATACTTCATGATATTGCTATGTTGCATTTGGAGTTGGAATGGATTGATTGGTTACAGGTGCTCATGGATACTTAGAGATAGTGGTGATGCCGATTTCTCTTGGATTAGAGAAGTATTTGTTGGGATAGTTAATGGTTTCAACAGGAAGTTCGAGGGGCAGTCACCTGCTATGGACTTGAGAGGAGATTGTTCTTAGATGATTCTTGATTGGAGACTTGGGTATCTTGATGAGCATTCTCATTCCCCACTCTTGTTCTACTCGATGGTTTGCTACTTGAGAGGTATAGCCCATTGTTTTTCTCAGGTGCATTATATTTATTCTTGTCTTTCATGGATATGGAACTTGAGCTATGGTACATGGGTTAGTTCTGGAGGGTTCATTTGAGAGATGGTTTAGCATTGGTTATCTCCATGTGCATATGTTGTTATGTTGGTTGAGTTTGGGAGATGGTTTTATATTGGGCATATTCCTTGATTTAGGAATGGGTTTATGAGTTTGATCTTTTGTGAGAGGCTTACATTCATGATTAGTTATATGGTATGGTCTAGGTGTTGTTGAGGCTTCTTGTTGGGGTTTTATAGAGGAGATCATGCTTGCACAGTTTACATCTAGAGGTGTGTGTAGAAGGACATGATACAGGTTATGATTTGCATAGTTTCTCTAGTCTTGGTTATCTTTTTGGATGTTCAATTTTGCTTACATTGGATTTGAGATTGGTTAGAGATTGTGATCACTAGTTTGTGAGAGATGACATGGTTATTCCTTTATCTCTGTCCTCTGTTGGTTGTGGAGAATTTGGGATACTATTGGAGACTTGTTACAAGAGTTGTTCTTGTAGGATATTAGTTTATGTATTGTGGATGTCCTTGATACTACATGGATTCACTTCTTTGAGATGTTGTGAGTGGATTGGTTATAGATTTGACATTATCTTTTGTAGTAGGAGCTTCTTGGTATATATGTGGTAGGTATTTCTCTTGAGGCTTGTGATTGTAGGTTATAGATTGGATATGTCGGTGATATGAGATTCACTTGTTATACCGTTGAGGTATGGATAGTTGGATGGGTTTGGCACTTGCTGTGGGTGTTATTTCAGCTATGGATATTTTGACAACTACAGATACATGTGATTACCTTTGGATTAGGTTTTTTGTCCTTGGAATTTCAGTTGGTATAAGATTTTATAATCTTCTAATGTGATAGGTTGGGTGGTTTTCTCTTTGGATGGCTTCTATGTATGTCCAATGGTAGTAGCATAATAGGAGGTGAGATCATTCATGTTTGAGATGCTGGATACATTGATTTTTTGTTGCAGGTACCAAGATGGAGCACTTGGTGTATTTTGATCCATGATGGTGGATGTGCTGGGAGGGATTATTCCCTTGTTCATTTATGTGGCTACGGATTGACCCTATGCAATGTATACAACAAGTGGGAGATTACTGAGCTAATGGGTGTTGCACACATTGCATAATATTGTTATATTTTTATTTTATTATGTAATGTTGTACCTAAATGGACATGCAACATGTAAAGATTCCCATGGAATATTCTTGATGAGTTGTATTGTAACATTGTGATAATATTTCATGTAATTATTTAATATTGGAGAAAAGAATTAAATGCCCAATATTAAATGTGGGGTTAGTGGGTTAGGTAGCACATGGTTTATGTAATACCACTTGGTGGTTTTGTGGAACTTGCTACTATATAAGCAGCCACAAGGGTAGTTTTTGTAGAGTAAGAGTGACAAAAAGGAAAAAAAGGCAAGAGTCGAGTAGGACAAGGCTTGACAGGTTATCCAAGGGAGCATTTTTGAAGTTTGGAAGCATGGCATGGAATGTGTGGATTCATGCTTGTTCACATAGTTTTCTCGATTGTGGCTATAGCCATGAAGGCTTCCATGGTTGTATTGCAATGGTATTTTTTGTTGAATAATACATGGTGATGGATGCTTTTGGAGGCTGGGTTTTTCCCTCGATGAGGGTTTCCCAGGGTATATCTTGTGTCACATTTTGTGGGTATGTTTTCTATTCTCTTGCATGTAGATTTTAATTTCGTATTTATTTCAGATCTATTATGGGTTATGTGGAAACGGTTTATATTCTTTATTGCCAAGTTTCCTTACATCTTGATTTAGAAGCTCTGAATAATAAGAGTTGATAGACCAAGGATATGTAATAAATGTTTGAATGTCAAAGCTTAAAACAAAAAACTCTATTAAGAAAAACATGAAAAATATCTTGAAAAGAACTAATAAGAAGTCTCGTATCTAGTCCACTAAAGGCTCTAGCAAAAGATAAGCTTTATTTAGCAGAAGGGTAAGTAGTTAAAAGAGAACAAAGCATCAGAGAAAAGATAAACTGATAAAAGAAAAATAATTTTAAATGTAACCCAAGGGTAAGTTGCATACAACAATGTTAAAAGTGAAGATTACAGTTGATTTGCAAAGTCACATTGGGTTGTAGTATTGGGTAAATAGAAGTCAATTAATGTGAGATGAAGGTTACATGCACAAGCCACATATGAAGTCTATAGAGGGGACTTGGCTACACTATATTATTCAATTGCCACTACTTGCCACGTCCTCCATTTCCTATTTATTATAGAATTTGGGTGCATGAAAATGGAAAAGACTACCTAGATTAAAGCCTTCAGCCAATGAAAAAATAGGATTATTGAACCTAAAATTGGTAATAAATGGGAAATATTTTTTGCAAGCATATTTTACGGGAAACTTTTGTAGTTTTCATAGTTCTCTAGGTAAGATTTAATATAAAAGTAGGGTGAAAACATAAGTCCTCACCTATGGCAGTAGGGACTAAAAAATCTTCACCCCAAACAATTGTTATTGTATGCTTCTCTTATGAGTTCTTGTTTGGTGATTGATCTTCACTACAAAGCTTCCTCCTTATTTGGTGCCTAACAATCTTTCTCAACCTAAGGCATCAATTATTCATAGGATTAAATCAATATGCCACATATTCTTTAGTTTCCAAACAACACTATTCAAATCAAAAATTATCTCTAGAAGATTATCTTATCGCCTTGATTTGGGGGCTGCCTATAATGACCAACACTAATATATTTGTATGTAATAAATACTCTATATTTTCCCTTCATCTTTACTCTCCTTGTAGGTGTTATAATATTTTTCTCTTGATATGATATTTGGGTGTTAGTCTTGTGAATTTATAATTATCTTGTAGATTTATTATGTTGTATACCCCTTTGATTGATAATTCCATGAATTTTCTCTAGAATATGATGAGATTTAAAAAATCTATCGTACTAGGAGTTTTGGTTGTCAATATAAATTCCATTCACTTTGGTCATAACTTCATTTCATTCTTTATGGTGGATCAATTTCTATTATATTTTGTTCATTGTCAGAGTAACAATTCTTCCATAGAAGTCCCTTTCTCTATTCTCTACATTCTTATTCTCATGTTTAATGACTATATTTGCCATTCACGTATTGTTAATATGTAGAATGGTATATCAAAGACCATTGCTCAAACATTCCTCCAACATTTTCCTTTATTATAATTTTTCTTTTCTTTATCTATTGGAACTGTAGTTAGTTTTTATTTTTCACCATATTGGATGTATTTCACTTCCTTGGCCTTCTTCTTTCCTTTTCTTAATCCCATTTGAAATTCTCATTATTCCTCTTTTACTATTCCATTCTTCTGACCCAAGCACTTGTCTAGGGCTTGTCCCATTGCCATTGAAGGAAATGAAATGTTGTTAGTTTGTTGGTATAACATTTCTATGTATCTTTGTTGGCTTCTTCAATCCACTATAAAATTTGATTTCAAAAATATGTTCTTTTACATTTGTAGATTTGGCTCTAATACCATATTGAATAAGATGGATAGTTTTCTACAAATGTACTAATATGGTAATTGTTATTGATATGTTCCAAATGCAGATTTGGATCTCATATAAATTAGAGAGGAGGAGACATGTCTTTAAGGTGTAATCATCATTATATTAACATAAATAATAATATATATAATATATAATATATATGTATAATATAAATATATATAATATTATATTATATACAATAATTGATTTACCAATAAAAATAATGTATCTTAGGTTGAATAAATTCGAATGAAGCTACAACTTTAACAAACATGATAAAATATTAGGAACTAGATTTAGATTTATTAAATCGATTTGTATCCTATGATATCTAGTTAGTCCCTTGCAAAGCTAATAGGCATGCATATGTTATGGCTAGTGTGACATCTCTCTTATGTCTCAATGATAACAAAGATTTCCAATTCACTATTGATATTCTCTTGGAACCCGTTATTTATAGTTTCGAGACTATGATAAATTAATGTTATACCTTTAGTTTTGATCAATAGTTTACTAACATCTTTTAGTATTTGAAAGATGGAACCTTTATTGAATCTTTTACTTGAAATTCCCATACTTGTATTATGAAATTTTTTTTTTGATATATTATCTCGGATAATATTTTATACAAAAGATCCTATGATATCCATTTACTAAGATGTCTAGGATACACTAAAATTCTAGTCGCATTACAAGAAGCTCATGTTGGATGTTGTGGTGGAAATTAATTGGTTAATAAATTATTATGAATGGGATATTATTAGTATACAATAGAATGAGATTATTTTTCCTTTGTCAAGAAATATCCATAGTGTTAGTAACATGGTGATGGGGACACAACCCAAGAATAGAATAATACAACCCCAAGAACAGAATGGACACAACAGAAAGGGGGAAAATATATTAACTAAGAAAATAAGCTAGTACAAATAGTACAAAGAAAATAAACTTCAAAACATGCCCTAAGTGCTTACAATAGCATAAATCTGGAGATAATTTCTCCTTTCAGTACCTCCTCTCAAACTCCACTCCGAACTGCCTTTTACAATGCCAGAAATCTCCTTAAATAGACCCCTTGAACCATATCTCTGATTGACGAACCGTTTACATTTTTGAAAAGCTCTTGAAGCACTCTATAGCCCTATGGACAAGCTTTGCTCATCCCCCATTTTTTGACCCTTTTCAAGGTCATTTAATGCCCATAACCTAACTTTGAAGCATTCTTAGGAGGTTTCCAAAACCTGAAAAACTGCAATAACTTTCAAACCGTGGGGGCCTTTTGACCTGATTCTTTTTCTAGAATGCTCTAAATCACAATTACATTCATTTGGCCAATTCACACCTTCTAGGTCACCAAAATGATGGCCAAATTGCATGCTCCTATTTTTTCGGGATTTTTTAGCACACTGATAGTTGAACTATGAGAGTTGGAACCTTAATTTGACCCAAATGGGTATCCAAAAATGAAAAGACATGAAACAGAAGCTAAGTCTAAGTACATTTTTTTGGGTGACACAGGATTGCCCTTATACCTCTGGATGTTCCTGCATCAAACACCCAGGGTAGATTGAAAAGTGACCCTGTCACTTTATGGATGGTAGAGGAAATCCCAAATGGGAAACCTCAGTTGCTAAAATCCAAGTTGAGTCCTTGATCGGTCATCCTTTCTATTTGACCAAATACTCTTCATACTGCCTGTTTTTGGTACTCCTACCCACATGATGATCTGGAATGTCTTCTATCTCCTCCTTCTTAGAAGTAGGAATCGGACATGGTTCTAACACCAGCTCCTCATCTGCACCATCATCATGATACTCTGTTAAATCTGCAATGTTGAAAATGGGAGAAATGTGAATACCATCTGGTAGCTCCACTTCATATGCATTTCTTGAGTCATGTTTCTTCAAAATTTTGTAGGGGCCAAATTTCTTCATTTTTAGCTTGTTGTAAGTACCGGCTGGAAATCTTTCTTTTCGTAAGTGCACCATGACTAGATCCCCTACTTGGAATTCCTTGTGTCTTCTCCTTTGATCAGCCCTAGCTTTATACTCTTGAGTCATCTTGGTAATGTGTGCTTGAACCTCCTCATGTAGACGCTTGATATGTTTAGCAAATTCCTCAGCTTCAACACTTGTCCTCTCCCCTTGCTCTATCTTCCTTAGCTCTGGTGTAGTCCTTGGGCTACTCCCATATACAATTTGGAATGGTGATTTTCTAGTACTCCTATTTATAGAGTTATTATAAGAAAACTCTGCCTGTGGTAGAATCAAATCCCACCCCTTGGTTTTATCCCCAACTAAACATCTCAACAAATTGCCCAGACTTCTATTTACCACTTCTATTTGGCCATCAGTTTGTGGGTGATGCGTGGAACATAATTTTAGGTCTATTCTCAACTTCTTCCACAATGTCCTCCAGAAATACCCCACAAATTTAGTATCTTTGTCAGAAACTATACTCCTTGGGAGACCATGTAGTCTCACCACCTCTCTAAAAAATAAGTCTGCAATATGGACAGCATCATGAGTTTTGTGGCATGGAATGAAATGTGCCATTTTGAAGAACCTATCAACCACCACAAATACTGAGTCATTACCCCTTTGTGTCCTCAGCAATCCAAGAACAAAATCCATACTCATGTCTTCCCATGGCTTTGATGGAATAGACAATGGCTGATATAGGCCAGTATTATGACTAAACCCCTTGGAAACTTGACAAACCTAGCAACTCTGTACAAAATTCTTCACATCCTATGAAATTTGAGGACAAAAATAATGTTCTCTAAGAGTGGCAATGGTCTTATCTCGACCAAAATGTCCTACCATCCCTCCACTGTGTTTCTCCTTAATCAGATTTTCTCTCATGGAACTCCTTGGAATGCACAATTGACTACCCTTGAACAACATGCCATCCTAAATCAAATAGTCTAACCACTTGGTTCTATGTATAGCAACAGGTTCTTTACAAGCTTTCCATGCTTCAGCAAAATCAGGATCCTTGGGGTACAAATTCTTGAGTTCATCAAACCCAACTACTTCAACCTGCATTATTGTAAGCAACAACTGTCTCCTACTTAGTGCATCTGCAACCCTAGTAGATTTTCCACTTCTATGCTTCAACACAAATGTATAACTTTGCAAGAACTCTACCCACTTCATATGCCTCTAATTCAATTTGCCTTGGCTATTTAGGTACTGTAATGCCTGATCATCAGTATACAAAACAAATTCTTTTGGCAATAAATAATGCCTCCATTTCTTTAAGGCCTGAACTATTGCATAGAACTCTTGATCATAAACAGAAGACTTCTTCTTTGCATCATTCAATTTTTCACTAAAATATGCAATAGGCTTACCTTCTTGGCTTAATATAGCCCCAATAGTGCTACAACTAGCATCACAATCCACCTTGAACACTTTTCTAAAATTTGGAAGTGCCAACACAGGCCATTCTGTCACCTTCTTCTTGAGCAATTCAAAACTTCTCACAACTGCTGCAGTCTATTTGAACTCTTTTCTATCCCCTCTTATTGTATCAGTAAGGGGTGCACATATGCCACTAAAATTCTTAATAAACTTCCTGTAAAAACTGACCAAACCATAAAATGATCTTATCTCAGTAGCAGACCTTGGAGTAGGCCATTCCAAGATGGCTTTTACTTTCTCTAGATCCATTTTGAGACCTTTAGGTGATATAACAAACCCCAAATAGACTAACTCCCTTTTTGCAAAGATACACTTCTTCAGATTAATTAATAGTTTCTCTTCCCTTATCCTTTCAAGGACACTACGAATATGTAGTAAATGTTCTTCCAAAATCTTGCTGAAAATTAAAATATCATCCAAATAGACAATAACAAATTTTCCCAAGAACTTCTTAATTACCTCATTCATGAGCCGCATGAAAGTGCTTGGGGCATTCGTCAATCCAAAGGGCATGACTAACCACTCATAAAGACCCTCCTTGGTCTTGAAGGCTGTTTTCCACTCATCTCCTTCTTGAATCCATATCTGGTGATAACCACTCTTTAGATCTATCTTTGTGAAGTACTGAGCTCCACTCAAGCAGTCCATAAGATCATCCATCCTTGGCAAAGGAAACCGATACTTGATGGTGATCCTATTTATAGCTCAAGAATCTGTACACATCCTCCACTCTCCATCCTTCTTTGGTGTGAGTACTTCAGGTACTACACATGGACTCAGGCTCTCTTGAATCAAGCCCTTCCTCAATACCTCCTAAACTTGTCTATTCAGCTCCTTTGTTTTGGTAGGAGTCATCCTATGAGCAGCCTTGTTAGGAAAACTAGCTCCTAGAATCAGATCTATCTGATGACTGATTTGCCTTATTGGTCGCAATCCATCTGGAATATTATCAAAGATAATATCTCCAAACTCCCCTAGTAAATCTAAAACTTCAAGTGGTATTTCACTACTACCTTCTTTATCTTTCCTAGGAATCAAAGCATAGCACATATGCTGATGTTTCATGCCATCTAAAAACTTCCTTCCATCAACAAGACAAATCCTAGCACAACTACATACCTTTTCACCTTCCTTTTTCATGGGCTTCAATTTGTGGCGAACTCCATCCTTTGTCAGAGAGTATGTGTTTGCATGTCCATCATGCACTGCATGTCTATCAAACTGCCATGGTCTACCCAACAATAGATGGCAAACATCCATCGAAATAACATCATAGAGAACTTCATCATGGTAACTCCCAATTTTGAATTTTACTAAACATTGTTCACTTACCAGGACCTTATGATCATCTTTTACCCAAGCAATCTGATAGGGCTGAGGATGTTTCTCCCTCTTGAGCTTCATCTTAGAGACCATCTCTTCTGATACCAAGTTATCAGTGGTACCACCATCAATGATCACATCACAAAATTTATCCTCACACTTGCATCTGGTATGAAACAAACTCCTTTGTTGTCTTGGTTCAATCTCACCACTTAGTAGGACTCTTTCATTTACCAAGGTCTTTCCTCTTTCTTCATCCTCTGAATGTGATGATTATGCATCCTCATCCATATGAGCAACCCTAGCTTGGCCCTCAGCTCTCCTATCTGTCCTTCCTTGTCATTGAGGGCATTCAAAGGCACGATGACCTTCTTCATTGCAATGGAAATAGGTACCATGAAAGTATCCTCTTCCTTGTCCATGTCCTCTACCTCTTCCTCTTTGATTTCCAAAGTCTTGATCATGGGAGCGGTTGAAACCCTCATTCCTCTGGTTCCTGCTAGTACCCACATCTTCATTTTTCTTTTGGGTTTCATTGCGACCTCCAGATGATCTACCACTTCCCCTTCCTCCTTGAACATGCCCTCTTTGTCTTCCTTCAAACTTTTTATTCAGCTTCTCTTCAACTCCTAGGGAAAATTGGTATGCCTCTTCAATGCTGATCATTCTTACCAGACTTAATTCCTCCTGGATGCTAGGTCACAACCCACTGATATAATGAGCAACCTTCTCCTTATTTGCTTCTGCATGCCCCACTCTAATCAAGAGTTGGTAAAATTCCTCTGTATATTCTTGGACTGACCTTCTTGCTTGCTTTAACCCATGCATCTTCTTAAACAAATCAAGCTCGTAGTCCACAGGAATGAACTGCTTCTTTAATTTGTCCACCATGTGATCCCATCTTGTGATCTTCTCCTTTCCTCTTCTATTTCTTTCCAATTGGACCTCTTGCCACCAAATTTTGGCATTGCCTTTCAATTTGGCCTTTGCAAACTTAAGCCTATCTGGGTCGCTGATATCCTCATACTCAAAGTATTCTTCCAGTTCATTGATCCAATCGATCAACTCATCTGGTTTCAGATTTCCTGAAAATACACTCACTTCAATTGTAGGTCTTTTTCCAAACTTAGTAATGGCCCTAAAAAGCCTTTCCTCTGCATGATTCAAAACTTCCCTGTCAAATTCCCCTTCTAGTTCCATTACTTCTTCTTCATTGTCATCCTCACTATCATCACCAGTGGCAACATTTGCTCCTCTACGGAGCTCCTCTTACAATGCTTGTACCTGCCTTTGGAGGGCTCTAACCTCCTCAGGATTAATAGCTCTAGCCCTTCTGCCATGCTCTCTTCATAGAGGCATCTTCAAACTCAAACCCACAACCACACAAGTTAGCGCTTTTTCTACACACTCAGGAAAACATGCTTTGATACCACTTGATGGGGACACAACCCAGGAAAATAATAATATAGCCCCAAGAATAGAATGGACACAACAAAAAGGGGGAAAATATATCAACTGAGAAAATAAGCTAGTACAAATAGTATAGAGAAAATAAACTTCAAAACATGCCCTAAGGGCTTACAATAGCATAAATCTAGAGATAATTTCTCCTTTCAGTACCTCCTCTCAAACTCCACTCCGAACTGCCTTTTACAATGCCAAAAATCTCCTTAAATAGACCCCAAAGGGTTAAGGGCTAGGAGTACATTCTAGAAAGTACTAGTAGGCATCCACTGACCAAATAGAACATTCCAGAAGCTGTGTTAGAAGTCGATGCAAATCTAGAAGAATCTAGAAATGGTAACCGAACTTTCGGGAGGCATAACTTTTGAACCGTAGCTCTGATTGACGAACCGTTTACATTTTTGAAAAGCTCTTGAAGCGCTCTATAGCCCTATGGACAATCTTCACTCACCCCCCCATTTTTCAACCCTTTTCAATGTCATTTAATGCCCATAACCTAACTTTGAAGCATTCTTAGGAGGTCTCCAAAACTTGAAAAACTGCAATAACTTTCAAACCGTGGGGGCCTTTTGACCTGATTCTTTTCTTGGAATGCTCTAAATCACAATTACATTCATCTGGCCAATTCACACCTTCTAGGTCACCAAAATGACGACCAAATTGCATGCTCTTATTTTTTTGAGATTTTCTAGCACACTAATAGTTGAACTGTGAGAGTTCGAACCTTAATTTGACCCAAATGGGTATCCAAAAATGAAAAGACATGAAACAGAAACTAAGTCTAAGTACATTTTTTTGGGTGACACAGGATTGCCCTTATACCTCTGGATGCTCCTGCATCACATGGAAACCTTATTCATGCTTCTACTACCACCCTTCATACTTAATTAACATCTTGGACTTTCCACATTTGGAGTCTTAATCTCAATACTATGATATCTTCTCCTTCACAAGGAAATACTTATATTCTAACTTCTATAGATTATTTTGGTAAGTAGGTTGAAGTCATTCTAGTTTGATCTACTATAGAATAAGCTCTCTATGATTTCATTCTTTAGAATATTATTTCTTTATATGGATTTCCTATTAGAATATATAGTCCACCAATATAACTAAGAGGGGGGGGTGTGCATGGGGGCACCAATATAATTGAGAGGGCGGTGGGGAGGTGAATCAATTAAACAACTAATATCACAATTATCAACCTGATTAAAATTTAACCATATGAGTAATATAATCATAAACCATAACAAGATACTCATACACAATAACACCAGATATGTTAACTAGGGAAAGCCTTAGAAAATCTAGGTGGGGATGGTACTTGCAAGATGATGTACTAATATAAATTTTCCTTGATAGAGGATGGACCTTGTTAGGAGTCTATACAAACATTTAGTACATATTAGTCCCTATTCAGAGACTTTGAATCCTTGTTAGGATATTCCAACCCTGTTAGGAGTTGTGGAAGACAACTAGACCCACTACTCAAAAAACTTCAAGGGAAAGACCAATGAACCCACTATCCAATGATCTTTGTATTATTCCTTATATAATAATACAAATGAATAGTACTTCCTCTATCATGTCAATTAAACCTCTACTCCTTTTGATCTTGTAACCAAATCACAGATATCACATCCAATGATCCCTTGGATCGCTTACTCATGTTCACCAAACACTTTGCTCCTTTTCACACTTCACACTTTATACAATGCTTACTACTCTTCAACACTTAACAAACAAGGAAATAATCTTTCCTTTATACCATATCTTCAAAATAATTCCTTGAGTTGGCCTTAAGGCTTTCTTAATTAATTATAATAAGATAATTAATTAATTATAATTACAATAGCACTGTCAACTCATAGTTTATATAAAACTTCAAACATGTGATACTAGGGCTTGTGCATCTGCTGATGTCACCATCAGACTATCTTTTGTCACTATGTAACTGTGCATCTTCTTATTACATCTCAAATTAAAGATATAATGCAAACATAAGAAACTACTTTCCAAGTACTCTATCTCTGAACTACTCTCAATAAATCAAGTACAAACTTTTTTACATCTTTGACTTATGTACTATGCATTCCACCATGTTATTAGGATACTATACTAAACATGTCCATGACCACACATCACCATACAAGCAAAACATTGTCCGTACAACTAAGATCTCTCTCTACTACTCTGTTAGTCTTCACAAACTTATTGCTATGTTGATATCAATGACAAATATTGTCATAAATACAACATGTCAATACTCCCTAATGCTTAGGATACTCCCCCAATGTAGTATCATCAATATTCATGCTCTCATTCCCTTCTACTATTATTTTTGACAATGGAAAATCTTATAAAAATAAGGAAGTTAAGAAGTTTATGGAGAAATATTATATGCATCAATGATTTTCTACATCTTACTACCCTTAATCCAACGGTCAAGCTGAGGCATCTAACAAATTCATTGAGAAAATCTTAAGAAAAATTGTGAATAAGCATGGAAAAGATTGTCATGCACAACTCACATATGCTTTATGGGATTATAGGATAGGATTTTGTATTGCTAGTGAAATTTCTTCCAACAACTTGGTGTATGGTGCAGACACTATTATACTATTAGAATTAGAAATTCCCTCTCTTTGAGTCTCCTTATATGGAATTATTCATACTAAACCTCTTAGAATACAACCTTTACAAGAATTGGAAATGTTGGATGAACAATAAAAAATACATTGGAACATTTAAGAGCCTATCAAACATCCCTTCAAAGTGCTACAATAATAAATTACATTAAAAGTTATTTAATGTGGGTGATCTTCTTCTTTACAAGAAACAATAGAATGCTAATACTTTACTAGATAAAAGGGGAAAATTCAGTCCTAATTGGTTATGTCCTTTTGTGGCTACTAAAATATATGGATTTTGTGCATATAATATTGTGGATATGGATGGTGTACCTCTTAAAGAACCTATCAATATTATGCATCTTTATCATTATTATGTCTAACTTACCTTCCTTTCTATACTTATGTTACTCCTCATAAAATGACCATTATGTTCTATTGGAGTTTAATATTTAGAATCCCAAAATATTACTTTAGAAACATTTTTAGTTTCTCAAATAATTTTTATTATTATGCAATTAATGATGACATTAATCATAAAAATAATAGTCCCTTTTATATATATCATCATCAAAAGTTGGTATACATGGAAGGTATTCTACAAAATATGCCTTTATATATATCATCTATTTATTTACCAGTCTATGTCAATGCTCCATAGGGTGATGGATCCCTAATCTCTCTCATCCATGGTGTGACGAGGATGGTCTCTAGGATGAAGTGTTATGATTATGGCTTTTGGAGTATCTGTGCACCATCATGCACTCTTGTATCACTCATAGCTTGGTCTCTAGCTCTACTATGTACACTAAAGTATCTCCTCATTTTTCTTTCTCAACCTAATCTCTAGGAAAATTAATACAAATATATCAACATGTTTTCTTGGATCTCATCATGAGGAGTAGAAGGTACCATCAAACCTATTGTCAACTCCTTTAGAACCTGACTCATAAAGCTCCTTCACTTTCTTTGTTTCTCTGCAATCATAGAACCGCGTTAGTTTTATGAAATACTTCTTTCAATTAAATTATAAATCTATAAATCAAATCATACATGGAATCCCCTTAGAGTACTCTATCTCTCTTTCTAGTGATGAAGATGGGGGCATGGACCAACTTATCTTTTCGCTCTCTTGTTGATTATGTCATAGGAGTGGGGTATCACTTTGACATCATGGGAATCATGATCATAATGGGAGGTCATGCACTATGAAAGAAGGCTCCTCATCCATTGAATGATCTAGTAGGGGCATGTCCTTTTCTCCCTCCCCCTCTCTCTCCTTAAAATTCTCTAATTCTGGCTCATGTCCATCATATGCTTTTTCATCTAGATCAAGTATCTCCTCTTCTCCCATATTTAGTGTCAAGTGATCTACATCCTCCACCTCCTCACCCTCTCCTTATCCTTATACTCATCTTTGGAAGATCCTTCCTAAGCTCTACGAAGGGGACTAGTATCTCTTGTGGGAAATTCTAGTGGGGAGATGGACCTTACTCTGTCTCTAATCTAGTACTTGATGTAATTATCTATACAACTTTCATATAGTTTTTTTGTGTTAGGTACATCCTTTCCATCATCTAAAACACTGGAGGTGATTTCCACTACTATAAGTCAACATGTGACTCCATCTATCTAAATATATCTCTAAGGGTGAACATATTGTGGCACTACTCTTGGTACACCTTATTGTAAGCCAAACTCCCTTAGTACTTAGTTATAATAGTATGACATGACTATATGACTCTACTATCCATCTAGGAATCTCCTCTATAAAAATTTCATCTCTTGTGTAGTATTAGGCCACTTTATCATCCTTATGTATGGTCTCCACACTATTTTATCACCATGTATGCAATCAAATATCACTCTCCATTATAGTAAATCTTTAAATTTCCAAAATCTAGCTAGGCGATATGCATACAGTCTTAATAGAGTTTGATCTAGTGTTGTAGGAACTCCTATTGGCCTAGTGCATGTAAAATGATCAAACAACCATACCTATAAGAGTGTACATATTGCTAAACTATCTCTCTAGTACCTTATAAGTCTTCTTATCTCTAGATATAGAGTTGCTAGAATATTCCTACCCCATAAAAATATTGTCTAATATCTTTCTGGTGCTCATACTAGATGTATAAAAGGTGATAGGAAAATTGTCCCCTTACCATTATAGGAAATTATGTGGCTTAACAAACAACATATCCATCATTTCACTAAGGGAGTACCGCCTAGAATGATATCATGTAGCAGACTTGACTGTATGAATAAAAATATGCTCTATGATCTTTAACCATGATGTCAAAATGATACCCCACTCCTATGACATAATCAGATACACAGGGCTCACATTCCAAATCTAAGTGTCCTTTGTAGTAGGCTTGACACTATGAATAAAAAAGGAGACTAGATAAGGAAGCACAATCACTTTGAAGACTAACATCATATTTCAAATGGATCATGAGGTCATGTATTCTTTGTGTGATGATTGGATCATCATTGAGGATGGTCCCTCCAAGAATGAAATCTAGGGCTAAAGTTTTCATGGACCAATATAGGCCAAGTTCAAATTGATCATGGGAAACTTCAATCACCTGACCATAGTTATTAAGATATTTTCTCATTTGGAGTTCATTGCCAACTTTAATTTGGCTTGCTTCCCTCTCTAGAGAAGCCATAGGTGGGAAAATTCTCTAAAAATATACCTATTTAGGTATTTTGACCAAATTATGACTTATTAACATCATGTAAGTTATAGGGATGTCTACCATTTGGATTTCAATGATATTGGGCACCTGGGGTTCTTGGGTGAGCTAGATATAGACATTTTAAAGCTTACCTGCTATCTTGATAGTAGTCTTATCGAGTTCCACTACAACACCTTTGGATGGTGTAGGGACCAAGTTGAATTTATTTCATATGGAGATAGGAATGGCATTACCCAAAGCTTCTAAATCCACCAAGAAAATGTGCAAGATTTTACCATATATTTTAAAACTTGGTAGGAACAGAGGATATTTAGTATTTCCTTGAAAGATGGTTGTATTGGCATCATTACAAGTCACATTCTTGTAATAGTTGGTCATGCTTTAGGTAAGTTAATTTATTGTATAAGATCCTTTTGCTACTTGGAGTAGTTCAACAAGACGTCAATCAAAGACATAGTAGTATTGGTACTCTCCATCACCCATGTTATATCAAACTTCACTCTAGAGGAACCTAAGCCTTTCATCAAAGAGGTACAAGGCTAGTCCCTAAGAAGGAGGCAAATTTATGCTGGTATGCAATTCCAAGGGTATGAAGCTTTTCTTGGGTGTGACTAAAATTTTGAAGGGGCCCTTTTGAATTACCTTCTCGTATTGTAAGAAGGCCACAACTTAGTGAAAGCATTGGCATCATAAGTAGGGATAGAGTCATCAAAGAATCCTTGGAGAATGGGCTCCTTATCTTCTTGTTCACCCTACCCATAGAAGATAGTTTTGTAGATGAAGGCAGAGTTGGAAGGTTCTATTAGATTCTTTGGGATATTCTTGTTAGGATCATGATTGAAAGTCTAAGTGGGAAATATTGGTTACTTTCTCTAAGGTGGCACAAGTGGCCTCCAAATCTAATATTGTATCATGTAACTAAAAACAATTTATTAGGTAGTAAAAGTCCACAAGGAGGACAAAATCACCAGTTCTTGCATTCCCTTGATTATGTAGTGGACTTGGGTGAGCTCCCCCATTATTTGGCATGTTATTCCATTTTTAGTTACTCAATTATTGGTTTCAATTTCCATTATGGGTTCCATAGGGACCAAAGTTACATGAACCTCTTTGTTCTGAGTATATATTACCCTATTATGGAGGGGTGGATTATTGGTTTGTTATCATAGATTTTTCTATCTTGAGTTGGGTCATATTACTAGCCATATTGGTGAAAATCATCTAGAAGGCTTCTATGCCAACTAGAAAACACAAAACATAATCATGCATTTCTTATGACTACACCTACATGCACATCAAGGTAGTAGGAAAACAAGGTATTTCTCACTAGGAACTTTGTATGGTGACATGACCTATGGGGTCACAGTGAGAAATGAAGTCTTGGGTACCTAATTTACTAGTGGCTAAGTCCATTAACAATATTCTAGAGCTAGGGTAGGAGTGACTTATGGTGTGTGAGTATAATGAGAGATGGGATAGGCTTGTAATTCTACCACAAGAATCATGGTGTAACTACTTGGGTAAGGAGCTACTCTTGGGTCTAGTAGGTATAGCATACTTTGTTGAGCATTAAATAGATAGTTGGTAAGTTGGACTAAAATCTCCAAGCCCAAGGCATAAAATTTGACTAGGGTATCATGGCCTTCTTGAGGCAGGGTTAGTATGATAAATATTGACACAAAACTCTTCATGACATTGAGGTAAGTCCTTAGAGAAAGTTTTGAGTTTCCACAAAAGAATCTAAACATTTCTTGGGGACCTATTGAAATAAGTTGTTGAATATAGGTAAAGGTTTATTAGGTTCTATTTGGATCCCAATGTAATGAATATGGCACATGGGAGAATTGACCTAGGACTGAAATGTGAAGAGAAAGGTTCTCTCCATATCTACCCATCTACTAATGGAATTAGTGAGAAGATTAAGACACAATTTCATCGCATTAGGGCCCAAGGTTAGTGGGGAAAATTGGGCAGCAGCATCTTTGTATTCCACATTGTTTCTAACCAAAGAATCCTTGAATGCCTAGACCTATTCTTCCATCGTTTGGGGTCCCAAATGTTTCAATTTTTGGCAAAGTTTCTCGGGGTGGGATGACATATTTTTTGGAATTATTTTAAAATAATTGAGAGAAGGTGAATTAGTTATCCAAGGTCTAGATATACATATAAAACTTTTTAGTACTAATCAAATCCATATTCATAAAACCATAACATGCATGCATCCATTAGATCACACAATACCTTAACTTAGTAGGTTACTATTCTAGGTCAAAATAACTTTTCATAAAAGTAAACATGAAATAACATAAGCAAATTTAGAAAATTTGACACAAGGATTTTATGGGGAAACCCAATTTAGGAAAAACCACCAGTAATATGCTACTAATTGTCAAACTTCTGAAGTGATGCTCTATGAAAGCTCAACCTTATTAAAGGTTACAATACACATTGTTAAATGTAACCGGGTTAAAGGATTTCAATCACCCTATTAGGAGTGAACCTTATTATAGGACTTTAGAACATTCCATTAGAATGTCACCCAATTAAAGGATTTAAAAAATGATTGTTAGGTCAACCTTAATCCAAAGGATTTTATCTACACTGGTATAGTTGTTAGAAAGAAACAATAGGACTTGATCTCATAAAAACTTACAACTCACTTCTAGATTATAGATCTTTGGTTCAATCCTCCATTTTTCTTAGCATTCATACTCTTCATCTCTAATAGCTTATTCACCCTTTAGGAATTCAACCTCTTAAGCCTTCTTGCTCAACATGCCAATAGTAGTCTCTTTTATTCAGCCACTAGATGAAGCAACAACTTAGACTTCTTGTCTTCCTTAGATTCTTGCAAATGAAAACCTTTTCTTCTAGCCAAATATTTCTATAATTGTATAATTTAGATATTTTATCACTTAACCACAATCATCCATTTCAGGGTTAGGTAGGACTAAATGAAACTACGCACATTTCCATTTTTGTTCCTCTAGAAACTTCCTCTACAATCTTCCTTGAATTTGCCTCAACATGGTTTACCTTGAATCTTGTACCACTAGCTCATCATAGTTGTCTTCCACATACTTCACATAATTCAAAAAATCAAATTTGTCAAATCTTTGATTTAACACCATTTACTATCACTTGGAACCTATATTGCCTGTCACTTGGCCAACACTAGTTCACTCAGAAAATACTAAAGTTTACTAATGCTTAGCATCAACTAAACTTTACTTGGCATATACTAACATTCAATTAGCTTGTACTTTTTGTCTTCTTTTCTCAACATCTATTAAATTTCACTCAGCTTCTACTATTTTTTGCTCAACTTGCACTAGCTGCTCGACAAGGCTTGATAAATACTTTACTTAAGTAATATTTCATTTTAGGCTTTAAGTAGATAATACACTATAGTATCAATGACTTACTTGGTCTTAGTGCTCCTTTTATACACCAAATAACTCAACCTTTCTCTATGTTCTCTTATTATCTCCTCTTCATCAATCAAATACATGATAGAATTCAGACCAAAAGGAAATTGTCTCACTAGAAAGTAGCATGTTTGACATCATTGAAAAAATAATGATTATTCCATTACAAGTTCTACACTTCAAAACAATATATTTTCAACAATATTATACATGATAGGAAAACATGCCAAGGGTGATAACTAACCCCTAAGAAATGCAAGATATTATGGGATAGCCATTGTCCCTTTTGGTAATTGGGTCCTGGTAGCACTTTTATTAATGGTGGATTAGGGCTTGGTTTGCCTTACCCTTCTTCTTTAGTCTATTTTCCTTATTTCATAGTATAGGTCCAAGTTCTACAAACTCTAAAGAGATTACAAATGATTGAAGCTATCAAAGATGTCTCACAAAAAAGGATCCAAGTAGACATAGGGTTTGTTGACTATGATATTCATTAGACTATTGGTCAAGTAGATATTGGTTAGGATCTTCAAATCAAAAACTAAATCTAGGTCAATTTGGTGAACTCAAACTTTCTTGTGCTATTTTTTACATTGTAAAGAACCAAATGAGACCAAGAATCACCATGGTATGTATGAAAATCACATGAAGGTTAAAATGGGAAGTCCTTCTAGTGTGATTTATCTATTGAAATACTTTTTTTTCACACACTGCCAATAGAGTAATAATTGTCACCAGGCTAGAATGTTTAGCCAACATCACCTGAAAGAGAAGGAAACAAAAACACTCTATTCCTAAACTCACTATAGACCAGGTCTCGATCATACAAGGAATAGGAAAATTTGGATAAGGAAGTGACTATATTTATAATAAGGTGAAAAGAATTTTTAATAGCTCTCTATGCATATTAATTTACACAATGATTCACTTCAATTGGGTTGGAAATTCCTAGGATAGGACTAGGGGGATACAAAAAAGTAAATGGAAAAAATGAAAGGACCTACAACATTAGAGACTTAATCTACCTATAGTCTACTTTTCTACTATTATTATAACAATGCATGCTTGGATGGTAGGATAACCTAAATGCATGCTCGATCAACCAATCTAACATAAATAAGTTGGTATCAAAGTAAACAAAATCATTTAGTTTTATCCAAGCCAAGGAAGATAATAGAAAAAATAGAAAAATCTCACTACTTTCGATAATAAATGAATCCCATAGAAAGCACTCTATGATTCCTCTACTTGAAACACAACATATAAATACGAGCATGCATTGGGTGAGATAGAGAAAATGCTTCAAGGAAGCCAAATTGTAGAAAAGACAATACATTTTTAATTCATAATGATGGTGTTACAATAAAATGGAAGGTAAAATCATGAATTTGACCTACCCTAGAATAGTTCACATTCTTGTTATTTTTAGAAAACTATCTAAAACTTTGGACAAGAAACTAACTCCTTGCCCTAACTAATTTATATATAGCCTTTATTTTCTAAATCTATAAGATCTACTACTACCTTCACTCAGAAATAGTTGTGGAAGAGAAAATTACACTTGAAAAAGGCATAAAAGTGAGAAAAAAAGAAACAATGAATAAAATAAGGTATTTCCGAAAGAAAATATGATTTCTAGTCTTTGGATGCTTTTATGTTGAATCTATGCCAATTATCTCCTCAAGGTTCCCACTAATTGATAAGAGCACTCCACTTTTCTGACAATCTTAAATGCATCAAGTACATGGGGAAATGAATAATTGATAAAAAGGAGTTATTTATTTGCCACCATTAACTATTTGTCATGTCATTAATAAGTCTATAAGCCAACAATGACAATGGAAGACTAGATGTAGAAGGAATCCCAGTGCACCCACCTACATATCAAAAGGAGTTGAGTTTCAAGATTCCTAGATATGATACATTTTTTGGTAAATAGATGTCTTTTAATAAAATAAATAATGAAAATATTTTATGCCCAAACTCACAAGACAAACACAATTTTTCAAAAGTTGAGGAATATTTTGCTTCTTAAATTCCTTTCTAAATTTTAATAAGGTTCAGCTCCCTTATTAGATATTTAATGAATACACTCTCTTAAACAAGGATTAATTTTAACAAGAAATTAATAAGGCATCCCATCTTTTCTTGGATAGGGGGATTATCAAATAAATAGCAACTAAGAAAAATGTCCATTCTACAAAGCAAAAAGAATTCATAGTTTCCACATCAATGACCATTCAAGAAAGATATAGAATAGATAAATTATCTAAATTAGACACAATATATGCACTTCCATAGTAGAAAAAGATCCCACAAATTGATATTCATCTAATCATAAACCAACAGTGGACCATTCAAAGCATAAAACCTTTGAATCTATTTATAGAACCTTTATCATTCAAAAACATTCTTATTCTTGCTTGTAACTAGAAATACAAAATATTTTAATAACAACTAAACTAAAAACCAAATTATACTTCATAGTATGATGTCAATCAAAAAAATTCAACCCTCTACACTACCAAGTTTCTAGCTTAAATAGAGTAGTTTATGAGAATCTCCATTAAAATCCAATTCTTAGATAGTTAAAAAGTAGTTAAAATAACAAGGTTTTAATGTGTACATGGACTTGAGAAGAAACTAATTAAAAGTGTAAACTTGAAGAAGAAAAATAAAGTGAAAGCTCCTCAAAGAGAGTCTTCATCCTATTTCTTCAACAACACTTCTTCTTCATCATCCTCGTCTTGGTTGGAAGGTCCTTGCACAATTGTCTAGTCTTTGTACATGCTTAGGAATTCTAACATTGCATTCTTGTTTGGACTCTTTATGCACTGCAAAAAGCTTTTCCACATGTCCCTATCATGTTTCATTTTAGTGACACTATCTAAATACTCCAAAAAATTTGGTTGCACATGTTGATCATAGTTTCCACCTTAGCAATTTCAGTAAGCTTCTATATGGTACTACATTTATTAGTACTAAAAGATAAAACATTCAACAAACAAAAGAACATAATGTTTTGGTAACCTAGAAACCTTCCAAATAGAAAGTAAAATTGGGGTGGGGATGATACCCACAAAACTTCACTACTACAGCATAAAGTTGGCCTGTTAAGGGTTACATTGACCACTTCGGGTGATCTACCCTATTAGGAGCACAAAGGACTACTAGGTCCACCTTGTTAAAGGATTTACAAACATACAATGAAGTATGCACTCAATTAAGAGATTTATACAAAGACTGTTAAGTCTACCTTGTTAAAGGATTTAGAAATTGATTCACCTTTTAGGATGAAGTAGTGGATCTACTTACAAATGATTTCTGATAAGATCCTTTAATCACTGATCACCTTATGTGATGGATATAACTTTTTTGCTTCTATATTGACCTTGCTGCATTCCTTAAATTGCTGCTGATAATCCTTCTTGTGTACATCTCAAAAATACTTCACATTACTTCTTGAATACTTCAATTACAATTATATCTTACAATACACCTTACATATATACCTTTCAAATTTATAAAACTTCAAGGTCAGCCAAAATACAAATGAACAACACATTACAAAGTCGGCCCAATAGTAAATAACTCAAGTTCACTAAATTGACTTGGTGACCTTTTGATACGTAGCATTCACTACATTACACATCATTTTCAAGCACTTGGTATAAGTGAAGGCATGGTCCATACTAATCACTTGATGTAGTTTTGAACTTGGTGACCACTGGTGACTCAGTAGATGTAGTGTCACTCGGTAGATAATGCATGTTAAGTTTACCTTGCTCCACTCAATAAACACTACTTCTTCCAATGCTCGATTTACACTAAATTTCCATGACATAGACTTACTACTCAATAGACACTGTAAAGCCTGGTAGACACTAGTGATCTTCACATTTCCTATATTCACTTGGTAGCCACTATCTTCTCAGTGTAAACTACTGACTACTTCGAAGCTTGGTTAATACTAGAATACTTGGTAGATAAGTGTTGTCACTAATGGCAATATAAACTTAATTCCAACAATCTCCCCCTTTGGCATTAGTGACAAAACACTTATATTCCAAAAAATATGTACAGAATCTGACTCACTGAATTTTGGTTTTTCAAAATTGATCTTTGTAAAGTTGCTGCATATACATTCCTACATATATCTCCTTGATGAAACATAATGTATATACAAAGATACTAATGTACATAACTATACAAATATACATGCTAACTCTATCGAGTGTTGTCTCCCCCTTTTACTTATACTGATATCTTTCCTTATATACAAAGTTTCCCTTTTTGCTTATATTGATATCTCTCGCCCTTTTTGATAGTAATGCCAAAGGGCTACATATACTATCTATATAGTTACACCAAAATGAGAGAGAAATTCTTGATGTACCTTGAGAATTATGGAGAATGAGTTATCCCAATTCTCTTGCAAAATTTGACAAGTGGAGAGAGCAATCTAAACTTCTACTGATAATTTGATCATGTGACCAGCCACTAAGAAGTTATGATCCTAGACCAATGTTTTGCAATGAGCAATATGTTTCTACATTGTGTCCATTATTGGCAAGATCATGTTCTAAATATCAATCAAGTTTTCTCTTATTCTTGCTTCTTCTCTTAGAAGTTCTACCTGCACTTCTGCCAAATATTTCACCTTGGTGTGATGAGAGGAGCTAGAGGAGGAGTCATCTTGCAACTTTGATGCACTAGATTGCATGTCAGCATCAATCTTATTGAGCTTCTTCTTTATTTCATGGGCAAAACTAGAAACATCAAAAATTTTGGCAAAATGTGATGCATTATTAAAAGAATTTTCAAAATTACCCAAATATGTAGATAGTTAACTTGTTTGATTGCAATCTAAAGAGCAATATGCTCAAGCACCTTGTCATCAAACATCCTTTCAACTTTTTCAATTAATTTTGCTTGTCCGAAATAGTCCTTATTATATTTCTATATAGCCTCTTCTAACTAAATCAAAATATGATGAGAGGAATCTACTTCAACACCTATAGCTTCTATGATTATATTCTTTGCATTTTTAATTATTCTACACTCCTTGTCCCTTTCAGACCTTAACTGCTTCTCTATGAGTTAACTGGATAACCTCATCTATTCAATAGTAGCAATCTCATATTCAATCTTAGGTATTACTATCTCTATGTCTAATTCAATATCTTCTTCAATTTCTTTTCTAGTGATTAGAAGTTTCAATGGTTGCCTTTGTTTTACTTCAGTGATTACTAGTTTGACCTTTGGAATAGACACAATAGTGGAGATAGAAGGGCTAGCAATAAACAATGGGATAAGACTAAAGGATTGAATACCAATAGAAGTATTAACCAAATCAAAAACTGAATCACTTCCTAAAAATGGTGTCACACTTGGTAGAATACCCATAGCAATGTCTAAACCAACTAGAATTGAAGTGGATGTAGACAATGCCGATGAAAACAAAACTATAGAGCTAATTGGAATCGATGAAGAAAAAATTGTAGAACTTACTATTGCACATACTAATGATGATGTAGGAGTAGAGGGAGCTAACTCAGTAGCTAAAGCAATGACAGTTAGCTCGGTAGATGAAGTGCTTGACACTTCCATTGCAGACACCTGGAGCTAGGAGAAGGCTAGTGAAGATTGATCAATTGATGTCACTATTGTGCTCAAAATCTCACTAGTAGAAGTTATCTCCACAGATGTGACAATATGTGGTGGAGTCTAAGGAAGAGATACAATTTCTTCTACTGCTATTCTAACCAGATCATCTTCATCCTTTTCTTCCTCTTCTACTTCTTCCTCCTTTCCTTCTTCATACATCTCTTCTACTTCCTTCTCCTCTTCTTCTTTCTCCTCCATTAGAGCATGCAACTCTCCTACAATAACTAAGATTGAAGGAGTGTTGTGATCATCATAATTATTATCATCATCACTATCATCATCTTTAATTACAATAGTTTCATCTAATGGCTTGTTGAGATGACATACATCTCTCCAAATTTCTAAGGCATGCTTAACCACTGATTCTATGTTTTTCATTAATATGAAGAAAGTTTTAAGCTTTAGAATCATTCTATCTTCATGCTCTTTTATTGCCTTCTTTACTTCTACATCAGCCAAATTTGGTACCAATTGTCTCAGTTGTTGTTCAAAGGTGTCTTTTATAGTTTGCACTGTATTCTCCCATCTAACTTTAATCTTGGCAAAAAGATCTGGATGGATTTGAGGTTGAATTTGAGTAAGGGAGTATTTCCAAATACCCATATTCTCCATGACTAAGTCCTCAACCTCTTTTTTCTCAGCTAGAGTCCAAGTCTCCTATTTGAGAACATTGAAGTTTCAAATTGCTACTCCATCTCTTAGATATTTCATCATTTCCTCAAATGTAGGTGGAGAGTGGATGAATACTAGTTCACTTTTACCTTTCCTTGCTCTCTTGGAGAACACTGCAATTGGTTGCTTTTGAGGTTTTGTGATAATCACTCTACCTTTCTTCTTTGCAAGTTCCTCATTCTCTAATTCTTCTTCTTCTTCTTCATATTCCTCCTCTTCATCCTCACCCTTTCCCTCAGTAAGCATTAGAGAACCTTTAGTAGTCTTTAATTTTGAAATTCTCTTCTTGCCTCTACTAAGAGCTTGAGGAATCTTAATGCTAAGCTCTATCCTTTTCTTGGCTTCCTCACAAGTGCCAAATGTAGGAAGATTAGGATTGGCTGGCTCATTTAAAAATGCCTCAATGATGTCTCTAGGTTCATTAATGTAAATTTCATAAGGTAATGGTTTTACCCATTCCACTCTTGGTATGACTACTTGAATGTACACTCTATCACAGTCTACCATGAAACATATGTCATCCTTGTAGTCTTCTACAAGCTTGGGTGGGATACAGAATCTGTTATTCATTTTCTCCTTGAATGCCTCAAAGTAGTTATCCAACAACCTTTCAAAATTTTCACCCATTTCTTCAATAAATTCATTTATCTAATAAAGAAAAGGGGTGTCTTTCCTCCATATGACTTTGCTCAGCTAGAGTCCAAGTCTCATATTTGAGAACCTTGAATTACAATTATATCTTACAATACACCTTACATATATACCTTTCAAATTTACAAAACTACAAGGTCAGCCAAAATACAAGTGAACAACACATTACAAAGTTGGCCCAATAGTAAATAACTCAAGGTCACTGAACTAACTTAGTGACCTTCTGATACTCAACATTCACTACATTACATAGCATCATCATGCACTTGGTAGAAGTGAAGGTGTGGTCCATACTAATCACTCAATGTACTTCTAAACTCGATGGCCACTAGTGGCTCGGTAGATGTAGTGTCACTCGGTAGATACTACATGCTGAGTTTACCTTGCTTCAATCAATAAACACTACTTCTTCCAACCCTCAGTTTACACTAAATTTCCATGACACAGAATTACTACTTGATAGACACTATGAAGCTTAGTAGACACTACTAATCTTCACATTTCCTGTATTCACTCGATAGCCACTATCTACTTGGTGGAAATTGGTGACAACTTCAAAGCTTGGTTAACACTAGAACACTTAGTGAGTGTAGGAAATTTAGTGTTGAGCTCAGTAGCAACACTGATATAGATAAGTGTTGTCACTAATGGCAATAATAACTTAATGCCAATAGAAGAGAACTTTTCATTTCAAAACATAATTTTGGTTTCATTCTTTGCACTGATATATTTATAGACATTGGACTTTTTTGAAAATCTAGCCAATAATAAGGTAGAAGTCAAATCTCTAAACTCTTGAACTTCAAGATCAAATAGCTTGGACATGGTTTCTCTAGTGATACTCAGTAATATACTTTTATCCTTTTTCAAAATACTTCTACTAGGAATATCATACATTTGATATTTTCTTGAATGAATTATAGACATGCATATACAGGCAGGAAGGTAGAGGCCATAGTGAAATTAGTATCCAAGAATTTAGTAGAAAAGAGCTCTACAAGTTTCTAACACAACCTTTTTGATATCCCTCCTAGGTCAACTCCTAAAAAGTTGATATCTGACACACTAGGTGACTTACTATTTAGACTATGAGTATTCCCAAACATATGCAAAGTGGACCTCATGATTTAGATTACCCTCCTATTTCTTGAAAATTAAAGAATTTTTGGTGTAAATAAGCATTTACTATTTACACTTTACTTAAGTTTACTTAGGTTAATGCATATTTATATTAGTTGTCATGTAGACACCTAGGAGTTTGCATATTCATATGAGTAGTCATGTTGACAACACAATAGTTTGCACCCCAATTGAGCACATATTGTCTACTAAATCTCTTTATGAGATACACCATTACATTCTTATCCTCTCATTGTTGCACATGCATTTATGCACAATGGAGGATAATCCACTCTTGGTGGACATGTTCTTAATTGTTATGCTTATCTCTTGTATGAATCCTAGATAGATTAGTTGCCTTTATATACAAGACTCTTCTATGATGTATTAATCCAATTATGTGATTAATCCAGTCATCTAATATCCATTCTCATTTGATCATATCTTGTCTCTCTTGTGCTATCTCTTAAGCTTCTAGATCTTTGCATTCCATTCTTTCCTCAGGAAAATTCTTACATGGTATCAAAGCTATACCAAATTCTTACATGGTATTAGAGCCATAGGATTTTCATTACATAGCCATTGGAGAAATTTCTTTTTAGTAGGTCAAGATTGGAACTTTCATATAAATATTTAACATCTAATGTGAAATCTAGAGTCATTTTTTTGGAGGTGTGATGGCGGTGATTCAAGAAAAATAATTATAGAGGTGATTTTCAAACAACGATATCTCCCTCATATAGAATCCTTTTTTCAAGCAATATTTTTTTTTGGAGGTAGAATTTCATGATCTACACATGTTGTAGGTTGTTTGCAATCCTTGTTCCCAAATTTTTCTAAAAATCACAAATCCCAATTTTTGCAACTTCAAAGGCTTAGTTCAAGCTCATCTGGACACATATTTAGGTGCTATATTTTTGAAAGTGCATAATTTTTTGCCTACTTTCCAGATTTGGTATTAGTTTGGAGTAATTATGAGTATACATAGTACTTTTAGCATTTGGTCTATTTTGGCACTAGTAATTAATTAGATCCTTGAGAGGTCTTGTGTCATATCTACACACTAAATATAAAGTGCCAAAATCATCCTTTTTTTTGCGGGGGGCGGGGGGGCACAGGAGTTCTTTGATTAAGTGATTTTGGGGGGGTGTCTCAAGTGTTTGTGTTTCTCTTTCTCTCATTTTGCATTATCGGTTCTCCTACATTTTTATTGTTAAATCCACATAATTATGGTATGTAGAAAATTAGAGCATGGAGTAAAATGATGGAAAAAGGTTTAATTGATTATGTTGATGGAACCATGGTTGCACCATCTAATCTTGATAAACTAAATGAATGGAATTCTAACAATAAGGTTGTTATTGGTACTTTGAGAAAGTATGTACATGAAGATCTTATCTTCCATATTGATGATTGTAAAATAGTAAAGGAAGCATGGGATAAGTTTCCTAGCTTCTATGTAAAAGTAGACAAAGCTAGGGGTTTTGAACTTGATGAAAATCTCATGTCATTAGATCTAGAGAAGTTTGACACAATTAAAGACTATATCACCAAGGTACATTAGTTAAGGTCAATGGTTAAGGATTGTGGAATTACCATAGAGGATGATAAATTGATCTATAATTTGATGAGAAGAATTATTCTAGAGTATACATCATTTGTTTCAAGCTTCAACACTCATAAGTTGACCTAAGGTTCTTCCTACACCATGCCTTCATTTGATTCCTTCATAGAGATGTTGATGGTGGAAAAATCAAATTTGATGAGCATGAGAATTCTCAACTCTTTAAAGTCCAAAGCATTGGTAGTTAGTAAAGAGAATCAAGGAAAAGGGTCTAACAAGAAGCAAAAATCATGGCAAAAAAATTCACAACAAGAGAAAGAACATGCAACCTCCTCACCACAAGACAACTCCAACAATAAGGGAAAGTCATCCAAGAAGGAGTTTCTTACTTGTGCAGATTGCAAAAAGAATAGACATGAAGAACATCATTGTTATAAAAAGGAGATATATGAAATCAAGAATCTTCTTATGAAGAATCAAATTGGTCTACCATCAAGAATGACTGCTTCATGATCCTCTTCACATTTAGATTTTGATAAAGGAAAGGATGACGTGGAAAATGGTCAAGCCTTAATAACTACTTCAATTCAAGATTCAGGGAGATAACTTCTAGATTTAGGGGCTTCTCATCATATGGCATCTTCATAGTCTATATTTTCATCATTTGATCCTTATCATACTCCACCTATATTAATGGGAAATCATACTTACATGGATGTTGTTGGGAAAGGAAATATTGATAAAGGGGAGGGGTTCTTCAAAGATGTATTGTGTGTACCTCTCCTAACTCATAATCTTCTTTCCATCTATCAACTCACTGATGGAGATAGAAGATAGACTATGGAATTCACATTTAATTAATTTTTTATCAAAGACTTGGAGACTAGAAAAATCATTGCTATAGTGGTGGTTGATCACACATCTATGCTATACTACTTCTCAAATTTTGGTCATGATGATGATAGTGATTTGTTGGTAAATTCTTTAGCAGATTTTGATCATATTTCCAATGATGATTCAAATTCTGAGGAGAACTTTGGCTACTTGAACTTGGGTGTTCTCACATGTGATCAAGTTCTTGAGCCATCCATTTCTTCTCCTCCTACTAATATTCCATCTACTACTGTTCTTGATGATAGTTGTATTCACATAGCCAAGGATTCAAGTGATTCCGTGCAGCAAGATATTCATTATATTCTAGACTCAATTTCATGGGATGACTACTTAATAGACATTTTCAATTTGTTTGTGGACTCCTACAATGTAGATTTGGGAGACACTATTGATGGCCTTCATCTTCTCTTTGGTGAAGATGATCCTTCTTCAATTGTTGTGAGGGAACACTTTGACCCTCATCTTCATTCTCTACTTGATCAGTCTTTTGTGGTTGACATGATAGTAGATCCTTTGATACAATAGTTGGAGGAGGTCACTTTCTCTTTAGACGAGACACTTGATTATTTGATAAATGTTCTACATTCATGCTTAGTTGATCTTGATTTGTCTTTTTTAGTAGAGTGGCATAGTACACATGATTTGGAGGAGGCACCTTTCAGTATTGACATGGGGACACTTGAGTAGGTTTCAAAGATTTCATACATTTTGAGGATTCTTCCTACAAAAGGGAGAAGCTTCATTGATACACCTTTGGTTATGTTTCTTCCTAAGGGTAGGAATGTTGCTCTGCACTCATGGAGGAGTTTCTACATTGAGCCTTATGCATTCTACATTGAGGGGTTGTTATGTGGTGTATCTTCCTCTTCTTCTTTCTTATCAAGGGAATCTTTTCCTCACATGAGGTCTTCTCTCTCATTTTCTTTTATTGTACTTATCTCTCTTTTGGAGGATATTTTTCCCATGTGGTTTTCCCTCTTTCTTCACTTTATGAGAGATTGCATTACATCTATATTTTGCACTTGCATATTGTACACAGGTACCTAACATGTCCTAGTAGTCATGACCCATCTTGCATTATTATATAGCTTTTATGAGCTTAAGTACATTTCCCTAAGTTGCACTTAAGGGGGAGTGTTGTTGTAAATAAGTATTTACTATTTACACTTTATTTAAATTTACTTAAGTTAATGCATATTCATATTAGTTGTCATGTATACACCTAGGAGTTTGCATATTCATATGAGTTGTCATGTCGACAATGCAATAGTTTGCACTCTAATTGAGCACATGTTGTCTACCTACATCTCTATATGAGATACACCTTCACATTCTTATCCTCTTATTTTTGCACATACATTCATGCATAATGGAGGATAATCCACTCTTGGTGGAAATGTGCTTAGTTGTTATGCTTATCTCTTGTCTGACTCCTAGACATATTAGTTTCCTTTACATACAAGGCTCTTATATGATGTATTAATCCAATTATCTGATCAATCCAATCATCTGATATCCATTCTCATTTGATCACATCTTGTCTCTCTTGTGCTATCTCTTGAACTTCTAGATCTTGGAATTTCATTCCTACCTCAGGCAAATTCTTTCATGGTATCAAAGCTATACCAAATTCTTACAAGAAGCAATTAAAATATTTTCTACTAATAGGTGAAAGAAAAAGAGTTAAAGAACACAAAAGTTACCTGAAAAGCAATGACTATGACAACTATGAAAAATGATTCTCCTTCTTTAGACTCCTTCTACTAACACTTGAAAAACTAAAGAAACTTGGGTCTTTTGAAAAAGAGAAATAAACTTTACTCATATTTAGTTCATAGAAAATATAGGGCATTGATCATGATAAGGATACAATGAATTACACATGTCATATGAAAAGGAAGATGGGAGAAAATGGTGTCTATCATTAAATAAAAGGAAAGTAACTTAAATGATATGCCACCTCTGCATGTGCCAAATTTCACTTTTTCCCCATAAAAATAAATCATGGTATTATAAATAACAATTTCCTAACTTATATTTACCACCTTTCTACAAATGATGAAGTCATACATGAGTGTGTCAGACTCAATGATGCATCCAGTTGTAGTGCATCTTCTAAGAATTGAGCATCATGACACATCAAGCTAGGGTCCACTAATGATATTGCATGATAACTAGAAATAGATTAAAGTGATGAACCCATCGAACCTTTTGAACTTGGTTCAAATGGTACAAAATATACAAGAGGTTCATGTTTTTTTTTCTTCATTCACAAGTGATACAAAAGGTTCAAAACTTACTTAAAGAAATTTGAATCTTTGAACATGACCTCAATAATGTTTACCAACAAATTATGAGGATGAGACTTGGTCTAGCATGAAGGAATTAGGATTGAAAGGATGAGGTTTCTGAATGAATAATTGAAAAAGGGTTTATTGAACCTCAAATTGCAACTGACACTAGTCAAAACCAATGGTTCAAAATAAATAATTGAAAGAAAGAGTGAACCAAAAATATAAAAATGGCAACTCTAAAAAATCTGAAACTGAAAACATTGAAATCTAACTACCACATAATACAAACTTTCCTGACCAAGTCACAAGGAAGAGGGAATCTAGGACAACAAATAATTCATAGAGTTGTGGTGCTTCAAAAAGAAAGTGAAGCTCCTTATGATAAAATATTTAATCCAGACAAATGGATCCCTCCATACAAAAAATATTGCATGTAGGAGAGTCCTCATTATGCACTCTCCCATGTCATAACACCTAGAGTGTTAGACATGGAAGGGGAAGCCTCATCAAAACTAGAAGATAAACATTTTGACCCTGCTCTTATAGAGTGTCAATTGTCTAAGCATCCTTCCATTTTTTGACTCATTTCTTCCATAACTTCACTTCTTCAGAAGCCTCATCTCATGGTTCAAATCTTGGAACTTGGCTAGCTTCGAACCCTTGGGGAATCATATTTTCATGTTCACTTAGAGATGCCCATTTTAATTGGAAACATCCATCTTTTATAATTTACATTGTTCCTTGTCCCACCATGAAATTCAAAGAATTTTTTCGGTCCTCCAAAGTTAGTATTCATTATGACCTATGAAGACTGGTTTTTGGTCCTCCAAAGTTAGTACTCATTATGACCTATGATGATTGGACAAACATTAATATCACGATCCTTTTCAAGAAAATATAATCATTTTACTTCCTTTATTAGACTCAATATTTAGGGTTTTTGGGATCTCATGTCATATTGTCCTTTTGAAGGATAAATATTCTACATGGAGAAGGAACATGAAACCCAAAATCTTGATAAGTAAACTAACTCCTAATAAAAGATGAAATAATGGTATCCAAAATGCATACCTTAGAAGTATGAAAAATATCTCCTGCCAAGTATAGGAGTGCAATCCTCAGATCCCATAAACCTATATTTTTAAATCTTGTCCGTGAAAAAAATAGATAGATTCAAATGTAACATAACATCAATCATTTTTTGTCTACCATAAACCAAAAATTCATCACCCAGACTAAACTTATGGCAATGTGGCTTACAATGCTAAGTTTTTCTTATGTGATTGACAAAATCACTTATTCAACATTTAATTGTGGGATACATGGGATCAATAAATGATGATTATGTTTGATGTGATAGGTATTTAAATTCAAAATAGTAGGCAACTTATTGTAAAGGATGCTAGACACTTAACCCAAGGAGGGAAGTGGCATAAAGGTAGATGATTAAGGGAAGAAAATAATAATTAAAAGACACCCAAAATATAGTGGACTACTAATGCAATACCAACAAGAAACCACTTACCCTACTAGGACTAAATTCACATGTGTGCATATAAAAATTATTGATATGAGATTATTTTGGAGTAAAGAACTTGTAATGGAACAATCATTATTTTCTTACTGATGTCAAATCTACTACTTGCTGGTAAGATAACTGCTTAGTAAATTAGAGTACTATTATTTATTTTATAGATGGTGAGGATTTGATAAAATAAGATAACAAGAGAACCTAGAAGAAAGATTAAGTTATGGTATCAAAAAGGGGTGCAAAGATTAGTTGAGATAATGATGATATAGTGTATTGATTATCTACATAAGGTTGTAAAGGTTGGATACGCTAAGTCTAGAAGAACAAGTTAGAATAATTGTGTCTACCAAGCTTGACTGAGTGGACAGTAGGTGCTAAGTAAAGTTAGTGCAAGCCAAGCAAAAAATTAGTTGGAACTAAGAAAATTGAAGATTTAGTGTATGCAGAGTGAATTTAGTTTAAGCTGAGTAAAGTTTAGTTGATGCCAAGCACTAATAAACTTTATTGTTTCTGAGTTAACTAGTTGAAGATGAGTGTAAGAACAATATAGAAGCCAAGTAAAAACATAATGATGTTGAGTGCCAGTATTCGTGTTAAATCAAAGATTTGATGAATCTGAGCTATCTATTTTACTTTCTTCAATAATGTGAAGCATGTGGAGTTTAACTATGATGAGTTGGTCACAAAAAATTCAAGGTAAATAGTTTTGAGGTGAATTCAAGGAATATTGAAGAATTTTCTAGAGGAACCAATGGAAAAGTGGGTAGATTCATTGCATCCTACCTAATCCTACCTAATCCTAAAATGAATGATTAAGTTTGAATAGAAAGGGATCTAAAATCTCTATTTATAAAGAGCATTGGTTGGAAGCAAAGGTTCACATGTGTGAGAGCCTAAGGAAGACAAGGAGTCTAGGGAATTGCTTCATTTAGTGACCAAATAGAAGAGATCACTATTGCTAAGCAAAACAAGAAGGCTTAAGTGTATGAGTGCTTGAAGGGTGAACAAGATATCAGAACTAAACTATGTGAAAGCCAAGTAGAATAGAGGACTAAAACAAAGATCTTTAATCTACAAGTGACTTGTAATTTTTTATCAAATCAATCCTTGTTGTTACGTTACAATCATTGTATCAATCTAAATTAAATCCTTTGGATTAAGGTTGACCTAACAGTCATTTATAAATCCTTTAACCAGGTGACATTCTAAGTAAATGATCTAAAGTCCTCTAACAAGGATCACTCCTAAAAGGGTGATTGAAATCCTCTAACTAGGTCACATTTTATAGTTTTTATTGTAACCTTTAACAGGGTTAGCCTTTCGTAGGGCATCACTTCAAAAGGGTGAGAATTAATAGCGTGTTATTGGTGGTTTTTCCCAAATTCGGTTTCCACATAAAATCCATGTGTCAAATGTGTTATTGAATCTATTAAATTTCATCTTTACATTTATACAGAGTTGTTTTGACCTAGGACAATAACATACAAAGTTTAAGCTATGTGTGGTCTAATGGATGCATGCATAATAATGTTTTATGGATATGGGTTTACTAAGTTGTGAAAGGTTTTATTTGTACATCTAGACCTTGGATAAATTATTCACCCTACCCCTCCCCCCCAACCCTCAATTATTCTAAAGAATTCCAACAATTGGTATCTAAGCCATTTGCTTAAGAGAACTAGTTTGACGGAACTAGAAGCAAAAGATCAAGATATCAAAAGAAGAGGTACCCAAGATTAACAAGGATAACCTCCTCGCATGGAAAATTTTGATGAAGCTACACCTAGGAGGTCTTGGAGATCATTCATAATCTACCATTATCACTAAGCATGTTAATCCTACTAAAGCACTAGCTATTAAATATCTAAAAAAGAAGAAAGAACACAACCAAGCAATGTTGGGGTTGCTTCTATCCTAATTTATTCTAAGTTTGATGATATCAAGGGTTGTGCTAGTGCAAAGAAGACTTGTAATGCTCTTTACACCATTTATGGAGTAGATAGAAATGTTTTGAGAGCTAAATTTGAAAGTCTTAGAGGTAAGTTTGATGATATGAGAATGCAAGAAGTTGATAATGTTGCTCAATATTTCTCTAGAATAAAAGATGTTGTTAATGATATAAGAGGAGATACTAGTATTATTGATGATGATACTATATTGAGTAAGTTATTGAGAACACTATTTCCCATCTATACTATTAGAGTTTCTTCTATACAAGTGTTAGATTGTGGTGATCGATCAGGAAAGTACTATACATACTTCGTAAATGCCCCCAAAAAAATTTGGGCCCTATTTTATCAAGATTTTGGGCCAACATGTAATTATTAATTATAACCCTAAAGTGGTAAAAATACTTGTATGAAAGAGCTTAGAGTTAGGGATTATTTCATAGTGGTGATGTGAAAATTGGTTCTTGCAGTGGTATTGAGTTGTAAGGGGTTACAGATTTTAATCACTGGATCATAATAATATTGGACTTGCGATTTGGTGGACATAGCCCAGGGATTGGGTGAACCATGTTAAATCTTTGTGCCTTGTGTTCTTTTCTTTGTGATCTATTATTTTCTATTATTGGTTATATTTGCATATAATTTTTATTTTTGTCCATGGTTTAATCCTAACAATAAGAACTAAGATGTATACCAGGTTCAAATCTAACTTTGGAAGGTTTGGTAAGTAGGCACACTTCCTTTGAGCTCTCTATTTTTTTATAATTTCAAACTTGACAATGTTGAATCTTCTTTCAAAGCTAAGATTTCATTAAAGAAACCTAAAGAGAAGAATAAGAAGGTCAAATATGTTTCTAGTGATAGTGATATAGATGAGAAGGATGTAAAACATCATGAAGCCCTACTAGCAAGAAGTTTTCACATAGGCAAAGGAAATTTTCAAGGTAAGTTACATATCATGTGTTTTAATTGCAATAAGGTTGGTCATATTATTGCTAGATGTCCATAGAAGAAAAACTATAGAAGTGGAGACAAATATAAAAGTAAAGAGATAAGAACAAAAAAGATTTCAAAGACAATGGCAAGAAGTCTTGCTACATTGTAGAAGAGGAAACCAAAACTGGATCTGATGATCATGATGACGACTTGGTGTACATTGTAATGAAGGATGGATCTGACTAAGGATGAGGCAAGTGCACTCGTATCTTATGTGAATAAGATTGATAGATGGATCATTGATAGTAGGTGTTCACATCACATGATTGGAGATAAAACTAAGTTCATTACTCTGAACTATTATGATGGAAATAGTGTAAGGTTTGGTAATGATGTGCCATATATAATAAAAGGAAAAGGATCTATCAAACCCATAGAAAAGATTTTTTTTGACAATTCTTATTATGTTGAAGGACTTAACTATAACTTGCTGAGTGTTTCACAACTGAATAGTTTAGGTTTCAAGGTTGAGTTTGAGAGCAAGATAGCTATGATATATGATACTGATGGGAAACTAATTGGGAAAGGTGATCAAGCTAGAGGTAATCTATCTTATCTTGATATGAGTGATGCTACTTGTTGTAGAATTTTATGATGTGTGGTTATGGCTCAAGAGGTTATGTCGTATTAATTTTGATAACTTGGTTAGTATCAGTAACATGAGAACAGTCAGAGGTTTGCCTAAATTGAAGAAACCTAACAATGTAATTTGCAAACAATGCCAGTTAGGAAAGATGACAAAATCTAGTTTTAAGAGTAAGACTCACATCTCTAGAGGAATTTTAAAGATTATTCATACTGACTTGTGTAGACCAATTGATGTGCAAAGATAAAAGGGTGACAAGTACATTGTGTTATTTGTTGATGATTATCCTAGGATGATGATAGTTATATTTTTGAAATAGAAATTTGATGCTTTCCAAATGTTTAAGTGGTTCTTAGCAAGAGTTGAAAATGAAATAGGTAAAAGCTTGAAATGTTTGACATCTAATATAAGAGGAGAATTTACACCAAATGATTTTGAGATGTTTAGTAATGACTAAGGATCAAAACACAGACATCTACACCTAGGACACCTCCATAAAATGGAATTGCTAAAAGGAGGATCATATCTGTAATGGATTATGCTAGGACACTCACGATGGAGAAGAATGTTGTATTGAAATACTAGAGAGAGGTTGTAAGTACATATTTTTATACCTTGAACTATTTGCAAGTCAAGAAAGGCACTCATTCAAAACCTTTTGAGCTATGGTATGGATATTCACCCAATGAAATATAGTTTAAGTTATTTGGAAGCAAGTTCTATATTCTAAAGATTTTAGGAATTGTAAATTAGATGCTAAAAGTGAAGAAGGTATATTTATTGGCTATTCCATAACACGTAAATCTTATAAGTGTTTAAATACTAATGCTAACAAAGTTGTGGAAAGTGCAAATGTGAAGTTTGATGAATATACAAAGGTACATGAGGTTGAACCTATGAAGGAACCAGAGGAATAAAAATCTATTGTATACTTTTATGAAGGTATGTCTGCTGATGAAGAATTTGTAAATCAAGTTACAAATTAACAACAAGTTTTAGTGACTACCAAGTCACATACAATGAATTTCAAGTTGCATTTAGGAACTGAGCTACATTTAGGTGTCAAGTTGTAGAATGAAGCTGAGGCACATTCTCATTCTAAGATTAGTGTACATGAAAGAAATGTTGAATTACTTGATAGAGAAGTACATAGTGATTTAGAAGCTAATAGGCCCAATGAGGAAAGTAGATTAGAACCAAGATTGTCAAAGTATGTCAAGAAACATCACCTTGTTAAAAGAATTATTGGAAATAGAACTGCTAGACCAATGACAAGGAACAAGCTAAGAAGTGATACATGTTTTCTAAGTATGCATGAACCTAAGTAAGTAAAACATGCCTTAGAAAATGAGGATTATAGTAAAGCCATGAAATAAGAGATTGATAAAATTGAAAAGAACAAGACATGGACTCTAGTTCCCAAACCAAAAGATAAGGATGTTATTGGAACCAAGTGGGTGTATAGAAACAAATTAGATGAAAATGGTGAATTCACAAGGAATAAGGCAAGATTAGTTTGCAAGGGGTATGCATAAGAAGAATAGATAGACTATGGAGAGACATTTTCTCATGTTTCAAGATTGGAAGTTGTAAGAACTTTGTTTGCTTACTCTACATATGAAAGTTTCAAAGTTTATCAAACAGATGTGAAATCTACATTTCTAAATGGCATATTAGAAGAAGGGGTCTATATAGAATAGAGAGAAGGATTTTTTGATGCTAACAAAAAGAACATGGTATGTAGACTACACAAAGCTTTATATGGTTTAAAGCAAGGCCCAAGAACATGGTATGAAAGGCTTCACAATTATCTTGTGAAGATTGGATTTTAAAGGAATGATGATAATAGCAATTTCTACTTGAAGATAGAAGGTGGTAAAGGTATTTTACTACCTTTTTATTTTATTTTTTATGATATCATATTTGGAGGTCAAGATGGATTATGTAAAGTATTTGCAAATGAAGTAAATAAAGAATTTGAGATGTCTATGTTTGGAGAGATCAAGTTCTTTGTTGATTTGAAAGTATATCAGATGAAAAATGGTATATACATCACTTAGTGTAAGTATGTAAAGGAAATATTGAAAAATTTTATATTAGAAGATTCAAAACTAGTTAGCACACCTATGGTGATAGGACACAAGTTGTCAAAGAATGATGATTTAGTTGATGTAAATCAAATATTATATAGCTCTATGATTGGAAAATTGCAATATGTAGTGCATAATAGACCTGACATTGCATTATCTATTAGGATAGTTGCAAGATTCTCTAATAATCCTAAGGAGAATAATTTGATGGTTGTTAAGAGAATTATGAGATATCTAAAAATAATAGAAGACTATGTTCTATACGACAAGAATAATGAAAAATTTGAGTTAAGAGTCTACACTGATGTTGATTGGGCTGGAAATAATGATGACACAAAGAGCGCTAGTAGAGGATAATTTTTCTTAGGAAAGAGGTTGATTACCTAACCAACAAGAACAAAAAAATAGCATATCTCAATCTATTGTTGAGGTTGAATATGTGGTTGTTGTAGTAAATTATAAATACATTGTATAGATCAAACAACTACTCAAAGGTATGAAGGAATAAATCATTGAACCTATGATACTTTGTTGTGATAATACGAATGCTATAAATATATCAAAGAACCCTATGATGCACACAAAGACTAAGCACATTGCTATCTAGTATCATTACTTAAGAGAGTTACTTCAAGAAAAAGAGGTGAAGATGGAATATGTGAGTACAAAATAGTAGATAGCTGATATCTTCACCAAAGAATTACCTAAGGATTCTCATGAGTATCTAAGAGTTAAACTAGGGGTGATACCCCTATCCAAAGCTACTTAAGAAGGCTGAGTAGTGCCTTGCATCAACTGGAGTTGAATGTTGTATCTTACACATTGATGCAATGGATCTTACTTTAGGAGTTGCCTAAATTAATCAAAGAGTTGGAAGAGTAGATTAGTCACATCAAAGGTGATAGAGGGAGAAACTAAAATAGCTAACATCTACATGTTGAGATGACAAGTATTGGCATTATTTTCAAAGAGGGAGATATAAGAATAGAGTATGAAATATCTACTTAGAGGGAGATAGTGGTACAAATGTTTACCAAAGAAGGAGAAATGATTGAAAGAAATACATCTACCTAGTATGAGGGAGAAATTATTGAGGGAGATATAAGTCAGAAGGAGAAAGTGCTATAAGCTAATAGATGAAGGGAGTTATAAGGAAGAGTTGATTGTCTATTAATTAGAACAACATTTTGTAGCCTATACAAAAGATGAAAGATGCTAAAAGAAAGAGAGATTTCAATACAAGGAATTATTTTCTTTTTGGTATTATTGTTCATAATGGTTTTCCATCAATGCTAAAGAGGGATATTTTTTATATGAGATTTTTTTGGAGTAAAGAACTTGCAATAGAATAACCATTTTTTTGTCACTAATGTCAAACTTCCTACTTGCTAGTAAGACAACTACTTAGTTGATGTGAGTAATATTATTATTTTGATTGATGAAGAAGATTTGATCAAATAAGATAACAAGAACACCTAGAGGAAAGGTTAAGCTATGGTATGAAAAAGGAGTACGAAGATCAATTAAGATAGTGATGATATAGTGTATTGATTATCTACTTAAGGCTACAAATGTTGGATAAACTGACTAAGTCTAGAAGAACAAGTTAGAAGAAATGTGTCTGTCAAGCTTTACAAAGTGGATAGTAGGTGTTGAGAAAAGTTAGTGTAAGCTGAGAAGAAAATTAGTTGTAGCTAAGCAAAGTAAAGATTTAGTGTATGCTGAGAAAATTTAGTGTAAGCCATGTAATGTTTAGTTGATGCTGAGCACCAGTAAACTTTAGTGTTTATTGAATTACCTAGTAGAAGACAAGTGGAAGAAAAGTATGGAAGCTAAGTGATAGAATATTGATGTTGAGTGCTAGTATTCATGTTAAATCATAGATTTGACAAATCTAAGTCAACTATTTTTTTTTCTCTAATTATGTAAAGCATGTGAAAGATAACTATGATGTCTTGGTGGCATTGAATTCAAGGTAAACTATTTTGAAGCAAATTTAAGGAAGTTTGAATAATAAGTTTCTAGAGGAACCAAATGGAAAAGTGGGTAAATTTATTACATCCTACCTAATCCTACCTAACCCTAAAAGGGATAGTTGAGGTCAAATGTCAAAAGATCTAAAATCTCTATTTATACAAAGAGCTAGTCAGAAGCAAAGGTTGTCATGTGTGAGAACCTCAGGAAGACAAAGAGTCTAGGGTATTGCTTCATTCAATGACCAAAGAGAAGAGACTACTATTGGAAAGAAAAGCAAGATGGCTTAAGTGTATTGATGCTTGAAGGGAAAACAAGCTATTATAGATGAAGTGTGTGAAGTCCAAGTAGAATGGAAGACTAAAACAAAGATCTATAATATACAAGTGACTTGTAATTTGTTATCAGATCAAGCCTTATTGTTACTTTCTAATCATTGTATCAGTCTAGGGTAACTCCTTTGGAATAAGGTTGACTTAATAGTTATTTTTAAATCTTTAACTAGGTGACATAAGGATTGAGACAGAGATTTGTAATCTATAAGTGATCAAGCCTTACTATTACATTCTAATCATTCGATTAGTCTAGGGTAAATACTTTGGATTAAGGTTGACCTAATAGTCATTTGTAAATCCTTTAACTAGGTGACATTCCAAGTGAATGATCTAGAGTCCTCTAACAAGGCTCACTCCTAATAGGGTGATGGAAATCCTCTAACCAAGTCACATTTAATAGATTATATTATAACCTTTAATAGTGTTGGCCTTTCACAGGGCATTGTTTCAGAAGAGTGAGAATTAGTAGCATGTTATAGATGGTTTTTCCCAAATTGGGTTTCCATGTAAAATCCATGTGTCAACTGTATTATTGAATCGATTATGTTTCATTTTTACATTTCTACAAAGTTGTTTTTTTAGTGTAAATAATTATTATTTACACTTTACTTAAGTTTACTTAGGCTAAATGCATTATTTTGATATTTCTTAGGTTAGACACCTAGGAGTTTGCATACTTATATGAGTTGTCATGTTGACAACACAGGAGTAAGAAACTCTAATTTAACACATGGTGTCTACAACATAATTTTATGTGACACACCTTTGTAGGCTTATCCTCTCACCATCACACTAACTCCTATGCTTAATGGAGGATAATCCACTCTTGGTGGACATGTTCTTAGTTGTGAGGCTTATCATATTGCTAACTCCTAGACATTCTAAAAGAATTCTAGAGGCCTTTACATATAGACACTCCTAGTGTACTTGAACATCAATCTAAGAACATCAATTGAATTCTCATATCATTATTCTGATCATACATTACTTGGTCAATATTATGCTAGTCTTGTGCTTCTTGATCTTGGCATTATTTTTCTCTAATGAAAATTCTTCATAGCATCATAGCTATACCAAATTCTTACATGGTATTAGAGATATAACAAATTCTTACATGGTATCAGGGCCATAGAGGCATCATTTCATACCCATTGAAGACCATTCTTGCTTCACCTCTCTGAGGACACCTTGATTTAGATCTAGAGTATTTGCAACTATTGGGAGCATCTAGAGCCAAATTAGACCTCACCATTGCATCAAGAGTGTTGATTCGGTGAAAATTGACTATAAATTTACCTAATTAGGCCATAGTCAAATTTGAGGCAAATTTTTTTTGCAAACTAGCACTCGAAGACCTAATTTACAAGTACGATATGATCATTTTTAGATCTACTTAATATTTTTTTGGATATATGTTCATTTTCTCTACAATTTCCAAATTTGTGTTTTTGAAAAAAGATTTGGGCCATCAAGCTTGTAGAGAATTTCTTTTTACAGGAACTAGGTGGTGAAATCCTAGCCCCCATAGAATATTAGGTAGAATATTCTTTGTATAACACTGGAGGTCTTCATTTAAATATTCTAGCATATTTACATGTTGGTCGACCTAGAAATCAAAATTAGGCATATCACCATTCAACCAATGGCTTGACTTATTTTAAGTCTTGTAGGCTTTACCTTTTATATACCTCAAAGTACAATCCCACCCCACATGTGGGACTAAAACCCACTAGAGAACACCATTGGAATCCCCAGTACCCAGTAGGTAAATAACTCTAGCACCACTAATTAAAATCCATCATTTCCCATTTCATGCCTACATAGCTCCAGCTTAGCCAGACACATAATCACCCTCTATGTCAACATAGACACATAAGCACTATACAATGAACAATACATGTCATGTGTACACTAAGCACCATGTGGATAGCCCAAACACATTAGCCACACCCAAAACTATCCACATCACCTTTGACTCAACTACCACATGTAAATTTTGTACACTACCATGTGGTCTTATACATGTAATTTGTACAATGACATTAGTAATCTGTACTACCATGTCATCTAGGGGACTATTTTTCACTGACATCAAAGAGTTGCATGATTAAATTTAACAGTCAGTTGACCATCATTTTTAGGCCAAATTGCACTATTGTGATGGTCATTTGGACATCAAATTTAACCTCACAATTTGTTGCTTAGACCCCTCTTTAGATTTAGTTTTGATTTGATAGTTTGACTTTGGGAGGCCATATCTTAGTCATCAAGACTCCAAATTAGGTGCAATTTTTTTATTTTGGCTATAATATCTTTAAAATTTTAATGATGTTATTATTTTCTAGTTTTAATGCATGGATTTTTTAGAAATTGTAGTTTTTGGTGACTGCACTTGTCTAATCCTACATTTTACAACTTCAATTGCTCCATACATACTCATCTGGACTCCAAATTAAGTTCCATTTTTTTAAAAGTGAATAACATTTTGTCCAATTTTTAAATCTACAATCACATTATAGGCTTGCATGGAAAAAAATACCTCTTTTAGAAATAGGTCCTATCTTTGTGTTATATTACTTCAAAATTCTTGTATTTTTGAGCTACATTGTAAAGTTCTAGATTTGAACTACAAGTGTAGGTGGTAAATAGCAAATCAAAATTCCAATAAGGCCAAAATTGGAAAGTGGCTATTGTAATTGCACTAAGTATAAAGTGTCAAATGATGCATTAGGGGGGGGTTGATTGATTATTTTTGAATTTTGGGGGTTACATGTATTGATCTCATGGAGTTTTGTTTCACATGTTAGGGTGGTGTTAAAACAAGATTGTCAAAGAGGAACTATTAGCAATGGAGTGCCTTGATAATTGATCATCTAAGAAGAGAGCATAAGGAAGTATTTCCTTATTTATGTTCCAATGAATTGATCTCTTCCATTGAACAACCACCTATTAAAATAATTTTGGACATCATTTATTTCAGTATCAATCATTATTTCTTTGATGTCATTAGCAAGTTCATGTATCCTTATGATATTTGGATGGGTCTTTGGAAAGCATATAGAGATCCTACAATTCCTCCATTTCCAAAAGACATTCTATATTTAGTCACTCTAGATATAGTACCTTCAACTCTAGATGAGATACCACCTCCTAATGCTCATATTGCTTCTACTGATCTAGTTCTAGCCACAGATGCTCCTAATTTAGTGCAGTAGGATATACCTTGTCTTCCTACTTTAGCTTCATGGGGTGACTTCATTCCTGAGATTGCAAGGTTATTCATGAAGTCTCACATTGAAGAGATCAATATTGTTCTAGTCTTGTACTTCTTGATCTTGACATTATTTTTCCCTAGGGAAAATCCTTCATGGTATTATAATAATACCAAATTCTTATATGGTATTAGAGCTATACAAAATTCTTATAGTTTTGACCTAGGAAAGTAACATACAATGTTTAAGCAATGTATGATCTAATGGATGCATGTATAATAATTTTTTATAGATATGATTTCACTAAGATGTGACATACAATGGTATCAGAGCTATACCAAATTCTTACAGTTTTGACCTAAGTTAGTAACCTACAATGTTTAATAAATGTATGGTCTAATGGATGCATGTATAATAATTTTTTATAGATATGGCTACTAGGCCATGTTAGGTACCCAAGTACAAATGCAATTTTGTATAATGCAATGAAATGCAATCTCTCTAAAAAATGGAGAAAGAGGGAAAACCTCATGGGAAAAACCCTCCTCCGAAAAGAGACATATGTACAATATAGAAGAGAAGGATCATGTGACCCTCTCTGGTGAAAAATCCATCACCCCCAAGAGATATCACAAATGAAGATACTTGACCTTAATGAAGGGCTTGGTGAAGATGTCAACTACCTACTACTTGGTAGGACAATACTGTAGTCCAATGACTTGCTCATGAATTAGCTCTCTAATGTAGTGCATATGAACCTTAATATGTTTGGTGCACTAATGTTGCACTAGATGCTTTGAGATCTCAATAAAACTCTACTTATTACAATGGATGACTATGATTTTGGGTAGATCAAATCCAAACTCCGTTGCTCTCTCATTAACTGAGGCTGAGATAGTTATTGCTAACTCCTGTGCTTAATGGAGGATAATCCACTCCTAGTGGACATGTGCTTAGTTGTGAGGCTTATCATATTGCTAACTCCTAGACATTCTAGAAGCATTCTAGATGCATTTATCTATAGGCACTCCTAGTGTACTTCACCATCAATCTGAGAACATCTATTGAATTTTCATATCATTATTCTATTCATACATTGTTTGGTCAATATTGTGTTATTCTTGTGCTTCTTGATCTTGGCATTATTTTTCCCTAAGGAAAATTCTTCATGGTATCATAGCTATACCAAATTATTACATGGTATCAAAGCTATACCAAATTCTTATAGTTTTGAACTAGGATAGTAACCTACAATGTTCAAGTAGTGTATAATCTAACAGATGCATGTATAATAATTTTTTTATAGATATGGGTTCACTAAGCTATGGAAAGTTTTATTTGTACATTTGGACCTTGGATAACAAAGCTCTTAGTTATTCTAAATAATTCTAATAGCAGTGACAACATACCTTGATATTCTCCATATATTAGAGCCTAAAAAACCAACTAGACACTCTATGAAAGCATGTATATATCTTCTTAGAGAAGATAACAAAATGATCTCAAATAGTTAGATCCTACCTCATAAAAAAACTAGGACAAATGAGGGTGTTAGAGGGTACCTAGATTAAGAAAAATACTTCTAGGTAGGGTAAGCACCCAAGAAAACTAGAAGAAGTAAAATTGTAGCACCAAACTAAATGAAACCAAAAGGAAAATGGAAAAACCAAACCCACCTTATCTATGGAGGAATGTGCCTTGTACTATAAATTTTGAACAACCCTATTTAGACTACCAAGCTCATTCTATTGAAAGAAGGTTAACCTACTTCAAAAACAAAGAAGGTGGATCGAGAGGAACTCTAACCTACAAAAAATTATCAAAAGAAAAAAAATCAAAAATACAAATTCAACCCCCAAAAAATAATATTAAACTGACCACCAAAACCATGTTAAAAGTTGTGGTGAAGACAAGCAACCCAAAAGAAAGAAAAAGGAGGAAAAGACCACACATAAACTAGGAAAGGCAAACACCTCTAAGGAAAAAGAAAAAGAATCAAGGGAGGAACACCAACTTGGAGCAATAGAATGTAGAGATATCACAATGTCAAAATCTATCCCTAGTTCAAACCCAAACAAAACCAATCAAGCCCTAATAAGACACTCACAAACTTGTAGAATGAATTCGTATAGGTAGGGTGACAACCTAAATGAAATATTTTTTATTGCAAAGCACAATTGTGATTATCATACAAAGTTACAATTATTTTCTTTAGCCATCTTAAATAACCCATTGATCATGATAATTACAAGTTACATTAATTGTGCTAAACCATCATTAATGTACTTTACCATGTGTCCAACCTTAGGACCAAAGAAATATTTTCCTACAACTAAAGACATGTAAGAATAAGTTCCTACTTGATCTAATTTTTTCTTTCTTGAAGACCAAGAATCCCATCCCTAAGGACAAAAATGCTCACATCCTTCTTTTACACAAAAAGGGTTTTACATCTGGGATAGGGATATAGGAATCTAAATATTGAAAACCAAAAAAAAATATAGGCCTACCTTAAGCAAGGAAAGGAAAAAGGAAAAAAAGAAGGGACCCAACTTTTTGCTAAAAAAAATAGGGACCTATATGTAGGACTTAACAATTACTAGAGTTGATGATAGTTGGTTATGGTATAAGATATTTTCTCATATACACTTTGATAATATTGTAAAGACAAGTAACAATAATGCAATAATGTATTTTCCAAAGATTATGAAACCCTCTAACATGATATGCAAGGAATGTGTAATGGCTAAATATAAGAAGAGTTCATTTCCAAAAAAAATATTTACTACATCAAAAAAGTTGGAGATGGTTTATACACATTTGTGTGGAGCTACAAAGACAAGAACATTTTATGGTTAAAAGTATATTATTATTTTCATTGATGACTTTAAAATAATGATGTGAGTATCATTTCTTGGAGGTAAATAAAAAGCATTTGAGAAATTTAAGATATTCAAGGATAAAGTTGAAAATGAATATAGATTAAAAATTAAATCTTTAAAATATAATAGAGGAGGATAATTCACATTAAATCATTTCAATAAATTGTGTGAAGATAATCGAAACAAAAGACATCTTCATCTCCTAAGACCCCATAATGGAATGATATAGTAGAAAGAAGAAATAGGTCAATAAGTGAACTAGCTAAAGCAATGATGATTGAAAGGAATGTAGCATATATCTATTGGAGAGAGTTAAAACCCAAACAAAACCAATCAATCCCTAAGAAGATACTCACAAACTTATAGAATGAATTCTTATAGGTAGGCTGATGACCTAAATGAAAGATTTCTTATTACAAAGCACAATTGTGATTATAGTACAAAGTTACAATTAGTCACTTTAGCCATCTTAAATAACCCATTGATCATGATAATTAAAAGATACATTAATTGTACTTATCCTTCATTAATGAATTTTTCCATGTGTCCAACCTTAGGACCAAAGAAATCTTTTCCTACAACTAAAGACATGTAAGAATAAGTTCCTGCTTAAATCTAAATTTTTCTTTCTTGAAGACCAAGAATCCCATCCCTGAGGACAAAAATACTCACATCCTTCTTCCACACAAAAATGGTTTTACATTTGGGATAGGGATGTAGGAATCTAAAAACCAAAAACCGAAAAAAAAAAAAAAAGGCCTACCTTAAGCAAGGAAAGGAAAAAATGAAAAAAGAGGGCACCAAACTTTTTGCTAACAAAAAATAGGGACCTATATGTAGGACTTAATAGTTACTAGAGTTGATGATAGTTGCTTATGGTATAAGAGATTTTCTCATATACACTTTGATAACATTGTGAAGACAAGTAACAATGATGTAATAATGTATTTTCCAAAGATTATGAAACCCTCTAACATGGTATCCAAGGAATGTATAATAGCTAAATATAAGAAGAGTTCATTTCCAAAAAAAATATTTACTACATCAAAAAAGTTGGAGATGGTTTATACACATTTGCATGGAGCTAAAATGATAAGAACATTTTATGGTGAAAGGTATTTTATTCTTTTCATTGATGACTTTAAAATAATGATGTGAGTATCATTTCTTGGAGGTAAATAAAAAACATTTGAGAAATTTAAGATATTCAAGGATAAAGTTGAAAATGAATATAGATTGAAAATTAAATCTTTAAGATCTAATAGAGGAGGATAATCCACATTAAATCATTTCAATAAATTTTGTGAAGATAATCAAAACAAAAGACATATTTCATCTCCTAAGACCTGGTAATAGAATGAGATAGTAGAAAGAAGAATAGGTCAATAAGTGAACTAGCTAAAGCAATTATGATTGAAAGGAATGTAGCATATATCTATTGCAGAGAGTTCAAACCCAAAAAAATCAATCAAGCCCCAAGAAGACATTCAAAAACTTGTAGAATGAATTCTTATAGGTAGGGTGACAACCTAAATGAAATATTTTTTATTGCAGAGCACAATTGTGATTATCATACAAAGTTACAATTAATTCCTTTAGCCATCTTAAATAACCCATTGATAATGATAATTAAAAGGTGCATTAATTTCACTTATCCTTCATTAATGAACTTTTCCATGTGTCTAACCTTAGGACCAAAGAAATATTTTCCTACAACTAAAGACATGTAAGAGTAAGTTCCTGCTTGATTTGAATTTTTCTTTCTTGAAGACCAAGAATCCCATCCCCAAGGACAAAAATACTCACATCCTTCTTCCACACAAAAAGGGTTTTACATCTAGGATAGGGACGTAGGAATCTAAATGCCAAAAACCAAAAAAAGATATAGGCCTATCTTAAGCAAGGCAAGGAAAAAAGAAAAAAAGAGGGAACCCAACATTTTGCTAACAAAAAATAGGGACCTATATGTAGGACTTAATAGTTACTAGAGTTGATGATAGTTGGTTATGGTACAAGAGATTTTCTCGTCTACACTTTGATAATATTGTGAAGATAAGTAATAATAATGCAATAATGTATTTTCCAAAGATTATGAAACCTTCTAACATGATATGTAAGGAATGTGTAAATGGCTAAATATAAGAAGAGTTCATTTTCAAAAGAATTATTTACTACATCAAAAAATTTGGAGATGGTTTATACACATTTGTGTGGAGCTACAAAGACAAGAACATTTTATGGTAGAAGGTATTTTATTCTTTTCATTGATGACTTTAAAATAATGATGTGAGTATCATTTCTTGGAGGTAAATAAAAAGCATTTGAGAAACTTAAGATATTCAAGGATAAAGTTGAAAATGAATATAGATTGAAAATTAAATCTTTAAGATCTAATAGAGGAGGACAATTCATGTTAAATCATTTCAATAAATTTTGTGAAGATAATCGAAACAAAAGACATCTTTCATCTCCTCAGACCCCATAACAAAATGAGATAGAAGAAATAAGAAACAGGTCAATAAGTGAACTAGCTAAAGCAATGATGATTGAAAGAAATGTAGCATATATCTATTGGAGAGAAGTAGTTACTACTATAGTACACACTATGAATAGAGTTCAAATTAGACAACGTACTAATAAGACACCCTATGAACTTTGGTTTGGGCATACACCTACTGGGAAATACTTGAGAACATTTAGAAGCAAATGTCATATTAAGAGATAAGATGACATAGGAAAATTGATCCTAGGATCGATGAAGGGATTAATTGATTTAATTGATAATTTGATTAGGGATCTAATTAATTTTGACGAATTATGCTAGTAATAGGGTTGATATAATTAAGGGTGATTTGATTTAATTTGATAAAATAGGGCTTCTATTCCATCAGCCCATATTAGGGTGATTATATTATCCTTTCTTTGAATCAATGTGCAAGCAATGTATTGATTTAAATAAATGATGATGTTGACTTGGAGAACACTCTGATATGAAGCTATGAAACTATTTTTTATTTTCATATTGAGAATTTTGAGTTTGATGAAATTAAACTAAATTAAAAGTACTAAGCCATCAATTCTGAACTTGATGGAATGTGAATTGGCCATATTGACTTCAAACTTGGTGGAAAAAATATCAATAAGAGATTTGAATAATATTTGGAATTCAATTCATAGGGTTAAAACTAAACATATAATATCATGATATGTTGACAAATAATCAATTTGGTTCATAATGTTAAAATTGATCAAAGTTAAAAGATATTAGTATTGATGTTTGATTGACAAATAACTAGTTTGATATTTTATGATGAAACTACAAAAGTGTGATATTGGTTTGAGTTAGGCATAGATAATATACTTGATATGATGCAGTGAACTCAATTACCCAACAATCTCATCTTGATTAAAGACAATTGTCATGCCCCTAGCATTGATAAAATTGATTTGATTTTTGGTTGATTGAATTTGATATGATTATGCACCCTTGGGAGAAAATTTGAAATGATCTTTGATGTAATATCATTTTTGAGCATTCTTCTATGATGTTTGATTAATATAAATATGTATATGATTGATTTGTAGATGATAAGAATTACCTAGAATTTTTTTTGGATAATTAGAAGAGGTTTTGAATCAATTTTTGATGTTTTCAATCAATAAGAATCTAATTTGAGTTGATAGACTATTAATAAAACACCATTTGACCAAGTGACCACTTGAAAAAGTGTGATTTGACCAAATTTGACAATTTTAAACCATGGTTAGCCAAGACTTTAGTGATTTGACTATATTTATTCCATTAAGTATATCCTTCTACAAATTGTGTAAGTTTTCATAGTTATTTAATAATATTTTGACCAAGTTTAGTAAACTTTGACTAAATTTGACCATAGTTTGTGTTGGAAACTACAATTGGAATAATCTTTATGTTGTCATTGATGTCAAACCTTATTGGTGAGATAGTTTCTACCTAATTAAAGTTCCATATCAAGATGATTAATGAAGAGCATTTGAAAAGAATGGATAACAAGAGTACCTATTGGAAAACATGAGTTATGTGGAACTATAATAGGCACTTGATTAGATGGATCTTAACTAGATAATGTGTTGTTTAATCATAAAACTAAGTGGAGAAGATAGTTGCATTAAAACATAGAAGAGATGATCAATGAAGGACCAAATACATCGATTAAACTGAGCTTCAAAGAAGAAGATTAAAGAACTTATAGTTGAAGCCGAGTTGTGCTAGTGTCAACTAAGTGAATAGTAGAGACCAAGAAAATATAGTGTTGACTAATCACCAGTAAAGACTAAGTATCACAAAAGTTAGATCGATCAAAGCTAGTGTAAGCTAAGAAAGATGTTGGAATGTTCAAATGGGAAGAGTACTTCTAAGAGGGGGGGTGAATAAGAAGTAACAAGTACTTCTAAGAGGGGGGGTGAATAAGAAGTAACAAGTACTTCTAAGAGGGGGGGTGAATAAGAAGTAACTAATTTTTATGTTGTTAAACCCTCATTAACTCATAACTCAAAGTAAAGTACATGCATGTAAACATATAAGAAAACATGAAATGAAAGCATGCATCAACACATGACATGAGAGATTTGGTAACCCAAAAACCCTCTAGGAATAAGAAGGTAAAACTAGTGTGGGGATGACACCCACAAAAAATTATTGCAGTAATATGTTCAACCACTTCTGATGGTTTTCCCTATTAAAGGCCTACCTTGTTAAAGGCTTTACACTATGTCAATAGTGAGTTGGTTAGAGGATTTACAAACACTTACATGAAGAGTCACCCTGTTAAAGGATTTACAATGGGTTGTTAAACCCACCTAATACATAGGATTTTCATCACCTTCTCCAAAGGTTTTCCACCTAGTTGTTAAGCTAACCTATCAACATAGGATTTTCATCATCTAATAAAATGGTAAGAGAGTATTAAAACATTTAACCTAATAGAGTGAAATCTTCAATTGCTAGGTTTAGGCACTTGATCTTCTCTCTTCTAATCTTGATCCTCTAAGATCTAATATCTGACCTTGTCCCTTGTCCCTTATGCTATTCTAATCAACTGGATATGAAAATGCTACTCTATTTCTCTAAGTCTTTCCTTCTTCACACTGAAATTTTGCTATAATCTCCCCATACACTATTCTCATCCACATATGCAATGGCTTTTCAACCTCCTTTTAAAGAATTTGAAAACTTAGGGTTAGGTATGGATCTACGATCCATATTGAATCTTAAATTCCCACTCATTCCTTGCATTTTTCTTATTGGTTGCATGCCTTCCCCATGTTTTTTGATTGGCTACATGTAGATCACATAGGGAATGTAAATGATTTGTCCTTATCCTTTTTCCTTTTTAAAATCTCTCTATGTCAGTTCCAAAAAAATTTACATATGAGTTTGTGAGGGCACAAACTCATATGTTGATTTTGTGTTACTCAGCACATACTAGACTACTAATGCTTGGCACATACTATCCTGAATTGCTCAACACATGTTACATTTCTAGATTGCTCAGCACATGAATATTCCTAAATTAGTCGGCACATACTACACTCTATCTTGCTTGGTACCAAAATACTACTCGACATTTATTACTTGCTCAGCACCTGTTAGGATTCTGACTCGGCAACTACTATAACTCACTTGGCATGCATAGTGTACTCAACATAAATGGTGGAATTGGTTAAGTTTGTTGACACTCAAATGTCAAGACCATTCTAAGACCAACAATCTCCCCCTTTAACTAGAGTGTCAAAAACACTTAATTATGCATTAATGAACTAATTTGATTGAGTACAATCTTTATTCTTGCTCAGCATACATGCAAAAATTTCAAAAAAAAAATGCAAACATTTTGTGAGCAACAATATACCTTATGACTCCCCCTAAATTTTTTATGCCTAGTCCATTCTTAAAACTTGAAATTTTGTACTGATGTGCTTGATTCTCTCTATTCTTTATCCTATTCATATTCCCTATGCCTGTATACTGTATCTGATCTATATGAATTCCCTATTTCAAATCTATTTTCCACATGCTTCCACATGCTTGTCAAGACTTTGCATCTCCCCCTCACTTTATCTTATTTCTTGTCCCATTTTTTTTTGCTAACCATAAACTTTCCACTTTATTCTCAAAATGAATGAAAGAATGTAATCAAAATTGTCAAAATTTGGTATACAAATTTGGTATTCTATTCTCCATATATCTTCATATATCTCCCCAAATATACATATCTCCACCTAATGTATATATCTCCCCCTTTTTGACACTGATGTCAAAGGTTTCTAAGGAGTAATACCATACTTAGCCAAAAATGTACTATTTACCTCTAGGAGTATCTTCAGAGCTGCATCCCAATTTCCCAATGCAATGTCTACTGACTTGTGCTAGATAGTAGTCTCTACAGAAAGTTGTACAAGTCCATATAGGGTAGAAAGATTTGGATCCTTCTTTAGGATTGTTTCTACATATGCTTGCTCCTTGTCGAGGACCTCTAAGTGTGGGGTTATGGAGGATTGGATTTGCATCAATTTTACCTATATGTTTTCCTCCTCTACTATTAATATAGCTAATTCCCTTTGTGTGTGAAGTGTCTATGCAAAATGCTTCTCAATTTGAGCTAGATTTTTTGGAAGTTGGATGCTAGAAATCTTGAGATTTCTTTCCAAGCTCATTATTCTTTGGCTAGTCTCTTGTGTGATGTTGGAAAAATCACATAGTTTTTTGTATAATGAGAAAGTGTTCCCGAGTACAATTTTCACTCTTTCTAGTTTTTTAGCCAATTCAACTTGTGCTAATGCTATATCATTTGATATTTTCACATTTACTTTTCCCTAGAATTTTCTTTATAACCATTCCATTAATTTTTTATTTGTATCATGATCTGCATTAGTCACCTGGTCAACTATATCTAATAGGTGTTCTATTATAGGCTTGCTTTCATTTGGTGACTACAAGCTGAAGGCATCCATTAATGTGTCCTTTATCTCATTCAATGCTTGCCTATACTTGTATTCTCTTCTCAATACTTCTTATCTCTTTCTCCTATCCAATGCACCTTATATTTGATTTATCTTTTCTATGGTAAGGGTGCTAGATTCATAGGAGGGAATGATGATCTCTTCATCAAGTTCAAGATCTCCATAGTGAAGTATCTTGGCTACCTTTCTAGAGCTTGAACCTAGTGTTTGAACTTGCATTGATATCATATAAGTGCTCAATTTCTGAAGAGTCTAAGTGGGAGTACCAGATTTTGGTAATACAACCAATGTATGCATTGCAACTTGCTCCTCATCTCTTGTTTCCTCCTTCTTTTCTTCTAATTTCCCTTTTATCATTGATAATTGTTGGGGGTGAACCTATTGACTATTCTTATTTTCCTATATCTTCCCCTATTGCTACACTTAGCATCTAAAGTGTAGCACTTACATTTTTTGGTGGTGATGGTGGTGGAAGTAGTTGGAGTTTAGTAGTAGTGTATGTAAAAGGTTGTTCCTTTGGCTTCACCTTTTCTCTTTGAGGTGCTACTACTACTCTTTTTAGTTCATCTACACTCACCAATATAGGACTTGTATAGAACTATGCCTGTAGAGTAGATTGGTGAAGGATGTTTGAGAGATCCTCTGTAGTTAAAGGATTGATGTTTTGACATGAAGTGTCAATAACATCTTTTATTTTTATGGTCTCTGCAGGTGTGATAGTAGCATGAGGAGTGCTAGGAGCTGGCATTTGTGTGTCTTACACACTTTGTTCTTCCTATCCATCTAATGCCTTTTCCTCTTCTTTACCTATATTTTCTTCTTCCTCCTCCTTATTTACTTCCTCTTCTACTCTTCCTTCCTCACCTTTCTTCTCCTCTTCACTTTTCTTCTCTTCCTTACTTCTCTTCCCTATTTCTTTTGCTTCTTGTCTCTTGGCACTAGCTTTTTCCTTATATTCCTCATCAAATACATCATCAATTGACTTGTATATTGACTTCCACAATTTTGTGGTTTATTTACAACATCCTCTATCTTTTTTTGGAGGATGCTAAATGCTCTATTTTTAGGATAAAATTTTCTATTATGCCTTTTATTCACCTTAGCTATTTGACCTTTAGTCAAGTCTAGCAATATTCTAGCTAGGGTTGTTTCACTTATCTCCTTTTCCATTTGCAAACAAAAATGCCACTTATTTGCAACTATCTTGTACAGCTCCTTGGTCAATGTACTATCTAGCTCTAGAGATGTGTGTTTTTACTTAGCCATCATTGCATACACTAATTCCTCTATTTTATTTTGCTCTACTTTATTGAGGCTTATTAAAGTCTATAGTCTTTAAACCATTCAAGTTTTCTTTCCTAATATTTACACATAACTTGTTAATGGCAGACTTTTTGGGATGACTTACCACTTTAAACTAGCTATTGTCATCTAAATCTATTCTTTCTTCATCTGAGTCTAGCTGGACAACATATTTCCTTCTCTTCCTTGGTTCTTCACTAGTCTACTTTGTGGCTTTCTTCTTCTCTTTGGCTTCATATTTTGCCTTTTGTGTTGCATCTTCGGTGGCAGCCCTTATAGTAGGATTCTTTTCTTTGACTACAATGGGCTTTGTTCCCTTCTTTGCCTTGGGCTATGATGTAGGTTGAATTTTGGCTTTCCTATTGGTGGCTTTGGCTTTAGTGGGTGCTTCCTCAACTTCTTCTTCCTCAACACCTTCTTCATTGTCCTCTCCTAGGCCTTGTGTCAATTCAAATGCCCCTTGCCTTGGTTCTTCTTGTTCATTCTCATCTTCATCTGCTTCTTCTTCTTTAGTGCCTACTACTTCTATATCAGCTCCAAATGTTTTCTTGAGCTTTCTTATCATTTTTTCCTTCTTCTTCACTATAGAGGCTATCTTCAAATCTATTACCACCCTAGATTTGACAATATCATAAGTGCCAAAATGAGGAGCATCCTTATCAATCTCTTCTGTAAGTAAAGTAGTGATTACATCTAAAGCTTGGTCTACATCAAGCTCATATCCAAGTGGCCTAAGCCATCTTACTCTAGGTATCATAGCTTGGATGTAGGTGTAATCTATGTCAAACAATAAACAAATATCATTTGCATGCTACTCAACCAGTGATGTTGGTATCCTAATCCTTTGTTTCATGGATTTCTTGAAGTCCTCAAAGTAGTTTTTCATCAGAGCATCAAAATTGTCTCCCATTTGCTTAATAAAATCATTGACTTGTGTAACAATTGTCTTCTTAGTATCCCATTTTACCTTTCCAACTGAAGGAAAATCCTTCATTACATAGAAAAATATGCAAACTAATACTAATCCAAATTTGTACTAAGCTCCTTGATATTTCCTTATGGGTCCCAAATTTTTATTAATTTTTTGTAGCATGAGCTCTGCTAGATCATATGTGTGGTCCTTCTTCACAAGTTTGTATGCAACTTCTACTTCTATACATGGCACACTATTCAATCTACTTTATTGATAGAATTTATGAGATATAACTCTGACAATGAAATCAAGTATGGATTCAATGATGGTATCAATGGTCATTCCCTATTATTCCATTTGGCACTAGTGTTTTTCTCTATGGCCTCCTTTTTGTCACTTCTCAAGGTCTTAGGCTGATCTAGGGTTGGGAATCTAGTGACCCTATGAAAAATTTTGTTTGTGATCTTTACTAGCCCTATTTCTAACCAAAATATTCCATCATAAATTTGGCTCAACACTATATGAATCCATTCAATCTTAAATACAATGGGGATAACTAGGGCTTTAGTTAAACCCTTCTTCTCAACAATTTAAAACTCATCCTTCAATATACCCTTGTCAAATAGCTTATCAAAGGCATTGAAAATTTCTAGGTCACCTATGGCTCCAATCTTATAGTTATAACATTTCCTAATGTCTTGGACCATTACTACTTTGTCTAGAATGACTAACAAAGCACTAGTTGGGTCATTTTTATAGGCAACTTCGAGTATTGGCCTAAATTTGGGTTGTTTAACTTCATTGCTAACAAGTTGAAACTCATGATGATCCTTTCCCTCTGTGGTTTTAGACCTAGATGCCATCTTGACCAAACTAGGGTTTAATATTTAAATAAACTTTCAAATACTACGTAGCTCGGCACTTGATGAAATACCTTTGAATCAAAGAGTTCGAGTTGAACTGCTATTGAGATTCTACAAATTGCTGCTAAATCATTGTTTGGTTGCGTCTTCGCTCTTCTCATTTTCACTTTGTGTTTTAGTGGTTTGAAAATAAGTTGTTTTCAACTTTATTAAGCTCAAAACCTAGCATTTATTGCATAGTGCTTACATTTGTACACTCGGCACTTAAAGGTTTCAATATAAATTAGCTCCCATTGTAATTCATTTACTCAGTTTCCACTAACATATCTCATTTGGCATCAGCTAGACTTTCTAGCTTGACATATGCTAGAGTTTCACTCAACATCCAAGGGTAGCTCGGCATCTTCTACAAAGTTTTCAATTTTTTTTAACTTGCCATCTTTTCTCATGCAAATTTCTTCTTGGCAGCACTTATTTGTTCTTTTGGGCTAATGTATGATACATCTTTATATATATCAGCCTCATGTACCTATCTTATGCTTAATTGGATGAAGTGTGATCACTTGACCTCTTGGGTGAAGTGATCTCTCATTGGATGTACTTGATCCATCTTTTCTTTGCCATGTCTTTTTTATTTCTACCTTGATGTGTTCCACTTCAACTTTTTCTTTACCCTTGTTGACTTCTAACTTGGGTGCCTTGGCCTTTGTTGGAAAATTCCTACTAACATGTCATATCTTCAAGCAACTAAAACATGTGGTTTTTCTTAACCACCTATTGTAATTTCCCTTGAAATGTGTTCTTATGTAGTTCTAAGGAACATGACCATATTCTTGATAGTAGTGACAAATTTGCCTAGTATTGTAATCCCAATTGTAGTGGTGTGCATAGTTATTTCTCCTTGCAGGCTAATTAGGTGTCCACATAGGCTTTGATCTACATTCAAAAGCTCTATGTCCATACTTTTTGCAATTGTAGCAGTGACCTTCAAATCTTGGTCTCCTCATGGTCTTGGTTTTGCAATCTTGTGTTGAGTGTCCTTGCATGTTGCAATTGTGACAATAACCTTTGTTTTTTGATTTTTCCTACTGATTGGTCTTTCTACTCCTACAAACATTAGTAGTGTGCACCTTTTTATTATAGAAATGACAACTAGGTTTAGTGCTCTTACCTTTGTTGTTTCTTTCTTCTATAGTATTGGATGATTCTCCTTTTTCAGTGCTAGTGTAGCCAAGTCCTAAATTGTCATTACTAGCCCTTGGTGATTTTAGTAATTGTTTAAAGTATTTGATAGCCTCATTGGGTTTATTGTAGCTTTTTTCTTTCTCCTTTTCTCTCTTCAATTCATTCTACAATTTTTCATTCTACATTTTTAGGGTGCAGATCTTAGTGTCCTTCATGTTTAGCTCATGATGAGCATTCATCATTTGGCTTAAGGTGTCTAGCTACATGTTGAGATCTTTTCAAACTCAATTTTCTTCTCCTCTAGTCTATTGGTGAGATTTCTCTTGTCATCTTCTATCATGGCCTTCTCTTCAATAGCTCTTTTCTTTTGTTCAGTCACTTTACAAAGCATTATGGCTTGTGACTCTTGTTCAAGCTTGAGTAATCTAATTTCTTAAAGCTTGTGCTCTATTTTTCTCCATCAGTTCTATTGTTGCTACATCAAACTCCTTGGAATCTCCTTGTACTATATGTCATTTTCAACTATGGCTATCTCCTTTCTTCTTTTCAAGGATTTTCTTAGTTCCTCTCTGGCTTCCTCTACCTTGTGTAGAGTGAGATGCACATCAATCACTTGATTGTCAATAATCTTCCCAAGTTTGAAGACTTCCATCTTCTAAGCTTTTTCTCCAAGCTATTAGGCTTTTCCTTGTAAGAACTAGCGGTCTAATACCAATTGTTGGAATGTTCAAATGGGAAGAGTACTTCTGAGAGGGTGGGTGAATCAAAAGTAACTAATTTTTATGCTTTTAAACCCTCATTAACTCATAATTGAAAGTAAGTTACATGCATGTAAACATATAAGCAAACATGAAATGAAAACATGCATCAACACATGACACAAGAGATTTGGTAACCCAGAAACCCTCCATGAATAAGAAGGTGAAACTGGGGTGGGGATGGCACCCAAAAAAATTACTGTAGCAATATGTTCAATCACTTCTGATGGTTTTCCCTATTAAAGGCCTACCTTATTAAAGGCTTTACATTGTGTCAATAGTGACCTAGTTAGAGGATTTAGAAACACTTACATGAAGTGTCACCCTATTAAATGATTTACAATAGGTTGTTAAACCCACCTAATACATAGGATTTTCATCACCTTCTCCAAAGTTTTTCCACCTAGCTATTAAGCTAACCTATCAACATAGGATTTTCATCATCTAATATAATGGTAAGAGAGTATTAGAACATTTGACCTAATAGAGTACAATCTTCAATTCTTGGGTTTAGGCAGTTGATGTGCTCTCTTCTAATCTTGATCCTCTTAGATCTAATATCTGACCTTGTCCCTTGTCCCTCATGCTATTCTGATCAACTGGATATGAAAATGCCACTCTATTTCTCTAAGTCTTTCCTTCTTCACACTAAAATTTTGCTATAATCTCCCTATACACTATTCTCATCCACATATGGATTGGTTTTTTGACCTCCTTTTAAAGAATGTGAAGACTTAGGGTTACATATGGATCTATGATCCATATTGAATCTCAAATTCTTGCTCATTCCATGTATTATTCTTATTGGTTGCATGCCTTCTCTATTTTTCTGATTGGCTGCATGTAGATCACATAGGGAATGTAAATGATTTGTTCTTATTCTTTTTCATTTTCAAAATATCTTTATGTCATCTCCAAAATTGATTTACATTTGAGTTTGTGAGGGCACAAACTCATATGTTGATTTTGTGTTACTCGACACATACTGGAGTACTGATTCTGAACACATACTATCCTAAATTGCTTGGTACATGTTACATTTCTTGATTTCTCGGCACATTAATATTCTTAAGTTACTCAGTACATACTATGCTCTATCTTTTTTGGCACCTAAATACTACTAGGCATCTATTACTTGCTCGACACTTGATAGGATTCTAACTCGGCAACTACTATAACTCACTCAGCATGCATAGTGTACTTGGCATAAATGGTGGAATTGGTTAAGTCTATTCACACTCAAATGATAAGACCATTCTAAGAGCAACAAAAGATAGTTAGTGAAGGCTAAGTTATCTAGTGATGATTGAGGCCAAGGAACATAGTTTTGGCTGAGTCTCAACATTATTATTTTGTGAAGGAATTAAGGTTCCTAGTTGACATAGTCAAATTTTTATATTATTCAAAGGACATGAAGGGTAATTGTTGATGATTTGGAGCATTAAATGTTTGAGAAATTATGTTTGATAATTTCTAGGCATGGATTCGAAGAGAATTTTTTAGAAGAATCTAGAAGGATAAGGAGAAAATAAAATGATGGAAGGATTTGATGAATCTGACCTACCCCTAAGATCAATGGTGGTGTTTACGAGGAAAAAGATCAAAGTTACCTATTTATGGAGGCATATAGATTAACCAAAAGAGGTTAATAGTTACTAATTGAGTTGATTAGTGAATTAGAGAAGAAGGATGAGAAGAAGGAGCAAACTAGAGATGAAGAGTGATTGTTTGAAGGATTTTCCAAGGAAATCAAAGATAATGATAGAGACATGAATATAGTTCATTCAATAGCTTAGAAGAGGAGCTACACTATGATTTGTATGTGCAAAGTTAGTTGTATTTATCAGATCAACCTATTCTTAATTTCTAACCATTATAATAGTTAAAATCCCTTAATAAAGGTTGACGCAATAGTCATTTGTAAATCCTTTAATCAAGGTGACATTCTAATGGAATGTTCTTAAGTCCTTTAAAAAAGAAAATCCTAATAGAGAGATTAAATACTTTAATAGGTCCACACTTAATAGTGTGTATTGTAATGTTTAATAGTGTTGGCTCCTACTAGAGCTCACTTCAAAAGAGTGAAAAAATTGCAACATGTTACTAGTGGTTTCTCTCAATTTGGGTTTCCACTTTAAATCTTTGTATCTTACTTTTGTGGATGTTATTTTAGATTTTTACTATTAATTTTTTACATTCTACAAGCTATCAATTATTGGAATAGTGGACTACAAGTTTATGTTATTGATAAGTTACTATAGAGACCAATCTACTTAATGATTATATCTAAGTTGTTTGAAGAGTTCAAAAGTTAATTGGTATATTTGGACCCAAAGATAATTGATTCACTCTCCCCCATCTCAATTATTCTATGTCATTCTAGCAATTAGTATCAGATATTTTGGTACTTGTGAAGAAACATTTGAAGGCACTTAAAGCTAAAGATCAAGATGTATGGAAATGAGGTACCCAAGTTGAACAAGGAAAAATTACATGAATGGAAAAGTTTAATGAAGCTTCAAATTGTTGGAATAGGAGATTCAATAATATATTGATTAGATAATAAATACTTAATAGTGCATACACCTATGACAACCTAGAAGATAAAGGAGAAACAAGAGCACAATCATGCAATGTTGGAGAATGCATCTACCCTAAGCTATTGAGAATTTGATGATATAGAGGATTGAAACACTATAAAGAAGATGTGGTAATATATGGAAAAGATCCATGGAGGAGATAATAATTTACTAAGATCCAAATTAGAAATCTTGAGAATAAATTTTGATGACATAAGGATGGTAGAAGGTGAGAACATTGCTCAATATGTTGGAAGAGTCAAAGAAGTAGTTAATGTCATTAGAAGTGCTTAAGGAAAGATTAGCATGATGAGACTATGATCAGAAAGGTATTGAGAACCTTACTTTCTATCTATGCTATTAGAGTTTTTGAAATACAAGAATAGAGATATACTCCTGGTAATGATCTAACCTTGGATAGAATAGTTAGTAGACTTACTACTTTGAATTGTCAAATTTTGATGATTTTATTGCCCCTTCTATTGAATCTTATTTCAATTCACAATTGGTTTTACATAATTCTAATAAAAATAAATGAAACTATGAGGAAAGTGAGAGTGTATATTTTTATGATAACCTTGAGGATCTTGAAGCATTAATAGCTAGGAGATTACCAAGAGGTAGAGGAAAATTAAAAGATAAACTTCCTATATTCTATTTTTCATGTAATAAAGTTGGTCATATTATTATAATATGTCCCAACATGGATGAAAAGGATGAAAGGAAAGACAACAAGTTTGAGGGAAGAAGAGATGGAAAAGACAATACAAGTTACAAAGACTACAAGGGAAAAGGTAAGAAGTCTTGTTACATTGTTAAAGAAGAGACTAATGATGATTATGATAGTCCTAATGAAGAAGTTTTTATGTTTTTTTGAAAGATGATTTTTATGAAGATAAGAAAAATTAAATTTTTTCATATGTGAGTAATTGTGATAGATGGATAATTGATAGTGGCTTCTAACATCACATGACAAGTTATAAAAGTAAGTTTGAAACTTTTGAACATAATAAAGGAGGTAGTGTTAAGTTTGGTAATGATGTAGCATATCTTGTGAAAGGTAAAGGATAAATAAGATTAATTTATAATATCAGATGTGATAATGCTTATTTGGTTGAAGGACTTTACTACAATTTGTTGAGTGTGGCATAGTTGAACAGTTCAGGATACAAAATTTAATTTAAGCATACGAAGGCTAAGATCTACAATGGATTTGATGAATTGATTAGAAGTGGAGACCAAACAAGAGGTAAATTATTCTATATAGACCTTTTTGGACTAACTTCCAACATTACCCTTTGGGATTTGTGACATGGGTTAACCACCTCCTGTGTTCTACAAGTTTAGTGTTTGTATGGGGCATTGATAGGTTGATCTTTTCGTGTAACAACAAATCTATCTTGTACCAAGTGTTATCAAAGTTTGGTCATAGGTTCAAATATTCAAGGTAAAACTAAGAAGGAATTTTTGGACTAACTTCCAATATTCCTCTTTGGGATTTATGATATGGCTTAACCACCTCTTATGTTCTACAAGTCTAGTGGTTGTATGAAGCATTAATAGGTCGATCTTTTGATGAAAAAAAAAACTCTAGCTTGTAAAACACCTATCTTATGATACATTCTTGTTTGTGGAATGTGATGATATGAGGTTATGGAATAAGAGGCTATGTCATGTGAAATTTGATCATTTGGTAAGCATTAGTAAAATGAAGAAAGTAAGACTATTACCAAGATTGAAGAAACTTGATAATGTGATGTGTAAATAATGTCAATTAAGAAAAATGATAAAGATTACTTTCAAGAGAAAGACCTATACTTTTGATGATATTTTAGAATTGGTTCATGCTAACCTTTGTGGAGCTATTAGAGTGAAAAGATTATATGGTGAAAAATAATTTATTGTATTTTTCAATGCTTGTGATGTTTCTTAAAGAAAAAATATGATGCATTTCAAATATTTAAGTGGTATTTGGCTAGAGTTGAAAAGGAAATAGGTGAAATTTTGAAGTGTCTGAGATATGATAGAGGAGAATTTATATATGAGTAATTCAACACATTATAAAATGATAGAGGAATCAAGTGATAGATGTCTACATTGAGGATCCATCCACATACTAATGTAGTTGAAAGGAGGAATAGATCAATCATGGACTATGCTAGGACACTGATGAAGGGGAAAAATGTTGTACCTAAGTACTAGAAAGATGCTATAAGTACAAAAATGTATACCTTGAATAGAGTAAAAGTTAGGAAAAGTAAAATTATTACACTTTTTATGGTTATGCACCTAATGTGAAATATTTCAAAGTGTTTGGAAGAAAATTCTATATATTGAAAGATAATAGACATGGAAAACTTGATACAAAGATTGATGAAGGTATATTCTTAGGATATTTTACTAAGAGAAAATCATATAAGTGTTTGAAATGTAATACTAATAAAGTTGTAGAAAGTGAAAATTTTTAAGTTGATGAATATGTAAGAAAGAATGAAGTTGAATGTAAGAAGGAACCTGAAGATTGAAAAAAATTCATATACATTGATGAAGGTGAAACCAACACTTTACTTGAAACTAAGAAGAAAGTTCTTGAGAAAAAGAAACCAGTACATTTAGTTACAGTAATAGAGTGTTGAGTAATACGTAATTGGTGTCATGTGTCAAGGAGAGCATGTCGAGCATCAAGAAGAGAATGTTGAGAATTAGCAAATGATTGTCAAATAACTAGAAGGACAAGTTGAGATACATGAAGGTCTACCTGAAGATAATCTACAAGATGAATCTAAAGAAGAAGAAAGAAGACCTAAACCTACATTAGCAAAATATGTGAGAAGACATCATGCATCTAATCAAATCATTGGAGACATCAACTATAGAGTTATGACAAGGAAAAGACTAAGGAGTGATACATGTTTACTATGTGAATTTGAGCTTAAATCAGTAAAGGAGTTTTTTGATAGTGAACACTCAATTCAAGAAATGAATGAAGAGATTGAGAAGATAGAGAAGAAAAAATCTTAGTCATTGGTACCTAGATCAAAATATAAGAATGTTATTGTTATAAAGTGGGTGTTTAGAAACAAGTTAAAAGAAAAAGGTGAAGTAACAAGAAACAAAGAAAGAATAGTTTGTAAGGGATATGCACAAGAAGTTATTGACTACAGGGAGACATTTTCCCCTTTAGCAAGATTAGGAGTGAGAACTCTACTTGCATATTTTTCTTACAAAGGATTCAATGTATATCAAAAGATGCATTGTGTAAGTCATTTGTAGATCAAATGAGGCAAGAGTTTGAGATGTCTATGTTTGGAGAGATCAAAGTTTTTGTTACTCTACAAGTGTATCAAATGAAGAAAGGTATCTACATTACACAATCAAAATATATTAAGGATATACTCAAAAAATTTTGGAATAGAAGACTCAAGATTAGTTGAAACATCCATGGCTATTAGACATAAAATTTCAAAGAATGATGATTCTACTGATGTAAATCAAACCATATATACATCAATGATTGGAAAGTTGCAATATGTTATTCAAAGAAGACCAGATATTACACTAGCAGTTGGCATTATTACTAGATTTTTTGAAAATCCTAAGGATAATCACATGATGGTTGTAAAAATAATATTGATATATCTGAAAGGAACCAAGGACTATGGATTGTATTACAAAAGGAATCACAAGTTTGAATTTAGAGTCTATACTAATACAGATTGGGCTGCAAATATTGATGATAGAAAGAGTACACACAATGGAACTTTCTTTCTAGGAAAGAGACTAGTTTCATGGACAAGAAAGAAGAAAAATTGTACCTCCTAATCTATAGCTGAAGTTGAATATGTAGAAAGAAAAGTTAATTGTTCTAACATAGTGTGAATTAAACAATTATTGAAAAGAATTAAGGAAGAAATCACTAAACCTATTGTTATATTTTTTGATAACACAAGTGCTATAAATATATCTAAAAATATTGTGATGCACATCAAGACCAAGCATATTTCTATCAAATATCATTACTTGAGAGAGTTGGTACAAGACAAAGAAGTGAGATAAAAGTATATGAATACAAATGAATAGATAGTATATATATTGACAAAAGCCTTATTTAAGGATGAACATGAATATCTAAGATGTAAATTGGAGATGCTTCCCCTAATTGAGGCTACTTAAGCTAAGATGAAGCTATGCATCAGATGTTTTGATCAGAATATATTACAAATTAATGTAGAATGTCACACTTTAGGACTTTCCTAAAGCTATGAAAAGAGAAGCACAAGATGTTGAATAAAGGATAAGAACGATGAAAAAAGAAGAACCTAGTTCAAAGAACTAGCAAAGAGATATCTACATCTTGAAGATGTATAAGATAGATTTTACTAAATCTATTGAAGTTTCTTTCACATTGTTGTCAAAGAGGGATAAGTTCAGAAGTTACCATCAATAGTGCAAAATGATGGAGAGATTATGAAATAGTTGCCTATGCAATAATGAGAAAAGAGGGAGAATTCATGAAATTAGCATGATAAGAAAGAGATTAGTGAAAGTGTTTACGTCAAAGAGTCTGTTCATGTTTTGATATGAAGTTTCTTAATCAAGATCTATCACTAAACATAGAGAGAGTTAATTGAAGCAAGTCAAGTATTTTGGATTGTATGGTAAATAGAGGTATTTTCATCAATGCCAAATAGGGAGATTTTTGGAAGCTACAATTAGAATAATCTTATGATGTTATTGATGTCAAACCTTATTAGTTAGACAATTTCTACCTAAGTAGAGTGGCATATCAAGACAATTGATGAAGAGGATATGAAAAGAAGATATACTAAGAGACCTTGGAATGGGCACTTGATTAGTTAGAATCTGACAAAACAACGTGTTTTTTAATCATAAAACTAAGTGGAGAAGATAGTTCTATTGAAGCTTGATGCAAGAGCATCCTGGGTGTAAGAGAAATCTTGCATCACCCAAAAAAATAAAAATCCTTGCAGTTGTTTCAATAAGAGTTGTCTTAATGTAGAATTGTTGTCTATAGAGGCTTACTACTAAGTAAGTCAGTCATATGATCTTAGAATTTTCTAATTTTAGAGGTGAAGGTTCATTTTAGTTATATCAATTTGTCAATGGAGTTTCATGGCCAAATTATATGTATTTGTGAAGTTATTACAAATTTTTGGTGTGCAATTTTGGTATAAAAACTTCACACTCAATTTTAAAGGCCTTAGAGGCCCTAGATGAGGCCCAAAAACTTGACAAATGGGTGATTGTGCAAATTTGAGTCTATAGATCAAGAGGTAAGGTTTTTGAAAAGTGTTTATAATAGCCAATCAAAGCAATGTTTTGAGAGTGATGGTCTTCCAAAGTTGTGATACCCAAAATTTCTCAAATAAAATTTGAAAGTGTATTTGGCTAACTCTATATGTATTGTTAGGGTCTGTTGGCCCTAGATATTAAGTTTAAGTGTCTAGAACCTTCCCGAGTGACATTAAATTACCTATTTAGGACAAGCCCAAACATTGTCTTAGACAACTCTGGGTGATAGTTCATTGCTTTGTCTTGCAAATTACTATAATGAAGGCACCCATGTGGGTTCACATATTGTAATTGTGAAATCTATAATTCCTCATTTGCAGTGATAATAAGAAGCTCATAGTTTGTTCTCGCAATTTTTGTTGTTTCTTTGTTTATGGTATTAAGGGGAGCACCTTTCATCAAAGCCTAGAAGATATAGGTTATACCAAGCTTCAAAGTAGTTGATTAAGTAATTTTAGTTGAACTCAAGTTCTTGTAGTGTGGACCAAGTGAATAGTAGAAGTTGAGAAAATATAGTGTTGCTTGAGTACCAGTAAAGATTAATTATTAGAAACATGGACCAAGCAAATTTAGTGTAAGCTAAGAAAGATATTTAGTGAAGATTGAGTTATCTAGTGATGTTCGAGGCCAAGGAACACAGTTTTGGCCAAGTGTCAACATTTTTTATTTTGTGAAGGAGTTGAAATTCCTAGCTGACATAGTTCAATTTTTGGATTGTTTAAAACACATGAAGGATAAGTATTGATGAGCTAGAGAATTTAGTGTTTGAGAAACATGTTTGAGCATTTCTAGGCTTGGATTCAAAGAGAAGTTTTGAGAATTATCTAGAAGGAGAAGGAGAAAAAAAATGATGGAAGGATTTAATGGATCCAACCTAACCCTAAGATAAAAATTGCCTATTTAAGGGGGCATAAGGATTAAATTTAGATAGATTAGCAATTGCTAATTTTTTTGACTATTAAATTAGAGTAGAAGGCTAAGAGGGAGTAGAGTAGAGGTGAAGAGTGATTTCTTGAAGGATTTTCCAAGTAGATCAGAGAAAGTGATGGATATGTAAATGGATTCCATTCAATGACCTAGCAGAGTAGCTATATTGTGATCTATTTTGGCAAAGTAAGTTGTAATTATCATAACAACCTATTGTTACTATTTTACTATTGTATCAGTTAAAATCCTTTAATCAAGGTTGACCTAAGAATCATTTATAAATCCTTTAATCAAGGTGACATTCTAATGGAATGTTCTTAAGTCCTCTAACAAGGCCACTCTTAACAAGTTAATTAAATCCTTTAACAAGGTCACACCTAACAATGTATATTGTAACCTTTAATTGGGTTAGCTCCTAATATAGCTTACTTTAGAATAGTGAAAAAATCAGTGACAATTATTTTTTGTTTTAACCAAATCAGGTTTCTACATCAAATCCTAGTGTTTTACTTGTCTGCATGTTATTTGAGATGTTTTACTATTTAATGTTTTACATTATTCAAGTTAGTGATTATTGGGATAGTGGAATACAATTTTATGTTATAGACAAGTTATTATAGATATTGAGCAACTTAATGTGATTAGATCTAAGTTGTTTGAAGAGTTCAAAAGTTTGATTAGTACATTTGGACCTGAGGATAAATGATTCACCCCACCCCCTAATTATTCTAAATCATTCTAACAATTGGTATGAAATCTTTTGGTGCTTGTGAAGAATTTCCCTAGATGGTAGAGTTTGATGAAGCTTCAAATTGTTAGAATTGGAGACTTAGTATTATACTACTTAGATAATCAATACATAAAACTATGTATACCTATAATAGCCCAACATATAAAAGAGTAACAAGAGAACAATCATGTAATTCCATATATTGCATCTACCGTAAGCTATTCAAAATTTGATGATATAAAGGACTATAATACTAGAAAGAAGATGTGGTAAAAGCTGGAAAAGATCCATGGAGGACATAAGAACGTACTAAGAGCCAAATCAAAAAGCTTGAGAGAAAAGATTGATGACATGAGGATGGTAGAAGGTTAAAACATTGCTCAATATATCAAAAGAGTCAAAGAAGTAGTTAATGTCATTAGAGGAGCTAAAGGAAAGATCAGTGATGAGACTATGATCAGAAAGGTATTGAGAATTTTACTTCATATTTATGCTATTAGAGTTTCTACATTACAAGAACTGAGATATACTCCTAGTAATGATCTAACCTTGAATATTCTACTTGGTCTACTTTTGAATTGTCAAATTTTGATAATTTTATTATCCTGGGTATTGAATCTACTTTCAAGTTATAATTAGTTTCACATAAGTCTAATAAAAAGAAAGGAAAGTATGAAGAAAGTTAGAGTGAATCTTTTGATGATGATCTTGAGCATCTTGAATCACTAATGGATAGGAGACTACCAAGAGGCAAAGGAAAATTCAAAGATAAACTTCCCATAATTTTTTTTGCATACAATAAAGTTGGTCATATTGTTGCAAGATGTTTTGACAAGAATGACAAGGATGAAAGGAAAGACAACAAGTTCAAGGGAAGAAGTGGTGCAAGGGCACCTAGTCAAACTCCTTGTTTTGAGTTCTAGTTTAGATTTTGGCCTATACTAACTCTAGCTAAGTTAGAAATGTGAGTTTGTACCTTTCTTGGTTAGGTTTTCTTGCTCCTAGATGGATTGTGTTTGACTCAATCTCGTTAGAGGTTTTAGTCTTCTTTGTTGTTGGGAGGTTTTTGAGATAAAACATAGGAATAGGGGTCAAATACCTTAGAAATATTATTAAATTTCAGATTTTATCTACATATGTCCTCTAAGGTGTTTTTACACCTTCTTTCATAGTTTAGAAGTTACAAGTTATCATTTGGGGAAAGATTGCATAAGTTGTCAAAAATGTTACAATGTTGTCAACTGGGTTTGGGATGGAAAAAATATGAACTTGCATTGAAAGTGGTAGTATTAAGGTTAAAACATTCTTATAAATCATTAGGGAACCAAGTTAAGGATATGTGGCAAGTTCCAAGTCCTAAATTGCAAAAATATAAAAGTTGTCAGCAACTTTAAAAAGTTGCATGACAACATTTGAGCAAGAATTGAACATGTCATGGATTTGAGATTGATAGTTACTATAACTATCTGAGATCTCTTGGTGGACTTATAAAAACAATTAAATGGCCCATTCCAGGGGTTGCATTTTGCAATAAGAAAGTTTTGTTATTGAAAACCATGAATTTTGCCCCAAGTTTCACAGTTTTACCTATTTTAGATTGTGTGTTCACAATAATGGATTAAAGCTTGATTTTTTGCATTAGATTATTGGATTTCATCCCTGTATACTTCTTTTTATTTTAGGTTTCTATTGGAATTTACAAGTGGGAAGATTTACTTCTGAGGAGGGGGGGGGGGGGGGTGGGCGGGCAGTTTGAATCAAAAGCAACTAACTTTAACCATTTAAAATCTTTAGCTGATATCATTCCCATGCATCTAATTCATCTAATAAACATGAAAGTAAAAGAAATGCATGAAAATAGATAACACAAGATTTTGTAACCCAAAAACCCTCCAAAATGAGAAGGTAAAACTGAGGTGGAGATGACACCCACAAAATATCACTGTAGCAATATGTAACTGTTCAAGGTTACAATGTTTGACCACTTCCAATGGTTTTACCTGTGAAAGGCCTATCCTGTTATAAGTGACCTAGTTAAATGATTTAACTACACTGCTAAAAGTAGGCTTGGATAAAGGACATTAGTACATTCACTTGGAATGCCACTCCATTAAAGGATTTAAAAATGGTTGCTAAGCCAACCTAAGTCCATAGGATTTTCATTCCTAATACAATTGCTAGAGAGTATTAGAAAGTCTTGACTTGATGACTTGCAATCCTCAATTGCTAATTCCAGATCCTTATTCTACTCTAACTACTCTAATCCTTTCTTGATCTGATAGGTCACTCTTTGAAGTTTTGATAGTGTGTTCTTAATCAAATAGATTCTACAATATTGCTCTTGTTCTTTCTAAATCTTTAAATACCCCTCTACACTTTGCTATAGCTCACCCATGCACTTCTCTCTCACACATGCATACAATGGGGTTTCATGCTCCTTTTAAAGATTTTGAAGACTTAGAGTTAGGTATGAATCTATGATCAATATTAAATTTTCATTTCCCACTCATTTCTTGCACTTTTCCTATTGGTTGAATGCCTTCTCCATTTTTCTTATTGGTTGCATGCTGATTACATAGGTAATGCAAAAGATTCAATCTTATCTTCAAGATCCTTTGAGATTCATCCTAGGTCGACTTTAAAAATAGTTTACATCTGATTTTGTGAAGGTAAAAATTCATAGGTTGATTCTATGTTACTCGACACTTACTAGTTGTTGATGCTCAACACATATAGGAAAACTAGCTCACTTGGCTCCTATAGTAATTCTATCTCACTCGGCATCTATACTCTATTTGAAACCTATAGTAACTTTTCACTTGAACTTCACTCAGCACCTAAAGATTACTTGGCACCAGAAGTTCACTCAGCACCTAAAGATTACTTGGCACCAGAAGTTCACTCAGCACCTATTGAATTCTTTGGCTCAACACACATTGAAGCTCAGCTTCTGTATAATACTCAACATTAACTAAATAATTGATTAAGTGTGTTGACACTCAAATGTCAAAACCAATCTAAGACCAAAAATCTCCCCCTTTGACATGATGGCAAAAACACTATAACTAAACATTTTGAATCTGATCTCTATGAGTATACTACACATTCTATTTGGCATATGTACAAGACTTCAAAAACTTGTTTAAAATTCTATATACCTTAAAATCTTGTAACTCCCCCTAAGCTAATCTACCAATTATGTAACCAAAATTCCATTCCTATTACCAAATACTCTTCTACTAAATTTTTCTCATGTTGATGTGTCTAATACTCTTTACATTCTCTATACTTTGTATCTGTCTATACCCTATTTTTGCTCTATTTGTACTCTTCCTTTGTTTCTACTCCCTATTTCACATCTTCTTTTAGTTTTGCATCCTTTTGGCTTTATTCCCTTATTACTTCCTCAAAATGTGAATTTGAATATCTCCCCTTTGGATATTCTTTATTTCTTCCATCAAAGAATGTATTATCTCCCATTCTTATTCACATCTCCCCCAAAACATTATATTTCCCCTTTTCTATTTAATTTACACATTATATCTCCCCCTCTTTGAAACTTATGTCAAAGGATCCTAAGAATGAATGGAATATTTAGCCAAAAAGGTTTTATTTACCTCCATAATCATCTTGAGAGAAGCATCCCAATTATCTAAAGAAATTTCCAATGATTTGTGCTAGATAACTGCCTCTACTGCAAGATGTACAAGGCCTTCTAAAGTAGAAATATTAGGGTCTTTCTTTAGAATAGTTTCAGCATAAGCCTATTCCTTATGGAGGAATTCAAGATGTGGAGTAATAGAAGATTGAATTTTTATCAATTTGGCCTTGATATTGGCCTCTTATGCTGTCAATATAGCTAACTCTTTCTATGCGTGAAGTGTAGTTGCAAAATGCTTCTCACTTTGAGTTGGATCTTTGGGTAGCTCTATGCTAGAAATCTTGAGATTTCGTTCCTACCTTAGTATCCTTGGGCTAGTTTCTTGTGTGAAATATGATGAATTACACAACTTTGAGTACAATGAGAATACATTCCCAAGTACTATTTTTCCCTTTTCAACCTTCTTAGCCAATTAAACTTGTGAAAGTGCTATCTCACTAGATATATTCTCATTGACTTTCATTTGAAATTTCTTTTCAGACCATTCTAATAATTTAACATTAGTGTAAAGGTTTTCATTCTATACTTGGTCCACTATGTTGGATAATTACTCCATGATAGGCTAGGTTTCATTAGGTACTTGCATGCTAAATGCATCAAAAAATATATCTTTGATTTCCACCAATACTTGCTTCTATCTACACTCATTTTTTAGTATCTCTTGTTTCTTCCTTCTCTCTAGAGCCTCTTACACTCCATTTATCTATGCTAAATTCATTGTTCTATAGTCATAGCTAGGTATGACTATTTCTTAATCAAGTGCAAGGTCTCCATAGTGAAGCATCCTTGCAACCTTGGTGGAGCTCGAGCTTGGTGCTGAAATCTGTAATGGTACTACATCAGTGCTCGACTTCTTAGTAGGAGTCCCTGATGTAGCCAAGTTCACCAATGTCTATATTACCTCCTAATTTTTAGGGGTTTTCTCCTCTTCCTTCTCCTCTTCTCTACTACCTTGATCAATAATGATGATTTGAGGAGGTGCACCTTGGATTTGTGTTGTAGGAACATCTTGTCCTATTTGTTCCTTTTCTGGCTCCTTGACCGTTGTTGTTGTTGTGACTACATGATCAACCCTAGAAGTTTTATCTTGTGATTCTTTCTCTTTAGATTGATCTACTATAGCTATGGGAGGTTGTGAAGGTGGGTCTTGTGTATTCACCTTCTCCCTAATAATTTTTATTATAGCCTTCTACAACTCATCCACACTCACCAAAATTGGATTAGTACATAGAATTGATTGCAGTGTAGTTTGGTGAAGGATCTTTTTGAGATCCTCTATAGTCAATGGATTGATGTTATGATCTAAAGTGTTAGGAACATCCTTAAAAATGATAGTCTATGTAGGTGTTGTATGTGGAAATTAGATGTCTTGGATACTTTGTTTAGCCTGCTGCTTTTTAGCTATTGCCTCTTCACCTTGTGTCTTCTCCACTATTTCTTGCTAGCCTTAGTTATTTGACCTTTTTTAAGGTCTAGCATTATGAGAGCCAATGTAGACTCTCTTATTTGTTTCTCCATTTTGAGATAGTAATGCCATTTATTTTCAACTAATGAGCTTAGCTCCTTACGCATTGAATTGTCTAGTTCAAGTGGGGTGGTCTTGAACTTAGCCATCATAGTGTAGATGGACTCTTCCATTAAGTTTTGTTGTTCCTTTGAAAACTTATTAAAATCAATGGTCTTTAGACCAATTAGATCTATATTATCTCTAATGTTATTGCAAACACTTTTCAATTTAGATTGGGTAGAATTTCATACCAATCTAAATTGATCTTCATCAGACTCTATCCTTTCTTCATCTGATTCAGGAGGTACAACATACTTTCTTCTCTTCTTTTTCTCTGTAGGTCCTCCTTGTTTTGGCACCTTCTACTTCTCTTATTCCTTAGCCACCTGAGTTGTAGCCCTTGTATCTGCCCTTGTAGTTGGCTTGGTTGGGCTTGGATTTTTTTCCTTCTTCTTCCCCTTGGGCTATGTAGCTGGCTATTTTTGAGCTTTTCTTTTCTTGGGCTCTAACTTTGGTGCTTCCTACTTAGCACCTTCCTCCTCTTCAACATCCTCCACCATACTTTGGGTTATAGCAAGTGGCCCCTAACCTTGTTCCTTCTCATCATCCTCAACTTCTTCACCTTCTTCTTCTTCTACGTTTGTAGTGCCCTCACTAAATTTTTCCTTTAGCTTCTTAACAAGTTTATCCTTCTTTTTTAGAGTGGTGGTAGTCTTTAACTTGATATCCACTTTTGATCTCACCATATCATCGGTTCCAAAATGTGGTGCATCCTTGTATATTTCCTCTGCTAATAATCCAATTATTGCTACTGATGTTTCATCTATGTTAATTTCATAGCCAAGAGGTCTTAACCATCTCAATATTAGTATGGCAGCTTGAATGTATCTATAGTCAATATCTACAAGAAAACATGCATCATTTACATGTTTCTCTACTAAGGAAACTGGAATTCGTAGCCTTTGCGTCATTGACTTCTTGAAGTCTTCAAAATGGCTAGTCATTAAGGTCTCAAAATTAGCTCCCATCTACTCAATATACTCATTAACTTGAGCTACTATTGACCTATTAGTTTTCCATGCAACTTTTCCAAAAGAAGGAAACTCATTCTAAACATAAAAGAATATACAAATCAAAATAGCACCAAATTTGCATTGGGCTCCCTTGGTTCTCCTGATAGCTACTAAATTCTCATTAATCTATTGTAGTTGTAGTTTTGTAAGATCATAAGTATAATCCTTTTTAACCAATTTGTAGCCTACATCTACTGCAATGCAAGGCACACTATTGAATCTACTAGATTGGTAGAATTTTTGTGCAATAACTCTAATAGAACAATCAATAAGAGGGTCTTGAATGGTATCAATTGTCATCCCTCTCTTTTTCCACTTAGTACCAATATTTTTCTCAATTTCATCATTTTCATCACTCCTAAGTGTCTTTAGCCAATCTAGGGTTGGGTACCCTACCACTCTATGCACAATTCTCTTTGTAATTTTTACAAGGCCATCCTCCAACCACAAGCTTCCATCATGCATTCTACTAAGCACTAGACTGATCCATTTAGTCTTGAATACTATAGGAAATTCTAGAGCAGATGTTAAACCTTTCTTCTCAACAATATGATATTCCTCCTTCAACACTCTATTTTCACACAATCTCTCATAGGCTTCCATCATTTCTATGTCTCCTACAACTCCAATCTTGCAATTATAGCATTTTTTAACATCCTAAACCATATCTACTTTGGGGGTATGATAGATAGGGCTCTAGCTAGGTCATTTCTATATGCTACCTCTAGTATTGGATGGAAATTAGGTTGTTTGACTTCATTGGACACTAGATGGACCTCAAATGGTTCCTTCTCCCAAGTTTTCCTAGAGCTAGAAGCTAGTTTATACAATCTAGGGTTTGTATGCAAAGAAAATTTGAAACTACGTAGCTTGGCACAAATGTAAATACCTCAAGATTGATGAAATCATGCTAAAATGCTTTTGAAATCTACTTAGACACTAGATTCTCTGCTTTGGACTCATTCTGCACTCTTTCTCATCTTTTCTCTTTGTTCACAATGAGAAAAACTGATTGAAAATGTGATAATATACCCTATTTTCATTGCATTTAATGCTTAGTATGGTTATAGCTATCCACTTAGCTTCTAAAGGATTCTACATTACTCAAATTCCATTGGCTTTTCATCACTCGACATCCACAAGAGTATTAACCACTCAGCTTCAACTGAATTTTCCTCTTTACTCGGCTTTCGCTACCAACTCAGCTCCAACTAATCATTTGACCTCTACTATCTTTGACAATCAACTTGGTATGTACTAGATTTTTACTCAGCATCTAAGGGCAACTTAGAAACACTTGTAAAATCTTGAAAATTTAACTTTGCATCTTTGTTCATGCTAATCTCTTCTTTTCAATACTTTCTTCTTTAGGAATTGATGTATGATAAAGCTTTGTAAATCAGTCCCTCATGTGTTCTCTTTACTTAGTTTGATGAAGTGTGATCACTTGACCTATTAGGTGAAGTGATCCCTTCATTTGATGAGCTACTCTCATATTTCTTCTTCCATGTCCTATTCATTTCTCTTTTGATGTGTTCAACATCTAGCTTTTCTTTACCTTTGTTGTTCTTTGCATTGGGTGCCTTTGACCTTGTTGGGCAATTCTTGCTTACATGACTAGTCTTTGAGCAACTAAAACATGTGGTTTGGCTCAACCATCTATTGTAGTTTTCTCTGAAATGTGTCCTTATGCAATTTTTAGGCATATTTCCATATTCTTGATAGTAATGACAACTATTCTTGGTGTTTTAGTCCCAATTTTAGTGATGTCTATGGTTACCTTCCCTTGCTACTTGATTTGGTGTCCACATGGGCTTTGATCTACACTCAAAAGCTCTATGTCCATACTTCTTACAATTGTAGCAGTGACCTTCAAATTTTGGTGTTCTGATAGTCTTAATCCTACATTTGTGTGCTTGATGTCCTTACTTTTTGCACTTATGACAATGACTTGCATCCATAGGTTTATCATGCTAATGGTCATTCTTGATCCTACATACATTAGAGGTATGTCCCTTTTAACCATAGAAATGACAAGTACATTTAGTGTTCTTACCTTTGTGACTCCTTTCTTCTATAGTCTTGGAGGAGTCTCCTTTTTTAGCACTAACGTATCCTAATCCTGATGTGTTATTTCTAGCCCTTGGTGATTTTAGTAGTTGCTCAAAGTACTTGATGGCCTCATTAGGTTTCTTGAAGCTCTTTGCACTCTCCTTCTCTCTTTTTAGGTCATTTTGTAGTTGTTCATTTTGCATCTTTAGTGTAGAGATCTCAATATCCTTGATATTTAGTTCATGATGTGCATTCATCATCTGACTTAGGGTGTCTAGCTACATGTTTGATATTCTTTCAAGTTTAATTGACTTCTCTTCCAATCTGTTGGCTAGATTTCTCTTGTCTTCTTCTAGCATAGCTTTGTCTTCAATGGCTATTTTCTTCTATTCAGTTACTTCACAGAGTATTATGGCTTGTGATTCTTGTTCAAGCTTGAGTGTTCTAATTTCCTTTGCTTGAGCTCTATTCTTCTCCATCAGGTCTACTATTGCTACATCAAACTCTTTGGAATCTCTATTTGAAAATAGGTTTGAGGTGTCAATCTCCTTGTAATGTGTATCATTCTTAGCTATGGCAATCTCTATTCTTCTCTTTAGGGATTTTCTCAATTCTTCTCTAGCCATGTAAAGCAAGTTATATATCAATTTCCTAATTCTCTATGATCTTCCCAAATTTGTAGACTTCCATTTCTAGATCTTTTCTCCAAGTTGTAAGGCTCCTCCTTGTGATAACTTGGCTCTAATACCAATTTTTTTAATTTAAAAGTGGGAAGATTTACTTCTAAGGTGGGGGGGGGGGAGGGGCGGGGGGGAGGGGGGGGGGGGGGGGGGGGCGGGGGGTTGAATCAGAAGTAACTAACTTTAACCATTTAAAACCTTTAGCTAATATCATTCACATGCATCTAATTCATTTAATAAACATGAAAGTAAAAGACATGCATGAGAATAGATAACACAAGATTTAGTAACCTAGAGACCCTCCAAAATGAGTAGGTAAAATTGGTGTGGAGATGACACCCACGAAGTATCACCACAGCAATATGTAATTGTTCAAGGTTACAATGTTTAACCACTTTTAATGGTCTACTCTATGAAAGGCATGTCTTGTTAAAGACTTTACACCCTATTAAAAGTGACTTGGTTAAAGGATTTAACTACCTTGCTAAAAGTGGGCCTGGTTAAAGGACTTTAGTAAATTCACTTTGAATGCCACCCTATTAAATGATTTACAAATGGCTGCTAAGCCAACCTAAGTCCATAGGATTTTCATTCCTAATAAAATTGCTAGACATCATTAGAAAGTCTTGACCTAATGACTTGTAATCCTCAATTGCTGATTCAAAATCCTTGTTCTACTCTAACTACTTTGATCCTTGCTTAATCTGATATGTCACTCTTTGAAGTTCTAATAGTCTATTCTTAATCAACTAGATTCTACAATGCTACTCTTGTTCTTTCTAAATCTTTAAATACCCCTCTACACTTTGCTATAATTCACCCATACACTTCTCTCTCACACATGCATACAATGGGGTTTCATCCTCCTTTTAAAGATTTTGAAGACTTAGGGTTAGGTATGAATCTATGATTAATATTAAATTTTCATTTCCCACTCATTTCTTGCACTTTTCCTATTGGTTGAATACCTTCTCCATTTTTCTTATTGGTTGCATGTTGATTACATAGGTAATGCAAAAGATTCAATCTTATCTTCAAGATCCTTCGAGATTCATCCTATGTCGGCTTAAAAACTAGTTTACATCTAATTTTGTGAAGTTATAAACTCATAGGTCGATTTTATGTTACTCGACACTTACTAGTTGTTGATGCTCAACACATATAGGAAAACTACCTCACTCGACATCTATACTCTACTCAACACCTATAGTAACTCAACACTTGAACTACAGTCGGCACTTGAAGATTACTTGGCACCTTAAGTTCACTTAGCACTTATTGAATTATCTAGCTTGGCACACACTATAGCTTGGCTTCTGTATTATACTTAGCATTAACTAAAGAATTGGTTAAGTGTGTTGACACTCAAATGTTAAAACCTATCTGAGACCAATAGTTTCTAGTTTGTAGAAGTTCATTTGATTATTTTTTGGAAATCTTTTGTAATCAAGTTGTGTGTTGTTCTAGTCTTGATATTTTATGTAAAAATGGCTCCCCCATGAGTTCCTACCATGGATTCATCATGGCCTTAAGGGGAATGGGATCCAGTGTACATTATGTATATATCATTTGGGATCTTGGAGATTTGGTTAACCATTTTTAATGTGATGCCCTAGGAAAGTCATGGTCACTTGATTAGGTAATCACACTATTTCCAAGAAGCTTTTGGAGGTTTGAATGTGATAGATACTTCAAATAATGAGTTTTATAAGGATAGGTGAGTGATATTTTGATATAGAATAGGAGGAAGTTTTAAAAAAATAAATTTGAAAGGTATGATTAGACCCTATTCAGCACTATCACTCTCCATTTGAAACCCTTGATTATAGGCATAAAAATTTCTTTTAGGTGTACAAAGATCTTGGGGACCTAAGACCCACAAAATCCTTTATTTTATCCAAAAGGGTACTCAAATATATGATCCTTTTTCCACCTTGTTCAAAGAAATTTAGGGTTATAGTCCAAAATCCCAAGTAGGAGGATTAATTCAATTAGGCCTAATTTTGACAATATTGGAGTAGATGCAAGGAACTTGAGGAAAACTTGTTGGATTTGTGTCTAGAAGCCTACGTGAGGTCTAAAACCTCATGTATGATCCCCTCACTCCATGTAGTTGAGGAAATGGACAAGACAGATCAAGAATTGAAGTTGGAAAGTTACCTTGTAGAGGAATTTGGTGAATGAAGAAGAAAAAATCCTTGTTGTAACTAGGTAGTGAGAAGTTGGAGGATAAGATAGAGATCCTCTAGAGGTTAGGGAACTAAAGTGAACCCTAAGAGGCTAAGAGAAAGCCTAAACATGTCCTGGAGAACATATGGACTAAGCAACCAAACTACCTACTATTACATCAAGAAGAGATTTAAAAGACAAAAAAGGCTACAAAGACTACAAGGGAAAAGGTAATAATTCATGTTACATTGCTGAAGAAGAGACTAATGATGATTTTGACAGTCATGATGAAGAATTTGTTTATGTTTCTATGAAAGATGATTCTAATAAAGATGAGAAAACTGTGCTTATTTCATATGTGAGTAAAGGTTATAGATGGATAATTAATAGTGGTTTCTCACATCATGCCACTAGTGATAAAAGTAAGTTTGAAACTTTAGAGCATTATAAAGGAGGTATTGTTAAGTTAAGACTAACAGATCATAACAATACATATAGAGTTGACCAAATACACCTTTGGCATTTATTTTTTAAGTTTTAGTTAACCCAACTTTGGAAGGTCATAACTTATAAATCATTGTTTGATTTTCTATTATAAACCATTTTCGAAATCCTTGACTTCTAATCTATAGGCTCCAAATCACACAAGTGCCCATCTATCAAGTTTTTAGACCTCATATGGGCAAGTTTAGTCCTTAGAATCTAAGATCAATTTTTTTTTACCAAAAATGCATACAAAAAATCCATAATAGCTTCATCAATACTTATGATATGATATTGAGCCTCAACTAGCAGGTTCATATAATTGAGATGAACCTCCACCTTTAAAATTAGGATATTTCAAGCTCATATGAGTAACTTACTGAATAGAAAGTATATATAGACAAAAATTCTATATTAAGACAACCCTTATTCAAATAATTGAAATGAAATAGTTTTGGGTTGATCCAAGATTGCTCTTACACCCAAGATGTTCCTTCATCAATTGAAGATATCTACTAGTACTTAAGATGTGAGAATTCCTTGATTGGTTGCTAATCAATGACAATATACTTATACCAAATTTTCTTTGTATTTTTTATGTAATAGGTTATTCAACCATCTTCCCCTTTGGCATTGATGGAAGAACATGTACTTAGGTGGGTTGAGTACCAGTTGAATCTTTATTGATGATCTAACTTAATCATTTCCATATGTTTTTGTGTAAGTTACTATGTTGTGATCCCTCTGTGATGCACTTACTTCTCTCAATTGTATTCAGGGACAAAGTGTTCCTTTTTATTGTCTTATTTATGGCTACTTTATCTTCCTTGCTCCTATTTGAATTAATCAACTCCTCTATTCTTTGATCTCATCTTTCTAGTTCTTCTCCCTCTATCAATGTTTTCTTTTTCTTTTTTTCTTCTTCTTTTTCATCATAACCATTCATTTCCTTATTTTTTTAGATCTTCCCTAGTTCTTCTCAGTTATCTCCCCCTATAATCATCTTTCCCTATAGCATTCATCATAACCAATCATTTCCCACTTTTTGTCAATATCCCCTTTGTTGTCATAGTTTCAATCTCCTTTGATTCTTCTTAGTCATCTCCCCTTGAGATCATATTTTCCTATAATATTCATCAATAATTTTCTTCCTTTTTTCATCAATGAAAAAGGGTATGGTCCTTCTATAGTTTCCATCTATCTTCCATTTTCCTTGAATTTTATGAAGTGCATGAGTTTGGTTGATAATCTCTTGTAAATATTGGTCCATTTCTTCAATTGTGGCTTTGGTATCTAAATATATCAGTACATATTCCTCCTTGATATATTGTTGAATAATTACTATTATGAGAAATAGGAAACTTTTTAATTCGAATAGGGTGGAGTTCCTTTAGTGTTGAATAGTAGTAACTTGGTTGATTAGATGATGTTTTTCTTGAATTTGACTGGCGTACATTCCTTCTAAACTAGTCAATATATTGAGTGATGTTTGAGGGACTTGTATTGTCTAATGAGCTATTCTTAGTGAGTCATTTAGATCTATTAGAATATTTTGTGAATCTAAGATATATTGGAGGATTGGAGAGATGTCGATAAACAATTCTATTATAGTGTCCCTAACTTCTGCAAGTTATTGTATGTGATGCTTAATTAGTTTCTTGAGCTTATCTTTCTCTATCTAGTTGCTGAGTTAACCTATTCCATTATAGATGTTTGGTTTCTTCAAGATGTGGCTTAGTTGATCAATAATATTAGTGGTAGTGTCAATTTGCACATCACCAATTATTCTAGTGATCAATTTATTTTCTTTGATTAGGGCATGTGCTCATTATTTTTGTAGAATTTATTTATTTATCTTAGTGAGATTCTTCAATAGAGTATTATGATGATCCTTTTAGAGTAATAAAGTATTTTCTTAGTAATTAAATCATATTGATTAAATTATTAAGTCACTTATTCTCTCTAGTTTACTTAATCTAAACTTTAGGCATATAATAATTAATTCTTTTATTAATTATTATCATGCAACCTAGGTTTTACCTTTTAGAGTTTTGATCACATTTATAAGTATTGTTCTCTTTGTAATTTTTTCATTCACTTTTGATAATATCAATCTCTCTTTTTTCTTATCAAGAATGTCTCATCTGTGGATCTAGAAATTTCAACCTCCATAGTTTTCATTTCTCTCACTCTAATACCATGTCAAAGTTGATGAAAAATCAACCCACAACTCCCTAATCAATCAAAGATGGAAGGTATCTTCATGATCATCTTTGTTCCTATTTTATAGGACATTCCTTAGTTTGGAGGCTTCTTCACTCCTACACTAGTTATTTTTAGCATTATTTACATCTCTTTTTGGAGTAAGGTTTTTCCCATGTGGTTTTCTCTATTTCTCCTCTTTTCAAGAATTTGGTTGTGATTGGGTACCTCATCAAGCCTTGTTGTTAGGACCCAAATTTCCTTTCAATAATAGTTTATAGATTTTTAGCCACTCTCTAAGTTTATCCTAAAGGGGGGTGTTATAGTATTAAAGTATTTTCTTATAAATTAAATCATATTAATTTATTTATTAAGTCACTTATTCTCTCTAGTTTACTTAAGCTAAAATTGATACATATAATAATTAATACTTTTATTAATTATTGTCATGCAACCTAGGTTTTACCTTTTATTAAGGATTGATCTCTTTGTAATATTTTCATTCACTTTTGATAATAGTAATCTTTTTTTTTTGCTCATAAAAAATGTCTCATCTTGGATCGAGGAATTCTAACCTACATAGCTTTTTCTTCTCTCTTTCTGTGATGGGTCTTTGCATGCATGTGATTCTTGGGAGCTATGGGGTTGATCTTTCATCAACTTCAACAGATCCATTTTTTTAGAACTCAATTCTTTTATTCTACCTACATATATATCTAACGCACTTTGAATTAAATCATGGTTCTCTAGTTCCTAAGTGTTTCATTTGAACAATTTGCCTTCATCTTTGGAGCTTGAGGATGAAGATGATGAGGATGGTGTCTTTCTTCTCTTCATCCTTATCCCTTTTGATTTTTTTGATTCTATGCTTCCTAGTTTTAGCTTTCTTTTTTTGATTTGGGTCCTTTTAGTGTTCTTGTCTTTGGTGCAAGAGGTTGGACTGATTGGTTAGAACAATTCTTTGTAGTTTGTTCCTTTGTAGCTATGTTTCCCTTTGACCTTGTTTGGCCTTGATTTCCTTCTCCTATAACCTTTGGTGGTGAATTCTTATCCTATAGTTGGATTTATACTAGTATTCTTGGTTGAGTGTCAATTTCTTCTTGTCTCTCCTCATGTTGAGTAGAGCAGGATTCCTTCATGTCTACTACTAGTTGTACCTCAAATACCTTAGAGGTACTATTACATGTGTGACTATAGTTGCTTGAGACCTTTTATTTTCAATGGCTTTTTCACTACGCACTTTCACATCTTTATATTTTCTTGGTGAGGTTAGAGGATTGAAGTTAAAAAATTCCTTTTACAACTCTTCAATATAACCTTCAACTTCTATTGCTCTATGCATTCTAAATGATGCAATAGTATTTTTCTTTCCTTTTTTCTTCGTATCTAGTCTAGCTAAAACTTTTGTTAGACTAGTTGACATATTTAGACATATTACCTCTATCTGATCTATTATTGTTTTCCATTTTTTTATTTCATTTTCATACATTTCACATTCCCCCCTTATTGTGACAAATGGTATGTTTTTTTTGGTTATAGATTCATTTTTGTAGGAATCTGTGTAGGTTTGTATATCTATTGTAGTGAATTATGTTTTCACTTTAGTAAGAGAGTCATTAATAATACTTTTGAGTTATCTTAAGTTCTTGATAGACTTCCTATAGAAGGTGGCAAGACCATGGAAGCTTCTTACATTATCTTGGTTCTTTGATGGGGGTCAATTGATGATTGCTTCAACCTTCTTAGGTTCCATCTTGAGGGTACCTTGTGAGATCACAAATCCTAGGAACACAAGTTCCTTCTTCATAAACATGCACTTTTCCAAGTTGATCACCAACTTATGTTGATGAAGCCTCCTTAATACTTGTTTTACATGATCATGATGTTCTTCCTTGTTTTGACTGAATATTAGTATGTCATCAAGGTAAATAACAACAAATTTTCCAATAAAATATATGAATATCTCATTCATAATCCTCAAAAAAGTGATAGGGACATTACTTAACCCAAAGGGCATTACTAACCATTCAAACAAACCTTTAGTAGTTTTAAATGTTGTCTTCCATTCATCAACTGGTTTTATTCTAATTTGATTGTAGCTAGACTTCAAGTCAATCTTTTTGAAATAGAAAGATCCTCCTAGTTGATCCAATAGATCCTCAATTTTGGGCATGGGGAATCTATAACTTATGGTAATCTTGTTGATAGCCCTACTATCAATACACAACCTCCATTTTCCATCCTTTTTGGGAGCAAGGATAGATGCAACAACACAAGGACTTAAAATCCTTTGTATTAGACCTTTTTCCAACAAATCATTTACCTCCTTGGTAATTTCAATATGTTGAGTTAGTGTCATTTTATAGGGTGCCTTGTTAGATAGGGAAGAGTTAGGTATCAAGTCAGTTTAGTGACTGATATCTCCAATGGGAGGGAGGCTTGTGGAAAGATTAGTAACAATAACCTAACTATACTTTTTTAGTACATCTTATATTTCTGTAGGGATAGGATCCTTGTTCTTAAAAGTTATGTTCTCCTTTTCCTTAGAGACCAAAATAAAACCTTGGGCATTAGGTTCCTTCAAGGCTTTAATCATTTCTTTCTCTCCTATGGTTACAATAGTAGGGTTTGCTTTAGGATCAGGAATGGGCTTCATGGTGAAAGTTACACCATTCCCAATTATAGAATAAGTATTCTTCATGCAATGGTGGATGGCATCATTATCATATTTCCAGGGTCTTCCTAAGAGCATATGAGATGCATCCATTTCTACAACATCACAAAGTACCTTATCCTTGAAATTTTCTAGAGAAAATTTTACCCATGCTTGTTCTATTACTAAGGTTTATTTCCCCTTTGTTAGCCAAGAAATATGATATGGAAAGGGGTGGGGTTTCTTAGGTAGTTTGAGTTTCACTACCATTTCAAAAGAAGCTAGATTTTTAGTAGAACCTAAATCAATCAACAAATTGCATACCTTGCCTTGGCACTTGATCCTTGTCTTAGAAAGATTCTTTCTTTAGGGTGGCTCTTGGGTGTGAGGGATCTACAAAAATACTTGCCTCATCATTAGACATTCTCCTTCCTTGGATTCAAGTTCTCTACAATCAAATTTCTCTTACTCCATAATTGTGCTCTTCTTTCCCCTTCATTATAGTTTCTCTTTTTAGGGAACTTTCCTACATGGTGTCCTACCTTATTAAAATTGTAGCATGTGAGAGGCTCATTGCCTCTTCCTCTGCCTCTAAAATGCTTTCCTTGTCTATAGTTTCCCTTAGAAATTTGTCCTCCCTAATCCTTATTTTGATCAGTACATTTGTTTCCACTATTCTTCCCCTTGTTCCAAGAATTGTTCTTGGGATTGAAGTTTTTATTATTCTAATTGCCTTTATTTTGATCTTTCTTCCTCTTCCATTTTTCTTCCACCTTGAGTTCTAATTGATAGCACTTGTTCACAAAACTAAGGGTGTGAAGGCTAAGTTCTTCTAGGATGGGTAGCTTAAGACCATTCATGTACCTTTCTAGTTTTTCTTCCCCATCCTCTACCATGTCGATCTTCATACACAATTTAAAGAACTCCTCTGAATAGGAACTAACTCTAGATCCTTTTGCTTTAGACTTTGTTTCCTCTAATGGAGTTGTACACCATAGTCTTTAGGCACATATGTTTCCCCTTACTAGTGCCACCATTCTATCCCAAGAAGAAATCATGTTTCTTCCTTTCCTCGCCCTTTATGTCTGGATGAAGTTCCACCAAGTTAGTGTTGCTCCCTTCAACTTGGATTTTTCCATCTTTACCCTCTACTTCTCTAGGATGTCTTTACACTCAAAGAAGCTAGTTAGGTGGTGTAACACCCCAACCTTGGTTCCAAACCCCAAGATCTCTTAGGAAAACCTTATGTCATTCACTAGACCCACTAGGGCTTCTTCACACCCTATGCTTACTAGGACCTTTCTCAAGAGATCCTAATACTTTAGTTTTGGACACACTAACAAAGTAACATCAAATTTCTTACTAGTTGGCTCTAGTCCACTACCAACCCTCAAGTGCATCTATAGCCACAAGGCTGCTAGTTCTTCATCTAGGTTTTTTTTAGACTCCTTATAATATCCATGACCCTAAACAATGTTGATTTTATAGGTGCATTCAATCTACTAGGGAAAATACACCAAATTGCTCCAAAAAGACTACTAGGAATTAACCCTCCTAAATAGCTAGCAACAAGATTTCTTCGAAAAATTCTTAACAACCCTATAAAAAAATTACATTTATGGATACCCTTTTCAGAGTACATAAAGATTTTGTGATTGTTCAACCCCCAAACTATCTGTATAACAAAAGTATAATTTTAGGCCAAAAATGAGGGTTTTAAGTGCTTTATTATTGTTGTGATGGTAAACCACCTTGGAAAATGTTTCAAGACCTCTCCTTTGGAATAAAGAAAGGTTATACCTTCTCCTTAATCCCTATATGGTTGGATTGAGGTATTTGCATGTTTAGTCCCCTCAATAGTTCATCTTTTCCACTATGATTCCTAGCCAAGTTACATTTGGCTTGCTTAGGGCATCACTTTAAAAATGCTTAATGTGTTTCCCATGGGCTCTCCTTTTTTGTAAATAATATAAAAGGAGTATAATTAAAAATACCAAGAGGCCATACATTTTATATGGTGGGAAATGGCCCTAAGGCTCCTTTTTTGTTGGCTACCCAGTTTAGAACAGCTACCTGCTAACTTACAGAATAATTTATTTGAACACACAAAACTCTTTGTAGCAACAAAAAAGCTAAAAAAAAATGAATTAAAACCACCACTAACACTTCTAACATAGAAAAACCAAAGTCTAATTTGTAAAAATCATGAAAAAACACTCAAAGAAAGAAACTATTATAATAAGTAAAAATATTGATTACAATCCATCAACTATCAATTTTCCTGCTTCCAAACTCTTGAAAAGGTTGAGTTTGACCTTATATAGGCTTGGCATGAACATTTACAAATAATTTAAGTGCTTGAAGGTCTCCCAAAAAGAAGTTTTTCTTTTTTCATTGAAGTTGCAAAAGTTGTCAATGACAACTTTGTAAGAAATGAGCAATTTTTGCAATTTTGCAAATTGTCTACCCAAACTTTCTCTACTTTCTACCAAACTTTCAAAAAGGCTTAATATGGATCCAAAACACCTAATAAGGAGTCTAAAAAAATTTCTTTCCCTATTTGTCCCTCAAAAAAAAAAATCACTATTGAGCCAAATGAGCAATTTTAAGCAATTAGGAGCAATATTGCATTTTGGGGCTCTTCTAACCTATCTATCCTCACCTTAGGACCAAGTTTATCCTATTATTAGACTAGTGATGTGGATAGCATCACTACAAGTGAAAAATAATGAAATTCCTTGGTTTTGCACTTAGCCTGCCCAGGTGCTCCTGCACCAAACTCCCCCCCAAGGGAATGTCAAGTAACTCTAGCTTAAAGTAGGTCCAAAGGAATGTCCATCTTTTTAAACTTAGTCTCAGCCACCCAAGTAGCCTCTGAATCAATTTTTTCCTTCCATTTTATAAGATTCTCAAAGTACACCTTGTGCCTAGTTTCCATTGTGTGTCTTGTTTCCAATACCTTCTCTATTCCAACTTGATGACCTAAGGTGTTGCAGCAGGGTCCAAATATTCATGAATATCTATAGTAGTTGGAGATGCAAAACCCTTGAAAGTTACCAAATCCTAAACATTAAAGATTGGTGATATGCCTAGATAATGAGGTAAATCCACCTTGTAAGCATTTGCTCCATACCTTGCCAAAATCTTGCATGGTCCTATCCTCTTCATTTGTGACTTGGTGGGAACACCTTTTTGGAGTCTTTATTTGTTCAAATGCACCATGACATAGTCACAAATAGAAAATTGTATATCTTTCCTCTTTTCATCCAATTTAGCCTTGAGTTTTTGAGTGTTCTCTTGGATAGTTTACCTAACTTGGTCCTAAATCTTCTTCATAGTTTGAACAAATTATTTAGCTTGTCTACTCCTCTTATCCAAGTCTCTAAGATTCCTCAATTTTCACACACCTCTAGGATGCATGCCTAGGAAATTACTCTTTAATTCTTTAAAACTAAAATATCAATATGAATTCCCTTATAGAATATAATTTAGCCTTAATTCATCTAATTCTAAGACTATAAAAGAGATGATAAATGGTTATTTTACCAAACCCTAAAACTCCATGAATCACTGATATTTCAAATCTTTAACAATAGAACAATAAAATGATTGATAGATAAATGATTTATATCGTAGAGACATTCCAAACTAGACCAAATTTTATGGATGGCTAGTCCTTTATCTATTGGACTAGTAACTTCATAGGAATTTAACATCTATTTATCAAATATATCTTAACACTTTGTGAAAAGAATATCAATATTCATTTCCACATCTTATTCTTATCAAAATATTCAATGAAAACCATAGAATTCTTTCAATTTACATAACCCATTAGATCATAAGAAGAATGTAAACTGGAATATAATTCAAAATGAATTACAACTGAAATTTGATAGAATTTTCTTTTAAACCTTAGAGAATTAAATGGTAAAAAAGGAAGAGACAAGATCTAAAAATGAATAGCCAACTTTCTACATATTGGTATTAATTTCTTTTAAAATATGCAATTTAGATGTCAATTCATATCAGAGAAAGCTCAAATGGATTAGCAATTGTTTACTTTTTTTCCATTCTATCTCTCAAAAAAAGCATATATAATATATTTGGACTAACTCAAGAATGAGCAAAGGACCCTCACTCCACATCTTGGAAAACCTTTTATAGAATAAGGATTACAACAAGATATAACAACTTTTCCATAGAAGACAAAATAGTTACAAAAAGAATGTTGGAGCCAAAATTTAAATAGTTGTCAATATTGATGTTCAAGATCAACTTCATTATTTATAATGAGAGCATAGCCATAGAAAGTGAACCAGAAAGATAAGGTATCTATTTTAGATATTTTTCATCCCTTTTGATGTTACTTTGACTTTTCTTTCCATGCTCAGTCGTTATCTCAAGATGGAATTTCTTTTATGTCGGTTATAACCTTCCAACTAGTAATGTCTAATTCCTCATCTAGCTAGGTAGCTACTCTAACTATATTCAACTCATTTAGGCACTTATTCCATTTAGAATTAGTTAATTCTCTGATCTCTACAACATTTTTATTCATATCTATCTCTAGCTTGTACAAAATATCAACAATATCAAAAACTATTACTATGTTAGTTTCACCATTGCTATGGGCAATAAACCTTTCATGCTTCAAAATGTTGTCAAAATAATCTAAACACTCTTGTCATTCCCTCAGCTTATTTTTATCATCAACAATTTTTTTTTGAAGCCAAGTGCACCATTGTCAATGGCCTTCATTTTATTATTTATTAATTGTAGTTTACTAGAAAATATTGCATTTAATTCTTTTACCCTATTTAACATTTTCCTAGTGTAAATGATAATATATTTTGGACACTCCTTCTGGGAAAAAATTGGGACCAACCTATCCAAAAACGGAATGTTGGGGCTCTACTTAGTGAATAGAGCATAAAGAATGGATAGTGCCCAAAGCACTAATACTCTACTCCCTGTAATGCAATGTAGTTACTTTGGAGGTTCTAGGAAGCCTACTTAAGGACATTTATTTTGTGTGAGAGCATGATCTCCATAGTCCCAACTTCTACTTCTTTTCTTTCTTCTAGCTCATCCACCTCTATTGGCTGATCCATACCCACATTTGATGTATCAACATGCGTTTGGGTCTCCTAATCTTTTATCTCTACATAGGCCTTGTTAAATTCTTTAGATTTCTCACCTCATTTTTTAGGGAAGTTACCTTCTAATCTATTACATAAGTCTTCTTCATTTTATCCTCATAAATTTTCCTTATTTCAATGGATATGTTGTTCTACCATCATATCTATATTTCTCTTCCCCATGAGTGAAACAATGTTTGAATCATGTTGTCAATCTAGTCACTTGATGTTTCAGTGATATTCAAGAATATCACATTACATTGGGGTGAGTATTTAACTTCCATTAATGTTGGCTTTCAAGATTCAAGGCCGTGGTCCATGCTTTCATTATCTTGGTATCAACATCAAATCTAGACCCCTGTACATCTCATGCAATGTTAGTCTTCTCAAATGAGATAGATTTTCTTTATCTTCTTATTTAATCTAGCATGAAACATTATCTTAATTCCCATCCAAGGGAGAGAAACATCACACTTCTCTTCACCAGCTCTCTAGCCTCATCAACAATGAGAGTCTCACTACTTGGGTCATCTTCTTGCAATTTTTGCACCAATTTAGCCATTTTCTCTTGTGAGTCTTCTGGCTACAACTACAGACTAAGATCATTTTGTTTAATTTTAAACAAAAACAATTTGAACTCCTCATACTTTATGAATTCATCCTCCTTCATAAACTCTTGAGCTTGAATTATTCTTTCATCTGGCTGTTGGAATGTCTTAATGGAAAGAATGCTTCTGAGAGAGCGGGTGAATTAGAAGTACTAGCTTTTGACCTATATTTTTTTAAAACCTTTAATAACATATTATTGAAATGAACATGCATGCATATCAACATTAAGCAATCATGAGAAACACATATGCATCACCAAATAACACTTGAGATTTTGGTAACCCAAAAACCCTCCAAGAATAAGAAGGTAAAACTAGGGTGGGGATGATACCCACAAAATCACTGCAGCAATAATGTTTGACCACTTCTGATGGTCTACTCTATTAAAGGCTTGCCCTATTAAAGGCTTTACACTGTATCAATAGTGACCTTGTTAAAGGATTTACAAACACTTTACATGAAGTGTTACCCTATTAAAGGATTTAATCACCTATTTAAAGGATCTTCAAAATAGCTGTTAAACTAACCTATCACAATAGGGTTTCCTTTCTAATACAATTGCTAGAGAGTATTAGGTATAATAAACATGATATCTTACAATCCTTGATTGCTGAATTCAGGCACTTGATCTACTTTCTTTGATCTTGATTCTATGAAATATGATGTCTGTTCATATTCCTTTCTTAGTTCTGATCAACTGAATATTTAACTATTGCTCTCTTCCTCTAAGTCTTTTACTCTGAGCTATGAACTCCACTAGAGTTTTCCATTCACTCCTTCATCCATCTACATGATTCAATGAGATTTCATTTTCCTTATAAAGACATTTGAAGATGTAGGGTTAGACATGGATCTATGATCCATATTGAATCTCTATTTCCTGCTCATTCCTTGCACTTTTATTATTGGTTTCATGCCTTCTCCATTTTTCTTATTGGCTGCATGTAGATTGCATAGGAAATAGAAAAGATTTGATCTTATCACTTAAATCCTTTAAGATTTGTCATATGTTAGCCATGAAAATAGTTTACATCAGAATTAGTGAAGTTACAAACTCATATGTGCATTCTATGTTACTCGGCACTTATTGATTCTTGATGCTCGACACATATAACAAACTGGCTCACTCAGCTCCTGTTGCATTTCTATTTTTGATCTTCACTCAGCACCTGAAGGCTACTCGGCACCTAAAGATCACTCGACACCTGATGGATTTCCTGACTCAGCACAAGCTATGGCTCGACATACATAGTGTACTCGACTTCAATGTAGAAAGTGGTTAAGTTGTGTTGGCCCTCAAATGTCAAAACCATTCTAAGACTAAAAATCTCCCCCTTTGACATGAGTGGCAAAAATACTTAACTAAGCATTATTTATCTGACCGTATGAGTACATTCACTAATCTGCTTAGTATATATATAGAGGTTTAAAAAACTTGATCAAAATTTTGTAACTTACAATATATACCTCAAAATTATTATAACTCCCCCTGAGTTAATTGAGCCATTATCTATTCTATCTTTGTGACCAAAATTGTGTTGAATATGTCTCTTATATTGATATAACTGATACTCTTTTGTCTATTCTCTATTTATAGCTCTCCATAACATTATATCTCCCTTTTTTATCATTGTCTCCCCCTTTACAACTTTATATCTCCTCCTTTTTGACACAAATTTTAAAGGGCACTAAGGGTTAAGACCATATTTTGCCAAAAATGTACTATTTACATCCATAATCATCTTGAGAGTTGCATCCCAATTATTCAAAGCAATTTCTAATGACTTATGCTAGATGGCAGTCTTTGTAGCAAGGTGAACAAGTCCATCTAAGGTAGAAAGATTAGGATCTTTCTTGAGAATAGTCTCAGCATAGACCTATTCTTTATGGAGTACTTCCAAATGTGGAGTAATGGAAGATTGGAGCTGCATCAGTTTGGCCTTGATGGTGGCCTCTTCTACTATTAATACAACTATTTCCCTTTGGGTGTGAATCATTTGAGCAAAATGCTTCTCACTTTGAGCTAGATCTTTTGGTAGCTGTATGCTTGAAATATTCAGATTCCTCTCCATGCTCATTATTCTTTGGCTTGTCTCCTGTGTGAAGTATGAAAAGTCACACAACTTTTTGTACAATGAGAATATATTCTCAAGTACCTTTTTTCACTTTGTCTATTACCTTTGCCAATTCAACCTGGGAAAGTGCAATTTGACTGGATATTTTCTCATTTACTTTCCCCTGGAATTTCCTTTCAGATGATTCCATAAGTTTTACATTTGTCTCTTGGTCTACATTTGTCACCTAGTCAATAATATCTGACAATTCTTCCATTATATGCTTTGACTCATCTAGTGACTGAAAATTGAAGGCATCCATAAAGATGTCTTTAATCTCATGTAATGTTTTCTTTTGTTTATACTCCTTCTTGACTATCTCTTGCCTCTTTATTTTATTCAATGCTCCCTGCACCTCAATGATTTGATCAATGGTTATTGTTTTTGAGTCATAACTTGGTATGATTGTCTCCTCATCTAATTTAGGGTCTCCATATGATCCTGGTGCTGACATCTGTAGTGGCATTGCAACATTTCTAGGCTGTTTAGGACGAGTCCTTGAGGTAGGAAAATTTATCAATGCTTGTATAGCCTCTCGCTCTTTGGGGATTTTCTTTGCTTCATTCTCCTCATGTCTGCTACTTTGATCAATAGTAAGAATGTGAGGAGGTGCACCTTTTGTTTGTGTTGTAGGATCAGAAGCAATAGTCTATCCTATTTGTGCTATATTTTTGTCTCCTTCTGCACTGTAATGTCAACTATTCCTAATGTAACTTCTATTAGCATTTGAAGTTGACCACTAGTAGTTGTAGAGATGATGGAAAGTGGTTCTTGTGGTTTCACCTTATCTCTGACTGTGTCTTCTACTAACTTTTGTAAGTCATCCACACTGACCAAAATTGGACTTGTACATATTTTTTTCTTATAGAGTTGTTTGGTGAAGGATCTTAGTCAGATCTTTTGCAGTTAATGGGTCGATGTTCTAATGTGAGGTGTCAACAACATCCTTAATTTTTATGAATTCTATAGGTGTGGTAGTAGAGTAAGGAGGACTACAAGGTGGAAGTTGTGTGTCTTACACACTTTGATCTTCCTGCTGCTCACTAGTACCCCTATCTTCATCTTTTCCTTCCTCCTCTTCAATATTTTTCTCTACTTTTGTGTTCTCTTCTCTCCTTTTTCTTCTCTCTTCTAGCTTAGTAGTAGCTTCTTCCTTGTATTCTTCTTCAAGAACATCTTCAACCCTTTTTTACAAATTCTTCCATGATTTTGTTGTTCTTTGTACAATTTCTTCAATTTTGTTTTGGAGAATGAAGAATTCTCTGTACTTAGGTGTAAATCTAGTGTTATGCCTTTTGATTGCTTTAGCTATTTTCTCCTTAGTCAAATCAGGTAGTATGCTTGCTAGGGTTGATTCTCTCATCTCCTTCTCCATTTTCAAACAAAAGTGCCATCTATCTTCTACAATTTTAGATAGTCCCTTTGGCAATTGTCCATCTAGTTCAAGAGGTGTATACTTGAACTATGGCATCATTCCATAAACTAATTCTTCTATTCTATTTTTTTCCTCTTTAGTGAACTTATTGAAATCAACTTTATTCATGTTACTTAAGTCTCCATTTCCAATCTTTTCACATAATGTATCAACTGAAGACTTAGGAGAATGGCTTACCTTTTCAGATTGATATTCCTCATCATTATCAGGTTGAGCCACATATTTTCTTCTTTTCCTTGGCTCTTCCTATGCTATCTTGATTGTTTTCTTCTTTGTAGCTTCCTCTTTAGCTTTTTGTGTGGAGGCCCTTGTTGCAGCTCTAGTTGTTGGCTTTTCGGGTGTTGGCATGGCAATTTTCTTTGGTTTAGGTTGGGCTAGAGGTTGTACTATTGCCTTTCTTTTCTTTGGCTTGACTTGAGTTGGTGCTTCCTTGGCTTCTTCTTCCTCAACACCTTCCTCCTTATCTTCACCCAAACCTTGAGTTAATTCCATTGGGCCTTGTTCTTGTTCATCCTAATTATCATCATCATCTTCTTCATCTTCTTCTTCTGCTACCTCAATTCCTTTACCAAATTTCTTCTTTATTTTCTTCACCATTTTATCTTTCTTCTTAATTATAGAGGTAGTCTTTAATTCTATTTCAATCTTGGATTTAACCATATCATATGTATCAAAATATTTGGAAAACTTGTCTATTTCCTTTGTAAGCAAAGCAGTGATAGCTGCAGATGCTTCATCCACATCTAGTTCATAACCAAATGGCCTTAGCCATCTCATCCTTGGAACTGTTGCTTGGATATAGGTGAAATCAATATCAACTAGGAAACATATGTCATTGATGTGTTTTTCCACTGAGAAAACTGGTATTCTTACCCTTTGCTTCATGGATTTCTTGAAATCCTCAAAATAGCTTGTCATTTGGGCTTCAAAGTTATCACCCATATGATCAATGAACTCATTGATTTGTTTTATTATAGTTTTTTTAAGGTTCCAATTCACCTTTCATATAGAAGGAAACTCTTTCATAACATAAAAGAACGTACACATAAGAACTTAACCAAATTTTCATTGAGCACCTTTTGATCTCCTTATAGCTCCTAGGTTTTCATTTATCTATTGCAACATAAGTTCTGACAAATCATATGTGTGATCTTTCTTTACCAGTTTGTGTGCTACATCAATAGCTATGCATGGCACACTATTCAATCGACTGAATTGATAGAATTTGTGGGATATTATTCTCACAGCAAAATCTAGGAGAGGATCAGTGATGGTATCAATGGTCATACCCCTCTTATTCCATTTTGCACCTATATTTCTTTCAATGATCTCTTTGGAATCACTGCACAGGGTCTTAGTCTGATCTAGGTTTGGGAAACCTATAACCCTATGTACTATCCCTTTTGTAATCTTAACTAGACCTATTTCCAACCATAAACATCCATTGTGGATTCTGCTTAAAATAATCCATATCCATCCAATTTTGAATACTATAGCATAAACTAGGGCATTGGTCAAACCCTTTCTCTTGACTATTTTGTATTCATCCTTCAAAATCTTATTCTCACATAGTTTTTCATAGGCTTGGAAAATTTCAAGATCACCTATGGTGCCAATTTTACATTTATAACACTTCCTTACATCCTGCACCATAACTACTTTGAATGGAATAATGGATAATCTGCCGACAGAGTCATTTTTGTAGGCGACTTTGGGAATGGGCTTGAATTTAGGTTGTTTGACTTTATTATTGACTAGTTGTACTTCATGACTTTCCTTCGCTTTAGTGGTTCTTGACCTAGATGACATTGTTTTTCGAACTAGGGTTTAAAATATAAATAAGCTTTCAAACTCTACATAGCTCGGCACTTGAGTGAAATACCTTTGATCGATGAGATTTATGCTTAATCGTTGTTGAAAGAGGTTGAAATCTATTTGGAACGCTAGATTCTCCGCTATGAAGTCACTTTTCTCTTTTCTTCTCCTTTTCTTCTAGTTTGCAATTAAGAAAAGTGATTAAAATTGAGATAATATACCCTATTTCCATCGCATTAAATGCTCAACTGCACACTCAGCTTCTAAAGGATTTTTCAACTCAGCATCAACCATCAACTTGGTCGCTATTAGCAACTCAACATGTACTAGAATTTTACTCAGCATCCAAAGACAGCTCGGCATCATCATTTAAAATTTTGTCTCGACGTCTTGTCTCATGTTTATTTCTTCTTTTAAGTACTTCTTTGTCTTGGGACTGATGTATGATGTAACTTTGTATATCAGTCCCATACACCTCTCGTATGCTTAGTTTGATGAAGTGTGATCACTTGACCCATTGGGTGAAGTGATCCCTACACTTTATGTGTTGCACTCATCTTTCTTCTTTCAAGTCTTATTCATTTGTCTTCTTATTTTCTCGACATCAATCTTTTCTTTTCCTTTGTTAGATTTAGTTTTTGGTGCTTTGGACCTTGTAGGATAGTTTTTGCTGATATGACCAATTTTCAAGCAACTGAAACAAGTGGTTTGACTTAGCCACCTGCTATAATTCCCTCTAAAGTGTGTCCTTGTACAATTTTTAGAAATATGTCCATATTCTTGACAATACTAATAGCTATACCTGGTGTTATAATCCCAATGATAGTGACTTTCATTCCCTTTTGTTTTTGCTGGTTGATTTGATGTCCACATAGGCTTTGATCTGCATTCAAATGCTCTATGTCCATACTTCTTACAATTATGACAATTTCCATCAAATCTTTGTGTCCTTGTGACTTTGGATCTGTAATCTTGTGTCCTATGTCCTTGCATGTTGCACTTGTGATAGTAACTCTTGCTTTTGGGTGTGTTTAGCTGATTGATTCTTCTACTCTTGCAAACATTAGCAGTATGCCCCTTTTTATTATAGTAATGACAAGTGGGTTTAGAATCCTTACCTTTGTAACTTCTTTGCTCAACACTCTTTGATGAGTCCCCTACTTCAATGCTGTTGTATCCAAGTCCTTATGTATCATGGGCTGATCTTGAGAATTTCATCAACTATTCAAAGTACTTGATGGCTTCACTTGACTTGTTGAGATTCTCTACTATTTCTTTTTCTCTATTCAATTCATTTTTTAATTGTTCATTCTGCATCCTCAAAGTAGAGATCTCAATATCTTTCATATTAAGTTCATGATGAAGGTTCATCATTTGGGCAAGTGTATCCATCTGCATGTTTGAGATCCTTGTTAATTCAATACATTTTTCCCCAAGTTTGTTTGCAAGATTTCTTTTGTCATATTCCATCATGACTCTATCCTCAACTACTCTTTTTCCTTTGTTCAGTGATTTCACATAGCATTGTGGCCTATGATTCATGTTCTATCTTGAGAGATCTTATCTCATCTGCTTGAACTTTGTTTTTCTCCATCAGTTCTACTATTGTTGCATCAAACTCTTTAGTGTCTCCATTGGCAAATAGTTTTGTGGTATCAATCTCCTTGTAGTTTATATCATTTTCAGCTATGGCTATATCCTTCCTTCTTTTCAAGGATTTTCTTAGTTCCTCCCTGGCTTCCTCTACTTTGTGTAGAGCCAGTTGCACATCAATCACTTGATTGTCAATAATCTTCCCAAGTTTGAAGACTTCCATATTTAGACCTTTTTCTCCAAGCTATTGGACTTCTCCTTGTGAGAAACTTGCTGCTCTGATACCAATTGTTGGAATGTCTTAATGGAAAGAATGCTTCTGAGAGGGGGGCTGAATCAGAAGTACTAGCTTTTGACCTATATATTTTTTTTAACCTTATAACATATTATTGAAATGAACATGCATGCATATCAGCATTAACCAATCATGAGAAACACATATGCATCACCACATAACGCTTGAGATTTTGGTAACCTAGAAACCCTCTAGGAATAAGAAGGTAAAATTGGGGTGGGAATGATACCCACAAAATCACTGCAACAATAATGTTTGACCACCTCTGATGGTCTGCCCTATTAAAGGCCTACCCTATTAGAGGCTTTACACTGTATCAATAGTGACCTTGTTAAAGGATTTACAAATACTTTACATGAAGTGTTACACTATTAAAGAATTTAATCACCTATTTAAAGGATCTTCAAAATAGCTATTAAACTAACCTATCACCATAGGGTTTCCTTTCTAATACAATCGCTAGAGAGTATTAGGTATGATAAACCTGATATCTTACAATCCTTGATTGTTGAATTCAGGCACCTGATCTACTTTCTTTGATCTTGATTCTATAAAATTTGATGTTGGTTCGTATTCCTTTCTTAGTTCTGATCAACTAAATATTTAACTGCTGCTCTCTTCCTCTAAGTCTTTTACTCTAAACTCTGAACTCCATTAGAGTTTTCCATTCACTCCTTCATCCATCTACATGATTCAATGATATTTCATCTTCCTTATAAAAACATTTGAAGACTTAGGGTTAGACATGGATCTACGATCCATATTGAATCTCTATTTCTTGCTCATTGCTTGCACTTTTATTATTGGTTGCATACCTTCTCCATTTTTCTTACTGGCTACATGTAGATTGCATAGGAAATAGAAAAGATTAAATCTTATCACTTAAATCCTTTGAGAGTCATCATATGTTGGCCATGAAAATAGTTTACATCTAAATTAGTGAAGTTACAAACTCATATGTGCATTTTGTGTTACTCGACACTTATTGATTCCTGATGCTCGACACATATAACAAACTGGCTCACTCGGCTCCTATTGCATTTCTATTTTTCTTAGCATCATCTATGACTTGGAACCTAAATATTACTTGGCACTTGTACCATGCTTAGCACCTAAAGTCACTCGGCACCTGAAGATCACTCAGCACCTGATGGATTTCCTGACTCAGCACAAGCTGTGGCTCAGCATACATAGTGTACTCAGCTTCAATGTAGAAAGTGGTTAAGTTGTCTTGGCACTCAAATGTCAAAACCATTCTAAGACTAATTTTGGCATACTTTCCTCAAGCTCAATTTTATTTTGGATTTGTTCATTTTGGCTTGCCTTCCTTATCAGGAAATTATGTTTGATATTATCAAAGTACTTGGTTCCACTAAGCATAATTTTTAGTGCCTTCTCATTTTCTTTGTCTAGGATTTCTATCAGCTTCTACTTTTTTCTGCTACCTTAGGCCCAGGCTAAACTCTCTAGGTGATCCTCTTCATCGTTGATCTCAATCATGTCATCATGGTTTAGAGATTCAAGTAATGCTCCATCTCTTGTTTTAGGAGGCATCTTAGACATTATGCTTTCAAAATTGTTGATGCACTTATTAAACCTCTCAAGATACCTCTCCTTATGATAGAAGCCTTTGAAGGAGGGATCTATTCTTTTTATCTCCTCTTCAACTCTCATGATTTCTTTCCATTTCAATATTTTTTCTTTGCATACATCTTTCTCTAGGTAATTCTTGAGCACATCCTCTTCCCAACAAGGCTTGCTACTGGGTAGGTTAATTTTTGTCATCTATTTCAAGGCATGCCTAACAAGATCATTAAGATCATAGGTCCTAGCAAGGGTTGTGGGCAATTAAAATTCTCTCATGAATTCATCTAGCTCCTTAGTAACATACTTGCCTATAAAAAAATCCCCTTCCTTGGTGTTCCTACAAAAAAAGGATTCCTTCTTGATTGTAGGTCCTAGATACTCCTGGTTCATCATTATCAATTGTCAAAAGAATTCTACAATCCAAATTCTCTCTAGAATTACCTAGGAAAAACATGAGGGGGTTGGGGGCATCCATAAATCATTATTATAGAAAAAATTTCAAAAAGGAAAACACTTCCCCAATCATGGCCTAACTTCCTATCCTCATTAGGGCATATAGTGGATCGAATTAGCATCCTAAAACCCCTATGAACCCTCTCAATTATATCAGCTAACATATTTGAAATTGGAAAAAAAAAATCATTATAAAAAGATAAATCATTGGAATAAGGATAGAACCTCTGCCATAATCTGGTCCACACCTATATTTGTAAGTTTTCTCCATTCTCCTCCATCCCTTCAATAAAATCAAGACTAATGTTCCCTATGTTCTTATAGAGGATGATATGTATCTTTAATTAATGATGGAAAAATTTGAAGTTCCCCATTCCCCCCTCTGTGTTGTTGTAATCTCATTGTGCATCACATTTCTTATATGTGTCACAAAATCATGCCCTACATTATGGTGAAATTCTTGTATATGTAGGGCCATGATGTGTACATTATCAGTAGCATTCATCCTTCCATCCAATCCAATCACCTTATCTACTCCAAAAATTGTATAGTGGAAGTATTTGCTAAAGACTTCTAAGGGCATAAAATCTCCTACCTTATTAGGAAGCTCACAATTTTCCTTTTTGGACTTAGGGATATATCTTTGTGTTGAAAAAATAAGTAAGATTGAAAAATGAGTTTCAACTCACTTAATTATCTTCACCATACATGTCGAGTATACAATGGAAGCCGACCCAGAACTCTAACACATGTCAAGTTACAAATAGTGCCAAGTAGATCAGAAGATAGTATGTGCCGAGAAAATAAAAAGTCCAATAGGTGCCGATTAAAGTAGAAGTCTAATAGGTTTCGAGTAACACAAGAATTCTATAGGAGTCAAGTAACCAAGAAACACAGTGGATGTCAAGCAATCTAGAATAGATGGTGCTGAGCATCAGTATTACTTCATGTGATGAGCAATGCACGATCAACATGAAAGTTTGTGCAATCACAAACAAGATGTAAAATGGTTATGGATGACTCATGAAAAAATAAAAGGATAAGATCAAATCCTCACAACCACCTATGCAATCCTCATGAAGCCAATCAAAAAATTGGAGACTGCATGTAGCTAATAGGTGAATTCCAAGGGTTTGAGTGGGGACACTTGAATCAAGGATGCATAATAAACCACTAATCTTTATAAGGGATTCTTGATGCCATTAAACAAAGTGGAGTCAAAAGAAGAAGGAAAAGTAGAGCCTATTATTAAGGTTGTTGCAGAACATTTAGTGTCAAAGATTTTGTGGAAAGGACAACATTTACACATCTAGTTGATTAGAATAGAATAAGGAACACAATCAACAGATCAGATCTAGCAAAGATCAGTGATAGAAGAGTAGATCAAGTGCATGTGATCAGCATCAGAGATTGCATTAGATTAGGTGTATTATTCTAATACTCTCTCACAATTGTATTAAGAATTTGGAAATCCTATTAAGTTAGGTGGGTTTAACAACCTTATGTAAATCCTTTAATAGAGTAGCATTCTAAGTTGAATGTTCTTAAGTCCTCTAACAGGGCACACTCCTAATAGGGTGCAAAAATCCTTTAACAGGGTCACATTTAATAGTGTGTTGTAGCCTTTAATAGGGAAAACCATCAGAAGTGGTTGAAATCAATTGCTGCAGTAATTTTATGGGTATCATCCCCACCCTAGTTTTACCTTCTTATTCCTAGAGGGTTTCTAGGTCACCAAAATTTCAAGTGTTATGTGGTGATGCATGTTTGTTTCTCATAATTGTTTAATGTTTATATGCATGCATGTTAATTTTAGTTATATGTTATTAAGGATTTAAAATAAAATAAAAAGACTTGTACTTCTGATTCACCCCCCCCCCCCCCCCCCCCCCTGCTCTCAGAAGCACTCTTCTCATTAAGACATTCCAACAATTGGTATTAGAGCCAAATTCTCTTAAGAACAAGCTTAATAGCTTAGAGGAAAAGATCTGAAGATGGAAGTCTTCAAACTTGGGAAGATCATTGAGAACCAGGTGATAGATGTGCATCTCGCTCTACACAAAGTAGAGGAAGCTAGAGAGGAATTAGGAAAAACCTTAAAAATAAGGAAGGAAATAGTTATAGCCAAAAATGATATTCACTACAAGAAGATTGACACCACACAAGTATTTTCTAAAGGAGATTCCAAAGAATTTGATGCAACAATAGCAGAATTGATGGAAGAAAACGGAGTTCAAGCAAAAGAGATAAGAACTCTTAAGATGAAGAATGAATCATAGACCATGATCCTATGTGAAATCATAGAGAAAAAGAAAAAAGCAATTGAGGATAGAGTCATGATGGAAGATGACAAAAAAATCTTGCAAACAGACTTCAAGAAAAATGTACTGAATTAACAAGGATCTTAAACATGCAAATGGATACACTTGCCCAACTGATAAATCTTCATCATGAACTCAATATGAAAGATATTGAGATCTCAACTTTGAGGATGCAGAATGAACAACTATAGAATGAATTGAAGAGAGAAAAATAAATAGTAGAGAATCTCAACAAGTCAAGTGAAGCTATCAAGTACTTTGAACAGTTGCTGAAATCCCCAAGATCAACCCATGATACATCAGGACTTGGATACATCAGCACTGAAATTGGTGAATCATCAAAGAGTATTGAGCAAAGAAGTGAAAAAGGTAAGGATTCTAAACCCACTTGTCATTACTATAATAAAAAGGGACATACTACCAATGTTTGTAGGAGTAGAAGGATCAATCAGCCAAACACACCCAAAAATAAGGGTTACTGTCACAAGTGCAACATGCAAGGTCACATGACACAAGACTACAGGTCTAAAGTCACAAGGACACAAATATTTGATGGACACTACCATAATTGCAAGAAGTATGGACATAGAGCCTTTGAATGCAGATCAAAGCCTAAGCAAACACCAAATCAACATGTAAGAAGGGACAACTATGTACACCATTACAATTGGGACTACAATACAAGAAAAAGTTGTCATTATTGTCAAGAGTATGGTCACATACCCTAGAATTGCATCAGAACACATTTCAAGGGGAACTATAAAAGAGGGTTAAGCCAAACTACTTGCTTCAATTGCTTGAAAACTAGACATGTCAGCAGGAATTGTCCAACAAAGGCCAAGGCACCCAAGACTGAAGTAAATAAGGGCAAAGAAAAGGTTGATGAGGAACACATCAAAATAGACATGAAGAAGTTATGGCAAAAAAAAGATGAACCAAGAACATCCAATGGAAGGGTCACTTCACCCAAGAGGTCAGGTGATCATATCTCATCCAACTAATCACAAGATGAGCCTATGGGGATGATACATATAAGAAAGTATCATACATCAGCCCTAAACAAAGAAGAAACATTGCAAAGTATAAATCTACATGAGATAAGATGCTAAGACAAAACTTGAATGATGATGCAAAGTTATCTTTGGTTTCCAAGTAAAACTGCTTTGGATGCTGAGTCAAGAAGTCTAGTGGAAGCTAAGTAAAAATTATAGTGGTTGTCAAGTTATTAACAAAGTTAGTAGATGCTGAGTGAGAATAGCTGCCAAATAAGATGGAGTGGATGTTCAGTTGAAAACCTTTGGAAGCCGAGTGATAGGTGAAGATACAAGAATGCATGAAACGTAAGGTTTTTGAGCTGCTTAAAGATGAAAAATGATTTATTTTGAGCCATTCAAACAAAGAGAAATTACTAGGAACATGATTGAGCAATTTTCAAGCATTCGACCAGTGATTTGCAGTGATTCAGCATCAACCCAAGTGAGTTAAGTTTTTAACTAGGTATTTCCTTCAGGTGCTGAGCTATATAGTTTGTGAAGTTTACTTTAAACATTAAACCCTAGTTAGGTCAAAATGGTGCCTGGTTCAGAGTCGACCCAAAGGAAGGAAAGCCATGAGATTTAGCTAGTTAGTAATGAGGTTAAACAACCTAAGTTTAGGCCCGTACTAGAGGTAGCATACAAAAATGATCCTGCAGGTGCATTGTCTATGATTCCAGAAAAAGTTGTTTGGTCAAAGACATGTGTAAGTGTTACAACTATAAGATTGGAGCCATAGGAGACCTAGAAATCTTCAACACCTATGATAAACTCTATGACAACGGTATATTAAAAGATGAGTTTTTTGTCATAGAGAAGAAGGTTTTAACCAAAGCCCTAGTTTTTCCAATCTTATTCAAAACAGAGTGGATACACATAATACTTAGGAAAATCCATGATCGATCATTCTGGCTAGAGCAAGGACTAGTTAAAATTACCAAGAAAATGGTTCATAGGGTCATAGTTTTTCCAACCCTAGATCGGCCCAAGACTCTCAGAAGTAATAAGAGGGAAACCATTGAGAAGAACATAGGAGCAAAGTGGAACAATAGAGGCATGACCATAGGCACCATAAGGGATCCCCTTCTAGATTTTTTTGTAAAGATCATATCACATAATTTTTATCAATCTAGCAGGTTGAATAGTGTATCCTACATAGTAGTGGATGTGGCATATAATCTTGTAAAGAAAGACAACACCTATGACCTTGCAGAACTCATGTTGTAGCAAATTAATGAAAATCTTGGAGAAATAAGAAAATTCAAGGGAGCACAATGCAAATTTGGATAAGTGTTGGTATGTATGTTCTTTTATGTGATGAAGGAATTCCCTTCATTTGGAAAAGTCAACTAGAGTCAAAATAGAACAATTGTTGATCAAATAAATGATTTTATTACACAAATGGGAGATAGTTTTGATGATCAAATGTCTATCTATTTTGATGATTTCAAGAATACAATAAAGAAAAGAATGAGGATACCAGTCTTATTGGTGAACAAACATGTAAATTACATATGCTTTCTTGTTCATATTGACTATAATTGTATCCAAGAAGTCCTTCCAAGAGTAAGATGGCTTAGACCATTGGGATATGAGCTTGATGTTGACCAAGCTTCAATAGCCATCATAGCACTACTTGTAGAGGAGATGGATAAAACTACAAAGGTATTTGGAACTTATGATAGTGTCAGATCAAGAGTTGTTATAGAACTCAAGATAGACACAACAGTCAAGAAGAAGAACAAATTAGTAAAGAAATTTGGTGTTGAAGAAACAAGTGCAGCAGGAGAAGCAGAAGAAATTAGTGAAGATGAAGAAGAAGGTGATGATGAGAAAGATGAAGATGAGCTAGAACAAGGGCCACTTGAATTGACACAAGGCCAAGGTGAAGACAAAATTTTTGAGGAAGAAGAAGCCAAGGAAGAACCAATCAAAGGAAAGGCCACCAAAAGGAAGGCAAAGACACCTCCTACTTCTTAGCCTACATCAAAGAAAGTTGCGATGCCAACACCCAAAAAGCCAACAACCAGAGCTACAACAAGGGCCTCCACATAAAAAGCCAAAGAGGAAGCTTTCATAAAGAAGAAAGCAACCAAGAAGGCATAGGAAGAGCCAAGAAAAGGAAAAATATATGTGGCTCAACCTAATACTGATGAGGAAGATCAGACTAAAAAGGTAAGTCATCCTCCTAACTCTTTAGTTGATACATTATGTGAAAACATTAGGAATGGAGACTTAAGTGACATGAAAAAGGTTGATTTCAATAAGTTCACTAAAGAGGAACAAAATAGGATAGAAGAATTAGTCTATGCAATGATGGCACAGTTCAAGTATACACCTCTTGAACTAGATGGACAATTGCCAAAAGAATTGTCTAAAATTGTAGAAGATGGATGGCATTTTTGTTTGAAAATGGAGAAGGAGATGAGAGAATCAACCCTAGCAAGCATACTACCTGATTTGACAAGGGAATAGATAATTAAAGTAGTCAAAAGAATAATACTAGGTTTACACCTAAGTATGAGCATTCTCCATTCTCCAAAACAAAATTGAAGAAGTTGTACAAAGAACCACAAGATCGTGGAAGAATTTGTATAAGAAAATTGAAGATATCCTTGAAGAGGAATACAAAGAAGAAGCTACTACTAAACTAGAAGAGAGAAGAAAGAGGAGAGAAGAGAAGACAGAAGTAGAGAAAAAGTTTGAAGAGGAGGAAAGCAAAGATACTAATGAGCAGCAAAGTGTGTAAGACACACAACTTCCACCTCCTAGTCCTCCTCACTCTACTACCACACCTGCAGAAATCATAAAGATTAAGGATGTTGTTGACACCTCAAGTCAAAACATCAATCCACTAACTATAGAGGATCTCACTAAGATCCTTGACCAAACAAATCTTCAAGTACAATTGTGTACAAGTCCCATATTGGTTAGTGTAGATGAGCTCCAAAAGTTAGTAGCTAAACTCAAAGAAGCCAAGGTGTCACCACAAGAACCACATCAAATCACTCAAATTATAAGACTTTCATTACTACCACCTCCATCACCACCAAGAATAGACATGCAAGCTCATCAGGAGCCAAGTGCAATAGTAGGGGAAATCATAGGTACATCAATACAGATAACAAGTACACCCCCAATAGAAATGGTACAAGAAGAGGACAGGGAAGAAACATAGGATATGGAGGAATCTGCAATACAAACTTTGGTTGAATTGCCAAAAATAGGAACTCCTACAAAACCCGTTCAAAAGCCGAGTATTGAAATGTTGACCTTACAAGTTAGGACACTAGGCTCAAGTTCTACTAGGGTAGCCAGGACCATTCATTATGGTATTCCTAAGCTTGATGAAGAAATCCAAATACCTTATTATGATTCAAGCACTTTAACTGAGGAAAAGATGAATGAAATACAAAGTGCATTGGATAAGCGAAGGAGGCAAGAGGCATTGAGGAAATACTACAAATACAAGCAAGCAATAAATGAGATCAAGGATATATTCATGGATGCCTTCAGCCTACAACCTCCAAATTCAAGCAGGCAAATCCTTAAGCAACTATCTGATATAGTTGACCAAGTGAATAATGAAGACCATGATACAAATGTAAAACTCATGGAATGGTCAGAGAAGAAGTTTCTAGGCAAGCTCAACCATAAGATAGCTAATGGAATTACTTTGGGATAGGTTGACCTAGCCAAGAAATTGGATAAGATAAATATTGTACTAGGGAACATCTTTTCCCTTTACAGCAAATTGTGTCATTTTTCTAGGTTCACACAAGAAATAAACCCTAAAATTTTGAACCTTGAGAGCAAACTAAAGCTCTCCAGTATGCAACTACCCTCAAATCCTACATAGAGTGAGAAGAAATTTTCTCAAATTCTTCACACTTAGAGGGAATTAGTTGCATTATTAGCAGAAGAGGCCACTATTAAAGAAAAGCTTATTCAAATAAAAGCCTCTATCACTCCCCACTTGGAGATATCACACAAGGAGAAAATGTATGGTGAAACAGTCGTGAAGAAGGATCCAAATATTTCTACACATGAAGGACTTGTTGATCTAGCAGCAGAGCTTGCAATCCAACACAAGTCATTGGATATTGCATTGAATAACTGGGATGCAGCTCTCAAATAATCCTTGAGGTAAATAAAACATTTTTAGCCAAGCATGGCATTACCATTTAGAACCATTTGACATAAGTGTCAAAAAGGGGGAGATAATATTCTAAGGGGGAGATATATTAAAGGAGGAGAAATGCCTATAGCAAGAAGATAAGGAGATAACAGGGTCATTAAATAGGATCAGAAGGCAAGAATAGGTCAGAAACAAAGAACATTAGGCACAATGGCACAAGACATCAGAATTCATGACATGATCAACTCAGGGGGAGTCATAAGGTATATTGTTGTTCACAATATCTTTTTGAAATTTTGTAAGTGAAGAATGGACACACAAGGATTGGATCATGAATGATTAGTTAAGTGTTCTTGACACTCATGTCAAAGGGGGAGATTGTTGAACAAATAAGTAAGATTGACAAATGAGTGTCAACTCACTTAACCATCTTCACCATACATGCCGAGTATACAATGGAAGTTGAGCTAGAACTCTAACACATGTTGAGTTACAGATAATGTCAAGTAGATCAGAAGATAGTATGTGTCGAGCAAAGCAGAAGTCCAATAGGTGTCGAGTAAAATAGAATTCTAATAGGTGTCAAGTAACACAAGAATTCTATAGGAGCCGTGTAACTAGGAAACACAGTGGATGCTGAGAAATCCAAAATAGATGGTGCCGAGCATCAATATTACTTCATGTGATGAGCAATGTAGGATCAGCATGAAAGTTTTTGCAATCACAAACCAAGATGTAAAATGGTTATGCATAACTCATGACAGGTTAAAAGGATAAGATCAAATCCTCACAACCACCTATGCAATCCTCATGCAGCCAATCAAAAAATTGGAGACTACATGTAGCCAATAGGTGAATTTCAAGGGTTTGAATAGGAACACTTCAATCAAGGATGCATAAAAAACCACTAATCTTTATAAGGGAGTCTTGACGCCATTAAATAGAGTGGAGTCAAAAGAAGAAGGAAAAGTAGAGCCTATTATTAAGGTCATTGTAGAACATTTGGTGTCAAAGATTTAGTGGAAAGGATGGCATTTACACATCAAGTTGATCAGAACAAAACAAGGAACACAATTAGCATATCAGATCTAGTAGAGATCGGTGATAGAAGAGCAGATCAAGTACCTAAGATCAGCATCAGAGATTGCATTAGATCAAGTGTATTATTCTGATACTCTCTCACAATTGTATTTTCAATTTGGAAATCCTATTAAGTTAGGTGGGTTTAACAGCCTTATGTAAATCCTTTAACAGGGTGGCATTCTAAGTTGAATGTTCTTAGGTCCTCTAATAGGGCACACTCCTAATAGGGTGTAGAAATCTTTTAATAGGGTCACATTTAACAATGTGTTGGAGCCTTTAATAGGGCAGGCCTTTAACAGGGAAAACCATCAAAAGTGGTTGAAATCAATTGCTACAGTAATTTTGTTTTACCTTCTTATTCCTAGAGGGTTTTTGGGTCACCAAAATCTCAAGTGTTATGTGGTGATGCATGTTTGTTTCTCATGATTGTTTAATGTTTATATGCATGCATGTTAATTTTAGTTATATGTTATTAAGGATTTAAAATTTAAAAAAAGGCATGTACTTCTGGTTCCCCACCCCCCCCCCCCCCCTCAGAAGCACTCTTCTCATTAAGACATTCGAACACTTCGCATAACCCTCCTAGTGAAGAAACTCTTTTGAGTCTTCAAAATTTCATCCATCTTTTCCTTCTCAATGATCTTTGTCATAGGTCCTCCCAGGTTGAAGACTTCTATTAATGTATCCCTATCCAGTTTGTATAGTAGACTCGTATCCTTCCTATGAAATCCATGATTTGTAGGATTGTAGGATTTTATCAAGGCCTTTGCCAAATCTATGCCTACAATCACCTCTAGCATAATCAACTTTGCTAAGTTTTTATTCTAAGGATTAGAGATTGGTAGCTCACAGAATCTATTATTGTAGAAATACCATAATAACTCATTGTCATTAGTTTTTGGTACTATTGCATCCTTGCAGAAACTATATCCATCTTTGAAAAGATATGAATCAATTGTTTGGGCATTTGAGGAACCTGGTAAAAAGTAAACCCATTCTTTAGGATAGATGTTGGCTATCTTTTTCTTAGCTTTCTCAGTACTATGTGTAGCTTCCTTTACATTCACCTATACTATCAACTTGCCCTCTCCCTGTGCCATTTTTCTAAATTCAGAAACTATAATTACCTTTCTACAACTTGATTTTCTTGAAAAACTTTGCTCTTAATTCTTCTTTGGCTCTAAACTCTATGAATTTTGTAATTGGAAATCTATTACATCACCTTTTAATAATAATTGAGCATAGGAATAGCATTGATGGAATTTTTAAGTTAGCATGCGTTAAATTTTCTAAAACTTAAAAAAGCATCAGAATCTAGTTTTATGACACTTGTACTACTAGCATTCAAATTTCTTTTCTATGTTTTTTTAGACAATACCTCTCATTTTGGAAATTATGAGGTTACAATAGCCATTTTACTATTTAAGTCTCATGATGTGACCATTGAAGCACTAGATACTATGAGTTGTTTGTGGCTTTGTGAGGTTTATTTCCTAACCCTTGTTTCTACTAGTGATCATGCAAAACCATTGATCACAACACCATTGTCTATCTTCATGCTTGGCTTTTAAACCTTGCGAAAGAGTGAATACTTCTAAAATTATCTTGTTTCTTCTTCGCTACTTATTTTTTTCTTTATGCTTTTAGCCACATGACTAGGCAAACACTAATATCATATTTGATTGGTACTTCATAGTCTATGTTTTTCCTTGTGTTCATGATCATGGGGACTAAGTAATCACATAAACTATTACATCTCTTGACTGCATCACATAATCACATTGACCTAATGTAACTACATTTCATGACTTGTGAAGCTCTAAACACCTTTATTCATACCATCACTACTTGATTCTAGCATTGACATTTTAAACTTACAACCACATGAAACATGTTAAATATAAGACATCATTGCTTCACACCTTCTATTTCACCTTAAAATCATAACTGTGCAACCACACAATCAAAAAAACTTCATAAGCTCTTATCCTTTTTCCTAATTTGTAGCTTATATCCTTCATTGTTATTTTAAATGGCATGACTAAGTATCCAAGCATCACACTCATGCATCTTAACCACTTTCTTAAGCCATACGACTATGCATTAAAAGTTGATTGCTGAGTCACTCCATTATGCCATCTATTTTAAGCTTTAAGTTGATAAACTATGAACACCTTCCTTAACCTTAGTTGCACCATTGCATCATAAATATTTATGTTGAATTATAAAAAACTACCTTTAGTTGCTTCCATGTGTCAAATCCTTGTGCTCTTAACAAGGTTGTGATTGAATGTGAATCCCCTTTTTGCATGGTTGTTGTTTAAAATTCTAACTTTTTACTTAATCGTGTAAAGTTATGAAATCTCATCACTTAACTGTGTCATACCTTTGTTTTCTAAATAAACCATTTCTAATTAACTATAGCAACCAAGAAAACACTAAGCATTTGAGTTTGTTACACCAATGCATCATAAAAGGGTTAAAGGATTAATAATGCAATGATAGAGTGATAATCTTGGTCATAGGGTCATGCTTTAAAGTTTCAAAAATATTTTAAAAGCATGAAACACTATTTAAAACAAAGATGGTTTCAAACATGAAAACATGCATGTGGATAAAGACCTAAGTTTTTCTAGGGAAAGCTCTGCACATAAAAAAAAATGTAAACCCTAATTGCACAAATGAAAGTTGGATTTTCACAATAATTTCTTAGCATTTAAGCAAGATGAAAATATAGGCCAACAGTGGCTATGTCTGGCGATAATGGATAGCTAACATCCATATAAGTATTTAGAATCTCTAGTTAAAGAAGACCACATACTTGGCATATTGAAAACTTTTTCAAAGAGATGTAGACACACATAGGAAAAGCACAAAATATATAGAGAAACAACATATTTACAAGAACCTAAACTACTATTCATGGAAAAACAAATACCTTCAACAGAAGTACTTCCTTAGGGATTGTCCATGAATTGGTAATTCAAGAATATTTCTTGATAACTCTTTGATAAAATAAGAATCTTCCCCCAATTCTCATGAATGAGATATGGGCCTAACCAAATAGGGTCCATCTTTCCATGCTTGTCCTTTTCTTCTATTCTAACATTACACATTGAGATCATATCTTCTAATTCAAATTTTCTTGTAATAACCTTTTTTTTCATACAAGTGTTTGGCTTGTAATTCCAACTTAGCATTCTTGGAAAAGGCTTCCTTCCTCGTCTTAGTTAATCCAACTAGTTCATCCATCTTTTCTTTCATATCATATATGATATCCTCATCATACATTTGGATGTAATTGTACAAACCAATAAGATTATTTTGAGGCATTCTTTCTTGAATTCCATATACCAAATCAAGAGGTAAAACACCTATTGCTTTCTTAACTGTTACTATGTCGGCCCGAACTACAATATGTAGTTTGGAATCACATGCCTTCTTGCTATCATCCAATGTTCTTTTGATGATTTTTAGTAGAATTTTGTTTATAGACTTGACCTTCCCATTTCCTTGTACATGATATGGAGATGAATTTGATCTGGTGATGCCATATTTGTCACAAATTTTTATAAACTCTTATGATCTAAAGTACATGGCATTATTAGTTACAATCCTTTTAGGACATACAAATTTAGTGATTATTTTATTCAGTAGGAAATTGTTTAGCACTTTGCTAGTGACCTTTATAGTAGGAATGACTTCTGCCTATTTTGTGAAGTAGTCGATGGCTACAAGAATCCATGAATAATCAATATTGGATTTTTTTAATACTTCTCTAATGAAATCCATTCCCCACTCTTGTAATGGTGCTTGAATTTCTACTAGATTTAAAGGGGTATTCCCAAAAAAAATTAGTCTATTAGTAAATCTCTAACAAGGATCACATTTTCTAACTAAAACATGAGCATCCTTATATCTAGGCTTGGCTAGCAAAAGTCATCTCTCATCACTTTATGGTCTATAGTCTTGGCCATATTATGACCTCCACATGCTCCTAAATGCATCATAGTGAGTATTTTTATTGATTCCTCATAATCAATACACTTCACTAACAATCCTTCAAAATTTCTTCACCAAACCTTTCCATCAATGATAATATACTTGATTCCTTACAACTTCATAAACCTTTCATTATCATGTAAATGAGATGGAACTTCCAACTATCGTAAGTAATAAATAATATTTTTATACCACTTACAATCATCCATATCACAAGTATATGGCCTGTGGTCTTCATCTAAAACATTTATTTGATTGACATCAAAATTAGACTAAGCCATCAAATTAGCCAACACCTAGTCTCTCACTAGTTTTGTAATTTGGATTTAAATGTTGAATTCTTGGATTTTTTTAATCCATTTGCACCTCCTACCTGACACTTCTTCTTGGGAAAAGATATCCTTCAGAGTAGCACTGGGAACAAATGTTATGACAGTAGCTCCTACTAAATAACACCTAAAAGTCTTAATAGTTTTCTCAAGAGCATATGCTTGTTTTTCACTGATTTCATACTTTAGCTCTCCAGGTTGGTGTGACTTACTAAAAAAAAGAAATGGGATGTTCAAAATGTTCTTCATTCCTCTGGAGATGGTGCGGAAGGAAACAAAATAAAATGCATTCATTAGTTTTGTATAGTGAGGTGCCTTAAGGATAGGGGCATTCTTCATTGCTTCTTTAATTTCTTGAAAGAACACCAATGGTTCACCTTCCCAGTTGATCATTGCCCCTTTCTTAATCATCTTAGAGATGGGTCTACTGATCTTAGAAAAAAAATTTAGAAACCTCCTTAAAAATTTGACTTGGCTAAAGAATGATTGAATACCTTTGACATTTTTTGGCTTGGGAATTTTATCTATTGTTGCCCCTCTCTATGGATCAATCTTAACTCCATCCTTGGATACTATATGGCCTAGCAATGTCCCTTCTATAAGTCCAAATGTACATTTCTTTACATTGAAGGAAACTCCATATTCCAAAGCTTTCAAGAATATATTTTCTAAATGTCTACAGTGATCTTCTTCTTTCTTGGAATAAGTTGTTAGATCATCCTAGTAAGAAACCATTAATTTATCTATATACTCATCCATGTTTCTTTGGAAAGTAGCCCCTACATTGATTAAGCCAAAGGCCATTCTAACATATACATATGTTATCCATGGCATTGTAAAGGTTATCTTTAACTATTCCTTTTCATCAACTAGCACTTGGTTATAATAAGAAAAACCATCCATCATGGACATCAATTCAGAGCCACTAACTTGTTGTAGCATGGCTTCCATATTTGGCAAACCATAATTGTCCTTTAAGGAGGCAATATTTAGATTTCTAAAGTCTACACAAAACCTTATATCACCATTCTTCATCCTAACTATCACTAAATTTGATACCCATGAGGAATGTCTTATAGGCTTAATAATTTCCCCCATCCCTAAGTTTATCTAGCTCATCCTACATTTTGGGGGCTAGTGTGGGGTTGACAGGTCTCTCTTTTTTCTAAAAGGTTTGACATTCTCTTTTAATGGGATGGCATGTTGGAATAGGTACTCCCTATAAGCTTTTAAATCATCATAGGATTGTCCAAACACATGTATAAATTTCCTCAATAAATTAATTAGGTACTTCATTATAGCAAGAGATAGATGCTTACCTATATACACCTTTTTGGGAGACTCACTTATTCCAAGCTTGATTTCTTCAAGTTCCTTTGATTTTTTGTCTTTGGCCTCTAGGTGGACCCTATCTTGATTATCAAACACACTTTTCAGCACTACTAACCCTTTAGGCACTTTTTTTTTCTTTAGTTGCGAGATCTCTTGGCCAAAGATGGTGTCCTTCCCATCTATGTTCTCAACCAATGTGATGCAATCCAATTCCTAGCCATGGTATTTGTCTTCATTCAAAAGAAAATTTGGAATATCTCTAACATCTTCAAATACCTACCGATTCTCTACATTATCAAGAATTGAAGGCATGTTCTTCCCTTCAATATTTGGAACCCCAACAAAAGAGATATCATCAAGCTTAATGTCTACATTAGCTAGAAAATCAACCATTTTATTATAATTCCTATCCATCCAAGTGATTCCAAAAGCATCAAATGCTTCAATCTAATCCCATTAAAAATTTATGTACTATTTTAACCTCTTTTTCTTAGATGCATATGTCTCTTTAATATGAGATACTATTAACTTAGAATCACCAATAACATGTAGCTTTTTGATATCATGACTTGTAGCTACTTTTAATCTGAGTAAAAGTGCTTCATATTCTATTATGTTATTTGTATAAGTAAAATTTAGGGTAAATGGATATCTAGATGCGTTCTTCTCTAGAGAGATAAAGACTACTCCAACCCCTAGCATTTCTTTGGAACTAGCCCCATCAAAATACATTGTCAAGAGATTTTGCAAATCTATGCATCTTACTACTTCTTGTAAAATCAATGGGGTTGTATTTTCTATTTCTTGAATAGTGATTTCAGCCCTGAAGTCATTTAATTTTGTATCTCAAAAATAAGTGGAAAGAGTGTCAATGTTGTCATCAATCATGTGAATGAGCCTTGGTTCTCTATAAACCTTGATAGCATTATCATCTATTTGAAATGTATCAAATGACAAGTCACATTGTAGGCTACCTCCCATTGCAGCACTCTACTTTCTTGAGAGTAACATTCCATGTTGGGGAGGAATACCAATTAATAGGATAGTCATAGTCAAGTCAACATCAAGATAAGCAACTAACCTCAATGTAAATGCATTGATGGTAACTATAAAAGGGACTTCTCTATCAACCATAGCTCTAAACCTTGTTAGGATTAACCTCAGATAGAAATAAAAATTACATGCAAATATAAACAATATTAAAAAATAATAAGATCACATAGAAGAGAACACAAGACACTAAGATTTAACATGGTTCACCAACCCCAGGGCTACATCCACCAAATAGAAATTCTAATATTATTACAATCAAATGATTATGACCTAATTACAATTCATAATCCCTTATAGCTCAATATCACTGCAAGAAACAGTTTTGCATCACAGATTATGAAAGATACCTAATCCTAAGCACTTTTATACAAGTATTCTTGTCACTTTAGGGCTATAACATGTCGGCAATATGTCAACCAACCCAAACATGTTAGCCATGTTAAGAAAAATTATGAAGTATGTATAGTACTTCCTTTATTAGTCACCATAAACTAAAACACCTTCCCTATTTTGTATCTACCTTTAGACCAAGGGCTTCCATAATCATAAAACACATGATAGTATTAGAGGCTCCTAAATCAATCATGTAGTTCTTCAAGGTTTATCCATTTATAATTAGGCTAAGGAAGAAAGGGTCAATATTTTCTATATAAGCTATAGATGAACTATCCAAATACATTTGAAGTATTTTGGATATGACTCCTTTGTCTTCTGTTTCTTTTACTACAACTAGTTTCTTCTTCCCTAATGATGACTTTCCTTTGATAACATTATTGTTCCCAATCCCACCTAACTAAGAAAGGAATTTACTATTAATTTCCTCTATCCTAGACCATTTTTATAATGGAACTTTGACACTAATCTATGAAAGCATAGAAATCATGTCAACTAGGTCATAAACTAGAGGTTTGCATAGATTACCTTTAGTTTCTAGTATTTGAATAGAACGGTCCTCAACTTACTTGACAGTATCATAAACCAACTTTCTTTCATCTTTATTTGTTTTGACGACTTCTACATTTTGATTTTGTACCTTCTTCTTAGGCTCCCACTTCTTAGATTTATTATCCTTGATTTTGACAACCACTTGATCCTTTTTCTTGTTTTCATCATTCATCTTGTGGGTTTATCCTTAATGAAGATACATGATGTCTTATCAATAGTATTGTTCACTATCCTATTCCTTAGATTGTAGGTACTATGAATTTGAGCCACCATCTTAGTAATTATCCTATCAATCTCTTCCTTGGAAGGTTTTCTCATATTCATATGCGAAACATCTGAAATCATGTTACACATCTTATCATCATCTGAAAAATCTTGTTGATGGTATAGATGATATATGCTTCACTAATTAATGACATCAATTTCATATTCTTCTTGATCAGATTATTCACAATTGTCACATAAATTAAGCATGTTGCAGGGCACATTATCATTGTTCTTTTCTTCCTTGCCTTCTTCAAGTTGTGTCTATTGTTGTGCAAATAATGATTGAGCAACTACACAGTAGATAGGAGAATGAAGAGATTGACATATTATGCACCAAGGCATTACTTCCACCATATTCATAGAATTTCTTAACAATGGATCTAGTGTATTATTGTCATTTGTGCCTTGTTCAAGATTATTAATGGGTTTTCCATCCTTCCATTATGTGTTATAAGGATAGTTCTACAATCTGGTCTGCCTATTGTAGTTATTATTGAACTATGCCTTTTCACCAGTATTAGGCTTTCTTGCATGGTTTATTAGAGGATTCAGATTCTTAAGCATATTCAAAACCTAATCTATTTTGTCATCTTTGAGATTTTTTGTTATAACAAGCTTATCACCTTCTTTCCTATTTTGCCTAGGATTGAACATCTTAGGATCATCTCTTACTCCTTGTTTACCAAAGGCTCTTCTATTATTTTCAATGTTGATAACTATCTTGAAAAAATCTCTTAATTTCTTGGGATCTTTATCTCTTAGAATATAAGCCATTTTTCTATTAAAAGCATTGAAATAGGTAGTGAGACACACATTCTCACCTAGTCTCATAACTTGGAATAACTTGTACATTCCTTTCTGGAATCCCACATTAAAATCAGATGTGGATTCATTCTATTTTTTCTTAATATTATTGAGCTCATTCAACATGAATCTTGCATTAGTATTGTCCCCATATTGTACCTTAAAAAGCTTTTCTAGATCATCCCAAGAACCAATACTATCATCAAGCAGTCTCCTAAACCAATCACTTGTAACTTTAGTGAGCGAATGCACAAACAACTTCATGACAACACCCTCATGTTCCACTTCATAATCATATAACATGTCAATAAATTTCTTGAGATGTTCTTCACCAATTAAGGCATTGTTTCCAAAGAGCATAGTGACTTTATCTCTCAAGTCATTCAAGATAAGATGAGGAAAGCTAGGGACACCTATAAAGGACATTTGTTTGTATCTTTCCATATAAATGGGCCTCTTCTAAAAACCTAAGACATTCAAAATGCTAGGTCTAGCCCCTTGGGTCTATATGGAGATTTTAACTTCTTGAGTTACAACTACCTGGCCAACAGTAGTGGAAGAGGAAGCTGGTATTGTCTGGTAGAAACCTTGGCTATTTATTATAGGTCCACAAGTTGGGATAGAAGATACAACTTGTGAAGTCTAGTTTGGCCAAGATGTTAAGCTAGAGGTAGATTTAAGGAAATTAATCTTCCTCCTTGTCTCTACAACAAGATCTTCCCTCTCCTTTTTTTTCTTTCCAACTTTAGATCAATATTTGATATAATAGGGTTCTTATGGGTAACTTGAGGCTCATTAATTTTTACACCCACAACCTTTTCCTTTCCTTTATCAAAATTATTAATGGTAAGATTGATGGAATATTATTCAATAGGTTTGTAAGGTTGGATTTGAGAAATGACAAGTCCTTCCTTCCCTCTTATAAGGCATTCTTGATCTTGGATTTTTTACCTTATCCCTCCCACATCTACAAATATGTTTGAATGTATAGTCAAAGATTTCTCTTCTAAATTTTCATTATGCTACTTTAGAGCTTCCATCCTTATAAGAAAGGCTTCTCTCTCTATGAGACCATTCATGGTGATTACTTCTTTTTCTTTTTCCAAACATATACGTTTGGCATCTTCCTTGGCAACCTTCTTCCTCAATATTTCAATCTTAGATAATAATTCACTAGGATCTATAGAGGTAGTTTATGAATCTATAGGAATCTAGATCTATGAGATTTCTTTTAATATATGGAACCTACTCATTCATGGTGTTCTAATACCCCTACCATTTTTTTACTTCCTTAGACATATTGGGTCTAAAAGTGGTATCTCCTATGGAAGAGATAGTTTTATCCTAATATATTCTTTCTTATGGTAATGGGGTTGTAAAAAGTTTACCTAGATTCCTAGTGTTCTCAAACATAAAATTTAGGTATGAGGATTCTCTTCCTACAGCATGATGATACTAGGAATAGGCTAAGGCATTATCTTGAGGTTTCCATGTGTGGTTAAGATATCCTTTCTTCTTTGGCTAGTTCTTCCTACCACCCTTAGGTAGTTATGTGTATAGAGGGACCTTTGGATTTTCCTCATATATGCTCTTGCATTTTTCCTTCTATCTATCATTTCAACAACACTTTAAATATATAACACTAGCTACTAAACCTTTGACTGAGTCACCGCCCACTTAGGGGAAAAAATTTAATATGGCTAGAGGACATGAAAAAAACATGAGAATAGAATATTTGACCATAGATCTAAAACAAGGGCCCAAAATACAAAAAAAATTGGCATAACACACTTTGGGAAATGAAAGCTCTATCACATAGACAAGGCACCATTTAGACAAAACCCACATCATGTGCTTCCTTTTGTATTGGAATTTTTTAGATTCTCAAGATTTGTCTATTAAAATAGACCAATACAAGTAGTCTCTAGTAGAATCACCATTTTTTTGGCTTTTGATTTGACAAAATTTTAACAACCTCTTAAATGATTAGAATACCCAAGAGTTAGCTAGAAACCATAATGGGCATTCTGAGGCACACAATAAGAGGACTAACTAAAAAGACTCTGTAATGTCTTCTCCACTTTTGAATCTATAAAATTTAGGCAGGTGTACCTAGGAAATAATTTTTTAATTTTATAAAACTCAAATCTCAACATGAATTCCCTTATAGTGGATAATTTATCCTTAATTCTTCTAATTCTAAGACTATTAAAGAAATGATAAATAACTATTTTACCAAACCCTTAAACTCCATGAATCAAGTACAAGATGATGTTTCAAATCTTCAATAATAGAAAAATAAAACTATTGATTTATAAATGATTTATGCTATAGAGACATTCCAAAATAGATCAACTTTAATGGATGGCTAGTGCTTTATCTATTGGTCTATTAACTTCACAGGAATTTGACATCAATTTATCAAATCTATCTTAAGACTTTGTGAGAAGAATATCAATATTCATTTCTAGATCTCATTCTTGTCAAAATCTTCAATGAAAATCAAAAAATTCTTCAAATTTACATCAAGCATTTACATAACCCATCAGATCATAAGTAGAATGTAAATTAAAATATAATTCAAAATGAATTACAACTGAAATTTAATAAATTTTACTATTAAACCTTAGACAATTAAATGGTAACAAAGGAAGAGACAAGATCTAAAAATGAACATCCAACTTTCTACATCTTTGTATTAACTTATTTGAAAATATAAAATTTATATGTCAACTCATATTAGAGAAAGCTCAAATGGATGAACAATTGTTAACTTTATTTTTCAATTTATCTCTAGAAAAAACCATATACAATATATTTGGACCAACTCAAGAATGAACAAGACTTAGTTCAACAAAAAATGAATCTCAGACCCTCACCTCACATCTTGAAAATCCTTTTATAGAATAAGGATTGCAATAAGCCTCAGATAGGAGGACACAAGTTCAAAAACAAGATACAACAACTTTTCCATATAAGACAAAATAGGTACAAAAAGAATGTTGGAGATAGCTAAAATTTGAATTGCTATCAATCTAGATGTTTATAATCAACTTCATTGTTTGTAATGTGATCATAGCCATAGTAGGTGAACCACAAATATAAGATATCTCTTTTAGATAGTTGTCCTCCCTCTTGATGTTACTTTGACTTTTTCTTGCATTCTCAGTCGCTATCTCTATATGGAATTTCCTTTATGCTAGCTATAACCTTCCAGATGATAATGTATAATTCCTCATCTAGCTAAGTAGCTCCTCTAACTATATTTAGCTCTTTTAGGCACTTATTTAATTTATCATCAGTTAATGTTCTAATATCTTCAACTATTTTATTCATATCTACCTCTAGCTTGTACAAAATATCAACAATGTCAAAAACTATCACTATGTCAGTTTCACCATTACTATAGGCAATAAACCTTTCATGCTTTAAAATTCTATCAAATCAAAAGCCAACACATCCTATTAAGAATGTATTTAATCTATTAGATTTATAATTAACCTATTAAGGTTACCTTGTTAAAGAATTTAGCACTCTTTTTGAGAGGCACCTGGTTTAAGGATTTAGCATATGCCTACAACTAAAGCATGCTCTATTAGGAGCTTACAATTTGTAAACAATGGTTAAAAAGAAATCATATATGATCTATAAATATATAATCTTACTTCTTAGTTGATCACGAGTGATACTTTTGAGAGATGGCAATCTCCCTCTATCTGACATGCATTCTCAGTGATTTTCTTTGTATCACTCTACCTTTCTCTCCTCATCTTTCCCTTATAGTATACTCAATTTCCTTTGGTTAGGTTGGATTTTTGTTCTATAACTTCTAATTTTATTTTTTATTTTTAATATCATTTTTGTCTGTGTTCTTGTCCACACTTTCTCACCCTTTCTCTATTCCTTTCCTTTTTTTTTAATATGTAAATTTACCCCTTTATCTATGGGTATCAAAATCCTAGAGATGTATCCCCCTCAGACCAATGAATTCAAACTATTTTGTGTTTCATGAGCAACCCATGACACCTATGTGTTGGAAATGGAAAGAACTAAGAGGGGAGGGTGAATTAGTTACTACAAAAAAAAAAAAAATCCAAGTTCCTTTAAGATGTCAACATAATATAAAACCAAATCTTGTTGTAACTGAGTTAACACTAAATGTATTACTATTACTCAATTATTATTAAGATGTTAATGTGATTAACCTTTTTAACTTAGTTGTAGAAACATAAAGGAAATAATATGAACACAAGAGACACCAAGATTTAATGTGGAAACCTAATTTGGGAAAACTACCAATTGCAACTAGTTACTATTTTTCACTCTTCTAAAGCGAGCCCTATTATGAGCCATCCCTATTAAAGGTTACAAAATGCACTATTATGTGTGACCCTATTAGAGGATTTAATTCACCCTATTAGGAGTGGCCCTATTAGAGGTGTTTAGATATTTAAATCTAGAAATGCCATCTTATTAGAGGATTTGTTGAATAGTTGTTAGGCTAACTCTATTAAGAGATTTAATTCACTACTAAAATTATTAGAGAGTAACGATGACTTGACCTAATTACTAATGCAACTAACTTTGGTGATTCATATTTCAATTCTAGTTCATTACTTGAGCCTCCTTGATCAAAATTCTATTTACATCTCGGTCAACTCAGATACTCTACCTTTATAGATATCCTTCAAATTTGCTTTCTTGATTCATCTTCTTCAATTTCATACTGCAATCCTCACCTTGACATTTCATATATATGATTTACCTTGTCAAGTTGTCTTGAATACTCTTTTAATAAATCAAATATTAACCCTTAAGTCAGCTTGTATTAACCAATAAATCTATTAGATTAAATATGTTGGCAACTAGCTAATATAGAATTGAGTGCTCGGTCAACACTAAGAATTCCTTCATTAATTAGCCCAATTTGGTTAGAATAGGAGTTCTAGCATTAACCAACCCAACTCACTCTATACTAACTTCATGTTAACTTTCCTTTGGTAACTAAGTTAACTTGGTCAATATAGGATCTACTTCATTAACCAACTAAGCTCGGTCAATACTATCTCTGAAATTGGTTATAGCTGAATGCTCGACATACAGAGGAAATTGCCTTCGATGCTTGAGTAAGCTAGGCTATCATTGATTTCTAAGTAAAGGCTTGACATTTTGTGTAACATCAAAGACAACATACAATTGAATAATTATTTTCAAAAATCTCCATCTTCAGCATCGATGGCAACACAACATGTCATAATATAAATAAATTTTAGAGAAAAAAGGAAGGATAATATCCTTAGTTTCATTCTGATTCTCATCCATGAGAACTCTCTCTATTAGTGAGAACTCCCTCTGACATTAATCTCTCCCTTTGGAATAATTTTCTATGACATGAACTTGTTGATGACAACAAACTCTCCCTCTAAAAAATTTCTCTAATATGACAGAAAAATCTCCCTCTTTGACATCTCATGCCAAAGATAAAAATTAATTTATTTTTCATGCACCTGATATACTAATTCATATGCAATCTGCTCTAATAATACTGAATTAACTTGACTTATCTTCAAAATTCTTGGTTAATGCACCACTAAAATATGATTAGTAAGCTTCAAATAGGGGAATGATCCCTGGCTTACCTCTTAGATACAAAAATGCATCCTTAGGTGATGGCTTGGTGAATATGTCTACAATTTGTTCTTTTGTATTCACATATTCCAATCTAACCTCTTTTTCTTGCACTAATTCTCTTAGAAAATGATACTTTATTGGAATGTGCTTTGTCTTGGTATGCATCACTACATTCTTGGATATGTTAATTGCACTTGTGTTATCACAAAAGATAACTATTGAAACCTTGATTTCTTTCTTCATGCCTAACAACAATTATTTGAACCAAATGATGTTGAAATAATTATTAATTGTTGTTGCAACATATTTTGGTTCTGTTGTAGACTAAGAGATGCAATCATGTTTCTTTCTTGTCCAAGATACTAGCCTCTTTCCAAGAAAGAATGTTGCACCACTAGAGATTTTCCTATCATCAATACTTCTTGCCCAATCAACATTAGTGAAGGCTTTGAATTCAAATTTTTCTCCTTTCTTATATCACAAACCATAATCTTCAGTACCTTTTAGATACCTCATAATTATTTTTATTGTCATCATTTGATTTTCCTTTGGATTAGTAGAAAATATTACCACCATACCAACTACTAATTTAATATCAGGTCTTTTGTGTACCACATACTTAAGTTTTCAAATCATTGATCTATAAGTATTTTTATCTACCTCTTTGGAATCATCATTTTTGAATATCTTATGTCCAACAGACAAAGGTATTCCAATTGATCTAGAATCCTCCATTCCAAATTTCTTTAATATCTCCTTGATATACTTTGATTGAGTAATGTAGATACCATCTTTCTTCTATTAAATATGTAGGCCAACAAAGAATTTATTCTCTCCACACATTCAAATTTCAAATTCTTTTCTCATTTCTTTAGAAAAATATTTGCATAAGTCATCATGTCTAGTAAATAATGTATCATCTACAAAGATTTATACCAACACTACCTTCTTGTCTAATCCTTCCTCTATGTATAGACTTTCATGATCATTAGTCCTTTGAAAACCAATCTTTACCAAATAATTGTGTAATCTTTGATACTGGGCTCTAAGGGCTTGTTTGAGACCATATAAATCTTTGTGTAATGTGTAAACCATATTCCTTTTTTTAGGATCTATGAAACCTTCAAGTTACTCAATGTAGACTTCTTCTTTTAGGATTCCATTCAAGAAAGATGATTTTACATCCAAATGATATACTTTGAATCCTTTATGTGTAGCATAAGCAAGTAGTGTTCTAACACCTTCTAGCCTTGCAATAGGATAAAATGTCTTTCCATAATCAATACCATCTTCTTGATTATAACTTTTGCATACTGACCTTGGCTTGTTCCTTGAAACTTCTCCATTTTCATTCAACTTATTTCGAAATACCCATTTTGTTCCAATTACATTTTTATCCTTGGGTCTAGGAAAAAGAGGCCAAGTTTTGTTACTTTCAATTTGTTCAATCTCTCCATTCATTGTCTCAATCCAACTTTCATTATCTAGTGCATTTTAATAGTTCTAGTTTAAACTCAGCAAGGAAACATATAACTATTAGTTTGTTCCTTTCCATTGTGCCTTTTGACTAATCTTCAATGATTTTCTCAAGTGCATGATTCCTTCTGATATATCTAGAAAGTATATGTACCTTCTCTTTGGATTTATAACTTGTTTCACTATGTTCAACATGCTCAAAATGACCTTCTAAATCTAGCTCAGGTCCCATTATTTGTAACTTGGGTCCTTTTGACTGTGATTCGATTTCCACTAGCTAAAAATTGGGTCCTTCTAACTATGACTTGGGTCCTTTAGACTATGACTCAGGTTGCATTGGAGTTTTAGGGGACTCAGATGGTGAAGACTCTTGATTTCCAATTACATTTGCTTGAATTTTAGGTATAGTATCACGTTTAAAGTGGACAAAGTTTCCATAATTTTCAAGTTCTTTTCTACTTTGTTCTTCACTCTTTTCTGTAAACTCATCAATGTTTACATGTGTAGTTTCTATGACTTTGTGAGTAGTAAGATTCTGACATTTATATGTTTTTTCTCTGGTTGGAGTATCCTAAGAATATGCCTTCATCACTTTTCACACCAATTTTTCCTTTCCCTGTTTCTTTAAAGATATAACATTTTCTTCCAAATACTTTGAAATAAAAAACATTAGGTTTATAGCCATACCATAGTTCATAAGGAGTTTGATTTGTATCCTTCTTCAACTAAACTTAGTTCAAGGTATGAACTGTTGTACTAATTGCTTTCTTCTAGCATTTGATTGCAACATTTTTCTCTATCAATAGTGTTCTTGCACAATCCATAATGGATCTATTTCCTCTTTATGTTATGCCATTTTACTAAGGTGTACCGAGTGTGGATACCTATCTTTTGATTCCTCTTTCATTGCAAAATTCATTGAATTCATTTCAGATAAATTCTCCTCCTTTATCTAACCTTAGACATTTTGGTTTGTTTCTTGTTTCTTTATCCACTCTAGCCAGCTACCACAGAAAGCTACTACAGAGACATTTTAGTTTGTTTTTGGCATAGAAAGCTACTACAAAGATCTACCAGGAAGATAAGTATAAAATGAAATACTTATCTTCATGGTAGATCTCTGTAGTAGCTTTCTATGCCAATGGGTCCACAAAAATCTGTATGAACCAGCTCAAGAAGTTTTTCAGAATGTTAGTTCCTTCTTTTGAAACTTGTTTTTCCCATCTTTCCAATTTGACAATTTTTACACATGCCTATATCAGGCTTCCTTAGACTTGGAATGCCTCTCACTCTTTTGCTCTTTCTTATGTTGACCATGTTATCAAAATTCACATAACACAATCTTTTATGTCATAGCCAACTTTCCTCTACTTCATCTAGGAAACATGAACTTTTAATTAGATCTGGATAGAATAGATTGTTCTTTTTTTTTATTGCCAATTCCAGCCAGATTTCCTTTTCCATCCAATAGCTTGGTCTTTCCATTAATGAATTCTACCTCAAATCCAATGTTGTTCAACTATGCCACACTAAGTACATTTTGTTTCACTCCTTCAACTGAGTAAGCATTATCACATCTGAGTTCATCAGTCAATGTAATGCAACCTTTTCCTTTTACTTAACAAGGTTCATCATTTCAAAATTTGACACTCCCAACATCATAGTGTTCCAAGTACTCAAATTTAGATTTATCACCACTCATGTGGTGAGAACAACCACTATTAATAATCCATGTGTCATTTTTACTAATATGAGAAATGAGGGTTATCTTATCAAACCATTTCATCTTCATCACTACTAGCAAAACCTTTATCCATGTAAATAAATTTTCTTACCTTTATCCTTGCTGTCATTGTAGCTTTAGAAATATTTCTTTCCTTTTTCCTTATCATGCTTCTTTTCTTCTTTTCCTTCTTTGTTTGGACACCTTGCATCAATCTGATCAACTTCTTCACAAGAAAAATAGAATAGAGGTATTTTACCTTTGTACTTTCCTTTTCCTTTTGGGAATCTTCTTGCAAGCAAGGCTTCAATGACTTCAAGGTCACCATCAGAATTATCTTCAGCATCATTGTCAAACCTTTTTCTTTTATATTTTACACCTTTATTCTTAAGTGATAGTTTAGCTTGAAATGTAGACTCGATGCTACTAGAGTTAGGAACAAAGTTATCAAAGTTATCTAACTCAAAGGTTGTCAACCTTCCCACTAGTCCATCCAAAGTTATATCATTTTTGGGATCACATCTCATTTCTTGAATAGATAAAACTCTAATTGCATAAATAGGAATAAGAGTTCTAAGTACCTTTCTGACCACTTCTATGTCATCTATTTTCCCTCCTAAGGCTCTGATTATACTCACATTTGCTTTGATTCTTTCACTATATTGAGCAATGTTTTCATGCTTTCTCATCTTCATTTGATCAAACTAACCTCTTAGACTTTCTACTTTAGCTCTCCTTACATTCTCATCTCCTCCATAGATATCTTTCAGCTTGATCCATATTTCATGAGTAGTAGGGCAATCTTTGACTTCATCAAATTTAGCATAATTGAGAGTAGAAGCAATGTCAATCATCCTTATGTTGTGATTCTTATTTTCTACAATTTGATCAATAGACAAAGGTCCAATAGGTGCCACATACTTGTTCTCTAGGTATTTCAAGCCTATGTCTCCAATGGTTTTCAAATGCAGCTTCATGGGTTCCTTCCATGCTTGGAAGTTATCTCTATTCAACTTAGGAATCTCCCTTTTGTAAAACATCTTGATCTTTAGCTTAGGTCCCTAAAACCTTATCTACAAGCACCAAATTCTCTAATACTAATTGTTGGAAATGGAAAGGAGTAATTGAGAGGGGATGGGTGAATCTATTACTCCAAAAACAAATCCAATTCCCTTTAAGATGTCAACACAATATAAAACCAAATCCTTCTGTAACTCAATTAACACTGAATATTCTATTGTAACTCGGTTAACATTGAATGTATTATTGTTACTCAAATAGAATTAAGATATTAATTTGATTATCCTTTATTAACTTAGTTGCAAAAATATAAAGGAAATAACATCAACATAAGAGACACCAAGATTTAACATGGAAACCCAATTTGGGAAAACCACCAATTACAACTAGTTATTGTTTTTTACTCTTCTGTAGTGAGCCCTGATAGGAACCAACCATGTTAAAGGTAACAAAATACATTGTTAGGTGTGACCCTATTAGAGGATTTAATTCACTCTATTAGGAGTGGGCTTGTTAGATGTCTTTAGACACTTCAATCAAGAAATTCCACCTTGTTAGAGGATTTAATGAATAGTTGTTAGTCTAACTCTATTAAGAGATTTGATTCACTACTACAATTATTAGAGAGTAATAATGACTTGACTTGATTTTTGATGCAACTGAATTTTTTGATTCAAATCTTAGTTATGGATTGATTACTTGATCATCCTTGATTAGAGTGCTCTTTGCAGCTCAGTCAACTTAGATACTCTATCCTTTATAGATATCCTTCAAATTTTCTTCCTTGATTTATCTTCTTCAATTTCATACTTCAATCCTCAACTTGACCTTTCATATATATGATTCACCTTGTCAATTTAGCTTTAATACTCTTTTAATCAATCAAATATTAACCCTTAATTCATATTGTATTAACCAATAAATTTATCAAATTAAATATGTTGACAGTCAACTAATACAGGATTGAGTAATCAGTCAACATTGAGAATCCCAACTCTATTAGAATAGGAGTTCTAACATTAACCAACCTAACTTAGTAAATATTGACTTCATGCTAAGTTTCCTTTGGTAACTGAGAGAACTTAGTCAATACAAGATCTACTTCATTAACCAACTAAGATCAATCAATTCTATCTTTGAACCTAGTTATAACTAAATGCTTGACATACATAGGAAACCGCCTTCAATGCCCAAGTAAGCTTAGCTATCACTGATTTCTTGGTAAAGACTTGAAATTTTTTGTAACATCAAAGACAACATACAATTAAATAATTATTTTCAACGCTATGGTGTAGGTTCTAGACTAGTAGCACTATTAGTCTAACATGGGTCTTGTCTTGATTCATTTGTCCTTTCTCCATTTTGTTTTTCTTGTTAGAGTACAAAATTATTTTGAATGCTTCACATTTCACTTTGATGACAACTCATGTTGATTGGGTTAGTCTTCAACCTTGTCTTATTCTTCCATGTGGAATAGTGAAGATATCCACCAGTACTCAAGAGGTGAGCATTCCTCGACTGGTTGCCAATCAATGACAACATACTTACACCAAACTTACTTTGTATTTCCAATGTGACTGGTTGGTCAACAACCATGTTCTAATTATCATACTAACATAAGAAAACTAATATATATAAATTATATTCCTCACTATACCATATTTCATAATTACAGCCATGTACCTACTTCCAATGAAGCTCTTTGAAAAAAAACAATCTGACAATACCCTTAATTTTTCTTGTTATACGTAGGCAATTTCTTCAATCTTAACATACCAAAACTATATCTTCATAATGAGAAAACTTAATTATGCATAGTGTTTCCATAAATAAAAGCAACCAATTTCTTACCTCATCCAACTTTCCAATAATATATATATATATATATATATATATATATATATATATATATATATATATATATATATATATATATATATCCCATGATAATCATAGTGAAGGATAGATATCAAATGTTTAAGGCTAATAGGTCATTCAAACATTTGATTTCATCAATTGGAATCATCCAATTGAAATTACTATCATTAACACCACTAATATTCAATACAAGAGAAAGAGGGGCTCCCAAGCATAACTCTCAATATAAATCAAGTTAGATTAGAAAAATGCAAGGAGATGAAATGATGGCAATACTAGACCCAAATTGCATCAAAGAAGTACCCAAATAAGTCCCATTTCATGTAACATAGGATTGGATTAAAGATATAAAAATATAAATCTACAACTAGGCTATTTGATTTAATGAGAGGTGTAAGTGCCAAATGTAAGCAATCAACCTAATTAAGGTATGAAAATGGGTCTAATCTACAAAGTGAAATGAATTATTAAGTAATCACCTTTGAATGTGAGGAATACACTTTTTTCACTTTTTAAATCACAAATTTGAACTTGTGAGGGAACTTTCAATTGTGGATTCATGACAATAGAAAAAAACTTGGAAAATACTATATTTCTTAAGGCCTCAAGAAGGAATTGACTTGGTGCCATATGTTCCAAATGCTTTACAATGAATTCATTGTTTCCTAGGACATAGTATAGAGTTATACCCAACTTCTTCATAAATGGTTCAGTGAATGATTTTTAGATTTGTGGTCACAATTTGGCTATCCTCCTCTTGCACACAAAAAAAACCTTTCTTGTGGGTGGATGAGGAATTTCCTATAGGATTTGACCAATACAAATCCATAAAACTCAAAGAACACTTGCATGTAAGAACATGTCACAATGAAGAAAAGACAAAGAAGAGGCAAGGTTTTTTCTTTGAGAATATGAAAAATATATTATCAAACTGAAAAGATAAGATGAAATTTACAATTGATCAATCCTTTTAGAAGGAGATTGATAACCTTAAAGGGAAACCCTAAGAGGTAAATGCCATTTAATAATTATTAATTAATTATTAAATGAAAATGCAAGTGTATAAAGGGAAATATTCAGAAGGGAGTAAAGGTAATTTAATAAATTAAATTAAATCAACCCTTTACTCTAACACCCCCCCTTAAGATGAGCAATAATGCAGCTATAAACAATTCATGATAAAGAAAGGAAACTACAATGCTGAAAGAAAAACTTGGGTCTTAGCAATAAGGCCTGATGAGGTACCTAATCACAACCAAATCTCCATGAAATAGAGAAATAGAGAAAACCCAGTGGGAAAAACCCTACTCCAAAGAGAGATAGAAAAGCATGCACAAATGAAATATCTCAAGAGACTCTCTCAAGGCCATAAGTACAATGAAACCCCCCATGATAGAGGCTTAACACTCCATAGCCCCCTTAGAATGGAAGAACTCTTATGTTGATGAACATATCAATGTAGATCTAATTTGAAAGAAAAAAAGGTAGTGAACAAGGAAGGTGAAACCCCTAAATGTAAGCTGAAGTTGGAAGTCCTAGCTGATACTCAAAGGAGAATGTATGAGAATCCTGAAATGGAATATCCAATGGAGGAGGGATAATAGGTGTGTTGAATCTCTCATCTGTGAGGAGATGTGTGTCCTCTGATATATCTTCAACAAGTATAGTAGGTGGCTCGATGACTAGAGCTACAATGGTAGGAAATACTAAAGAGTAACCATGTACAATAGATGGAATCTAAACAAGAGGTGGAGGTGTAGAAGTTACAACACATAAGTTCAAGTGACCTAACTTCACCTCAGTAGTCTATCATAAAGAAGGAGAGTGAGCCTCTGATAGTAGAGATGGTGGACCAAAATAAGAGAAAGAGTATAAGTAGGAAGAATGACCAATAGTCCCTATAGAAACAATATTACATGTCTCACCATCTCTGATGTGTATTGAATCTTATGCAAACTCAACTGTCTTCCTTGTCCCATTGTGTGTAATATGATAAATAGAGAAAAGGTTAGAGGACAAAGATGGAAAACATAGTACATCATGAAATGTACCATCATCAATATCAATAGAACCTTTTTCACATATAGTCATAATAGTGTTTTCCACATCAAAGTGTGTGGAGTAGGAGAAGCCTCAAAAGAAGAGAATAGATCCTAAGAAGATGCCATATGGTGTGAAGCACCTGAATCTAGTAACCATCTATAAGAATGTGGAGTAGTTGCACATAGTACATGACCCTTTCCTATCTCTATTCTATCTAATTGAAATGATGATGATGGAGCAGATTTGTGAGAAATAGAATGAATATCAATGTTGCTCTTCTTAATGAGATCTATTATCTGAAACCTATTTGGCATAGCCATCTAACTTCTTCTATTAACAATGTGACTCATCATGATTGAGCTTATTACAATAAGCACACTTTGGTCTTTCTAGCTTTGGATTATCTCCCTTAGGAGGAGGTGGGACTAATGTGATGTGGGGGCTAGAATTAATCTGAGACTCTATAGGATGTGACTTATGTTTCTTCTCCTTAATCCCAAAAGATGGTTGAGCTACCAATGCATAAGTTTGTGATCCTATAAGAGAATCCAACTAAGAGTGCTTAACTTATTCTTGAGTCAAATGATCACAAAATTTCAAAGGATGGTATGGTAAATCTAGAACCAAAAGAATCCTTGGTGGAATAGAAGGTAGAAGCAAAAATTTAAAAGTTTCCATGAAGCTTTAAAAGAATCAAGTAAATGCACTTAGTTTCAGTCTTGGTTTTCCCACAACCCTGCAATAAAGATTTCTATTGTTTGAACTTCATCAAGAAGTCCTCAATGGAAGGAAAAGTATTAGGTACAAGATACGTAAGCTTTACCTTAATATGAAGTGCCCTAAACTCATTCACTATACCAAACAAACTTTCAAGCTTGGTCCACATAGCTAGAGGGGTATTGCACCCATCAAAATGAAACTATAGTCTATCAAATATCTTTAAAGAAATGAACCCCATTGCCTCATTCATCTTTTTCCTTTGTTGTATGACCTCAAAAGATCTCTATAAAACTAGTAGCACTGCATCTAAGTAAGACCACAACTCTTTTGATTAGAGAAGTCATGTCATCATGTTCTTCCATGTGTGATAGTTATGAGGGGTCAGAAGTTATAGAAAATAAGAGGTCTTGACCATTTTTTTAAGAAGGTTTTGGTTTTTTTTTAGAAAAATTTCTAGTTTACTGATGTAAATTATAGAAACAATAGTCTTAAACACACCCCATAATGCAAAAAGCCAAACCCTAGTTGTTAGAAGGAATGCGTATACAAGAAAAAAGTAGAAAAGATTCAGTTTGAGAATTGCATGTACCTTTGAAAATTACTAATGAAAATAATAGAGAATTTGGATAGTTCTCAGGAAGAGCTTTCTGACACTTCTTTTAGATCAAAAAATGGAGTTAAAACAAATAAGTTAAGCCCCTAGAAGATAGAAATCATCATCTAACTATGAGTGCAAAAATAGGTATCAAACTAATAAAAAAACCAAAAAAAATCTTCACCATCATGTCCATCTCTGGATCAGCTTACTTGTGCTTCTTTTAGATCCAAAAAATGCCTCTATATGCTCAAGTTAGAGCCAAAAAATGAACAAGGCCTCCATAGTAAACAAAAAATTTCAAACCCCCTCAAAAAATTAAAAAAGGGCTAAAAATATAGCCCCCATCCCCCCCTATGACCATAGGCTAAGTGGGGCAGGTGGAGGTACCCCGATAGTGGCATGCTGGATGGAGGAGGAGTGGAGGTGGCATTTCGGTGGTGGCTTGGTGGCTGATTGGTGGAGCCTCACTACAATTAGGGAAGTTGTGGGTTGTGACCACTAGGGGTTAACAAGACTGCCAATGGTTACCCTAACCACTATAGTAAATAATAAATAGCCAAAACTTTTAAAAACACTTTTTTTAATAATAATAAAATCATTTTTTAATTCCTTAGAGTGTGTGCCAGAGGTTGTATGACCCTAGTATGCAAAAAACTTTTTGCCTCAAAATGTAAAGTTGACCAAAATGGATGTATTTTATATGGAAATGGGGGTTTTGGCATGTTCTAAAGCTAATTGTGAGGTCTTTTTGGCCTTAAAGTGCGCCAAATTTTAAAGATCTCCCTATTTTCATAGAAAAATAACCCAAAAATAGCTAGATATGTTCTATCAAACCCTCATTCTTCTTTTTCTCCAAATAAGAACAAGCTACAATAGGTCAGGCTTTGATACCATGTAGGATTTGATCGATACAAATCCACAAAACTCGAAGAACACCTGCATGCAAAAACCTATCACATAGAAGAAAAGACAAAGAAGAGGGAAGGGTTTTGTTCTAAGAATATGAAAAATATATTATCATACTGAAAAGACAAGATGAAATTTACAATTGATCAATCCTTATAGAAGGAGATGGAAAACCTAAAAGGAAAACCCTAAGAGGTAAATGACATTTAATAATTACTAATTAATTATTAAATTGAAATACAAGTACATAAAGGGAAATCTTAACAAGGGAGTAAAGGTAATTTAATAAATTAAATTAAATTAACCCTTTACTCTAACAATTCCTTGTTTAATCCCTGGACCGTAGAAATGAAATGTAAATATGTAAAGGAAATAAAAAAAAGTTTAATTATTCATCTTTCTTGTAGAAACCCTTATAATAAGCATTTTCAATGCTTGTATATTGTACATGTTGGAATTCTTTAAAATAACTGGGGGGGGTGAATCACTTATCTAGGGTCCAGATGTACAATTAAAATTTTTCACAATTTAGTGAACCCATATCCATAAAATATTTTCATCATGCATACATCCATTAAATCATACAATCACTTAAACGTGTAGGTTACTATCAAATCAACTTTGCAGAAATGTAAGCATGAAACATAATAGATTCAATAACACATTTGACACAATGATTTAATGTGGAAACCCAATTTGGGAAAAACCACCAGTAACGTGCTACTCATTCTCACTCTTCTAAAGTGATGCCCTATGAAAGACCAACCTTATTAAAGGTTACAATGCACACTATTAAATGTGGCCTAGTTAAAGGATTTAAATAACCCTGTTAGGAGTGAGCCTTGTTAGAGGACTTTAGATCATTCACTTGGAATGCCACCCAGTTAAAGGATTTACAAACGAATGTTAGGTCAACCTTAATCAAAAGGATTTACCCTAAACTAGTACCATGATTAGAAAGTAAATGTAAGGCTTGATCTGATAACAAATTACAACACACTTGTAGATTATAAATCTTTGTTTTAGTCCTCCCTTATGCTTGTCTTTCACATACTTTAGTTCTAACAGCTTGTTCACCCTTCAAGAATTCATACCCTTAAGCCTTCTTACTTTTCTTTCCAATGCAAACTCTTCTCTTAGGTCATTGAATGAAGCAATACTCTAGACTCCTTATCTTCCTTAAGTTCTTGCACATGACAACCTTTGCTTCTAACAAGCCAACTCTATAAATAGAAAATTAACATATTTTTCTGTTCATCTTCCATCATCCATTTTAGGGTTAGGCTGGATTAGGTGGATTCAATGAATCTACCCATTATTTCATATCATTCCCTTCTAGAAACTTCTCCTTTAATCTTCATTTAATTTGCCTCAAAATAGTTCATCTTGAATTCAGTGCCACTAGCTCATCAAGATTATCTTCCACACAGTTCATACAATCCAAGAAATCAAACTTGTTCACTTAGATTCATTGAATTCATGAACTTTCTCATAATGTTGACACTTGACATTAACTTGATTCTGATGCTTAGTACATATTGCATTACTTGACATCCACAATCAAAACACTTAGCATGAACTAAAGTTTACTGGTGCTCAGCATCATCTAAACTTTACTTAGCTTACACTATATCACTCAAGATACACTGAACTCTAATTTTTCTCGACTCTAACTAATTTTCTATGCAACTTACACTAAATTTTCTCGACACCTATTGTGTAGATTGTTAAACTTGGTAGAAAAACTTTATTTAACTTGTTCTTGTGAACTTAATCAGTATTTCCATTCTTTGTAACCTTAAGTAGATTATCAATTCACTTTATTATTAATGCCTTAACTTATCCTTGTACTCCTTTTCCATATCATAACTCAACCTTACCTCTAGGTGCTATTGTTACCTCACTTGATCAAATCCTCTTCATTAATCAAACAAATGGTAGTACTCAAACAATCTAAACAATTGTCTTACCATCAAGTAGCAGGTTTGATATCAGTGAAAAAAAATGATTGAAACACATTTTTATACTTGTATCAAACTATTTTAAAAAATCTCCCTCTTTGGCATTTATGGCAAACCAAACTGACCAAACTTAATCAGTACAACAAAAAAAATACCAAAATAAAATTAAAAAATCCTTGTATTGAAATCTCTCCCTCTATCAGCAACTTTAATCTTTTGAATAGGTTACAAAATTTTGTTTTGATCAATAGACAATCAATCAACTCATCCTTATGACTCTCTCTAGATCACTTCCTATATCTCCTTTGACATTAACTTCCTCTTACTAGGTAGTCCATGTTTCTTCTGTGTTTACTTTCATCTCCCTCTTGGACAACAATATCTCATATCTCCTCAACTGTCAGGATTTCTCCCTCAATAGGATTTCTCCCTTCTATGGGATTTCTCCCACTTTGACAACAATGCCAAAAACTTGTCACCTTAATATGTAGATATGAACATTTTCAATTTCTACCTTGGTCACCTAGTTTGTGACTAATTTGTAGCTCTAGCTCTTTGATTACTTTAGGTAGCTTCTAAAGTAGGATCCACTACATCAATGTGTAACATATGCCAATTAACTTGTTTGATGTAGGACACTTCGCATGCTTGTTAGATAGCCTTTGATAGGGGTATCACCCCTATTTTACCTTTTAGATACTCGTGAGCATTCTTAGATAATGCTTTTGTGAAGATATCATCTATTTTCTCTTTTGTGTTAACATATTCCATCTTCACCTCTTTATCTTGGACAAGTAATTTTACTTGATTGCAATGTGCTTAGTCTTTGTATGCATTATAGGATTCTTTGATATATTTATAGCACTTTTATTATGACAATAAAGTATCACAGGTTCAATGATTTCATCCTTCATACTTTTGAGTAGCTATTTGATCCATACAATGTTTGTACAATTTACTGCAACAACAACAATATCAAGTGGATTGATGTCTTCCATGTGTGATCATATAATTTTCTTATATGTGAGCTATATGTCATGCAAGTGTGAACTTACTTCAATAGTTAATTCAACGATGTGCAAGTGGTAGCATGTTGTGTTGTGGAGGTTCAACAATTATATTCTATGGTGTTTCTACTTTTATCTTCTATTTACTAGCTATAAACCTATTTTGTATTGGTAGTGAGCACTTATTTATCTTTGGGGTGTATCCACCCTAGCAATGAAGCCTACTAGAAGAACCCCTTGTTATAGTGAGCGATTCTATAGTTAGCCTTTTTTTTGTAAAACCCAACTTAATGGGATTTTGTCATTTCCCAAGAATTAGTTTCTGCATTGTTTTTCCCAATTAGGGTTTTCACATATATCCTAGTGTTGATTATATTGTTGATTTTGTGCTTTCATTGTTAACTTTATTATGGTGATTTATTGTGGATTAACTAATAAATCTTAAGTATTAATTGATGGTTGTTACATATATACCAAACTTAAAATATTTAATAAGTGTGTGGGAATAACCAATTCACACCCATCTCATTTATTCAACCTTTTCAACAATCCCTAAGGAAATTCCTATTTATATTTTAAAGCATGTGTAGAGGAGAAGGCTTTATGTGTAAGGTGCATCTAGATGTGTCATATTCAAATCCATATTTTGAGCCTTATAGTTCAAGGGAAATGTCACAGACAGTGAGTGCATTCACAAAAAAAGAAAAAAATGATTAAAGAAAAGAGAAAACTATCAAGACTGATTGGTAGACTTTGCAAGCTCTTCATCTAGGATTCCTACATAAGTCAAGGACTATAATTTGGAGTTGAGATTTTGCAATACACGTGTCCTATTTTGATAAGGTGCAGGAGGCCATACTAGAAAAGGTACAAAGCAATAAAGTAATGGAACAAAAAGTAAACTAAATTTAATATAGATAACAAACAGTAAAGGTAGACTAAAATACAACTAACTTAAAGATAAAATGAAAAAAAAATCTTATATCCATTCAAAAGATTCTTTCAATATGCTACTTTAGTCCACTCTCATTTTGGTGTTTCTACGTCCAAGAAAAACCAACATAGATGTGATAAAGAATCCATCATCTCATGAGCATATAGAACTCTCCTCAAATACTTAGAAATGAGAAAACAACTATCCTCCAATATTTCACTTTCCTCTAAAAGTATCACTAATTTCTTTGAAATATTATATAAATCAAATATATTCTTCTATATACAAGAATAAAACTTCTATATAGATATACTAAGTCTTCCATTATTAAATACTAGTGAACTAACCCCACCCTATTTCAAAGCTTATAGTACTACCGAAAACATGTTAGAATTTAACTTAGAACATATTACATTGCACTATTGCAAATGGTATATGGCTGTATTTCCTCTATATATATACATTCTCTTTATTAATTGGTTAAAACATTAATTTATTATATATTAAACGTTAGATGCTCATGTAAGATAATTTGGTGACTGCCATCTGAATGGAAATGAAGTATGGACGAATGGAATCTGGTGAGCAAACGATGTAGGTAAGGAGGCCCCTAAAAAATAAAATAGGCATTTCATATTCTATTACTGGAGGTTGTTTAAAATACAGTGTTAGGGATGTCTTAAAGCTAAAAAGTTCCATTTATATGTAGCATTACTAACTCTATTTGAAGTACCAATGTGGAATATTAAACAAGTACAGAGTTTGTAGTAAGACATGCGGATTTTAATACAGACCACTACCAAAAAATAAAAAATTCAATGCGTATAATTTGACTACTCATATGTGTTGTCAGAGGATGGGAAAATTACGGCAAACAAAAGGCAGGTCTGAAACTGCTAATATCAAGGGCATTTAAGAGCCCAATACCACTGGTAGTGCATGCATATGGAGGTTAGAAGTAGTTATTGAAGGTTGTCTATTCAAGGGTAGGTAGTAGTTGATGTTCCAAGCATAGAAGTTTCATTTCTACAGTGTTGTAACATGTGGTTAGAAGAAAGATCATTCATTATTATTGCAAACACTTCCACAATAGTAACAATGTTAATTGATTTTCAATTATTCAATCATACAACTTCAAAATTATCCAAAACTGATTACAATCAACTGCATACAATCCCAAAGGTGGCAGGTATCAAAACAAAGGAGATGGAAATAAAGAAAATGTTCTTAAAGATCGACCCAATTAATAAAACTGGAGACGAGACAAGAGAAACTGAACAATCAAAATATTAAAACTCTTAATTGTTTAGACCCACATCAGTGGGAAACCGACGCAGCAACTTGAAGAGCTAATCAATCATCATGAATAGGGTGACAAAAGAGATGATGAAACCCCATAAATCCGTCTAGACTAGATGAAAGAGTTTAGGCCTCCATACAATCAATCAAATGGTAGAATTGAGTGTCATCAGAAATAGTTACCCAATTCTTTATCAAGCGAAGAGAAAATAAAATAACTGTATAACTGCATTTGCAATTTTCACAACCATGTCTTTATTAAGAAGTAAATTCATACATATATTGAGGAAATGAGATACAATGATTACATCATTCTTCACAAAATAATATCCAATATATTAGATATATATTAGATCGTTATTAATTAGACAATACAAACCATGTACATTTATATTGAGATTTAAAATGTATAAAAATAAAGATCAATAAATGTAATATGTTTTCTATATATAAAGGGTAAATTTAGAATATTGGATGGAATCTGAAAATAAGAATATTCTTTTATATGTAACTAACACACCTAATATGACTTATCAAATGAAACTTATATATTTAATAGAAATGCTTAAACATTTTAACTTTCAATTCAAACATTTGAAATTTTTAATAAATATGTACTTATACAACTTATTTTTCCCCCAAATTACTATCCCAAATTACCATTCCCTCCCTCTAAGCTGATAGATCAAACCTCAATATTTAAATAAATATACAATTTATATAATTTTATTCTCTCCAAATTACTATGCTCTGCCTCGAAATCAATAGATCAGACCCAAGTAAAGATGTAGATTATACAACTTGAATCCCCACAAACTACTATTCTGTGCTATCAAACCCACCTGACCTGCCAACACTGGGACATACATTTTGGAAACTCTTTAAAGAGAATCCAGTAACTGACGTACATACACTCCAAAGTCATGCTTCTACCTTCTTGGCTTTTTTGCTATCTTGTGCATGGGAAATATCAGTGTTTTGCTTAAAAACATGAACACAGTGTACCTTTCGAAAATAACATAATTTTCCTCTAATGTGTGTCATTGGGCCTTTGTCTTCGAGCAAACCCATTTCCAAATTGAAATTGTAAACATATATCTGATATCATCCATGCAAGCGATGTACAGAAATCTAATATCAAGTAATATACAATACTATATATAATTATATTCTTCCAACTTACTGTCATGGGTATAATGGCCTTAATTATTACTCAAAAATTCTGTATTTTATTGAATTGAGATTTTTGACTTGAATGCAATTGGTTGACTTTCTAATGCTTTCCTTTTCTTTGAATAATGCAACTGATCTTTGTCTCACATCCCAAAATCTACTTTTTCTATCAATGTCTTTCTAATACATTCTTTTTATCCTCTGAAAAGACCTTTGGGTTTCTATTAATCCTCTTCAGTATCATCCTTTGTCTGGGACTATCCAAGGGGAGCTTATTGGCAGACTTAGGCTCCGAAGTGTGTAACTACTAGGATTTAAGTCAGAGTCCCATTACTTGAAAGATTGACTTCCTTTGGTTTGTTGGCTGATTCAGTATGTTGGTTGTTCAACTTCAACAAATTCTAAATACTCAAAGATTCTATGGATTAGATCAACATGACAAGCTCATTTGGAATCACTCTACGAATGGGATTTATTCTGTGAAGTCAGGTTATATGTGGCCAACTTCCCAGTGGCCTCAAGAGTTCAATTGGTTAAAGATGTGGTCTTATATGTCAGAACACAATAATCAATAGATGTTCCTTATCTAAGAAGGATTTAGAGACTACTGCTCACATTTTGTTTTCTTGACAGTATTCTTGGTCGATCAAATAGAAAAGTGTATCTATGTTTGATAAGCAATGGATTTAGTCTATGGATCCCGATTTTATGCGTTTGGGTTGGATCCCTCCCACCTACCATTCATCCAATCATGATTTTTGGTGGTATTCTCTCTTATATGTTAAAGCTGGGTATTATAGGAGGAACAAAGTAATCAAATCATCAGAGATAAATCTTCTAATTGGAAGGCCTTGTCCATTACTACTATCAAGAATATAATGGAGAACATGAAGATTATTGTGACATTGCTATTAGGATTTAACTATGTAGTTTTTGAGTCAAATTCATCAACTCATGTTTCATGAGTAGTGATTGACAAACGAACTTATCTCTCATAAAAATAAATGGAACACTTTACACTCATTGGATCTACATGATGCTCATAGAGGTGAAGCGTCGGGACTTCCCAAGAGGTCACCCATCCCAGTACTACTCCAGCTCAAGCGCATTTAACTACAGAGTTTCCTTCATGTTTAAACCCACTCTACATGCAACCCCACTTGCAAAACTTTCACCAAGTGTTGTGCCTTACAAACCATTCATTAGAAAGCCCCTTAAGCTCATCATTTGATAAGTAGGAGATATTGTTCCACAACAAGTCAAATTGTGATATTGCTGTGAAGATTTAACTGTGTAGTTTTTGAGTCAAATTTATTGACTTTTGTTTCATGAGTAGTGATTCACAAATGAATCCACCTCTCACAAAAATAAGTGGAACACTTAGCACTCATTGGATCTAGGTGATGCTCACAGAGGTGAAGCATTGGGACTTATTGAGATGTCACCCATCCCAGTTACTACTCCAACTCGAGCGTGCTTAACGACAGATTTTCCTCCATGGTTAAACCCACTCTACTTACAACCCCATTTGCAAAACTTTCACCAAATGAATACTCCTTCATCTCTAGATTGGAAAATTGTTAAAAGTGCCCGACCTTTCCTCTTCTGTAGAAAAATACAACTCACCTCTTTTCAAATTGAAAGTAATATAAGGTGCCCCCCTCCAAATTGAATGCTAATGGATCAAAACCAACTTTGAGGGATCTCTAGATGGAGACCTAGTCAAGCAATTGGGTGAGGTCTCATTTAGAGAGAAACATGGAAAATTACTTATTGCATATTTGGTAAATTTGGATATCCAAACAGCCCACGTGGATGAGGTGGTAGAGACCTTGCATAAAATTGAGATGGCGATTAAATAGGGGTTCAAAGTCACCATTGAGAGTGATATCCTCATTGTCATGATGATGCTCAAGAAGGCCCATAACTCAAATTGGGAAACCAACATGATATAATCAAGAAATGTATTGGCCTCATGGCCAAGTTGGATGATGACACCTTCTAGAACACCTTTTGTAAGGGCAATAGCATGGCAGATAGACTAGCCATGGTAAGAAGATTTTTAAAATCAATCCAAACTTGGTTTGAATATCAAGACTTACCTCAATAGGCTTGTGTGATGATAGACCTAGATATGAGCACATCTAGAAAAGGACACACCTTCCCCAATATGTATTAATGATGAGAAAATATCATTATTTTGTGTGACATTTTAGGTCTTTTGAGATTATATCTAGGTGTTGTTTCTTGTTGCTATGGTTAAGGTTTGAACCTAGTGATCATCTTCATGAACTCTCTCTGTAACAAATTAATGGAATGTGATCTCAATTAGACTGAACTAGATAAATACAATGAGTAGATGAAGAAAAAAAACACCCTTTAGCCTATCCTATAGGCTAGGTATCTCAACAATTAATTTGAGAGCATGACAAGCTTCTGAGGTATTGGTGGAGATAATAGAAACAATTACTAGTCTAGTCATGAAGGGAAAAGTCATTCCTAGAAATACCAATTAGCACTACAAGCAAGGCCTCAAGCGTTTCCTTGGCCTTGGGAAAGATGTTCTGAGGCTTCAAAATAGTTTCAATAGAAAAGTGTTTCTTGATTAATGGAAGGATATTTCATCATCCTAGTAGATTCAAACATTTTCAGTCTCATTTATTTCCTATCTTAAATTATTTTTGATGCAATGTACATAATTTTCTGTAAAAACCAACCCTACAACAAGATTTGTCAAATCATACAAAAATGCTAAAAATGCTGAAAAACAATGCCACATCAATAAATGCTGAAATTAGAAAAGTCAAGCATCTTGTATATACAGAATAATTTATCAAGGTTAGCAAGCTGGTAACTCATAACATAATTTTGTTCATAATCATGAATATACATTAAGTCAATGAACAATTCAGCATATTATTAAATTTCTGATTTGTTTGCGTAAATATTACATCATGTGAACTATGGGTGAAATAAATGTATATACATCACTTGTCCTTCACATACATGAGTAACCATTCTTAACCAAATTATAAGTTACAATATCTGATAACCAACATTACATCAATAAAATGATACCATTCATCATCGCTAAGATGAAGTTACAAGACCATATGAAAGATTTTGAAAACTTGATAGGTTCTTTGAAGTGTATCCAGTCTCCAAAGCCTTCAGACCTCGTTCATTTGCTAACTGAGACAAATAGGGTTAGGTAAAGTTATAGAATTAATTTATGTGTAACAATTCTAGAAAAGTTTATTTGTTCTATGTCAGTTAATTTAAATGTTTCCAGAAATAATTTAAGACCTCTATAAATAGAGACATCTTGTAATGTTATTGATATGGGTAAAATATAATTGATATGGACAAAATGTAATTGATATGAGCAATGTAATTGATATGGGAAAGTTAATGAAATATATTAGTGCAACAACATTTTGAGTATTTTTCCATTGTAGTTTATTTTGTCCATCCACCTTTCACAAGGTGTATCAAAGTTGTCGTGGGTTTCTACAAGTGGTATCAGAGCCAAGTTAATAAAATCCTATCACCACTTGTGATAGATGAATCAGAGCCAAATTAATTGGGAGAATCCTATCACCATTTTTGACAAAAGTAGCTAATCAAGGGATAGCTGAAGAAGGAATTTGTTTGTCACCATTTGCGATAGCAAAGAGATTTTTTATTTTGTAGAGCAAGGTTAAGAAAATCTCGTCACCATTTGTGACAGATGAATTAGAGTCAAGTTAATTGGGAGAATCCTGTCATCATTTTTGATAGAAATAGCTAATCAAGGCATAGTTGAAGAAGGAAGGAATTTGTTTGTCACCATTTGTGACAAAAAAGAGATTTATTATTTTATAGAGCAAGGTTATTTCGAGAACTCTGTCGCCATTAGAGCAAGGTTATTTGGAGAAGCCTGTCACCATTTTTGACAGATGAAGCTATCAAGGGGTAGCTGAAAGAAGACATGAATCTGATTAAGGTTATTAGTGAATCTTATCACTAGCATTTGTGACAGATGAGGCAAGATTATCAGTGGATCCTATGAAAAGAGGAAATCATTGGTAAAAGATTTAGCCAATTGCTGACAATTTCTAGAAATTAAATGCTACAGCCTTGGAAGACAAAAGGTTTCAATGACTACAAGCGTGGATGTGGACATGAGAAATAGGCAAAAATAATAATAATAATCATGGCACATTGGAATTTGTATACAACAACATTTGAAGTTAAAATTAGAGGGAAGTATTGAAATGTGTAATTTCCACTCAAATGAAATGTAAAAGCATAATAGAGAATTCTAGAAAATGTTCTAGAAGTCATTTATGTGTAGATAGTTCTAGAAAAGTTTAATTGTTCTATGTCAGTTAATTTAAATGTTCTAGAAACAATATAAGACCTCTATAAATAGAAGCATCTTGTAATGTTATTGATATGGGCAAAATATAATTGATATGGACAAAATGTAATTGATATGAGCAATGTAATTGATATGGGAAAGTTAATGAAATATATTAGTGCCCTAGCACTTTGAGTATTTTTCCATTTTAGTTTATTTTGTCCATCCAACTTTCACAAGGTGTATCAGAATTGTCGTGATTTTCTATACTTTCATCCATATCTCCATCCGTTAGTGAGGCTAGAAAGAAGTCCCTGGCCCCCAACCCACCTTTTCCAAGGTTTAATCTTTTGCCTCAATAATTGGCATCTAGCCTAGTTCCTAGAGCTTGCACCCAAAAACCCTAATCTCATTGTCCCTTCTTTAATTGTGGATCTCAACAAACCTATGGTTAGCTCCAAAGATAGTCAACCTCCTTTGTCTTCCCCTAACTAGCTCTACCTACATAAAGCAATGATGAAAGTTCTTGGCATTAACACTATTGTAGCATGTAAGGATTTTGAATTGTGATCGAATTGGCTTGGTCCTTTAAGAATTCTCACACCAACACTATCGATCAACCACTTAATTATCCTTCACTTCTTAAGCATAAAAAGTGCTTGAATGGCCTAGATGCCCCTTTTAATGTTTCTCTGCCTCATTCTAAAACCCCACTTCTATAGATGATTTGCCTAAGTATTCCTTAATTGTGAATAAGGTTGATAGACTATGCATTCTCTACAATCAGCAAAGTTCCATTTTCAAATGGTTACTCACCCAATTGAACACAACTAGAAAGAAAATTAGTAAACTGGAAGTCTTTGCTGAGTTCAAAGCTAAACATGTTGAGGTCGAAGATAAAAAATGGAAGTCATTGTTGAGGTCTAGCACCAATATGGACACTAGCTAGATGAGATGTGACAGAGGAGTTGGCTCAAGAATTGGACAAGTGGGCCATCATGAATAATCAAATTTGAGAGCTTGAAGCCCTCATTCTCTTGAACAAGAAGAAGTAGAAAATGATAAAGGCTCTAGAGAATGTTAAAGCCAATCAAAACCAGATAAACAAGAAATTTGTCAAAAAATTCTAAGTTCAACAAGAAAATGATAGAAAGACCATCCTCTTCTCCTAACTACCTACGGGAAGAACTAGAATAACAAGCAGAGGACAAGGAAGAAGAAGAGATCAAGATGTTGATCATCACCTAGCAGGCAAAAGAGAGACATGGTATGGCTAAAGAGGGACCTGTTCTAGATACTACAATTCTTCAACCCAAAAAGTCTTCTTTTCTGGACACTCTTAAAAGAGCTTAAGGGGAACAAAAGAAAGTTCAACTTCCTTTTTCTACTTGTTCCTAAACACTCATTAACTTAGTTGCTAGTTTTCTTGCTGAATTTTGTTTTTTTCTATTTGAATTCACAGATTGTGAATTCTTTTGGAACTGTCATTTGACTTGATCTTTTCTTTATGGGTTTGAGTCCTTACTTAATTGAACTTAATCAAAACTTCCTTTTTATCCTCTATAATTTTTTCATAATTTGAATGTGTTTCATCCCCTTTCTTTTATCTCAATCCTGTCCATTCTATTTAATGTTCTCTATTGTCATTTTGACATTTTGATCTAGGATCACACTCTTTTTTTAGACAGTTTTTAAGATATGTGAAATAAAATTAAAAGAAAGTTTTTTTTTAAGATGACACACCTTTCTTTATATCATACTTGGATTTATAGCTTTCTAGCTTTCTAGCTTTCCCAACAAATGTTAGTCCCATAAATATGAATATTAGTACCTAAAATATGAATCTACATTTAATTCCCTCCAAAATTTATCTAATAAACTTAGAACCACACCTAAGGTTTTATCTTTTATATAATTATGAATTGAACATGGGGCTCTTTTGAACTTGAGCAACCATGGATGGTCTAACTATTAAACTTTCTCATAGATCCAAGCTATTTGTTTCCCCTTCTAAACACATATGTTGGCTTCTATTTCTTCATGACCCAATTTTAGAGAAGATGAAGGTGGGTGTACTGAAATTCTTAATGATGAGTCTCAATAATTCTTCTTTGATTTTTGAATATAGAATAAAAAATTTACTTGTACATTTTATTTTTCTTCTCACCAATGAATGCTTTATAAAAATTTAAAATCATATAATAAGACTAATTTAGATTATGATTGAAACAAATAAATCAAAGTAAATCTTTAAAAACACCAAAAAAATCATTTGTTTCCTTATTAATATATATTTTAATACTTAACATTATTATTTTTTCAATTAATTTACAATACTTATATCCTTTCCATTAAAGTTACAGAATCTTATAAAATCTTTTAATATTTTATAAGTAAAATGTTATTTTTGTTTGTATCATTGAACTTATAAATTTGTTCCTATTATAATATAAAGTTTTAAAAATTTTCTCTTAATTATTTCTCTGATGTTCCTCTTGGTATACTGTAATTGACAATTGACTTATATAAACGATTTTTTTGGATGTTTCCTTCCATGACAAACTTGATCTAGATCTTTTAAAAACTAAGTAACAAACTACAAAATGAGTGGAACCAAATTTAAAAATAGGAAAAATAAAAGAAAATGATGTAGATTGTATGCCAAGTCACTTAAGCAAGCATACAAATTAAAAGTACAGAAGTATATCTTATGGAAGTGATATTGCTAATGATGTCTTCTTATAGTCTTGTAATTCTTTCTAATATTGTTCTGTTTTCTTCTGGTATAAGTATGGAGAGAACACTTCAAACATACAAGCATATGAATGCTCAGAATATGCAGCAAAATACAGCCCTTGCAGACCCTGACGTTCAAGTAAGTCTTTGAAGATTTCAATATTTCATTGAAACTATAATTTTAGGGTAATAGTTTGGTAATAATTGTATTTTAGCTGAATTGGGTTGACTCTAACCATGTAAAATATTCAGAACATGGAATGTTGGCAAGAAGAAGCCAGAAAACTTAGGGAACAAAGTGACAGTCTCATCACTTCCATCAGGTTGTACCTATAAATTTAGTCTGAAATTCACCTATATACATTGATATATGATTGTAGGTCTTCAATTTTTCTGCAGAGAAGCTACGATCATTTTTTATTATTCATTTATCTTACTTTTTAAGCTTGTCTAAATAAAATTGAAGAATGACCTTTTGTTCTATATTTTTGTGATTCCAAAGAGTGACTGTATGTCCTATATTTGCTTTGTGAATATATATATATATATAATGAAATTATGTATTAATCGAAAAATTAACACAGAAAAACTGATGACTCAATATGACAGGCATCTAACGGGAGAAACATCTACATCATTAAATATAAGGGCTCTCCAGCAGCTGGAAATTAGGATGGAGAAGGGCCTTAGGTGTATAAGATCAAAGAAGGTATTGAAGCAAGCATGAATGTTTTGTTCTTCTATGTATACTCAATATGCTGACTTCTGACTTCTACTCTAGCATGTTTAAAAAAAACCATTGTTCAAGTACACACAATCATAGTTCGAACTCTTGAGACAGTTAGCAGGAAAACTAAAGAAATAGTTATTAAATTAAACTTCTATAAAACTACTTTAGTTAACTAATAAAATAAAGATCTCGTACGATTAGTTATCATTCCCCCCAATCTGAAAGCATATCTATCATGCCAAATAACATTCTGAACTGCTCAAATTTCACTTCCCAGTGCTTCATAAAGATATCACTGATTTTCTCTTCAATGAAACAATGTTTCAACTGTATGGTTTTGACCTCTTTGGTATCCATATACTTGTTTCGATCATGAAATCTAGGATTCTTGGCCAATTTTATTGCAAAATTGTTATCAACAAACGTGTTGAAGTCATTTGTTTCTTCTGCAAGTCAGCAAGAACTTTTCAGAGCTGCACAACTTTGGTGACTTGAACTACTGCTACATATTCTTTGACTTGAACTGCTGCTACATATTCTTTGATCTTCAAGTGATAGCAGCTGATGCAGAGTCATCAAATAACCTGAAGTAGATAGCCCATTTTCTTGGTCACCATCAAAACCTGACTCAGAATAGTCAGTAAGATGGAAGTCTAAATTTTTTGAATATTTTATGCCAAGATTTTGAGTTCCTTTTAAATATTTAACTACTCATTGTGTTGCAATCCAATGCCCTTCTAATTGTTTTATGCATAAACTAAACAAAATTCCTACTACAAAGGTATTGTCACAAAAAGTAGTGGTGAAATAAATCAAACTTCCAACATGCTTCTTGCACTTGGTTGGATCTTCATAAACATTGCTTTCATTGGAAGAAATCTTCAGATTTTGCTCCATTGGAGTGGAAATAGAATTACAATCTTTCATGTCAAATCTGCATAATATCTCTTCAATATATTTTGTCTAAGAAATAAAAATAAACATAGGATTTTAAATGACTTCACTTCCTAAGTTATAATTAAGTAAACCTAAGCCAGTCTTCAAAAACCTTTTCCAGCTCTCTCTTAATGGATGCTATTGTTGGTAAGCAGATTTGTTCTTCTTTGATTATGACTCTTGAATACCCAAATTAGGAACAATATCTGATTACAAATAGCTGAAAAGCCACTTATAAGTAGACTGGCTTTTCTCTGAATTGATAGGTACAGCTCCTTATGGTAGATTTACAATGAATTATGTTTTGTTTCTAAAACTAAAATGAAGGGTATGTTCTTGACCCGAGAATAGAAGAGTTAAATCAAGCCAGACCTAAACAGAATCTAAATTAGGCTAAAAGGATTTTTGAAGAATTGATTAAGTTTATGAACTCACACATCTTATGAACTCATAAAGCTTAATAGTATGATTAATAATACTGAACTTCGTTAATTTGAATTTTAACTACAGCTAGCTTAAAAGGGAAAACGCTTGAAGGATCTCTCTTTGAACATGCAGTGACACTACTTATCACATATGTTCACTACTTTGAAACAGAGGAGTGGAACTCTATTCTTTCCTTGCTTCAATCCAGACAAAAGAGAAAGCATAAAACTATAACTAATAGAAATGGAACAGTAAATAATTGATACTAAAATACCATTCAATTGTCTCTGCAATAACTAGTATTTTCACATCAAAAATTTGCCGACCTTTTATTAATCTTTCAATTTTATACATATATGATTTTGAGATGACCGCTACAATAGAAGTTCAATTGGTTCATCTTCTCAAAAATGACAAATGGCAAGACACCAATTTGTCATATTACAATAATTACATTAGAAAGCAAAAAGGGGGGCAAAATGTGAATCTCTTTGACTTCTTCTCTTTTTTGGCTTTCACTCTATAGGCCTTAGTGGCAACTATGATTGGGATGAGTTCTTCATGCTTAGGCACGTGTATGTTGGTGTATCTCAAGAGCAATTTGGAATGTTCTCTGGCCAACTCCTTCACAGCATTCAATTGATTCGGTAGCTCCTTTGTGGCCACATGTATGCATCTACTAAGTATCTGGAGTTCTGCAATTCTATTTTGACTACTGGAAGACACACCAGACAGACTATTAAATAATTTGGTGAAGTTCTCCTTCATGAAATTTATCTTGATGAGTGCTTTTCCTTGGCCACTAGTCTATGAATCTATATTTAACCCCTTCATGAGTTCAAATCCTCTGTCTTGGGTCTTCTTCACTGTATCCTCTATTTCTTTAAGTCCCTTTTCTGCTGATAGGATCATTTCTATCTTGAACTACATGCTCTAAAGCAACTCGAATAGAGATTCATCTCCCTTTGGCAAGATTTTTTCTTCAACAACTTCCTTTGCCTTCCTCTGAATGATCATCTTCAAAAGAGAGACACAATCATTGCACTTCATCCTTTCTCTAGCCAGAGTATTTCTATTTGATAATATGTTATCCTTCTCTGTTTCCAATCTTAGGATAACATTACCAATTTGTTCTATAATAGAAACTCCTTCTAATTTGTGCTTCCCAATCCATTCCCTACCAATTTGACCAAAGTGCCTATCTTTCTGAAGTTGAGAGATGACAGCTTGTACCTCAGCAGCAGTAGGATTTTTAGTTACTGATACTCTAGAGATAGTTGCCAATGGAGTAATCAATTGTTTGATGAACCTGTTCAATTCTTCTATCTCAGCCTTCATTCTAGTCTTTGACAACTTCAGACTTTCTAATTGTCTCTTAATCACCTCATTGGTTAACTTCCACAAGCCAACCTTGGTGTCATGCCTAGCCTCTCCAAGGTCCACCAAATGCAAAATAAAATCATCAGTACTCATATCTTCAATCCTTCCTCCTTTGTTGGGCTTGGCTATTTCCATTGTCAAGTGCCCTGTTTCTAGATCTTGCCCAAGTATAGACAAATTTTTCTGCTTCTTTACCTTGGTTAATGCAGTTCTAGAATGAACTGCAAGGGATACAGTGTCTTTGGCGGGAACGATTTCATCTTTCCTTTTCCTCTTTCTTTCTTGAGTATCCTCCAACCAAGAATCAATGCCTATCACTTTGGAGGCTATCCCAAGTGATTCTATACTAAACATCTTCTTCTTAGTTGGAGTGATTGTCACTGCAGTTGAAGAGAAGGGATTCTTTGAATCTTGAGAAATGAGCTTTGAAGAGCTTTGGCCTTTATCTACCTCTGGAGTTTTCTTTGTTGCCTCATCAAACTTAGTAGACTCACTACTATTGCTCTTTCCATCTCCCAAATCTACCATCTATATTGGGGAGCCACTTGGTTGTAGAAGTGTAGCACTTACTGGCGGAATAGGGCCATGATGAGGAGAGGGAACTGGAGTAACATGGGGAGAAGGAGCTGGAGAAACATGAGGAGATGGAACTGGTGTGACATGGGGGAATGGAACTGGAGTGGTAGCACTATTCTTTGGCTCCTCCATCTTCTTCTCTTTAGCAACAGTTTGGGTTCTGATGACTTTGAGGGAGCCATCATGACAAGTCTTAGCTATAGGAATGCTCTTGTTTGGAGGTTGATCACCTCCTCCTAAAGGTTGAGATGGTCCTTGAGTGGTAGCTATTGTTACACCTAGTGTAGCACTCTGGGAGGAAGAAGGCGTTGTAGATGCTAGAGAGGCTTGAGTACCTATACCTTTACTCTAGCTCCTCTTGGTCGTTCATTCAACCCACTTCCTAGTTCTCTTGATGATTATGGCCATCATAACATCTAAATCCTCCTTAGCATCCTCATAAGGCTCTAAACTGATAGGAATGCTCCTTATCTTAGTTAAATATGTATTGCTATACATATTTTGTCCATCGTCCTCCAATCCTTCAATATTGAAATTGATACCATATGTTTTAATTTGCTCCACTATGAGCTTGGTGAAAGCACAATCTTGGCTTTCAAGTTCATCTTCACAATCCACCCAATAGTCTTCAACAGTGGTAATGTGTTTGATCACACTTCCAGTCTGCAACACATCCCTTGCATATCCATTCGGATCAAACATAGGTCTCACAACCTCACATGCCTCCAATTTTTATTTCATCTTAAACATTTTGAGCATATTCTTTGCAACTGTAAGCTCCAACTTTCATAGAGAATTCATACCCTTTCTTCTTCAAGCTTTCACTTAGCACATTCACCTATACTGCCTACGTCATGATCTCTATCAGCACAATCATGTCATTCAGGTACCTGGGCAACTTCAATGGGAATCCACAAAAAGATGCAAGACGCAAATATGAGAAAGATGAGAACTGGATAAAATAGTTCCTGAATTGACTAATAGTTGTCATTGCCTCTAGGCTGAATCTCCTCTTTGGGCATCCTTGGAGTTCCCTGCAATTTCTCATTGTAAATGTGTCATTAACTTTGACATATTCCGCACAACTATTTTGCAATTGCAAACTTTGATAGAACTCATAACATTTCACATCATTAGGAAAATTTTCTATTCTTGGAAGGCTTGGCCACAACTGTAGAGATGCTAGCATATAAATTAGAAAGGAAGACATATAAAAGGTGTTGTAAAATTTTGCGACACTGAGAGCTATGGACAAGTTCTCACTTACCTCATGGGCCCAATCAATATATTGCGTATCTAAACAAATAATTTGTACTAGAAAGAAATTCCATTCAACAAAATTTAGAGCCTCTACCTCACCTTTCAATCTATGTAGGAGAACCAAAATGTCTACAATCTTAGGCTTGAGATCAGTACCAAATAGAGTTTTGGGGATCTTACTCTTGGCGCCCCACGACTTTTAGAACTAGGATTGCATGATTTCTTTCCTCCACACCATCTTCTTCAAGGAGAACTCAAAGATTGCTCTACCTACTATCAATTCCAAAAACTCCTCTCATTCTGGGACTCAGAGGCAATTCACCATAGTTTGCCTATCAATGGAGATTAGTAGTGTATGAGCAGATAGGAGAATTTGTCTGGTATCTGGATTGTAGTGATTTATGCATTCATAAATCAATTCTGGAGCTTGGACTACCTCCACTAGTCCACTTCCTCGAAGCTTCTTGGTTATAGGATGAATTGGCTCTGACCTCAGCCTCCTTTGGAATCATAAAAGTAGAGTGAAGCATCTGTGAAGTTCTACAATGTGGACTTGATCCCATTTAGCCCATCAAACCCCACAAATCTGGTTGCCATTCTATTTGAGAATGAAGTAAATTGAAACTTTGAATTTAGATGAGGCACAGGGAATTGAATTCGCAAACATAGAATATTTGAAAGCATTGTGCAATTTAATAGCATAATAGTTCAAGAAAAAGTGGTAGTTTGAAAAACTGTTATGTTTCCCTCTATATAGGAATCTTAATTCATTTGTTAATCTTTAGGATCCGCACCACACGAATGAATTAAAGGATAAATCTGTTGAATCAGTAAATGTGGGAGCTTCTAACGAACATTTCAGTGTCTTTTGACTGTTTCCATTGGCCCAATGGTAACTTTCCGTTCTTTCATACTTACCTTTCCATTTTCCATTCAGTTTCAGAGAATTAAGAACAGAGTACTCCATAAGGAAATATCTCCTTAGCCAGATTCTACTTAGTATACCTTTCCAACAGTGGTTAGATTGTTTCCATTAGCATCTTAAGATGCCTTGTGTATAATTTGTGAGCCCAATCTACTTATAAAGTTGATTTCTTTATGAATGCAGAAAATCGCCCTCATGGGTTGAAAACCTGCTGAGAAGGCAATTTCTATTTTTTCACCCAAGCTTTATTTACACTTTATCTTTTGAGTTAACATTTCCTCTGGGTTCAAAGAATCTTGAAAGGACTACAAAATTCAAAGGGGGGCCCACTTCCTTGTCTCTTTCCTTCACAATTGCCTTTGGCAAAAAATGGATTTCATGGGTTGAAAGCCTGCTGAGGAGAAGTCATTTTTGGGTTTTTTGCTAAGAGTGATTCTGAGCATCATGATGAGTCCCAATTGTTTCCCAAGGTAGAAAACTGTAATGAAAATGGGAATTTTCCATAAAGCAACTCATTATCTTCTTATGTTAATGCATAAGCCTGATTTGTTAATCCTTGCAGGAAATCACCTTCATGGGTTGAAAACCCACCGAGGAGAAGGCGATTCTTGATTTTCTGCAAGCTTCATTCTTTCACAAAAAAAAAAACATTATAAGCCACGAACAAGTCTAGCTTTGTGAATAACTTTGTGAATTGCAAGAGTCCCCATCGAATTAGGTACTAAGCTACACATAGACTCATGACATCAAGGAAAACCCACCTGGCCATAAAATGTGGGAGAAGGGAAAGATGAAAAATCCGATGGAAACTCTTTTCACCTAAGGGGAAAAACTAGACCCAGACATACCTAGACCAAACTAAGACACAAAAATCTCCACTTTTGCAAAATGGATACAGGGTGAAAAGTGGGGCAACAACTATATAATCATCATTATTTCTTGTGATTAGGAGACCATCAACATATACAATTGATCTATAAAGTGTCTTGACAAAGAGAGTTGCATCATCTAGATTGAAGTGCTTGTAGTTTAATTGTAGGAGGTGTTAATGTCCCTCATGGGGTTTGTGACATGACTTTATTGCCTCTTGCAGTTCTATAAGATTAGGTTGTATCTGGCATTGATATGTTGATCTTTTGGTGCAATGTCAACCCTATCCTTACTAACAATTGGTATCAGATCTTGGTAATAGGTTTGAATCTTGCAGGTCATGGTGAGTGACATTGGGAAGGGGATTGTTGGCAGTGGGCCAATGTCCCTCATAGGGTTTGCCACATGGCTTAATTGTCTCATGTGGTTCTATAAGGCTATTAGTTGTATTAGGCATTGATAGGTCAATCTTTTTCAAATTCATGAAATATAACATCTCTAGAAATAATAAACTTTTTGTTTTCTTCAACATAGATACAATAAGCTTTGGAAGTAGTAGAGCATCTCAAAAAAATGTATTTTCTACTTCTGGCTTCCAATTTGTTTCTTAGTTATTTAGGAATCAAAGAATAATAGGTGGAACCAAAAATTCAAAAATTCTTGACACTTGGAAGATGGTCATGCCACATTTCATAAGGAGTTTTGTTTTATAGTGTAGGAGATGGCCTTCTATTCTTTATATAGACAACACAAAGAACTACTTCTCCCTAAAACAGTAACTTAACATTCTTAAAAACATTATAGATCTTACCATATTCAATGGTGTTCTATTCACATGTTCTTCCACAACATTTTATTGTGGATTATAAGGAACTATGGTCTAATGCATAATACCATTATCTTGCAAATATATTTCAAAATCTCTAGAGGTCTATTCACCACCATTATTAGTTCGAAGGGTTCCAATATTGAGTTGAGTTTCATTTTTTATCCACAAATGAGTTTTTTTGAAAGTATAAAAAAACTTGATTTTTTTTTAATAAATAAATCCAACACATCTTGAAACATAAAAACATGAAAAGGTTATTTACTGTGTTTCCCTAAAATGTGAGCATCACTTTGGGAAAGTTGTTTTGGAATAGTAGGAAATCCTTCCTTGAGCTCCTTTTTGTTTCATAATAATGAGACTATCATACGTAATCTAACCAAATATTGCATACCATAACAAGTTGGAAGACATGTTACCACTACGCTGAGAGAAATTTAAGAATTTGTTGAAGTACCTTTCAACTATAAAAGTTTGTCATCTTCCACTCGAGTCATTACAATCACACAATTAGAAGCTTGTCTAATCTCAATGATGCCATCAAACATATATATTGAATGACCTTGTTGTCTAATATGTACAAGGGATATTAGATTAAGGACATTAGAAAGTATGTAATCAAAAAGACCTACTAATTTAAGTGTAATAGATTTAATGCTAAAGGTTTTAGCTAAGACTTGTCAGCAAAATATACTACTCCATCCACTTGATCATTGAATGTCTCAAAAAAATCTCTTATAAATGTCATATGGCATTTGGTTCTAACTAACAACCAAGTATAATTCAAAGTAGAATATGAAGTACTAAAAATTTCTTGAATCCCAAGATTTCAATGTGTTACAGCATATAATGTGTAGATTCAGGAGGGTTACCTTTGGCTGGTGGCTTTTCTTTCTTGTCACAAATCTTTTCCCAAGGACTTTGACAAACATTGGCAATATAACCCATTTTTCCACATATCTAGCACTTCTTAGATTGTTTGTCTCTTAGTTGGATATCTTTGTGTTGATAATCTCTATGTTGGTGTTGTGGCTACGAATGGTGTCTGTCACCTTGATAATTTTTACTCCCCTACCTCTAGACTATCTTCTTGCATGACCTCTATTGCTAGTGTCATGTCTAGAAGATTCATCTTTGGGATGTCTACCCCTACTGTGTAAGACATGAATTCTCAACATTTGAAAGTGACACCTTCTTCCCAAATGCTTTTTCTCTCTCTCTCTCTCCAATTTTCTTCACAAGTTTATCAAATGTTATGTATTTCATCTTTTTACTAGAACTCAAGATAGTGTGAATAGGTAGGATAAAGGACTTTAATGAATTAGTGAATTGTAGATCAACTTTTACACCTCTGGCTTCAATATCATGAAAAAAAACTACAAATTCAGAGGCTAACTTCATTGGATCATTATCTTTCATCTCTAAGTTGAATAATTTCATTAACACTTGAATGATTTCAAACCCTGAATGAGAATCATAGATATCTTTGAGTTTCTTTAGAGTTGTGCTTACCTCTACATTAATGAAGGCATCAATCAAATCATAAGCCTTTTTTGCTTTTATACTTCCAGATGACTCAGTTCTTTTTTATCTATAGGCTGCTTTGGCTCTTCACTCTCATCTTTGTTTTTACAAACATTATCCCACAAATTATTTGTTCATTTACTTCACATTCACAATTAAAATGCTAGAGCTCATAGTTTTTCTACAGGTTATCCAACTTAATGAAAAAAATTATTTAAAATATAAAGAATATATATAGTCCGAACTGTTGAGACAGGGAGGAAAATTGAAGAAATAGTTATAAAATTAAACTACCCTCTAATTAGCTAATAAAAGAATTAGTTATTATCTACTCTTGGTTCTCTCTGTTTTTTTTATATAATGACGTTTAACATTTAAAACAGTAATTGGAGGTTTAAACAAAAATGTAATTATGATTTTTTTTTTATAGTGTTCCAGAATGTGATGTCTAATGATTATGAGATGGTTTTTTTCTCTCTCTCTTCATATTTTTTTTGCTATTTCATGATAGTCCTATTTTTAAAGTTTTACTGTTTCATATTATTTTATATCCTCTTTAAAAACAGGAGGAAATGCTATTTGAGGAGATTGAGAATCTGCAAGGAAAGGTAGGAGACAGTAAATTTCTTGACCTATAAGCACCTGTCATGATTGTAAACCAGTCAATTCTTCTTCAAATATCATTGGATTAGTACAGATTGTTAAATCTGTTTCTAAGTCTAAATTATGTAATCTGTTTTAATAGGTAGAGGTATATATCTTAAGGTTTGATAAATAATTTGTTTTCAGCAATGTATCACTCCTGATCAATTGTACTACTGTGGAGGTTTAATGCAAATTTGTTTTTCTTGTCCATACCGGTGTACATGAAACATGGCACTAATTTTCTTCTCAGATAGAGGACATAGAAGGTTGCACAATTATTACAGAGCAGCAGAGTATATCTGTGGATAATTTGCAGAATACTCAAACAACAGTTTTGGAGAAATCTACACAGGACTCAAATCTCAATGCTCCTGTTATTCAAACTGACCTTCAACTTGGGTAAGCGCTTAAGTTTATAGTTTTCATATTTTCAGACCTATTGTTTGAATATCCTAATGTTTTTCTATACTTACTAGCATAGATTATGCCTGTTACTAGCCAATAACAATCTTAAATTCAATCTTCTAGCAGTTTCTTGGAATGGGTAATACGAGTAACGAATCTCATTCTATTCATAAATCATCAAACACATTGTTGTAATTGCTTAGCCTCTATTAATAGGGAATGGTTGATAGTTTAATGTTTTCCCCCATATGTGATTCATGTTAGAAGTTAGTCACAACTAGATTGATGATGGGATGGTCAATAAAGGTTCAGTATTTTAGATTGTAGTGAACTCCAAAAGCAAATGGAATGTTCAAATCCTAGTTATCCAAATAAGTTGTGCTCTACATGTAGTAGCAGAGTCAGGTTAGGAGCTTTAAACACGTATAGTGTTGCTTAAAGTGGAGGTATTGGAAATAAGTAACATCTGAATTGACAATAGAACAAGTAATTCAGTTGATAGAATACTTTAATAGATAATAAAATGATAATAGATTAATCTGAAGTCTTCATAATAAAATATATATAATCTAATTGAAATACTAGTTAACAGCTTTACTGAATTTTGAAAGCCTAATATCATTTAGAAAATAGAATTCTAAATTTGAATTATTGCTGATCCACTATCATCAATAATGATAAGGATGTTCGAAAGGTTGAAAGTAATTAATTTCAGTGAGATGGACACTTCTTCTTTGGATTCAAAGTTAAATGATACTATTTTTTAATTCGAGTCAGAGAAGAAGCATTGAGTAATCTGGTTTTAAATCACCTTGAATTTGGGTTGGTTATTAGATAGATTTTATCACTTTTGCTGAGTTTTAGTTATTTCTCTTGGTTGTTATTTTTGTTTCTCTTTCTTGTTCTTTTTGTTTTATAGTAGTTTTTGATTCTTTTGTTCTATGTGCAAGGGTTTGGGTTCTTTTAAAATTTCTGTTTTTATTAATGATAAAGGGAATGCAAATTTCATGTTTTCTGTAGAAACTCTGATTGGTTAGAGCTTCACAAATTCTAATTTTTATTATTATTTAATTGTTTGACATTTTGTCAAACACTTTGCAGGTGATTACGATAACACTAAAATAAATCTGAACCAACTCTGTTGCCTGTTTGATGGATTGCAAATAAATATATCCTTCTCTATGTTTAGTGCTTTGAATTTTAGATAATAATGATAATGGATAATTATGCAATGCAAAGAATTTATTTTAAGAAATAACTAACTTTTTTAACCCAATTATGATTTCCTTGCACAAATGTCAGTTCTATAGCTGTGATTACATAAATTAAACACTAATAGGATTTGGAACCTAGATAATAATGCACTGATGGCCCAGCTAAACTTCTAACTTCTGAGATGGCACCAAGTGATCCTGTCCAGCACCCACATTGGGAAGTTTTTAATGCATCTACTGCCTCATAAGTAGATCGCAGACTCCATCAGATTATGTGGCCTTAAAACACATAACACGTAGGCCTCTTCCAATTAGCCATTGATGCTGGAAATTGTGATCAGCCAGCTACCAATTTGCTCACCCCTGTAGTAGACTCACCTCAATGTTCGAATAGGCAATTAATTCCAATAACCAAATCCAAAGTTATACATGAAATGGCACTCGAACAGTACTAGGTAGTTGTAGCAGATTCACGCCACCAAACAAGGTTCTAGATTGAGCATAATTACACTTAGCAACGTTTGAATTCCTTACACATGCAACACCTTGTAATGTAGATAATTTCAAATGCAAGTATGCAGATATCCAAATTTATGAATGCTGCAAGAACTCGTGCTAGGGCAGTGATATTAAAGCTAAATCCCAGTCACAAATGCAGATCGAATCTTAGTAGAAATTGTCTTCCAAACCATAGCAAAAAATAGTAATGGAAGACTCCCCAAACCAATTCACAAGTACTTCCTCAGCATTAATTCGCACATGAATACAAGAACTATTCTCCACAACAAAATTCTTCCAAAGCAATAGTTGTATAGAAATGAAAGACTCAAATTCAAACTAGAACAATCTCAGAAATTAATCTACAATGCCTCAGCGATCAGATGTTTCCTCGGGATCAAATCCTTATACTTCAGAAAGAGCCACAGAATTTTAGAATTCAAAAAAGCCACAAAAACAACAAAAGCATATAAATATTCAAGTGTTTTTTTCCAATGAAATGACCTCTCATTTATAAGCTTTTGTTGGCAAAAGTTTTTTTAAAACTCCACTTTACAAAACATGAAAGTTCCCAAAAAAACTCAACACTAGAAACTTTCCAACTTGTTTTTAAGAAATATTTCTAAAAGTAATTATTATAATAATATAGATATTATTATAATAATGCAACTCAATGAATAATAAATAAATAAGAGTTCATGCAATTATTTTCCTACCATAGGTGACGACCAATTGCCAAGCCACACACTACACTACCAAGAATAGCAACTACTAAAAATAGTAAATCCATAACTAAGACTCCCAAAATGCCATGTTAGCTCATGAAGATTGCTATGATGAGCTAACTCTATTAACTGCACAGACTAGCCAAAAATAGAGACATTACAGTCCTCCTTTCCTAAGATTGCTTGTCCCCAAGCAATCTTGGAGCAACATAAACACACAATCCACCTGGATCCAAAAGGTAGAACTATGTACCAACCCTGTTGTGTACAAGCAACTCTTATAGTACCAACATCCAAATAACAGACATCAACATTAGAATCATTTAAAACTGATCCCAGGTGCTGATGAAGGCAACAACTCATCAAAACTCAATGCAATTGAAATACCAACTCTATCCACACCTGAGTTCCCATCAAACTGATAATTACACCCAATTGCATTGTGGGGATAGTAACAACCACAGGTACTTGAATCATGAAACCAACTCCAACCTCTACCAAAATGTCTGGGATGTGTAGATACTACAAGCAACTGCCAATCCCATCTGCAAAAGATGGTGCTAACCCATCCCATAATGGATGGTATGAAATTGGGGCCAACTCACACCAACGTGAAATCAAGTCCTCTACCTGTAGGTCAAAAAAAATATAATGAGCTCTCCTCATAGTGTAATGTCGATAAAAACTCTCAATCTCTGTCAAGGGCTCATCATCATCAAACTAGGAATCAGAAAATGGCTCCAATCTTTGACTCTAAACTACTGGTTAGCTAGGATCATGGGCAATTCTCTCAGAAAACCCAACCTCGAAATCTCCATTGGGAAGCAATGTAGCCAAGGTCTCTACAATCCTCCCCACCAACCTCTAAATAGCATGACAGCCTCGGATGAGAGTACCCTCAGACACTTTGTACGAATCCTCACTTATATCTAAACTCTCCAATAGATACTCCATGAAGGACTTTGTGCAGTAGAAATTATATGTGGAAGCATCTACCTACTCCCCTGCGACCCATAGCTGATCCCTTTGAAAATGTGGCATTGCCAACTATCCAATGCTATTAGTTGTATGAGATGAAGACATAGATTCACTTCCAGTAGAAAAAAACAAGATAGCATGAAAGCCTAACTCCCTTGATACTCTAACCTCATTTGTAGCTATTGCACCCATATCCTAGACAAGTGTGTCGGCCACATCATCGTGTCCATCATCCCTAGCCATAGAAGCAAACTCACCACCAACCACAATATGCAATTGAACTGAATTTGGGGCTGGTGTGGTTTGAACATGCTCCAACTCCATGGTCACCTTATCCAATCGTGACCATGTCTACTGAAGAGCCAACTGAATACATTGAAGAGAGTCCACAGTCACCTCAAGCTCTTGGGTGATCTCTACCACCTCCTCCTCTTTCTCTAACAATGTCACATAACAGGTGCTACCCCACTCTAGAAGGTAATCCCGGGCAGCAACTAGCTGTGAGTAATTATGCTTCAGGATCTTAATAGCCTCTCAAAGTGCGTGAACCTCTACTAGAGAAAGAGTACTATCACCATGCTCATCAGACATAGGACTGCCCCAAACAGATGTAGCTAGCATCTAACAGACAACATCATGATGCCCAAGAGCTAAAGAAATGTCACTATCACTCACCTTTAGCTGACTGGTCACATGATGTCCTTGTAACCCCTGACTCCTATGCAATCTCTCTATCTCATCAACTGCACTATGATAGGAAACTGAATCAAATCTGCCCACAACAAGATCACTCATACATGTGCCATCATCCTCGCATAACTCCTCATCCAAAGAAATGGAAGCCCTATCAATATCAATCTCCTCGAATGTCTTAGCTTCCATCTCAATTGTAAGATCATGTAAACGTCAATCTTGGGACTTGTCCAAAACCTTCTCAAAGTCATCACCCAATATCTGATATGGGATATCATACTTGATGCAACTCATAGCATCATCGGATGTGTCCATACCAACTACATCCACATCTCCAGACTTCATTGTAACACCTATAACACTAACATCATAGTTGGGTGACTTCGTACATGCCTTGGTCCCACCTAAGGAAGCAACTACCTCCTGCATTGGAGCAACACTACAGCAGTTGACATATAAGTCACAAATAACAACTCCCTCCTCTAGTGAAACTAAAAAGTCAGCGACAACTACATAACCATCTCTGAACTATCCATAGTGACTACTTTGGGAGCCTCAACTTGTTGCAGCTCTTTGTTGCTTTCCATCACAGGCACATCCACATGTCCCTACAAAACTAGTCTATCATCAATATAGTAGATAGGACTAGCAGGTGCCTTACTAGATGAACATTAGCATCATGGACACTTGTTGAGGAAAACTCAAGCTTCCTTCTCTACAAACTCAATGTTGGCATTCTAAAGGTAGAAGCCATATACCTTGTTGCCCTCTCAACTATTGTCGGATCCGACAAGCTCTCTGCCAACCTCTATTGATGAAGCTTTAGTTTCTCCAAACTCTCCTACAAGGCATTCATTTTTATGCTAACTTCTTCATTACTCCACTGACTTCTAGAACTATTAGTCCTATGTTTGTCCATTAAAGTGCTAGTCACTTTAGAAATCAAATCTGAAAAATCTTAAAAGTCAGCATCGAACAAAATAAAAGCTGAGGCCAATTCCTGCAGGCTAGCAAGAAACCGCTTTGATACCACTGTAGAAACCTTGATTGGTTAGAGCTTGGCAAACTCTATTTATTATTATTATTTAATTGCTTGACATTTCGTCAAACACTTTGCAGGTGATTATGATAACACTAAAATAAATCAGAACCAAGTTTGTTGCTTGTTTGATGGATTGCAAATGAATATATCCTTCTCTATGTTAGCACTTTGAATTTTAGATAGTAATGATAACAGATAATTATGCAATGCAAAGAATTTATTGTAAGAAATAACTAACTCTTTTTAACCCAATTCTGATTTCCTTGCACAAATGTCAGTTCTATAACTGTGATTACATAAATTAAACACTAATAGGATTTGGAACCTAGATAATAATGCATTGATGGCCCAACTAAACTTCTAGCTTTTGACATGGCACCAAGTGATCCTATCCAACACCCACAGTAGGAAGCTTTTAATGCAATTATTGCCTCATAAATAGATTGCAGCCTCCATCAGATTATGTGACCTTAAAACACACAACACACAGGCCTCTTCCAATTAGCATTGATGTTGGAAATGGTGACCAAACAGCTACCAATTTGCCCACCCTAGTAGCAGACTCACCTCAATGTTGAAATCTGCAATTAATTCCAATAACCAGGCCCAAAATTATACTAGAAATGGTGCTCGAATAGTACTAGGTAGTTGCAGTAGATTCACGCCACCAAACAAGGTTCTGGACTGAACATAATTACACTTAGCAACATTTTAGTTCTTTACACATGCGACACCTTGTAATGTAGATAATTTCAAATGCAAGTATGCAGATATCTAAATTTATGAATGCTGCAAGAACTCGTGCTAGGGCAATGATATTAAAGCTAAATCCTGGTCACAAATGCAGATCAAATCTTAGCAGAAATTGTCTTCCAAACCACAGCAAAAACAATAATGGAAGGCTCCCCAAACCAATTCACTAGTACTTCCTCAGCAGTGATTCACATATGAATACAAGAACTATTCTCCACATTCCAAAGCAACAGTTGAAGGCAACAAAAGAATATAAATATTCAAGCGTCTTTTTTCCAATGAATTGAGCTCTCATTTATAAGCTTTTCTTGGCAAAAGTTTTCATAAAATTCCACTTCAGAAAACGTGGAAGTTTTCCAAAAGAACTCAACACTAGAAACTTTCCAACTTTCTTTTTTAGAAATATCTCTAAAAGTCATTATTATAATAATGCAACTCAATCAATAATAAATAAATAAGAGCTCATGCTTATTAGCCTCATCAATGACAAGTGACATCAACTGCTAAGCCACCCGCTGCACTGTCAAGAATAGCAATTACTGAAAGTAGACTTACTAAAAATAGTAAATCCACAATTGAGACCCCCCAAAATGCCATGTTAGCTCACGAGGGTTGCTATGATGAGCTAACTCTATCAACAACACAAACTGGCCAAAAATGGGGACATTACATTTTCTCACTATATTTGTTTCACACTTGATGGATGATGGTCCAGCAGTAAACAAAAGGTCTTATGTTCAAATCCGAGTTGATCCATATGAGTTGTGTTGTAGATGTACAAGAAGAGTCATGCTAAGAGCCCCCGACACCTATAGAGTCATTTAAAGGGGAGGTGTTGGAAATAAGTCACAACATCTAGATTCGACAATAGAACTAATAGCTTAGTTGACGGAACACTATAACAAAAAATAGAATGATAATAGATCAGAGAATCTGATCTAAAATATTAATTAACAACTTTAATTGATATTATTAGAAAATAGAATCCTAAACTTGAATTATAATTAAATGAAATCTTCAGTTTAATTATAATCGATCCACATGAACAGTGAATCAACAATTGAATGTATTATGTTTACTCTTATTCTCTTTGTTAAGGTTAACTTTTTTACTAACTCTATGGACATCTCTAATAACTAATTATTTGTGCTCACCATTGAAAAGTGCAGATGCAAATGAAGCTGATATATTTTGACATGGGACCTACTTCACTAGGTCTCTGCTACCCCACAGGAAAACTGCAAGACACGGTAGAACATATTGTTAGATATTTTTTATATATTTAATAAATCTTATATTTACACAAACATGCTAGAGTCTTTCTCAACATATAGAGTTCTCATTCAGGTCATAACATGGTATATATCTAATTAGCAAATCTCGTTTAACAATGTGATAAAATTCATAAATTCTCTCATATTTATAAACAAACTGAATTTATTTCAATAAACATGTAGTTCTGAATTAAGTATAAAATTTCTATTAAGCTGGACTATTCATCTCCGTTTGCATTCTTTATCATTTCCAATAATCCATTGTACCATGGCTATAAATCCCACGTGAATAGACTGTACTCTACTTGATCTTTGAAAATATAATCTGCAATGAGTGATGCCATGATCAAGAAGGGTTTTTCTTATGTAGTCTTCATCGACCAATTAGTCTTGAAAATGCTTGAGTCTTACATGGTATTGTAAATAATTTTGATAATTATTATACAAATTTGTTATTTGTTTTCAAAATAAATCTAATTTATTATTATTATTAAATGTATAATTTTATGGATTTTTGTATTTATTAATAGAGTTTAAATTGATTGTTGTTGTTTCAGACTAATACATCTAATACATCTAAAGTGGATAAAATATGTTTAACATAAATGGTTGAAGGCAAATCTTTATAATAAAGAATGTTAAGACTTCACTCATAGAAAAATAATTTGACAAAGGATTTCTTTAGTGAAATGAAAAAATGAGTCAGTGATGATACTAGTCCCTCCTGTAGTGGAGAGTATACTGCCCTATAAATCTCAAACTTCAGACTCTTCTATATTAATATCTATTTTGAGTTTTACTAGTTAATTGTTGTAACATTAATTGATAATAGATTTTGCAAATTAATGAACATGCAACACATAAAAAATTAAACACTTATTACAATATTTTGGTCTCGTAGAAAATCCTTGGTTAGAGGGAAAAATTGTGGTGGAGATGGTACCCATAACTCATGACTGTAGTAATAAGGTGCCCGATTAAGACTTTACATAAATGTAATCTTTTGTATGACTTCACCTTTTTAGGAGTGACCAATACCCTATTAGAAGTATTGAAAGTCATGTCAAAGACTACATTGTTAAGAGATTTTATCCCACTTATACAATGTTCACCCCTTAAAGGATTTACAATAAATTCCTAAATAGAACTCCCGAAGTCCAATTAAAGAATACCCAATTAAGGGATTTCATGATCTTTTTGTTAAACTACAAGGTATAAATTAACAAGGGATTTGACCTGTAAATACTCCCTCTAAAGCTTGTCAAATCTAGTTTGTCTCTTCTTGTATTCTTTCCTTTGCTTGATCTCTAATTTGCTAGACTTTGTTCATATCTTTTTCAACACTTTATACATTTCTTGTTCATCCGTTCATCTATCATACTTTTTTTGGCCTTTGCTTGGTATATCTCTTTATGCTTGCTTGCCCTAGTTAGTGTTTATCATACTTCTTCTAGAATCCTCCATAAACCATTTTTGATAATAGATGTCACCCTCAATCATGTACTCATAAAGCCTTCTGACAAATTTTCCAATAATCATATCTTTTATGTTGATAGCCTATCCTTCTATGTCTTCCCTTCTTTAATTCTTTACTTTATGTTATTTTCCAACAATGATGACCTTAGCAAAATCTATGTGATCTTTTCAAGTTACAATCTCCCCCTCTGGCATTGATGGCAAAATATTTCTTATGCAAAATTTTCTATTCTATTTCCATCCTATTTACTACTCCCCATTTGATTCTTTTTGTACTATTTTTTCTAGTTCTTATCAGATTTCCCTTCCCTTTTACTTTCTCCATTCTTTATTTTCTCTTCTCCCCCATTCTTTGTTTGTTCTCTCCCCCTTTGATAGCAATGCCAAAGGAAATCAAAAACTCGGTCCACTTTTTGTCAAAAATATTTTGATGTTTGCCCTTTATATCTAACAAAATTGTGTTCCATTGCTCATTTGGATGATTTATTGTAGTAATCTGACTTTTTATATTTATTACCTTGTGAGTAGCATAATCATTGTCATTCATTTCTAATTAACTCAACAAGTTAGTCATTTCTTGTATCTATTTCTATATCATATCCATAATTATAGCTAGCATACATGATTCTTAAATTTATGTATTATTTCCTATAAGTATCTGATTTGAGATTTTAGTCTCTTCAGTCAATGTCTCTTTTATATCATCTGGTTTCTTTGATAATGTTCTTGACTTCTACTAATTTATTCATTCTTGAACTTTTTTCTATTTGTTGTCTTAACTTTTCTTTGAGATTATAATTATTACCAGTTATTTCCATAAATATTTTTATTTGTTTTATAATTGATTCATTCTTATTAATTCTGATTTTCAGTAGTAATATTTACAATTTTTAAATGGTCTTCTCCATGATCTTGTTCTTTTGTCTCTTATTCAACTATTTCTCTTTGGTTATTTTTTGGTTATTTTCTCTCTATATCTCTCTGCATAAAATAGTTGTTCCTTTTAATGCATCTTAGTAGGGTCCTTCAAAATTGCATATTCACGTTTCTCATCTAAGTCTTCCTCTTCTTCATCAGACTCTGAATCTCTTTTCCTCCTTTCTTGTGTTGTTCCAATCATTGCCATAATTTGTAAAGTCAGTCTTTGCAACTTGTCTTCCCCCTCGTTTCTACTTTTTGTCCCTTATTCTTTTATGTATCTACTATATGTTTCTCAATTATTATTGCTTCTAATATTTCATTGATACCATGTTCCATATTAGTAAGATGTGCTTCCTTCTTTGTTCTAGTATATGCATTTGTAACTTCTGATATGTGATGTTCCTCAAATTTTTTTGTCTCCTTTATTACTTGTGTTATCATTAGATTCATCCTAAATTTTGGTGGGTTGACTATCTATTCCATCACATAACCTTATCAATGTGTTCTTCTTGTTCATTTGTTTATTTAATTCATGCATTTCACCAAATTTTATAGATTCATACTATTTTGTCATTTTTGTATCAAAATTTGTTTTCTACATTTGTAGTGCTTCATCTTATATTTCTTCTTGTATTTCTCTTGGTATCTTGGTTACTTTACAGAATTTTTTTTTTCATTTTTCTTTATTAGTGAATCAATTTCTTCAATACTCATGCTTGGTTTCATAAAGATCGACATTCTTTTTCTACTTAAATCTTCTTTTTAAGTGACTTCATCCCATCTTGGAGTGATTTTGTCGAGTAGTTCTTTAGGAATGTCCTATATTTTTTTTCTCAAAAATGATTTGAACTTGTGAAGTTGAAATACTATTGCATCCTCTATAATTTCTTATCTCTTTCTAACCTTGTTCTTAATGAAGGGTGCTCCCCTTAAAATCATAAACTCATAATAGAAACAAGGAAACAACAACGAATGTGAAAAAAAATATGAACTTCTTATTTGCACTACAAATGTGAAATTACATAATTCACAAGTACAAAATGCTAACCCACATAGGTGCCTTCATTACAGTAATCTACAAGACTAAGCTGTAAACTACCACCCAGAGTTGTTCTAGACAATGTTTGAGCCTTTCTTAATAGGCAAATTTATGCCCCTTGGGAAGGTTCTAGACAATGAAACTTAATACCTAGGGCTAACAACCCCTAACAATACATATAGAGTCAACCAAATACATTTTTGACATTTATTTTAGATATTTCAAGTAGCCCAACTTTAGAAGGCCATAACTCTTAAACTATTGCTTCTATTGGCTATTATAGCCACTTTTCAAAAATGTCAGCTTCTGATCTATAGACTCGAATTGACGCAAACACCCTTCCATCGAGTTTTTGGACCTCATCTAGGCACTATAAGGTCTCCAATGATGAGCCTAAAGATTTTCCTACAAATATTTCCATCAAAATTCCTCAATAACTTTTCCAATACTTAAGCTAAAGCAACCAGATTTTTATGGTAGGCTTATAACTATAAAATGAACCTTCATGTAGAAAATGAGAACATTCCAAGCTCCTATGAAAAACTTACTAAAAATAGAAAGTTCCCATAAATAGTAACCACCTTGTCTACTAGTCCTTATTAAAATAGAAAGACTAAAAATAATTTTTTTTTTGGGTGATGCAAGATTGCTCTTACACCCAGGATGATCTTGCATTAGACACCAGGGGTAAGTTGAGAAGTGGCTCCTTCACGTCTCAAGTGTTTAGAGGAAAACCAAGATGGTTAACCTCCTCCTTTGCTAGCCATGATGAATCCTCTACTGGCTCCTTTTCCATTTGACCAGGTATTCCTCATAAGTTTTTTTCCTTATACTTTTGCCAACATGACTGTCTAGTATCTCCTCAATCTCCTTTGTAGCTAAACTAGCTACTAGAATACTCCACTATGCTTCTACAACTTCATCTCCATCACCTCCTTTATAATATTCTGTCAAATCTAAAATATTAAATACTGGTGACATATTCAATTCAATAGGCAACTCCACTTCATAAGAATTTCTAGAATCATTCCTTTTCACTATCTTGCATGGTCCAAAGTTCTTCATCTTCAACTTATTATATGTACCCACTAGAAAATGTTATTTTCTCAAATGAACCATAACTTCATCTTCACTCTAAAATTCATTATACCTCCTTTTCACATCTACTTTAGCTTTATACTTTGTATTCATCTTTATGATGTGTTTCCTCACCTCCTTATGGATCTTCAAATGTTTAGCAAATTCTTCTACTTTAGCACTACTTTTCTCTCCTTCATCCAACTACCTCAATTCAGAAGCATTTCTGGGACTACTCCCATATACAATCTGAAATGGTGATTTACTTATACTCCTATTCACAGAATTATTATATGCAAACTTTGCCTATGGTAAAATTAGATTCCATTCTTTTGGCTTGTCTCCAACCAAACATCTCAGCAAGTTTCCCAAACTGTGATGCACAACTTTTGTTTGTCCATTAATCTGTGGATGATGCGATGAACTAAACTTCAACTCTGGGATATGTGCAAGATCATGGTGTGCCAAAAAGTGGCGATGTGAAAAAAAAAGAGTTTGAAGATGCCTAAAAGCACTTCAAAATCCGCTCTGACTTTTTTTTACCTATCCAAGAACCAAACTTGGAAGGTTAAGCCAAGCCTTATCAGATATCCGATATGATATCGGATATCCGATAATATCGGATATCCGATTTTAAATCAATATATCCGACTAATAATTATAATCATATAATAGTATGATATATTATTTAATATTATTATAATAATTATTATTATACTATACTATAATAATAATATTATTATTATATTATAATCATATAATATTATACTATAATAATAATATTATAATGTATTATATTATAATAACATATTATATTATAATAATATAATGTAATATTTCATATATTATAATATATAGTAATGTAATATAATATATATATAAGATATAATATAATAATAAAAGGTAATATCTTATAATATAATATATAATAAAAAAGTATAATATATTATAAATTATAATAATATAATATAATAATAATAATATTATATTTAATATAATATTTTATATTATAATATATAGTAAATTAATATAATAAATATAAAATATAATATAAAAATATATAAAATGTAATATATATTATATTTTGATACCTGTACATTGGATTAAATAAAATCACAAACCCACAAGCCCTCATTTTACGTGAATTTGGGGCCAGTATTGCCATAGCGGATCAGATATCAGATATCAAGTATGTTCCCCCTCCTCCCCCCCCCCCGACTCATTTTTAACCTAAATTTAATAGATTTTAACATGATTTTGTTTTTTTTAGTTGAATCTAGGGTTTTTTTGACAAAAATGGTTAAAATTTAGATTTTCTTTTAATATATATTACGTTTTGCAATTCAATAGGAATGGCTGATCAAAATGATGACACTGAGGCAGGGAATAATATTCCTCATAACCCACCACCAAACGATCTAGTATCCCCACAAAACCCTCCACCAAATGATCCTCTACCTCCTCAAAACCCTCCTCAAATTGAGGATTTGATAAATGAAAATCTCACTGAGTTGAGAGGTTTGCATAGAACATACAATAATGTACCTGCACTGGCTCCTATGTTATCCACGTTAAACACCATAGTGGATAACATTGAAACCCTTACAAACCAACAAAATGCCGCTCTTCGTTGGCGTGATGAAATGCACCAGATGTTTGATGATGGTTTGGATTATGATGAGGTCGCAGCCCTCAACATAACCAAAGATGATTTGGCTAGCCTTTTTGCTAACCCAAAAACGGGTATACCAGTTGACCCAAAAAAAACCAAACTATTGATTAAATGGTGCACAAATGACGCCATACATGCAAATTTTTGGGACCGTTGGTGGATGGTCTTTGATATCCCTCCACATGAAAATTTAGACATACCATTTTATTTCCTTAGAAAATTATATGCATAATTTGTGTTGAAACTTAAAGTGAACTATTGGAGCATGAAGCCCAACATGGGCTTAGGACTAGGAGCTCCTCAAGATAGACCCTCTTCCCAACGGAAGAAACTTGGAACTTTTGTCCCCCCCCCTCCGATATCTCCCCCCCTCCTCGAGTGTAGCATCCAGATATTATGGCAGAGGTTAGCTCTCAGACCATCAGAGCCATTCATAGGCTGAGTAGCCTAATGATATCTTAGGCTAGGTTAGTCCTGCCTCCTTGTGTTGATGATGTTGGTGCCAGTTCATCATCGGCTAGCTCATCACACGTTTGTGTGCCTCACACTTGCATTACATGCAAGAATATTTTCCTGGGTCCCATAGGTGATCTTCCTGAGTATCATTTTGTATTAGACGAGGATACACCAAAGGCACGTGTAGAGGCTACAGACCCTGATGCGAGAGAGGAGGGGAATGTAGAGGCATGGACTCCTTTGGTTTCAGTACGTGTATACATTTTTTTGTTATGACATTTTTGATTTAAAGTTAATTTTTATAATAGAGTAATTTTAATTTTTAAGCCATACTGACTTTTACATGTATGTGATCTTCATTCATGTTTAGTTGATGACCGAGGAGGAGCTCAGACAGATAGATGATGCTACACTCTCAGCCATTTCATTTGGCCTTGAGACATCTACGGTACATTATGTTGTGTTTGCATTTTTTTTTTCTATTTGATATTGTAGCATATATGGTTGCTAATCTTTCTTTTATCTTGTAGATACCACCTACCCCGAAGGGACAAAGTGCGAGGGGTGAGCCAGCATGCATTGACAAAGGAAAGGTAATTAGATGTTTTCTAATTGATTAAATATTGATGCATTCTTGTAAAATGTTTGTGTTAATCTCATTTAATTACATTCTTTATTGTATATAGGGTGTGGCTACTGGCGATGAGCCTATACAAATTCAACGTCCTAGATCATCAGGAATTTTCATTCGCACAGAGAGCCCCATTGTATGTATAAGTATCATTTATTTTTTATTTTTTTAATTGATGCAGAGGAAAGTATGATTGTTGTTCTATACAATTTCTGTGATTTTTTCCGTACCAATAATGATTCATGTCTTGCATATGTTCATTACAACTTAAATAGGCTTATATGCACCTGTCCAACCGACCAAATTGGTTACAAAGGTTTATTTAATCAAACAAATACCAAATTACTACTTTCCCTCCAAAACTAATATGATCGTTTGAATTTGAAATTCAAATTTCAAACTATAGTTTTTATGCATTCCCTAACTTTCTAAACTATTCCATTGACTCAAAATTGGTCATATGGATTTATTAAATGCAACTAAGTATGAAACTATCCTAAGACTACCCCATATGGCTCTTTTGGCCATTTTACATCATGTTGCCCTTAGGTCCTTACTAGGACTTTTATGACTTTTGTCTTTCAAAGTACATTTTTTATTACATAATTCTATTATTGGTTTTAATATATCCCAATTAACAATCAATGATGTCTTTGATCCTCTATCTTTATTTGGTACCAAGGCTCTCTTAGATGATTTAATAGGTGCCCCTACACCAAACACCCCACCTTTAAAGCAACTCTTGTCCCAAGAGTTAAGGGGTTATATCTTCTTTCCTCCCATCCTTCTAGAGGGATGTTTGCAACTTTGCACCTACAATGTATTACCCTGTACACTTGCATACAAATCATTAGAAACAAAAAGCATTGGATCCTTGTTACCAGTCATGGTAACCTTACTGCCTGCTGATTGTGAACAGTCATGTTTTATCCTTGACAAAGGTTGAATAACTTGTTTTCTGAGGTCATGCTGACCCTGTCCCTTATCCTCCATGGATATGTTCACTTCTTTGTTCACTCTCGTCACCAAAGGACACCATACTATTCCTATCATCACTCCTTTTGCTATCACTGTCTACTTGTAAGCAGAATTCTGAGTTTTGTCTTGAACAATCTCATCCTTCATAACCAAAAGAGATGGCTTCAGTGACAGATCTATCATATCATGTTTACTCTCCCTCTACTCCTGCAAGTCCACAAACTCTTTCTTGCCAAAAAAAATAACTCTTTCCTCATCATGAGCAGTCAAAGGATTTAACTTAAACTTCACACCATCTTTGTGTACTATATAAACATTTGATGAGCCAAAATGAATAGTGTTCCTTGAGGCTTGCCAAGGCCTTCCAAGGATTACATGGCAACATGTCATTAGAATGTGATCACATATAGCTTGATCTTTTATATTCTCCTATATAGAAATCCACTATTGCTTGCTCCCTTACAACAATATTTTGTGCATCGCTGACCCAAAATGCCCTATATGGTCTATCAATAGGATACTTCTTCAATCCTAGTTTATTTACCATTTCATAAGACACTAAATCATAAAAGGAACTAGAGTCTATTATCATCTTACAAATCCTACCATGGCTCATGCAATTTGTCCTGAAAATGGATGGTCTGGTCTCCTTTTGCTGTTGCATTTGTGGTCCTCTTCTCACCATCAAAGATTCTCCTTCAAGTTCAGGGTCTGCATTATCATACTTCTTTTCTTCCTCTTCTCCTTGGGTCAAGGTGACTTTCCTCCCCTCCTTCCTGAAATCCACACCTTTCTCAGGACACTTGTAGGATTGATTACCTACTCCTCCACATGTGAAGCATTTACCTGTGAAAACACTATTACCTCTTCCACTTCCAAATCTTCCTCCCTTGAAACTTCCTCTTGTCTCAAATGTAATCTCTTTTCCTTTATCTTTGTCTTGATTATTTGAAGTGTCAAACTGACTTCTTACACCTCTTCCTCTCATTGTTCCACCTCCTCTCTGATTTTCTTGCCTCTCATTCTTTCTTTTCAACTTCTCCTCTACTCGGATTGCCAACTGAAAACATTCTCCAAGTGTCCTTGGTACATTCAATCCTATTTCATCTTGAATATTGTACTTGAGGCTATTAATGTATCTAGCCACCTTCTCATCTTCATCTTCCAGTCCTCCCCTAATACTCAGGGTATGGAATTTCTTAGTATAGGACATGACATCCATATCCCTCTATTTCAAATTGTTCCTTCTTATCTTTAAATTTGGATTGCTAAATTAGAAGGCAAGAATTGATTTCTCACCATAATCTTCATTCTCTCCTAATTTCAAATCTTATTCAATCCCTTTTTGATGCAGATTCTGCAACAACTACCTTCCACAAGCTAATAAATGGCTGTCAAAATCCAACTTAGGATTCTAGGACTTCTCACAAGTCCACTTACCCACTCTGGGTATACTCAACCTCCAAGCCAAACAAGGCAATCCCACTTCAAAAGCCTCACCAATTGTCACCAGAAATGGAGATAATTGTGGACATACTATTCCAACCCAAACTCATCAATTTGTTTGGTTCCACCAACTCCCAACACACCTTTGCACTTCTAGGCCTACAAACCTTGCAGCCTTCCAATTAGCTTCTTTGCACTTTTCTCCTAGTATCCCTTAATAGCATAGGGACTTCTCCATAGGGCTGGTCTTGCTCCAGCATCCTCCAAACTGCTTCTTGATACCTAGGCCTAGTTGATCAAGTTAGGCTAGGGCTTCAAGGAAGAATGGGCAAGGTGGGTTCCCAAGACCAAAAAAACTTAAGGAAATCTCCAACATAGTCAATGCATCCAACTCTAGCACTCAAACTGATTAGAAGTGCTTGCAACCATGACTGTCACCAATTACCTTGCAAAAACCGGTCAAGCACATGGGCTTGCTTGACCTAGGGCTGACTTGGAAAAATAGTTGCCCTTCTCTCTAGGCCTCCAACCTTTGGCACTATGTTGCCTAGTCTCCTAAATTGCATATCCCTCAGTTTTAGAGGGTGCCACTGGTGGGAATGCAAGTTAGGGATGCATTTGTGGAAGGGTCTAGGAAACAAGGCTTTTCAGACCACCTTCTACTAAAATGCAGATAACTTTTAAACCCCAACTCCTTTTTGAGTCAAACCAAAACCAAAAGTTTCCTAACTCACCTCTACAACTATTTCATACACTTAGCAATCATAAAAGTTCCATATGGATCTGTGCCAGCGTAACAGCTGAGCGATTACTAGTAAATTTCTAGAAAATTGAAGTTTTTATTGTTTTTTCTCCAAACCACCGTACACTCTGATCTCCCCCTTTCAACTGAGATCACATATGACATATATAAAGGTCTACATGACTGTTGGAACAACCATATAGGCATTCCCAACCATAAAACAAACAAACAACCACTTTTTGCTAATACTGTTTAGACTCTAAATACCCTATTCCAAGGCCTTTTGGTCCCATGAAGTCACTTGGTTTATAACCACACCAAAATTCTTGTGGGCCTTACATGTGCCTTTATTACAAAACATGGACCAACTTGTAAAATATGGACCAAACCTTTATTCCAACTTCCTAATCTACTTGAATCCTCGCTTTCATGGAGTGGCAAGGTGTCCAACAACATAGATACTCGTTCCCCCCTGCCACATAGGTTAGGTGCCCTGCACCACCTTTCCTCTCTCTCATTCTGAACACTAGTCCACCAAGTGAGTGATGTTCCTCTCAGTCTTGCTGTTGCTACTTTTACCTTCTTATCTGCCTCTATGTCTTCAAGATCAAAGTAGTTCTCAAGGGCCTCTATCCACCCTAGCACTTCTTCACTATCCATTTTACCCTGGCATATTGGAAAATCAATATGGTTCTTCCCACCATTACCTTGTACTGCCCTAATGATTCTCATAAATCTCCTTTCTTTAGGATCATCTGTTGTCTCATGCTCTTGCCTTGCATTACCAACCTCTTCTTCTTCATGGTTCTCTCCATGATTTCTTCCTCTAACCTCTTCTCCTCTAGGTTCTTGCCTTTCCTTTTCTAAGGATTCTATCCTTGCAATAAGCTTCAACCTCTCTCTTCTCATCTATCTTTCTTCCTTCACTCTAGATGCTTCAAGTTCTCTCCTCTCTCTTTTCTCTTTTGTCAACTCTTCTCTCAATTCTTCAAGTTCTCTAGCCATTTGATTTTTAGGAGGCATTTTCACAACAAGTTTTCTTCCTTCCCAAGGGCCAACTCATTGATTCTCTTTCTTTCCTCACCAAGAAATCTCTAGAAACCACTTATGTACCTTTCAACTCTGGGACACACAAGGAGGAACTAGACATGCCAAGGCTTCAACAAAGGGACTAGCACACTAAGGATTTTCAAGATTATAGGTCTTGGACACACTCCTAAACACCCAAACTTCAAAACCCTCCTTAAAATGGCTTAAAAACTAGGGCCTTCCTATTCAAACCCCAAAACTCAATTCTAGAATGTTTTGACTTATCTAATGACAAGATATGATCATGGTAACCTACATGAACCTATCAAGTGACTCATCTACCATATGAAATCCTAAAATCCTATCTCATGCCCAATTACAACTTTTTTCCACATATGAGTCCAACATTATAACTTTGTATGCTTCTATGAGCCATAATTGCTGCAAGGATTGCCCAATTGACTTCAAGAGATGTTCCATGACCTTTGTAATACCTTGGATCTTCAATGTTCCCCTGATGAGCATGGGATGCTCCTGCATCACTTATCTTCATAAATAAATTCAAAACTAATTTTCGTGATATTAACAACTACTATTTTGTATCTCGTAGGAGACTCCTAGTGCACATGACATTCGACAGGACAGTTATGTAGATCTGATGATGCAGCCACTCACTCCTGAGGAGGAGCCTACAATAGTAAGTTGTAGTTTGAATTCATGATTAAATATGTTATAAATTTAGCATGCTATGAATTATAATGTTATAGTTTAAATTGTAGATTCATCTGACAAAGGTATTTGAACATATACAGCCCATAATCAGAGAGGTACCAGCATTGCCGAGGGCATACAAGAGGACTCCTGACCAACACAGAAGGTCAACGAGAGAGGTATTTATTATGAAATTCTGATAGTATTAATCTCCATTACGGAAAATATCATTATGCATTTGAGTAATTCAATGTTAGATACGTAGAATCATATAAATTTAGTAGTCTAACTTTGGGTTTTCCTTTTTTGTTTATGTAGGAGGCATCCGATCCACCTAGTGCAGCGAAGAGGCTACATTTTGATCATCCACCAGCACCCTAGGATAGTATAGTTTTCATAGGATGCATCATGAGACATTTTGAGATGGCATATGCCACATTGTATACAAAAACATTGATATTATACACATTCTGATGGCAGGATCAGCCACATTTTGTATATGGATCTATGTATATATATATATATTTGAGTACTTTGTCTATCGATACATTTATTTTGATATATATTTTTGTCATTTACATGCACAATGATATACTTATTAATTTAGTATCTAGTATTGTTCAATTTATCATGGATCATGTGTCATGCCCTAAATTTTACTAGTAAAAACACAACAATTTTTTATTTTTTTTGTAGCTTATGAAGTCGCATAAGAAATTACATATTGTAAAACAAGGTTATCATTGAATAGGAGTCCAAGAATCATGTGGATAGTGTGAAGGTGTTAACATTTTAGTCACAGGTGGTTTTCAAATAGATTAGATGACAGTCTAGTTCAAGTTAGTGAGGTAATTAGTGAGGTAATTCATATCCTAACAAGCCTCTGATACTAATATTCTATTAGGGTCTGTCGGTTGTATCATATGGACTAGGTCGTGATTCTAGCATGTAAGGGAAGGGGATCAAAATTACTTATTATCCTCATTACCAATGTACACACATTCATTAATCATTACAATATATATTAATGTGAAAAATACTATATGGTGTGGAAGTGTAGTATATCTTAATCGATTAAACACACATATCTAGAGAATTTAGATTTAGTACTCATCACATGAGCACCCTTAGTCAAATAAGAAAATGTGCACTTATCTACCACACTATATCAGATCTAACCATTGGAAATTAGAAAAGGTATGCCCCAAAGGTAGCTTCGAAGTCTGCATGATGGAGAAGGGGCCACTTGCATTGATAGTATCCATCATTCAACACATTAGTTACACAACTTATGGAATAAACAATTTTTTTTATGTGCCAAACGTGTATCATGTGCTTGCATCCATATCTTACTGGTTACAGGTCCTCTCAAAGCTTGGACCAATACTGAGTCATTTTCTCCCTCTTTACTCTATTTAGTCATCCTTATGCGTTCTATCAACATTGCTTCCTCACCAAACTAGCACTCACTACAGTTTTCTAAACCAAAAATTACTATTTCAATACATAAATTAAACTCACTCTAACAAAAGACAATTACTAACTATCTAGCTCATCAACTACTAACTAATCTAGCTACATTGCCATGCTTTTACATTTACTATTTTAATTACTATAATTACTATACTATTACATTTACTTTTTACATTATTACATCTAACTATTCACCATAAGCTCACTTTCTCACTATCAATATTATTATTATCAAAGCATGTTAAGATTCAAAGTAGTTTCATAGTACAAATTAGTAAGCACATAAAATGAGGAACTCTTAGTAAGTCTAAGGGCCAATTCAAAGAACTTAACTCAATAATAATTCACGATCTGTATTTAAACACATCCTACTCTACCATCATATTAAGTGTGTCAATTTAAATTTGTTAGATGAATTGTTTATGCAAGGATTAGGTGCAAGCGTATAAATAAGGTTTGTATATAACATACCTTGTCATTTTGACATATATGTATCAATGTATCAATGTGCTTTATTGACTAGATAAAACTAGATTTGAGTTATTATTTTAATCGACCATCCATCCTTATCCTTGATTCTCCAATCCCATCATCCCTACAACTTACTTCATATTAACCCTATTATATGTACATCCAATAAATCTTGGCTTTTATTTTATTTTTGAGTTAAATATTTTAATTTGTCATATTCTCTAACATGCACACTAATATGCCTTTATTTATTTAATTACTAATATATTATTTGAGTGTTGGATGTGACTTAGAGGTCACAAGATTGTAATGTGTACCATTCTGTCACTTAGAAAATATATTAGTCTAGGACACTCATTAGTCTCTATATGCTATTATTATTTTTATTTTTATTGGATAGCAGTTTAGAATCTGGGAATATTCTTTAATATTTTATTGCTCTGTATTAAGGAAGGGATTTATTTTCCTTTACCATACATTTTCTAGAGAGGAAAAAGCATGCCTACAACAATGTATCTCATAGATTTTATTATGTCTTCTCTTACAACAAACTTCATTTTGTTATATCATAAAATTAATTTGATGATTTCATTGCTTAGAATTGCATTAAGCTTGGTAATTAAAATCAATGTTATCCATGCATGTGATATGAACATAAAATTTTCCTTCCAAATTATTGAGTGCACAACAAGATTGTAAGCAATCTACTAAGTTTTAAATTTATACAATCAATGGTATCACATAATATCTATGGATTGTTATTATCAACTAGTCATTTACAATACCACAAGGAGAAAACTTTCTTTCACATTTTCAAATGATAACAATGATGGCAAAGAAAATCTGTGACTCGTACCAATGCTTTCATAACAGTATAAAATCCAAATTAAACATGCATATACAACCTTATCAATTATTTCTTCTACACGTACATTAGGTAACAATGATACAATCTCCTTCCATCACAATGGGGCAACATAAGGGACTTTTCAAAATCATAAGGAACATGGACATTGAAAGATATGGACAATGAGTAGCATGAACATTTTCCAACATGATCATTGAGAACATGAACAAGCTGGTGAATCCTCCTTCACAAATGAGGGCACAATGTCAAGTTTTCTCATCCAACATCAATCTGCAAGATGGTCATTCCAAGACATTTCCATTGCTCCCTTGGACTCAAATCTGCATATGCAACACAACAAAATAACAAGGACCATGGGTGCTTTCCACCCAACCATAGGCCTCAAAGAGACCACCCCCATGCTAGGGAACAAGGCTGAAACTGGGATACACATACAATCTTTCAATGCATAAATATTACATTTCAAACTTGAACAATTTCCCCCCAAGACTATTTCACAATGGCTTCAGAGATGGAACCATAAACATAGGGTGAAGGTGTGTTCTAAAATGGAGACTTTCCATACCAAACCATATTTGCAATAAACAATTTTCAGCCCCTCTTGGGGCTATCATAAATGAACCATGTAATGCCCTCTTGGGGCCTCAACATTTCCTCCTCCAAACTCACTACCATCAGCTATAACTCCTCAAACTTCCTTTCTACACCATACTTTCCTTATCACCCCCAACAAGATATGAAATGTTATGGCATATAATGGAGCCCATACTCCAAGGTTCTCAATACATTTTTCGAACCCAACTTAAGCCCTTCACCTTGGACTTCTCTTCCCTTCCCACAACGGTGAGTGTAAGTCCCACACCCATAACAATACTCAAGCACAAAACAAGAAAACAAAACCAAGTAGAAATAAAACAAGAAATTTTCAAGAGCACATCACATTTTCACAACACAATATCAACACCCATAATACAACAAGGAAATAGACAAAATCCAAACCTCATACTCACAATACTCCACACAATACAACAAGATGCACAATGGTGTCACGCTAATCTACATGGAATGAACACCATTCAAGCACTCACATGAATGCTACTCCACAATGCAATGCAATGCATACTCCATTGATAAACTCCACACTTGCATATTTTCTTAACCATGCTTAAAAGAAAGAAATGGAAAAGAAGCAAGTTTGAGATACCAACCTTGGTCCAAGCTAGGGTAAGGATAGTTGTAGTAGAGCTCCTCTAATCTCCCTCCAAAACCTACCTATCTCTAAAATTAGAGAGTGGGCAAACACCCCACTAGTTTGGCCAAGAACCTCTCATAAAGCCTTCCCACTAACTTATTTTAGCAAAAACACTAAGCCACTCCATCCTTACAAACTTGTCTCCTCTAACAGTTCATTGATAGCCCTCACGAGCTCTGAGTTATGACCCTCGAAGGATCGACCTCAAAATGCACTTAGAGCACCTTGAAGACTCCTTGGTACAGGGTGGCCACAAATGATGGATGGTCTTCGTGGCCAGAAAAAGGGTGTGACCAGGGTTCACCCACCCATTCAGAGCTAATGGCATTGATGATTCGATGCCAAGATTAGTGGTTTCAAAGTTACGCTGTGGTGCACCTATGAACTGAGGCACACTGTGAGTTTTGGCATCGAGTGAGATCATTGTGTTGAATCCAAACGGAATGTGATCTCTCAAAAATGAGATAGGTTAATTTAGGCCTCAGTATCACTGTCCTATAGCATTTGACAGTTCATCGATAGCCCTCACGAGCTCTGAGTTATGACCCTCAAAAGATCGACCTCAAAATGCACTTAGAGCACCTTGGAGACTCCTCGGTACGGGGTGGCCACAAATGATGGATGGTCTTCGTGGCCAAAAAAAGGGTGTGACTTGGGTTCACCCACCCATCTAGAGCTAATGGCATTGACGTTCGATGCCAAGATCAACGGTTTCAAAGTTACGTTGTGGTGCACCTATGAACTAAGGCACATTGCGAGTTTTGGCATCGAATGAGATCACTGTGCTAAATCCAAATGGAATGTGATCTCTCAAAAATGAGATAGGTTATTTTAGGCCTCAATATCATCATCTTGTAGCATTTGATAGTTCATCGATAGCTCTCACGAGCTCTAAGTTATGACCCTCAAAAGATCGACCTCAAAATGCACTTAGAGCACCTTGGAGACTCCTCGGTACAGGGTGGCCGCAAATGATGGATGGTCTTTGTGGCAAAAAAAATGGTGTGACTAAGGTTCACCTGCCCATTTGGAGCTAATGGCACTGACGATTCGATGCCAAGATCAGCGGTTTCAAAGTTACGCTGTGGTGCACCTATGAACTGAGGCACACTGTGAGTTTTGGCATCGAGCAAGATCACTGTGCTGAATCCAAACAGAATGTGATCTCTCAAAAATAAGATAGGTTATTTTAGGCCTTAGTATCACCATCCTGTAGCATTCGATAGTTCATAGATAGCCCTCATGAGCTCTGAGTTATGACCCCCGAAAGATCGACCTCAAAATGCACTTACAGCACCTTGGAGACTCCTCGGTACAGGGTGGCCACAAATGATGGATGGTCTTTGTGGCCAAAAAAAGGGTGTGACTAGGGTTCACCCACCCATCTAGAGCTAATGTCACTGACGTTCGATGCCAAGATCAACGGTTTCAAAGTTACACTGTGGTGCACCTATGAACTAAGGCACACTACGAGTTTTGGCATCGAACGAGATCACTGTGCTGAATCCAAACAGAATGTGATCTCTCAAAAATGAGATAGGTTATTTTAGGCCTCAGTATCATCATCTTGTAGCATTTGATAGTTCATCGATAGCCCTCACGAGCTCTAAGTTATGACCCTCGAAAGATCGACCTCAAAATGCACTTAGAGCACCTTGGAGACTCCTCGGTACAGGGTGGCCGCAAATGATGGATGGTCTTCGTGGCAAAAAAAAGGGTGTGACTAAGGTTCACCTGCCCATCTAGAGCTAATGGCACTGACGATTCGATGCCAAGATTAGCGATTTCAAAGTTACGCTGTGGTGCACCTATGAACTGAGGCACACTGTGAGTTTTGGCATCGAGCAAGATCACTGTGCTAAATCCAAACAAAATGTGATCTCTCAAAAATAAGATAGGTTATTTTAGGCCTTAGTATCACCGTCCTGTAGCATTTGATAGTTCATCGATAGCCCTCATGAGCTCTAAGTTATGACCCTCGAAAGATCGACCTCAAAATGCACTTAGAGCACCTTGGAGACTCCTCGGTATGGGGTGTCCACGAATGATAGAGGGTCTACCTGGTTGGAACAAGGGTGTCACTATGGTTCACCCACCCACTCGGAGCTAATGGTACTGACTTGTAGTCGTTAGGAGTTAGATTTTGAAAAGTTGTCAAGAAAGGTTGACCCCTTTGACTTGTATCATGAAAGGTTGCTTTGTGCCTTGCTTGATTGTTTGAAGACTACTCCATGTGTCACTATCTTTCTTGGAAAAAAAATTGCTTTTGAACATCAAGCTTGCAATATTATCAATTATCATCAAACTTTTTCAACCAAGTCAAAATGTCAAATACAAATATTTGTTTGCATTTTTTGCTAAGGGGAGTTTCATAAATTGACTTTGATTTTCTATGTCTCTAGTGATTAAACATGCTTAAAATGGCTCTTTGGTCTTAGAGCTATTGGTATTTTCTAACTTCATGGTCTATGATATGCATACTAAGAATTTCTTTCACTAAATGGTTTCCTTGATCTATTGACTACACTTAAATTTGTTCACTTGTCATCTCTCTTTCTTTATATTCAATACAAAGAGCTAGAAGAGACAAATAATCTTTCTTACCTTCATCTCTCTAAGCACATGATAGAAATCAATTCTAAACTTGAGAAAAGGTTAGAGGAGAATATTGCATTCTTAAATTAATCTCCCTTAAGACCTTTACATACACACAGGGCATTCTTAAATTAATCTCCATGGAAGAAAATTTCATAAAACTAAAGATTCCATAGTGTTGAAACATAAAATCCAAGATCTCATTTATGATGGGATTGTTGATACCTCTAATGACTCATGTGTCACAAGATCATGCTGATAAACCTATGTCGAGTGATGATTTCCTTGACACCTTCACTTCTTATAACACTAATGAACCTCCTAAAGTGTCAAAGCTTTCAAAAATGCCTCCACCAAACAAAGAACCTAATTCTTTCCATATAGACCATGCGTACCCTCAAGGGCTACAACTAAAAGAAAATCAAGCTAACCATGCGTACCCTATTTTACTTTCTCATCCACTCATAGCCTTCATATCCAACTTCATATCATGTCATTATGCATGTGCTATCTTGCTTATTGGCTTTAATTGCTTATCCTACATGCTATCTTCTTTCATGGATTTCATGGCTTATCCCAAATGTGCTTCATACAACTTTTCAATATGAAAGTCTTTCAAAACATTATACAATATTATGACTCTTTATGCTTTCAAATGCTATGATTGGTTGCAAAATGGAAGAAATCAAGTATTCTAATTGTTCGTCCGTACTTTCTAGATTTTTCTTATTTGATTAGTTTGATAAAAATAGTTTTAATAATCATAATGTCAGCTTTATGTCAAATAAGGAAAAAACCAAATTTGTAATAAGATATCCGCATGCAATTATCTTTCATATAGTTATAAATGCTCTTAAAATTGCTGTTATAGCCTTGTATCACATGCAAATATGATTTGAAAGAACTTGTTCAATATCTTCCTCTTATAATTACTTACAAAGAACCTACCAAAATATAAAAACCATATACAAAAAACTACACATTTTACATCATAATACATCATAAATTTTAGAAATTCTCCCCAATACCACCCCCCTCCAACTCTTCATGATGTACCTACATTCCAATATCATAAAAAAATTAGTAACTTATTGTATTAAACAAGATAATCATCAATTCATTAAATCATTATGAAGAAAATAACATAAGAAGTATATATACCTAGTTGAGTATTCCAATAGGGTCCTCTCTCTGTTTTAGGGTCTCCAAGAGGGCTTCATGATCAGCATTAGCAATAGTAAAAAGTTCTTTTACTTTTGGTCTTCCTTGATGCTTCAATAACTTTACATTTTTTGCTCTAATAAGATGCGAATATATGAGAATTACTTTGTGCTTCTGATAGTCTTCGAATGCAGGAATTCCATTCCTTCTAAGCATGTATGTCCGCATCCATGTTCCAGCAACAACCACTGAACCAGTAGGATATGTGAATCCATCATCATCTGTGATCGGTTGTGCAAGTTTTTGTTTGCCTCTTACACAACGTGCTAACCAATAATCAAATTTCTCATCATTCCCCTGTGGTGCAACCAATGCAAAGACATGTCCTGGCTAAAGTAGATCTGATAGATGGTTATGCTCAAGTGAACTTTCCATGTCATCATTTTTGATAGAGGGTATGATAGACAATGGAGTAAGATAATGTGGAGCCCATGTGTCCACCCACTCACTTGACTCATAGTGATCCCAATCACATTGAAAACAAGTATGACAAAAACAAGCTAGTTGTCGTGTCCAAATGGTCCATGTACTAGAATTAGAGCTCCGAAATGAATTCATTTTTGATGAGTCTCTCACTGTAGCACAATCTGATATATCGCCTATGGACCCTTCCTCAACCAACCAAAAGAACCTACGTACCACTGAATCAAGAGTCCCCCCCTATGATAATGCTAAACTACACCAATCAACAATGCTACGAGCATCAAGAAGCTCTGTTGTTGAAATCTTCATTTGCTCCTTAACTAGAGCTCTCTTCACACATGCCCCTGCTCCATCATGTTCCTCTTTTCCATGGTCGGACTCAAAAAAAATCCAAAAATGAGGCACCCCTCTCTCTACGTGCATCCTACACAACCAATCAAACATGCGAGCATTCTTGAATTGACCTATATAGTTATCTGACCAAATGATATGTCTATCCATAGCAATTGCATGCTCATGTAAGAAATCAAAAAAATTCTCAAAACAATGTTGCACAAACTCGTGAGAGTGAGATCTATCATCACTCATATAAAAATGATACTCTCTAATAATCTTTCGATTATCTTCCACACTATCAGGGGCATGTCTATATGTTATGTGAACAAAAATTGCAATCTGAATGGAGTTGTAATACTGAGATTGTGCCTCATTTTGAGGTTACAATGTGTAGTTCTCAGCAAAATCAACAACTGATATAATAGTGCCAATGGGAAAAGTCTCCTTACATGTTTTAAATTGTTGATCCAATCACTGAGACCTGTGACTATGTCTTGCATACTTGTAAAAAAGATTTGCCTTGAAATCTGAAATAAAATTAGCCACACTGGTATCTTTTCCAACCAATTCACATCTAGAGCTCTCACTCCCACTCTTCAATGTGTATTTCACCGTTTCATATACCTTTTTTTTTAGTATTGTCTTTCCAAGATCTTGTTCACACCCCTCATGGAAACATGTGTCAAACTTGGATAAGCCACCACATTTTGAATACTTCTCACTTAAGCAAGCATTTCTATAAAAGGAACAACCATCAACTCTATGACATAGGAGTTGATCTAGCAAGTCTCTTGATGATTTTGGAAGCCCACTAGCCCCACAATTCTCCAACATTTTTTTACTATGCAAAGTAGAACGGATGGAGCATAATAGTTCATGGTGCATAGAAAACTCAACATGATATTTACAACAACATCTATTTCAAATTTTGAGTGGCACAAAATAAAATGGCTTCAAAGATTCAAAATCCCTTTGTGATATATGAAGACTTGGATGACTCTCTCTAAATTGTTTGAACAACATAGTTTGACTTACTTCTAAATGGTGTTTAGGATGTGGTGTGCGATCTCTAATGCCAATTCTCAACTTTAAGAAATCTTTAGCATTGGGTGATACTCGTGAGTTAGAGTGCCAAAATTGTATAATTTCTTCCTTCACATCATCGGATAACTTCTTATCAAAATGTGGAAGTCTCCCACCAAATGCCCATGTTTCATTTTGAAGAGGATCATCAATTTTTTCTCGTCGACTAAGTGCACTTCTCAAAGTAGTACGATTTAGATTGAAATCAATACAAGTTTGTCTCATATATCTACCCTTTCTCAAATGATGACTTACCAAAGAGGTTGTAATGACCCTTCGAGCAGCTCTATTATCCTTCTCTTTGCTATTTTTCCCAATGCTCTTGAGAGCACTAAAAAGATTCTTCATGATAATGGCATTTCATTTCAACTTTTTATTGACACGAATCTTCAATTTGAAAAGCATAGGTCTCATCTTTTCCATCTTTAATAAGTGCATGAAAAGTTGACATTGCTCTACCACTGTCTTGTTGCCGAAAAATATCTGATATAGTCTTGAAGCCCATAACCAAATGGTTCTTTTTGATTTTTTTCTTTCCAAACTAGCAATAATCATTTCATTAATTTCAATTATCCATTTTGGTGTTTTAGAACCTTCATGTTGATTATAATTAGGAGATATGTAAGGTTCTTGCGCATTAGGTTCCTGTGCATTATCATCTTCGACATGGTCAATTATGCAATTTGGATTATGACTTGGTGACATTTCTTCTTCAAAATTTTCATTCTCCAAATTTTCAATTTCGGCATTATCATTTTCAATAGGTACATTTTCATTCCCCAACTGTACATATTCATTATCTGATTCTATGATTTCACCTTCGATTAATTCATCATCAACTTGACTAATATTTAGCATACCTTGCCTTTTTCTTCGGTGTTCCATTTTGTCCCTTTCTCTATATGTCGCAATGTCTTCATTGGATATCTTCCTTTTGCGTTTATCCTTTCGACAACTGCTAGCCCCCATTCAGATGAAACATTTGAACACCTAAAGTTATATTTTTAAATTTTTTTTGATTAGTTGGGCCCCAAAACGCGACTTTTTTCAAAACTCGTGAAAAAAAATTAAAAAAGTGATGTTGTCGGGTCTGCAGGGATAGGAAATTATTGAGAATTAGTGCTAGTAAAATAGGATATCCGATATTGCAAAGTGAATTTTTAAAGGAAAAACTTGCTATAATTTCCCTCTTTTGCCATAATTATATTAATATTATCAAAATCAAAACTTGCTATAATTTTCCAACTTTGGTTTATTATTAAGCTAATAGTATAGTAGTATTAATATATAATAGTATTAATAGTATAATAGTATTAATATATAGCATCAATAGTATTAATATATAATAGTATTAATATATAGTAATATTAATATATAGTATTAATATAGCTATAGTATCAATATTATTATACCCATAATAGTATTAATAGTATTACTATAGATATAATAGTGTAAATATTTAGTGTTTATTTATATTATTATTATTATTATGCTACAATATAGTATTAATATATATATTATTATTTAACTATAATAGTATTATTATTATTACTATAGATATGATAATATTAATATTTAATGTTTATTTATATTATTATAATTATTATCATAAAATAGTATAAATACTATATATATCTTTTCATTTTTTAACCCATATACATACGAACAATTTGAATATGTCCGTAGGGGTCTTAGGACCCCTAGGGACATATGTCATCGTTTAATGGGTCAAAGAGGGTCGTAGGTAACCCTATGACCCCCTTTGACCTATATGGCCCATTCGAATATGTCCTTAGGACGCTTAGGGACATATGTCGTCGTTTAATGGGTCAAAGGGGGTCATAGGGCACCCTATGACCCCTTTTGACCCATATGAACGATTCGAATATATCCTTAGGGGTCTTGGGATCCCTAAGAACATATGTCATCATTTAATGGGTCAAAGGGTGTCATAGGTCACCCTCTGACCCCCTTTGACCCATATGAACAATTCGAATATGTCCCTAGGGGTTATAGGACCCCTAGAGACATATGTCATCGTTTAATGGGTCAAAGGGGGTCATAGGTCACCCTATGACCCCCTTTGACCCATATGAACGATTCGAATATGTCCCCAAGGGTCCTAAGACCCCTAGAGACATATGTCCTTGTTTAATGGGTCAAAGGGTGTCATAGATCAACCTATGACCTCCTTTGACTCATATGAACGATTCGAATATGTCCCTAGGGGTTATAAGACCACTAGAGACATATGTCATCATTTAATGGGTCAAAAGGGGTCATAGGTCACCCTATGACCCCCTTTGACCCATATGAATAATTTGAATATGTCCCTAGGGGTTTTAGGACCCTTAGATATATATGTCATCGTTTAATGGGTCAAAGTGGGTTATAGGTCACCTTATGACCCTTTTTGAACCTTATGACCCATTCGAATATGTTCTTAGGGGTCCGAGGACCCCTAGCGACATATGTTATCGTTTAATGGGTAAAAGAGGGTTATAGGTCACCCTATGACCCCCTTTGACCCATATTACCCATTTGAATATGTCCCTAGGGGTTCTAGGATCCCTAGAGACATATGTTGTCATTTAATGGGTCAAAGAGAGTCATAGGTCAACCTATGACCCTCTTTGACCCATATTACCCATTCAAATATGTCTCCAGGGGTCTTAGAACCCTTAGGGACATATGTCATCGTTTAATGGGTCAAAGGTCACCCTATGACCCCCTTTGACCCATATGAACGATTCAAATATGTCCCTATGGGTCTTAGGACCCTTAGGGACATATGTCATCGTTTAATGGGTCAAAGGGTGTCATAAGGCACCCTATGACCCCCTTTGACCCATATGAACGATTTCAATATGTCCCTAGGGGTCTTAAGACCCCTAGAGACATATGTCATCATTTAATGGGTCAAAGAGGGTCATAGGTCACCCCCTTTGACCCATATGGGCCATTCAAATATGTCCCTAGGACCCTTAGGGACATATGTCATCGTTTAATAGGTCAAATGGGGTCATAAGGCGCCCCATGACCCCCTTTGACCCATATGAACAATTCGAATATGTCCTTAGGGGTCCTAGGACCCCTAAGGACATATGTCATCATTTAATGGGTCAAAGGGTGTCATAGGTCACCCTATGACCCCCTTTGACCCATATGAATGATTCGAATATGTCCATAGGGGTTATAGGACCCCTAGTGACATATGTCATCATTTAATGGGTCAAAGGGGGTCATAGGTCACCCTATGACCCCCTTTGACCCATATGAACAATTCGAATATGTCCCTAGGGGTCTTAGGATCCCTAGGGACATATGTCGTCGTTTAATGGGTCAAAGCGTGTCATAGGTCACCCTATGACCCCCTTTGACCCATATAAATAATTTGAATATGTCCCTAGGGGTTATAGAACCCCTAGAGACATATGTCGTCATTTAATGGGTCAAAAGGGGTCATAAGTCACCTTATGATGCCCTTTGACCCATATGAACAATTCGAATATGTCCCTAGGGGTTCTAGGACCCCTAGAGACATATGTCTTCGTTTAATGGGTCAAAGGGGGTCATAGGTCACCCTATGACCCCCTTTGACCCATATGACCCATTTGAATATGTTCCTAGTGGTCTGAGGACCTCTAGCGACATATTTCATTGTTTAATGGGTCAAAGGGGGTCATAGTACACCCTATGACCCCCTTTGACCCACATGAACGATTTGAATATATTCCTAGGGGTCCTAAGACCCCTAGGGACATATTTCATTGTTTAATGGGTTAAAGGGGGTCATAGGTCACCCTATGACCCCCTTTGACCCATATGAACAATTTGAATATGTCCCTAAGGGTTATAGGACCCTTAGAAACATATGTCATCGTTTAATGGGTCAAAGGGTGTCATAGGTCACCCTATGACCCCCTTTGACCCATATGACCCATTCGAATATGTTCTTAGGGGTCCAAAGACCTCTAGGGACATATGTCATCGTTTAATGAGTCAAAGGGGGTCATAGGTCACCCTATGACCCCTTTTGACCCATATGAATGATTCGAATATATCCTTAGGGGTCCTAGGACCCCTAGGGACATATGTCATCGTTTAATGGGTCAAAGGGTGTCATAGGTCACCCTATGACCCCTTTTGATCCATATGAACGATTCAAATATGTCCCTAGGGGTTATAGGACCCCTAGAGACATATGTCATCGTTTAATGGGTCAAAGGGGGTCATAAGTCACCATATGACCCCCTTTGACCCATACGAACAATTTGAATATGTTTCTAGAGGTTCTAGGACCCCTAGAGACATATGTTGTCATTTAATGGGTCAAACAAGGTCATTGGTCGCCCTATGATCCCCTTTGACCCATATGACCCATTCAAATCTGTTCCTAGGGGTCCGAGGACCCCTAGCGACATATGTCATTGTTTAATGGGTGAAAGAGGGTCATAAGTCACCCTACAACCCCTTTTGACCCATATTATGCATTGAATATGCCCCTAGGGGTTCTAGGACCCCTAGAGACATATGTTGTCATTTAATGGGTCAAAGAGAGTCATAAGTCACCTTATGACCCCCTTTGACCCATATTACCCATTCGAATATGTCTCTAGGGGTCCTCAAACCCCTAGGGACATATGTCATTGTTTAATGGGTCAAAGGGAGTCATAGGTCACCCTATGACCCCCTTTGACCCATATGAACGATTCAAATATGTCCCTAGTGGTCGCAAGACCCGTAGGGACATATGTCATCATTTAATGAGTCAAAGGGGGTCATAGGTCACCTTATGACCCCCTTTGACTCATATGAACAATTCGAATATGTCCCTAGGGGTTCTAGGACTCCTAGAGACATATGTCGTCGTTTAATGGGTCAAATGGGGTCATAGGTCACCATATGACCCCCTTTGACCCATATGACCTATTCAAATATGTTCCTAAGGGTCCGATGACCCCTAGCAACATATGTTGTCGTTTAATGGGTCAAAGAGAGTCATAGGTCACCCTATGACCCCCTTTGACCCATATTACCCATTCAAATATGTCCCTAGGGGTTTTAGGACCCCTAGAGACATATGTTGTCATTTAATGGGTCAAAGAGAGTCATAGGTCACCCTATTACCCCCTTTGACTCATATTACCCATTCGAGTATGTCTCTAGGGGTCCTAGAACCCCTAGAGACATATGTCATTGTTTAATGGGTCAAAGGGGGTCATAGGTCACCCTTTGACTAATATGAACGATTCAAATATGTCCTTATGGGTCCTAGGACCCCTAGGGACATATGACGTCGTTTAATGGGTCAAAAGGTGTCATAAGGCACCCTTTGACCCCCTTTGACATTCGAATATGTCCCTAGGGGTTTTAGGACTCCTACGGACATATGTCATCATTTAATGGGTCAAAGAGGGTCATAGGGTGACCTATGACCCCTTTTGACCCATATGGCCCATTCGAATATGTCCCCAAGACCCTTAGGGCCATATGTCATCATTTAATTGGTCAAAGGGGGTCATAGGACACCCTATGACCCCCTTTTGACCCATATAAACGATTGGAATATGTCCTTAGGGGTCCCAAGACCCCTAAGGACATATGTCATCATTTAATGGGTCAAAGGGCGTCATAGGTCACCCTATGACCCCCTTTGACCCATATGAACGATTCAAATATTTGGACATATTCGAATCGTTCATATGGGTCAAAAGGGTATGTCATCGTTTAATGAGTCAAAAGGGGTCATAGGTCACCCTATGACCCCCTTTGACCTATATGAATGATTCGAATATGTCCCTAGGGGTCATAGGACCCCTAGGGACATATATCATTGTTTAATGGGTTAAAGGGTGTAATAGGTCACCCTATGACCCCCTTTGACCCATATGAACGATTCGAATATGTCTTTAGGGGTTATAGGACCCGTAGAGACATATGTCATTGTTTAATGGGTCAAAGAGGGTCATAGGTCACGCTATGACCCCTTTTGACCCATATGAACGATTCGAATATGTTCCTAGAGGTCCGAAGACCCCTACCGACATATGTTGTCGTTTAATGGGTCAAAGAGGGTCATAGGTCACCCTATGACCCCGTTTGACCCATATTACCCATTTGAATATGTCCCTAGGGGTTCTAGGACCCCTAGAGACATATGTTGTCGTTTAATTGGTCAAAGCAAGTCATAGGTCACCCTATGACCCCTTTTGACCCATATTACCCATTCGAATATGTCCCTAGGGGTCCTAGAACCCCTAGGGACATATGACATCATTTAATGGGTCAAAGGGACCTATGACGCCCTTTGACCCATATTACCCATTCGAATATGTCCTTAGGGGTCCTAGGACCCCTAGAGACATATGTCATCATTTAATGGGTCAAAGGGGGTCATAGGTCACCCTATGACCCCCTTTGACCCATATGAACGATTCAAATATGTCCCTCGGGGTCCTAGGACCCGTAGGGACATATATCATCATTTAATCGATAAAAAAGGGTCATAGGTCACCTTATGACCCCCTTTGACCCATATTAACCATTGTAATGCTCCTAGGGCTCTTAGGACCCCTAAAGACATATGTCGTCGTTTAATGCATCAAAGGGGGTCTATGGTTGACTTATGACCCCCTTTGACTCATATATATTAATAATATAGATATCTATTAATAACATACATATTAATATAATTATATATATATATATATATATTACATTATTATATTTAATAAAAATATTATGTTATTATATATAGATTAATAACATATATACGTATTACTTTATTATATTTAATAAAAATATTATGTTATTATATATATATATATATTAATAACATACATATTAATATAATAATATATATAATACATATTATATATTTATATTTAATATATTACGTTATTATATATATATAATATATTATTATACATATTAATATAATAATATATAATACATATTATATTTAATGAAAATATTACGTTATTATATATATATTAATAACATACATATTAATATATATAATACGTATTTTATATATATATAAATTATGTTATTATATTTAGTAAAAATAATAATAATATAAATTATATTTATAGATTGTAATAAGATTAACATAATATATTAGTATATATTGTTAGATTATATCTTATATCTTTACATTACGTTATTATATATATATATACATCTTTTCATAGTAATATAAGTGAAATAATTTAAAAATAATAAGTTGTGACGTTTAAACCCAATTTTCTCTCCAAAATGGGTTGAGATTTTAAATTTGCCCACCTCAACATATCGGATATCTGATTAGGCTTGGTAAATACCAAGTCTACTTGGTCAACCCAAAAGACGTGTTTGAAGAGGGTTTTAGTGATACTCAAATTTCGGGTAGCCATCTGACAATGTTGTTTTGATCGAAATTGAATAAAACGAAAAGGGTTTTTTAATATTGATCTCTAGATTCCATAAATATAATTTTTGTCAAATTCTGAGTTCAATAAGTATTTATTAGTTAATTATCAATGAAGATAATTGTAAAGTGCTGATTGACATACTGATTGAAAAATAGCTATAACTTTCAAACAGTATAACATTTTTTAAATCTAAAAGTTGCATCACATTCTATACTTCAGCTAGTATAAGAAAAAAAAAAGAAAAATTAAATTTGGTAAAATTTTCTATTAGTTAGGGTGGTCAGACACGGGACTTTTTTTTTTCAAAAAAGTTTTGATAGAAAATTCATAGTTAATTATTTATTTGGAATAAAAATACCAAAAAATATGCGTCACATACGGACATGAGTCTAATTTTCATATCTATAATTATATTAAAGAAAATTATGATTTGATTTTGATTAAGGTGGTCAGACATACACCTACTTTTTATTTTCGCCCTGAAATTTTCTTAGTAGTGCATTAAAATTCAAACTTTTGACCAATTAATTATTTTTTTCTCCTAATAAGGGCTGGTAGTTTAGAAACTACATTCAATTTCTTACAGATTATTTTCTTACAACTTTTTGATATAAAGTCCATAACCACTTCAAAATTATTTGTCAAGTTGACATAAACTTGATTTGCTAATTTTTCACTGCCACTTAAGGCTATAGTTTGGTACACCATGATCCTGCACATACCCTCTATCTTCAATTTCTTCCACAATGTACGTGATAAATATCCAACAAATTTGGTATCTTGATTTGAAATGATACTCTTTGGAAGACCATGTAGTCTTACCACTTCTCTTAAAAACAACTCTGCCACATGAACAATGTCACTAGTCTTCTTGCAAGGAATAGAATAATGTCATCTTTGAAAACCTATCAACCACCACAAAAATAGAATCATGAGCACACTACATCCTTAGTAATTCAAGAACAAAATCCATTTTGACATCCTTGCACAACTTCTCTAGTATAGATAATGGTTTATACAACCCTATATTCTGCTTCACTCCTTTCATCATCTAACATACTCTGCAACTTGGTACAAACTTCTTCATATCTTGCTACAACTATGGCTAGTAATAATTCTTAGCAACCAAAGCTATTTTTTTATCTCTGCCAAAATGTCCACCCAATCCTCCACTATGCTTCTCCTTGATGAGATTCTCTCTCAGTGAACTTCTAAGAATGCACAATTGGCTTGCTTTGAACAACATACTATCTTTGATCATGAAATCCAACCACTTTTTCTTGTCAAGTGTAACAAGTTTTGTACAAGCTTTCCACACTTCACCAAAATTAGGATCATCTAGATACAAAGTACTAAGTTCCTTGAACCCAACCACTTCTATTTGCATTTCTATTAGTAAAAGTTGTCTTCTACTAAGAGCATTTACAACTTTGTTAGACTTCCCACTCCTATGTTTTAAAAATAATGTATAACTCTGCAAAAACTCAAACCACTTCAAATGCCTTTGGTTCAATTTTCCTTGACTATTTAAATATTGCAAAGCTTGATGATCAGTATACAAAAAAAACTCCATAGGAACAAGATAGTGTCTCCACTTCTTTAGTGCTTGAACTATAGCATGAAATTCCTGATCATAAACATAATATTTTTTTTTGGAATCATTCAATTTCTCACTAAAATAAGCAATAGGTCTACCTTCTTGGCTCATAACAACTCCTATTCTAGTACAATTAGCATCACATTCTACTTGAAACACCTTGTTAAAATCAGGAAGTGCTAAAATAGGCTACTTAGTAACCTTCTATTTCAATAGATTAAAACTCTTATCTTCCTCTATAGTCCCCTTAAATTCTTTCCTATCCCCTCTCATTGTTTCAGTCAAAGGTCCACAAATACTGCTAAAACCTCTTATGAACTTTCTGTAAGAACTAGCTAGTCCATGAAAAGATCTTACCTCTATCACACTCCTTGGAGTAGGCCATTCAAGGATAGCATTCACTTTCTCTAGGTCCATTTTCAGACCTTCTACTAAGACTACAATTCCTAGGTACACCAACTCCTTTACAAAACTACACTTCTTTAGGTTTATCAACAACTTTTCTTCACTTAGCTTATCAAACACCTTGCAAGTATGGATCAAATGCTCCTCCAATGTCCTACTAAAGATCAAAATTTCATCTAGGTAAACAATATAAAACTTACCTAGAAACTCCTTTAGTACCTCATTCATAAGCCACATGAAAGTGCTCGCTTCATTGGTCAGCTGAAAAGGCATGACTGACCACTTGTATAGTCCTTCCCTTGTCTTGAAAGTAGTTTTCCATTCATCACCTTCTCTAATATGAATATGATGGTACCACCTCTTTAGATCTATCTTTGTGAAATACTCAGCTCCACTCAAATAGCCCATAATATCATCCATCCTTGACAATGGAAATGTGTACTTGATTGTGATCTTGTTGATAGCCTAAGAATTTGTGCACATCCTGCATTCTCCATTCTTCTTTGGTGCTAATACGACTAGTGCAACACATGGACTTAGACTCTCTCGAATTAACCCCTTCTACAACAACTCATGAACTTGTATGTTCAACTCTTCCCTTTTTGCTAGTGTCATTCTATGCATTGCCTTGTTTGGTGGAGCAAATCCATCTGGTGATTGATCTTCCTCATTGGAGGCAATCCATTAGGTACATTATTTGATACAATATCAAAAAACTCTCCCAACATATCTACAACTTCTACAGGCACCTCCTCTATTTCTTCTTTACTATTTTTTGGAATTATATAAAAACACATATGCTCACATTTCATACCTTTGAGAAACTCTTTTCCATCAACAAAACATATTCTAGCAACACTACATACCTTTTCTTCTTTATCCTTCAATGACTTCAACTTATGCTTCACTCCATCCTTGGTTAGAGTGTAGGTATTTTCTCACCCATCATGTACAACATGGCTATCAAACTATCATGGCCTACCCAAAAAAATATGACATATGTCCATAGGTATGATATCACATAGTACCTTATCCTAGTAGCTTCCAATCTTGAACTTCATGGAGCACTACTCATTGACCATGACGTTGTGGTCATCTTACACCCAAGAAATATGGTATGGATGCATGTGTTTCTATCTCTTTAGCTTCAACTTGGTGACCATCATTTCTAACACTAAATTTTTAGTACTTCCACCATCAACGATCACATTACAACACTTATCTTCACAACTGCACCTTGTGTGAAACAAACTCTTTCTTTGATTAGGTTTATTCTCACCACTCAGCAGGGCTCTTCTATTAACTGGGACTTCTTCTCTTTTAACATCTTCAAAATGTGAGGATCTAGCATCTTCATCAAAATGTGCAACTCTAGCTTGGCCTTTTGTTCTTTGATCTACCCGTCCTTGGTGTTGGGAACATTTAAATGCTCTATGCCCTTCTTCTCCGTAGTGAGAACATTTCCCATGAAAGCCTTCTCTTCCAGATCCTTGTCCTCTTCCTCTTTGATCTCTATTGTTCTGATCATGGAAATGATTGAAATTGTTTCACCTTTGGTTTTGATTATTACTTCTAGCCTCATCCTTGTTCTTTTGATCATCATTATGGCCTCCATAAGATCATCTGTCAAATCTTCCACCATGACCTCTTCCATTATTCTTGTTCTCAAACTTTTTTCTTAGTTTCTCCTCAACTTTTAGGAAAAACTAGTATGTCTCTTCAATAGTATTCATTTGAACCAAAATCAACTTGTCCTAAATGCTTGGCCTTAACCCATAAAGGTAATGAGCCACTTTCTCCTTATTAGCTTTTGCATGGCGTGTTCTAATTAGAACTCAATAGATTTCTTTGATATACACTTGAATAGATTTTTTTGTTTGCTTCAACCCTTGCATTTTCTTCAATGATCAAGCTCATAATCCACATGAATGAATAGTCAGTTTAGTTTAGGTACCATCTATTCTCATTTGGCGATTTTGTCCTTTCCCTTTCTATTTTTCTACAATTGAACCTCTTGCCATCAAATCTTTGCATGTCCCTTCAATTTTACCTTTAAAAACTTGACCCTATCAGGATCATCAATATCTTCATACTCAAACTACTCTTCTAGCTCATTGATCCAATCGATCAGCTCCCCTAGGTTAAGATTTCCCTAAAATGTGGGAACTTCAAACTTAGGTCTTTTGCCAATCTTGGAGATGGACCTAAAAAGCCTTTCTTCCTCTGGGTTTAAAACTACCTCTGCTTTGGCATTTTCTTCTACTTCATCCTCATTGTCACTTTCATCTCTTATGGGAAGATTTATTCCTCTATACATTTGTTCTTCCAATGCTTGCATTTTTCTTTGAAGGGCTAGGAAACTCTTAGGTGTAACACCTATAGCTCTTCTACTATGCTCTCTTTATGGGGGCATTTTTGCACTTCTGCTAAAACCCTCGTACAAACTACCTTACAATTGGTGATTTTTCTACACACTCAACCCAAACCATAGTCTTGGTGCAAACTACCTCAGAGTTGGCAGTTTGTCCACACACTCAAGAACTCTAGCTCTGATACCACTTGATGAAGGGTTCTCCCTTTCAAACCATAAATTTATAACAAAAACAAATAAACAAAAAAAAATGTGTGAAAAAAATGTGGACTTCTTATTTGCCCCACAAATGAAAAATTATAAGATTCACAAGTACAAAATGCTAACCCATATGGGTGCCCTCATTATACTAATCTACAAGACTAAGCTGCAAACTACCACTTAGAGTTGTTTTAGACAATGTTTGGGCCTCTCTTAAATAGGAAAATTTATGCCACCTAAGAATGTTCTAGACAATGAAATTTAATACCTAGGGCTAATAGACCCTAACAATACATACAGAGTCGGCCAAATACATCTTTGACAATTATTTTTAGATATTTTAGGTAACTCAAATTTGGAAGGCCATAACTCTTGAACTGTTGCTCCAATTGGCTATTATAACCACTTTTCAAAAATGTCAACTCTTGATCTACAAGGTCTATATGGTGTAAGCTCCCTACCATCAAGTTTTTGGGCCTCATTTGGGTAGTCTAAGCCCTCCAATGGTGACCCTAATGATTTTTCTACAACTATTTCCACTAAAAATCCGTAATAACTTCTTTGATACTTAAGCCAATGAGATTTTTATGGTAGGATCATAACTATAAAATGAAACTTGATGTAGAAAATGAGAACATTTTGAGCTCATATGTCATACTTACTAAAAATAGAAAGTTCCCATAAATAGTAACCACCCTGTCTATTTATTAAAATAGAAAAGACTAAAAAGAAAATATTTTTTGGGTGATGCAAGATTGCTCTTACATCTAGGATGCTCCTACATTAATTCTAAACTTGATTTGATGTATATATTTGATAGTTATGTATTCTCTTATTTTAAATCAATAGCTATCCTTGGAATTCTTATGCTTGATTTCTCTTACTCAGGTTCATTTCTCTTTCTTTGTGTCCTAGTGCTTGCTTCTACTATAGACTGACTTCTTATGTTTCTCCTTGTCATGATTTACATTGTTATGGATCTTGTCTCTTTTTCTAGTGTATGTTCCTCCTTAGCTCCCTTATCCTTAGCTTGTCTTTGTTAGCTAACTTAGTCTTAATCTTGGCATTTTCCTCTAAAACTATGGTTGATTTTTATATTCTCATATTTTTGCTACTTTCTTCTTTTGATTTCTTCTTTTCTAATATTATTATCTATATGCTTCTTTATAAGTTCCAAACTAATTAACTTTCTTATTGTTAGGTTGATCCAATAACTTTTCAATACTAGTTATTAGTCCATTTCTTTTGTTTCATACCCAAATGGTTGTAACCATGATGCTCATGGCTCCACAACTTTTATATGTTTTAAACACCTTTTATCGACTTTAACAAATCCTAAACATGCAACCAAAATATATAGAAACCACAAGATAATAATCATGCAATGTGACACAAGATATGTTAACTAGGGGAACCCTTGATCAGAGGGAAAACCTTGGTGGGAATGATACCCACAAGATGATGTTCTAATATATAGATGTTCCTTGTGAAAGTATGTGGCATTTTTAGGAGTGAAGATAAGTTAAAATTTGGTGACTATAGTCTTAGAATGCTTCAATGTTCAATTTACATTTATTTGGAGTCATCATGATAATGTTACGCTTTAAATTGTATATTTCTATTGAAGAGTTGGAACCCTAATCATGTCGATTTTATCATCATTTGATCATCATGTATCCATTTTTAGCAAAAACATTAAAATCTGAATTTAGTAATCTAATCAAAATCATAAGTTAAATCTTGGGTTAAATATAGTTAATTACTTGTGTAATAAATCATCACAATGTACAATAAACTCATAGTAAATATAAACTATTTTCTAATTCTATCAATGTACTCAAAATTATGGCTAGACAACATCAAGTAATGGTTAGATGTAGTCAAACATGGTCAATGAGGCCTTGATCAAGTTCATAATGGATTCCAAAATGTATGCATCTCAATCAAAATGACACCAAATCTATTATAATAATTCAAATCAATATTGAATATTATTTAACAAATCCAATTATTTGAAATTACTATGGTATCACTGTATATGTTGATATCATCTCTCAAGGGGTCATGATTAATAAAGCATCAATCCATGATCAACATCAAAGATCAATCTTTTAATCAAGAATTTTTTTTCTTTATTGACCAACTTATCAATCAAATTTAATCAATTGAATAAGATCTCATTTCTAGGGGCATCTTAGTTTCATTGCAATCCATATTAACTTCATTATAATCCTTATCAATCAAATAAGGCTCTTTGATTCTTTTGAGCATATCAACTTCATCATAATCCACATTTTTATCCCCAACTAATTATGTTAAAGATAAGGGATTTAATGTATGTGAAAGATTCATAGTTGCTATGTTGTCATTGATGCCAAGCTTGGATTGATAAGACATTATGCTAATTCAATAGAGTGGCAGATCATTTGATTTATGAAGAGGATTTGATTGATGAAAAGGATTTGAAAAGAATGAAATGTAAGAAAGTATTGATAAGTATGAGGAATTTCAATGGGCACTTGATGAGTTAGACTTTGTCATTATAATATTGGTTTGATTGTTTTAAATGATTTTATTAAGTGTTGAGATCATGTATAAGAGATGAACAAAGTCATGAAGTGGAAAGACAAATGAATAGTAACTTGTATTGAGATAGTTATTTAGCTCAATAAATGAAGGAGTAATGTTCATCGAGTTGTTACACAAATGAAGAAAGAATAGTATTAACCAATCAAAAATAATGTTAATCAAGCTTAGTATTGACCAAGTGAGTGTCAAGATAACCAAGCAAGGGAAATAAGAATAATTTCTAGAAGATTCAACTAAAGGCTGACATTTGATAAAAATATGGATTGATTGATAAGTTTATAGTATAAGGACATTTTTTATAAGATCCAGGAGAGATTAAAAGAAGATTTGATGAAGAAGATTTAATGATTTGAAATTGAGCTCAAAGTTCAAGGAGAAAGCATGATACCCAAGTGTCTAGATTCAACTTGTCTTAGTTGGATGAAGATCAAACAATTAAAATTAAGAGGGAAAACATAGAAGAACCTGGTGAAGTGACAATAAGTTGTCTATTTAAGGGATTAATGTCATGTTCATCATTATTGATCAAGTCATTTATGAAGAAGAGAGAAGGTGAAATTGAGAAAAGCAACATTGTGAGATCTAGCAAGTGAAGTGCAAAGTTGATGTGTATGTGAGTAGGTTAGCCATGAGGAAGAAAGAGGAAGAACATAGGAAAAAGAATGAGAAAAATAGAGATCTGAAATAGAAAAGATAGTTGCATTACTTATCAGATCATTTCATTATTACTCTCTAACCATTATAGGAGAACATATTTTAACTAAGATGACTTAATAGTCTTAACTACAAATCCATTTTCATGGTTACATTCATTTGAATGTTTGTAAGTCATTTAGAGTAGGCCACTCGATTGAGAAGTGATAAGGTCTAGATGATCTTTGGTGCAAATCCCCTAATAGGATCACACTAACAATGTGTATGCAACCTATAACTAGGTTGACTCCTAATAGAGCTCACTTCAAAAGAGTGAATTGAAAATTCCTATGAGATTTTTCCCGTTATAGAGTTTCCACATTAAAATACCTCTGTGAAAATGTGTGGATGTTTATTGTTTCATGATGCAACTCATAGTATACATAAGGGTAATGAAATTTACTCTAATACTTGGTATCTATAAGTTGATTGTTTATTGGTGAAGATTGATTTCAAGATTAGTGTGAAGTTTGATATTTTCACTAATTGAATTGAATGTTTAAGTTTTTTTATTTTTTGGAAAAGTGTTTAAGGACCCATTGATGACAATTCACCCCATTGTTATCTAATATATATCAAGTTAATGTTCTTCAACCCTTTTAAACAAGCCATTTCATCAAAACCCATATCAAATAACTTAGAAATATATCTAACCTATTACTCTACAATATAATTTCAAGGTGCATATTAGGTTCATCAAGAACCATATCAATCTCATATCATCTTCTTAGTCTATTAATTGGCTTCAGAAGGACCCATACCAAGTCAATTATCTTTCTCAACCTCTTAATAGTAATTGGGTTCATCAAGACCCATATCCATCTAATTATTCATTTGTAACAATGGTTTAAGAGTATTTCTGACAATGATTAGTTTCATTAGAATCCATATCAAATTGGTTATTTTTCATCATAATTGAACATGCATTTGATTTCATCAAAATCCATATCAAATTAAATATGTGGTCTATCTTAAGTCAATCTTTGTTCAATTAAAATCAAAGTCAATTTCACTTTCTCATAAATAGTTTGATTGCTTCATATAAAACTATTCTATGCTTCAACATTTGACATACTTTGGATCAATGCATGCTCATACATTAATTCATAGAGCAGAAAATGTAATCACCTAAAATTGGTCTTAGAATTCATAGACCCCTAATCTAAATTATTGATCACAATAAAAAAAGTACTAACCAAAAGGAAAATTTACTCATATCATTATTTTGATATGATCATCATAATAGCTCAATTCATCAATGTCTGCAAAATCATCAAAATTGAATTAATCGCTAAAATATCAACAAAAAAGTTACAATTAAATTAATTCAAATTTGATTAAATTGAATTAAAGGAAATAATTTGGTTAAATTGAATTAAAAAAAAAAAAAAAGAGAAAAATCAATAATTGAGAAAAATAATGGATTATCCTCTTAATTATTCTCAAAATGATCTAATGCAAGATTAAATTAGATATTGGATTAAACAATTGATTTGCATAATTGCATAAATCAAAAAGGGGAAAAAGTCACTTAACTTAACTATGCATAAATCAATAAAGAAATTAGCTAAATAATGCATAGATTATGAAAAGTGAGAAAGTTGTTAACTCATATCTTTTTTATCTTCTAAAATCAATAAAAAAGTAACTGTTACCTTAGCTTTTATCTTTTAAAGGATTTGATTAGTAGGTAAAAGCATAGATCTATGTCACCATTTGGGATTTGGGGGGAGGGGGGGAGGGGGGGGGGTGGTGGTTATAACCGAAATAGTTTTAGCCGAAAGAGTTTTGACCATAACCCCTTCAACCATACAAATGTGGCACTTTTGCACACCTACATGGCCACTAGAGTTTTGGTTGGAACCCTTTTAACCGAAAGCATTTTGACCATAACCCCACCCCCCCAGAATTATAAAAAGTGAAAATCACTTTTCGAGGGTCATTTACACACTATTGCAATTCCAAGAGTGGTTTAGAGTGTTTTTGCCATAATTGTTTTTTGTTTTGTTTTGTTTTGTTTTTTAGTTATTACATGTTAACATTAGTTAAATTAATTGTCTTTTAAGTGTTTTAGTAATTAAATTGATTATATTTTAAGTGTTTTAATAATTAAATTAATTATATTTAAAGTGTTTTAGTAGTTGATTATTTAGACTAGTTAATTTTTTATATATAGTTAGATTTAAAGAACTATATAGTATTTTTTAGTTAAATATCTATTTAATAAAAAATGTGGATTTTACATCAAACATAGAAAATTCAAGTTGAGACCTAGATAACTAAAGTAATTACATTTGAGAAAACATTAGCATAATACAAACCTATATAGATAACTAACATGTAACTTGATACATTAGGTATCTAACTAAACTATAATAAGTTCTAGTTTTTCAAACTTGAAAACTTAAAATTAGCCAATTTCAAACTTAGAAAACTTGGAAACTATAATAACCTGCATGTACATGAAACTTCAAGAACTGGTTACTTAGACCTCAAGATAGCTAAAAATTAGTTGCATTTTAGAAAACATTAACATAGTAAACCTATACATACTATTTAATAACATGTGCACATTTTTTTTTCACATACATGAACTAGATATATCAAGTTTCAATATATAAATTTAACATGTGTGTTAAATTAAAATGATCTATATTTTTTAGTTACATTCAGCTTTGTACATACATGTTTTAAATTAAATTTAACTTTCAATTTTATACGTACTTACATATATCTTAACTCTATATTTATAGATAGAGATCTTCTTTGCATGTATCATTATGGCATTTGGTAGTGCACCTAAATTCTCAAGGGAGGCTAGTGTTTAGGGAGGGGGTCATAGTGTTGAGTTAGGCAGAGCATGTAGACTGATATCATCCTCTAAGGAGAGACACTGTCTATTTAGAGATACAATTGCTAGGTTATCTCGTGCTATAGAGTATCTAGATTCTAGACTTTTGGCTTCTACCACTCTCCCTAATAGGAAGAAGATTATTTCTATGAGAGATGAGTTATGCCATATGATTGAGATGATAGAGATGTAAAACCCATTTGATGATATCAGTATTGAGACTTTTTACTCTTCCATTTCTCACAGTGTCACTGGCACTGTGAAGTATACACAGATTGATGGAGAGGTCTCCACTACTACGATGAAGAGTATATTTCCATTTTATATAGATAGGCCTAGGGTTAGAGGTTGTTTGGCTACAAAGTGTACAAATTAGCTTGTTGCACTATTTATATATCCTTGGTGGTTAGTTGTGCATCACAAGTGGCCACAGAAGGATGAGTTCCATCTTTATTTCTACAAACAATTATTTGCAAAATTTTATTTACATCATGATGTCAATTATACAGATTTTCCAGGGCATGTTGGATAGGGCCTCAGTAAATTGTTAGAGAGATTTAGACCTGCAGACACCCCTGCACCCAATAATAAATGGGCAATGGTGGGTCCAAATATTTTGATCATGCCAAGAGCTCCATAGATGGCTACTGTAGGTATGACTATTCTTGATAATATATTCAAGACTCAGATATATTCTATCATTGCCACAATTGCTACACAGTTATAGGAGATGTCTTTAGATTGATGTGGTAGATATATGTTATGATCTTGTGGTACTATTTTGATAACTGCATCCTTTAGCAGAGGAGTTGATGATGTGTATGAGATAGTAGATATACCATCTCCACTAGAGGTTTTTGCTATATCAGATGTGGATGCATTGTGTTGTATGTCATCTTATTTAGCATCTAATCTTCTCGATTCATATTAGACATTATTGATAGTCACAGGGATTCCTCTTTGTGACATTGATGGACACATTAGCCATATTCTCTCATGCACAGTAGAATTATAGCCTTCACAAAAATAGGAGGATATCCTTGCATATTCTATAGCACCTACTCCTACAGAGGGCCCTACAACACCTATCCCCACTCCTACTCAAGATCCTATAGCACCTACTCCTACATGAGGCCCTACAAAACTTTCCCCCCACCTCCTATAAGACCCTCCCATACCCAAGCCCCCGTAGTATGAAAGGGTCAGATGAGACAGTCGATCTAGACCAAGCTACTCTATCACTACATGATTCAAATATTAGTCAAATTGGCAAAGCATTACATGATGCTACGGTAAATATAAATTTATATGTTTAAATTTATTTTTACTATAATTTACATAAGTATACCTTTTTTAGCATACTTGAGCTTTTATACATGTATTTTGAAGAGACATATATATATATATATATATATATATATATATATATATATATATATATATATATATATATATATATATATATATATATATATTCAAGTGATACAATTTAACTTGTATACATACATGTGTTTTCTATAGGGTCTTAGTGATAGTATGGTGCATTTTGGAGATCTTCAGACTCATATAGATCATGCACGACATGAGTCATGAGTATGCTATATATATTTTATTATATATTTGATAGATATATTTGTACATATAATATAATACATCAATATATACATATAATTTTATAATTAAATTATAAATTTCTTTCATTTGACATAGGGTTCAGACCCAGATCATAGAGCCTTTTGGGGTCATGGGTTAGGAGGGGGATGTGGTTGATCTTGTTTTACATATCTATTTCATTGATGTTGGGACATTATATATATGTATGTATGTATGTCATTTTAGATATGTTGATATGGAGATCTATGTTATTTCAGATACTTTTATATGGATATATGTTATTTCAGATACATTTGATACATGGTATTTTAGAGACATTTGATGTGGTATTTTGGAGACATTTTATATGGTATTTTGGATACATTTTACATGGGTGTAGATACATTTTACATGGGTGTACATTATTTCATAGATGTACTATTTTCTAGATGTACATATTATGTTCATGTTGAATGTATGTATGTTTTCAATATTCATATTTTTATTTCATAGATCATGTGTTATTTTGTACATGTGTTACATTGATATTTAATCAATAAATTTAATACATATTTAAGAACATAAAGAGTACTAGTAAATAATACATGATGTGAACTACAACATTTAATCACTAAATTTAATAAATATAAGAACACAAAGAATACATACGAACATAAAGAATGTAATACATGCTCTAGAATCAATTTTAAGAGTGCATTTAATTAGTAAAGGGGTTGTCCTAATAGGATGTCTTAAGAGGTTGTCTTAAAGGGGGGTCCAAAGGGGAAGTCATAAGGGGAGGTCATAAGGGGAACTCCTAGAATGGGATGTCTTAAGGGGTTGTCTTAAGGGGAAGTCTTTAGGGGAGGTCCTAATGGGATGTATGTACATATATATGCATAAAACCATACACAAAATATAAATAACAATACATGTTCATCACTAAATTTAATACATATAAGAACACAAATAATACATGTACGAACATAAAGAATGTAATACATGCTATAAAATCAATTTTAAGATTGCATTTAATCAGTAAAGGGGTTGTCCTAATAGGATGCCTCTAGGGGTTGTCTTAAGGGGAGGTCCTAAGGGGAAGTCTTAAGGGGAGGTTGTAAGGTGAACTCTTAGAATGGGATGTCTTAAGGGGAAGTCTTAAGGGGAGGTCCTAAAGGGAACTCTTAGAATGAGATCTCTCAAGGGGTTTTCGTAAGGGGAAGTCTTAAGGGGAGGTCCTAAGGGGAAGTCCTAATGGGATGTATGTACATATATATACATGAAACCATACACAAAATATAAATAACAATACATGTTCATCACTAAATTTAATACATATAAGAACACAAAGAATACATGTACGAACATAAAGAATGTAATACATTCTATAGAATCAATTTTAAGAGTGCATTTAATCAGTAAAGGGGTCATCCTAATAGGATGTCTTTTAAGGGGTTTTCTTAAGGGGAGGTCTTAAGGGGAAGTCCTAATGGGATGTATGTACATATATATACATGAAACCATACACAAAATATAAATAACAATACATGGAACATTACTAAATTTAATGCATATAAGAACACAAAGAATACATTTATGAACATAAAGAATGTAATACGTGCTATAGAATCAATTTTAAGAGTGCATTTACACAAAATATAAATAATAATACATGAATGTTCATAATTTGTACCATATATCAAAGATCCATGATCAAATGTATATAAATTTATAAAATATATATCCAAAATGAAGTTTATATAACTAGTAAATATGAAAGTATGAGAGCTATATATAGAAAATAAGTACAAATAGCTCTGAACTAGAGCTCCACAGACATTGTATTATTAGGATCCTCTCTATTTTTAATTATATCTAGAATATTTTCATGTTCTTCAATAGGCAGTTTCCACTTTTGATTTCCATGATGTCCTCTTCTTGGTATTGTGTCAAATTCCAACTTTGTCACTACAACATGGTTACTATATTGTAAAACCTTTTCTTGAGGCATGTATTCAATAAATTCAATACCATTGTTGGTTATCTTGATTAGTTGATAATATGTTCCTTCAACAACAATTGATCCAATTGGATATGACTATCCATCAATATCTATAATTCCTTCTAGCAACTTGTGTTTTTCTTTTGTGCATCTTAGAAGATAATAGTCTACATTTTCTACATTATCTGCTAAGGCTTGGACAACATAAATATCTCCTATAATGTACATAAAAATAGATGTGTTTATAAAGTGAAAAATTTAATGAACATACATGTGTGTCATATATATGTCTACATATGCCACAAACCTTGCATAACTAAATTAGAAACATGCTCATAATCAACTATATATATAGATTCATGAATGTCAATGTCAATGTCACCATCTTCAAAAGGAGGCTTTTTGACTATGTCCTTTAAATCCCAATGTGAAACATATCCACTCAAAATATTTTCACATACACTCATTGGATTGTCCTTCATGCAGTCATAAAAAAAATTGATTTCTCTCGTACTTTAATCATTGGGGGTTTGTGGTTCCCTGTAGTCACCATTTGATGTAAACTTCTAATACCAGAAATTGTTTGACAATTGTAAAGATTAGATCAATCTATATCTATTACAAATACAAATAACTTAATTAAAAAATTGAATTATATGAATATGTATACACATACATGTATTATATCAAAAAAATTAAAATATTTAATACTTGTACCTTTCACTTTCCAAAAATAACACTTATTGTATTCAGTATCTTGAGTAGCAAAATGATCTTTGCACCATTCAACAATTTCTTGCACACTTTTTATCCTATTACCTTCAGTAACATGCACATGTACATATATAATTTAAAATACATTAAATATATGTGTGTGTGTGTGGGGGTCTATATATATATATATATATATCTTGAGAGAATCTATACATGCATATATATTATAAGTAGATCAAGAACACACTAAATGTATGTACATATGTACCTACAAGTTCATGTTGTCAAAGTGCGCACTTTATACATGCTCCTGCTCAATCGTGCTCCCCTTTTCCATGTCCACTTTCAAAGAAGTTCCACAAAAACCTAACATTTCTTCTAGCATGTTGCATGGCTAACCAATTAAATACTTTAGCATATTTAAATTGTCTTGTGAGTTCTTGAAATGAGATTAAAAATAATTATATAAATCAAATTGAAACACGTGTACAAATCAATATGAGTTTTACATTTAAAGTTAAATAAAAAATGTACATGTAGACATATACTAACCTGCACAACCATCAGACCAAATCCATTGCTCTGAAACATTTATTCCACAATTTTTAATATCTTCAGAGAACATTGCAAAATAATAACTAGCATAGCTCCTATCATGAACTCTATTATTGCAAATATAGAAATGAACCTCCTTGATGATAATGTATTCATTTTCCTTTGAACTTTCTATCTCATCCACCTCGAATTGTGCATGTCTATAAGTCACTTGCACAAATATTGCAACTTGTTCAGAATGAAAATATTTCCCTTGAAGCTTTGTTTGAGGTGAAAATGTATAGTTCTTAGAAAAATATTCAATTGAAAGAATATAACTAGGTGGAAAACAATTTTTTGAATCATGAAATTGTTTAGCTTGCCATCATGCACCATGAAAATGTTGGATATGTGGATATATCAATGGACAAAAATTATAGTTCATAAACTCATTATACCACAATTCACTCTCCTTCAATACAATTTTTTTGGATTCAGCTCCCATCTTATTTTTGGTATGTCTCATATTCATATCTCATCCATGAAATTGGTTCTTATTCATCAATATTCTCATTCTACAGTGGAAATTTAGATAAATCTCCACAATTTGGACATTAATTTATGATGCATTGTACTTTGAACTCATTTTAATCTTCAAAATTTTTCACATAATATAGACTTTAGAAATTGTGATGTACTACTACGGATGACAAAATCTGGACCAAGTATTGGAATTTGACTAAAAAGTAGGTCCTCATTCAAATCCATCAAATTTCCTACACCTAATAATATGCTTCTATCATTAGAACTACCAATTTGTTCATCTTCATGAATCTCATCCTCTTCATGAATCTTGTCCTCTTCATGAATTTCATCTTCTTCATTAACTTTAGTAGGTTGGCTTTGATTACATTTTGTATGACCTTTCATTTTGTCATCTCTTATTCTATCATATTTCCTTGATCTAGCCTTTTTATTACCCTTTCAATACTTTGACATACAGGAAAATATTTTAACTTAGATTCCACTAGAAATATATTTCAATACTTCAATATAGAGTACATAAAATAACTAGGTGAAAAAAAATACCTTATTGATGATCCTTTGTAATTGTTGTTAAACTCTAGGAAACAATTGATAAACACGACTTCAAAAAAAATTATTTTTGAAAATGCAGCTTTAAATTTCACAATTCAGTGTGCATTATTTAAATTATAAATTAAAATTAAAATCTAATTATTTTATATATGAAACTACCAATGTAACCGTTGGCAGTTTTTTGGGCTGACAAGGATTACGGCTGAACCCCTTATGGCCAAAAGGGTTATGACCAAAACCCTTTAAGTCATAACTGCCTATGTGGCATCCTAAGTGGCAGCCACATAAGCAAAAGATGCAATTTCTAATTTTGTTCACTTTGAATACTAATTTCCTCATCCAAATTGAAGTTTTTCTAAAAACTAAAAATACCCTTTTGTAGATCTTGGAGTCAAGATTATGGTCATATAAATTTTGTAGTATTTTGATTATTTAAAATATGTTATATTTATAAAATATTAAAAGTAGGTCTTTTAAGATTCAACAAGATGTCTGTTCAAAAAAAGAAAAAAATAGAAAATCATTTTCCAAAAATAAAAACTTTATGTGTACCTTTAGAGGAGAGAGTCATCTTCAAGAATATGTAATTTAAAAAAAAATATGTAGATTTGATAGAAAAGTTTGGCAGGAAAAAATTGTCAATTTTTGATAAGTTCAACTTTAAACACTTATAACTTGAAACATATATGTCCGAAATCAATTTTTTTTCCCACTAGGTATACATTTCAACTATAACATAGTTCAAAATTGGACCAAAATATGATAATTTGCATATAGTTGTTTGGTGGGAACTAAACTCTATATTTTCAACATTTAAAAAAAAATTTAAAAATAGACTTTAAAAATTAAAAAAATGATAAATTTTTAACTCAATTAAAAAATAAAAAATCACTTGCATAAACTTCATCCAATTTTATACATTTCATTAGTTTACATCATCTTCAAATTCTAAACACAAATGTCCCTTTTCTATCATTAAATTTGAACAGTTTAAGTTCTGATATCCTTTCCCTTTATAAAAGGGTGACATAGGTGTGTGCTTTTACCCTAGTGCATACTTATTTATCTCAACTTTGGATTAATCTTGACCACTATTGATTCTCCTTGAAATCAAGGACTTTCATTATTTATCATGTGCATTAAAGAGAAAAGTTATCACGTTGAATTTTCTCTAATGATATTGTGCATCAAAATTATGATATTTGCTTATTCTTATCACTCAAGAATAAATTTGAATACCATGGCTAGTATAGAAAATATGTTTCCTTTGTAGCTTAGATTGCATCATTTTTGTTGCATCTATATTAATTTCATCCTTATTCACATCACAAAAATATAGATTAATCTTGCATTCATTGAAATCCTTTGTCTTTGTGTTGTCTAGTCATTGAATTGCTTGAATAATATGAGGGAGCCCATACTCACACCATTTAGGAAGAAATAGATTTATTTGTCATGGCCTTATTCTTTGTTTATCTTATATCATGTCTAACCATGCAACTAATTATCTATCAAAGTGTTTGTGTGTAAAACCACTTGCAAGATGAAAAATTCACATACAAAAATACAAATATATATAGGAATCAGTGGAAAATTTGATTATCTAATGAATTTATTGGGCAAGATTTAAACTTTAAATTGTAGAATGCTCTCAAGGGTGAGGTAACACCCTTTTCAATATTGATGGGACTAAGGATAAAACTAGTGACTAGTGGCTAGAATAAAATCACCTACCACGAGCACCTTAAAGAGTATAACCATCCAAGAAACCAAATAAATTATCGAATAGGGTCAAACACAAAAGCATGCAAGGGAAAATAAATCCAAATTGACCTTATGAAATTCCTCAAAGTGTCAAACCCTAACCCCTAACTATGTGGTGGAATCCTAATTTTCTACAAAATTTAGAGTTCTACTTTCCATGCCAAAAAAGAAACTTCATCCACACCATCATTTGCACCACCTATGATCGTATATTTTCTTCCATTTCCAACTTTTCAAAACTTGGTTTGATGCATATGTGAAGTGGTGGATTTTAGAGTATGCATATGTTTTATAATTATCAAATGCTTTTAAATCATTTCAAGTACTACTTCTTAGCAATATGTCCAATCAATCAAATAAGGTAAGTGATATGGTTGTCATTTATGGCAACATTTTTGTTTTGTAAATTAGTCATGTTTATTTGTGAAGAAAAATTATCTAAGTATTAGACAACATTATAACAACATGATAGATTTGATGATAGTGGAATATTCCCTTGGAATATTCTCTTGTGTAGTTAACCAGAGATGCATGACATCATACAGATGATGTATACTAGTGCACATGTCCATACGACCAACAGAGTTCAAGTTATGAAGGAATTAGTGATGTAGTGATGTTACATCATAGAATAGAGCATATTAGCAAAATGTGTTAATCGACCTAATTAATTGTTTTAATTATTATTTCTTTGTGAGTTGACTCTAAGGATGTTATGTGAACCAACCAAAGGAAGAATTTACCACTATGTTTGGTATAAGTAAAGAACTTCATTTGCAAAATTAATATGCAGTAATCTGATTGCGAAGTTGATATAACCTTGTGAAATGTGTGTAACAAGTGAGTGCAATGTTATGAGTTGTGATATGAAGTAGTACTATGCAAGATAAGATGTGAATTCATATGTGTGCAATTCTTCTTCTTATGAATAAGTGAATATCAAAAGATTTGCAAAGTACAACAAATAATCCAATATTGTAAATCTATTTTCTTGAAGAACTTATTGTATAGTTGCATGTTAGGGCAGTGGGATCTTCTTGCACACATTTGTATATGATCCAAAAACTCCTAACAAGGTTGAGGCTTTTAACAAGGCCTAAGTATCCTAACAGGGACTCAAGACACTATACATGTTTCATAGACTCCTAACAGGGTCAACATCCTTAACCAGATAACTTATATAGTGAATCATCTTGTGGGTACCATAACCACTGAGGCTTTCCCTTGGCTAGGGTTTCCCTAATTAACAAATAAGGTGTTATGAGTTCTCTTCTTGTATGGTTTTTTATATTGTTTAGCACTATTAGTATTCTTTCTCATGCATGTGGAAAAGTAATTAATAAGATTCAGTTGTGGGTAAAAGGATTGAAAATATTGATTCACCTCCCTCTCAGTATTATCTATTTCTAACAATTGGTATCAAATCATACTTATTCAAAAGAAGCTTAATAGCTTGAATAAGATCCCTATGGATATGGAACAATTGAAGAATAATCTTGAAGAATCTCTTGAACAAATTGATCTACTTACAGATGAAAGAGATGTCCTTAAAGATAGATACAAAGATGCAAAAGCCTACATTAGTGAATTAAAGGACAAGATAGATGACTTGAAGCAAAAAGGACCTAGTAAGAAAACCAATGATGATGATATTGAAGATCTAAAGAAAGAAAATGAGATCCTAAACATGAGTTAAAGATAGTTGAACTTAAGCTAAGTCTTAAGAAAAATGGAGGAAAGAATGACTCTGAAGTTAAAGCTGAAAACACAGATCTAAGATCCTAATCAAACAAGGTAACATCTGAATTGGAATCTATCAAGTTAGAGCATGTAGAATTATAAAAATAAAACATTATTATGAAAGGTGAGTTGGTGCAAACCAAACAATAAATTGAAAAATTATATACCAGCAATGAAAAGATTGAAGAACAAATATTTGCACAAAGACCTAGTTATGACAAGATTGGACTTGGATTCGTTCTTGGACAATTTGCCAAGAAACCTATTGAAAGAGAAGAACTTGATACTTCTAAAGTCAAGAAGGATCTAAGAAAAATAGATGATACATTCAAAGAGAATGTTACTTACTTTGAGAAACCTAAAGAATCTGATCAAGATAATGCTAACAGAAGAAAATAATCTAATGCCTAGTGTGATAAACTTGAAAATTATTGCAAAGGTAAGTATTTCAAAACTTTCTCTAATTTTTATTATCATAATTGTGATGGATATGGGTATTATGCAGTAGATTGTAAGAAACCTAAATTTGATAGTATTAATAAAAAAAGTAGAATGTTTAGGAACACTAACCATGCAGGAAACAAAAGAAGATCTCATAGTAATGAAAGTGGAGAAATAAGACAAATTGCTTATTATAGATGCAACAATATTGGATACATTGCAAGAAATTATAGAACATTTGATGACTGGCAAAGTGAACAAAAGAGAAATGTACTTGTATGCCAATTATGTAATAATTTTGGGCACACAAGAAATTTTTGCAGAATGGACAAAAGAGATGTAAAAGGGAATCAAAATTACAGAAGGAACAATAGAAGAAATGATGACAAAATGAAGGAAAAAATGAAGGAGCAAATAGAAGAACTCAAGGAAACATTTGTAAAGGAAAAGGAACCTAAAAGTTCTCATACAGCTCTAGAAGATGTACCTAACAAGATAATGAAGTCACTTATTGTCTATGACTCATCCTACCAGAATTAAGAATTCTTAGTGAAACTGAGTGTTAGTTATTGATAACTAATGTTAGGAAGAATATCAGAGGTTGTGCAGGAAACAATATGATTTAGACATTAAAAGGAGTCTATAGTGAAGTGCACACTGATTAATATGATCAGGATAAGGATATATAAGAAGAATAACCTTTCTGCTATGCAAAGATAATATACTAAACTAGTGGCAGATATGCATTTAATGCAAACTATAGATTAAAAAATATTTAAAGGACATGAATTGATTTTCATACATCATTTATTTGTGCAAAGTTTGAGTGCAAGATCAAAACAAGATTTGAAAAGTTAAAGAGGCCTACAATTATGCAAAATCACTGAAAACCCTAATACACAAAATTAAGGTATTTCTAAACTTGTTGAGCATAATCTTTCAAAAATGGAAAGACAAGAAGTTTTTAATGTTAGCAATAGACCTAGATACAATTTCAAGAAACACCCATTTGTTTCTTTTCTTGATGACCCAATTGGAGCATTTTTGCAAGTTTTAGAAAATGTTCTTCACATTGAGGATATAAGAGGTTAGATCCAGTACAAAATTGAAAGAATAGGTTACACAAAAGTTCATAAGGAATTGGAAAAGATGTGCAAAAATGACTTGTTGCTAAAACCTAAATATAGCTATCTAGAGCAACTTAACATAGTTAAGCATATGCTCTACATGGACTTTGACAAACATGAATAGATATAGATAATTCTATGTAGAGTACATGATGATCTTTTATGGTTGGAATACTCTATCATATGTATTAGTAATGACCTAATTCACAAGGTCATAGGTCTAAGTAATGAAGGAAGTAATCTAGTAAACATTAAGAATGCACACAAGATAGTATAGGCAAATCTCAAAACATATTTCAATGGAAGAAACATGAAGGTCAAAAAAATTCAAGATGAAGGAGTAAGATTGATTTGTAAAATTTTGGGATACAAATTCAATCATGGATCTAGAAAAAATTCAATCCTTGCAGGATTTATTCATGTAGCATACTTGGTAGTAAAAGGTGAAGATGTTAATTTATCTGACATTATCCAAATATAGTTGTTGGATAATATATCAAGAATCAAGAAGTCTAGGAGTGAAATCTTTAGGTTTGAATCCCTATTGACACACATATTCTTCTAGGCATCTAAGAAGTTTGTTGTTATCATGAATTGAGATGGAAGTGAGTGTACAATGCAGACAATCACTTGCATATACATATCATGACATGAAGCAGTTAGAGATAATGACATTGACAAAATGATGAAGTCTTTCCAAGCAAAGGTATAGGATACCTCTTGTGCTAGTGGAAAAATACAAGGATGAATTGTGCTTCATGGTAGAGATAGATTTCACTTGTATGGAAGCTATAATTCCTCTAGTTGAATTCATTGAACCTATGGGATATGAAATGAGTGAAGAATTGATTGAAGGATATGCATAGATAATCCTTCACTTAGAAGTTGATTCTGAATGTCGTAGATGGGGGACATATATTGAGAAAGTGAGAGAAGTAAAAACTAGTTAGATAATAAAGGACTCCAAGAAGAATTTGGAAAAGGTGATTGATTCTATTTTGAAAGAATCAGGAATGACAAGAAAAGAGTTTGATGAGGTAAAAGGGACAACCATGGAAATGAAGGCCAATGGTCAGTCTAAGCTATTGACCCCTACACCCATTGTAGTGGTAGGAGCTACTGAAGATGTAACAATTACCAAACAAGTGTACAAGCACCTACTATACCATATGCATCAGTTGTACAACAACAACCACAAAGGAATCTAGTAAAGATTGAGGAAACACCTACACCCAAGAAGTCTATAAGACTTGAAAGGACTAGAAGCCTTCCTAAGAAGAGAATCAAGAAAACAAGTGGTTTTATCAAGAAGAGAAGAGCTTTGTAGATTAGCTCTTCTAAATTTGAAGAAGAAATTGGTGATAGACTAGTAGAGCTAGCTGATCAAGAAGCAAAGACCTCAGCTAGATGAAAAGCATGGAAACCCAAGGTAGAGAATCTCAACATGCAAAATATAAATGACAACAATTTTATGTAATTAAATAAATATTATTATTTGTACAATAATATGGATAGAAGATAGCTAGAGAATGTTGTATTTAGAAATATGATTCTTAAAGATAAAAGGTTTGATAGTATAAGAGGACAGATACCTGAAGACTTGTATAATAGATTGAGGAATAGAAAAAGTAGAGTAATAGAGGAATACAAGAAAATAAGAATCAATATGGTGAAAAGGCTATGAATTGTAAGTAATGAGGAAGAGATTAAAAAAATTATGAAAGTTATATCATCTCTATTGATAAATAAAAGGAGATATGTTCTCCTCATGGGAGGAAATTTTGAAGAAGTGAATAAGGAAACTAAAAAGGCTATAGTTACATATATGTCTACAATGCCAAAGAAGAGTGCACAAATAGAAAAGGTAAGTCCTATATTAGAAAAGAGTGCATAGCCTAAGAAGGCAAGCTCTATGTCTAATGAGTATGCGCAAATAGAGGAAGCAAGTCCCATAATAGGAAGTCCACCTCATAGTTTTGAGCAACCAATAAAAACACCAATTTCTAGTGAATTAGTACATATCACCATTGGTAGTGAATCTATTAAAGTAGATAATACCAATGCAATAGTTGATAGAATTGAGAACCCATTCAAAGATTTTGGTGTCAACATTATTGTCAATATTGTAGACTATAGTAGCTCATCTGATGAAGAAAAAGATTAGGAGCCTAAGGAAGAAGATGCACCTTCTATGAAAAAGATTGAGCCCAACATTGAAACAACTACTTCAAGCATGCCCTCAATAGTAGCAACATCAACACCCTCTACACCACTTATACAACAGTGGTCACAACAACAATAGTTCAATTAGATGAAGAAGATGAAACACAAAATCTCATATCTTCTTTCAGTATATTTATTGAGAAGAAGAAATTAGTCAAGTCTATTCAAAAGACTTTAACTTTAGTTTTGAATAGAATGCAAAAGACAATACACCCTATTGACACATCTGTTGATATTCAACAATGTGCAACCATTTTATGCAAAGCTTTTAACGATGATTTCACAACACTCACTAATGTGGCTTCAATTCAAGCACAAATAGAACTTGATGGTAAACTCCTTAATACCATGTGTACAAATATAAGGAATGACATAGAAACCTTGAATGAATGCATTAAGGCATTGAGATAGTATAAAGAAGAAGGAAAACAAGCTTATGCTAACTGCAACTTGGCATATATCCATCTTCAAGAATTTGATGATCAAATCAAGGAAAAGGCAACTGAGCTTCAGATGCTCACTGACAAATTTTTGAAGTAGAATTAGAAGTTAAATATAATTGAGCATACAATGCACACTTCATGACAGTATAAGGGAATTTGAAAAAGAGGAAGCTCTAAAGAGATTCACTCTTTTGAGAGAACACTTGTTCCCTCAGGTAACATTGCTAGAGAATCAATTGGAGGAATTCTTGTAAGTAAGATCTTCATATGCCAAGTTTGTGGCTATAGATTTGAACATAATAGAATTAGTCGCATATGCTTTATGTGTGCTAATCAGCGTATCTAACACACTAAAAGAAAGTTGGAAGGAACACTTTTCATAGTTGAAAACCAAATTCAGTGATTGCTTTTCCAAGTTTTGATGTTACTACTAGATTTTGATAGACTTTTCTTTTTGTGGCACCTTCATCATAGATATAAAAGGGGGAGAGGTGTAGAAAATTGTAAGTGATTAATTGTAATTATTGTAATTGTAAAGGGGAGAAATAAGGAAAAGTATAGTAGTAAGTTTTTTCTATCTTTTTAAATGGAGTCATAAGAGATGTAATCTTTTCAAAACATGAATATAATGTTTTATTCTATTATGGTTATCTTTTTTTTTTGTATGAAAACATGTTTGGGACATAGCCAATTTTCCCAAAATGTTGCCATCAATGCCAAAGGGGGAGATTCTTAGAAATATGTCCAATCAATCAAATAAGGTAAGTGATATGGTTGTCATTTATGGCAACATATTATTTTTGCATATTAGTCATGTTTATTTGTGAAGAAAAATTGTCTAAGTATTAGACAACATTATAGTAACATGAAAAATTTGACGATAGCAAAATATTTCCTTGAAATATTCTTTTGCATAGTTAACTAGAGATGCATGACATCATACTAATGGTGTACACTAGTGCGCATGTCCATATGACCAACCAAGTTTGAGTTATGAAGGAATAAGTGATGCAGTGATGTTACATCATAAAGAAAAGCATAGGAGCAAAATGTGTTAATCAACCTAATTAATGTTTTTAATTATTATTTGTCTATGAGCCAACTCTAAGGATATCATGTGAGTTGGGTAAAGGAAAAATTTACCAATATGTTTAGTATAAGCAAAGAACTTTATTCACAAAGTTAATGTGCAATAATCTTATTGTGAAGTTGATATAATCTTTTGAAATGTGAGTAACAAGTGAGTACAATGTTATGAGTTGTGATGCGAAGCAGTACTATGTGAGATATAATGTGAATTGATATCTGCATAGTCATTCTTCTTATGAAGAAGTGAAAATCAAAAGATCTATGAAGTACAACAAATAATCCAGTATTGTATATCCATTCTCTTGAAGAACTTATTGTATAGTTGCATGTTAGGATAGTGAGCTCTTCTTGCACTCATTTGTATATGATCCAACAATTTCTAATAGGGCTGAGGCTTCTAACAAGGCCTAAGTCTCCTAATAGGGACTCGAGACACTATACATGTTTCATAGACTCCTAATAGGGTCAACATCCTTAATCAGATACTTTATATAGTGAATCATCTTGTGGGTACCATCCCCACCAGGGTTTTCCCTTGGCCAAGGTTTCCCTAGTTAACAAATATGGTGTTATGAGTTCTCTTCTTGTATGGTTTCTTATTTTGTTTAGCACTATTAGTATTCTTTATCATGCATATGGAAAAGTAATTAATAAGATTCAATTGTGGATAAAGGATTAAAAATACTGATTCATCAGCACCTCTCAATATTATCTATTTTGAACACTACCTTTGTACCAATTTGTAGAATCCTTGAGAACCTATTTGTTATTTGTCCTAAAGCTACTCTGTATACAATTTCTTAGATTTGGTACTCATAGAATGTACATTTTATCAAAATGACCATCTTTGGGGAATATATATAGTGACTATTATAATTCCATACCAATTAAATGTTTCCTCTAAATTATCCATTTCAAAATAATTTCCAATGCTAATTTTAAGCCGTCCATGGTCCCTAACTTTCTATTTTTTCTAGAACAATTTTTTTTGTAATTTATTTTAAAAAGATTGTGCACATTGCAAAGTTGATCCAAGTAACCCTTTTTATATGTTAATTTTTTTCACCTAGCTAATTCATATGTTGATATAATCTATTATTATAATTGTTAATATTACATAAATACACTATGCAAAGTTTTGGATCACTAAGAGTTCATTTAATATTTTCCTCACCTTCACCTGACATAAATAGTAATTTTTATAATTTTTTTGTTTGTGGGATGAAGAAAATGATCAAAGGATCTCTTTAATGGTGAATATCTCAAATCTCTCAATGAGTTTTAAAGAAGTAATGATTTCCCCATATTCTCATGTTAGAAGACCACACATTATTCAATTACTATGGTATATCATTATGATGTGGTTAGTATTTTAAGTCCATTCTAGATGTAATTTATTAAATATAATAAGATTTCTAAAGATGCCAAAACTTATATTATTAAGTTAAATTTAATACAGAAGGAAAGAAGAATAGAAATGAAGACCAATATCCTTTAATTAAATAATATAAATATAAAGACATTTCACTTGAATGAGATATTTCAAAATGATAAGATGTAAAACTCAAAAATAAAGATCTCATTTGCAAATCTTAAATTATCTAGGAAACACTCAAAATTTATTCAAATTTACATTACTGAATCTATAATCAAACTAATAGATTCTAATAGGGAGAATGAATCAAAATATCTCTTTGATACACATTGTTTCCACAATGGAGTAAAGGGAGGGTGCATGAGAATAACGTCTCTCCGATTAAAATCAAATAAACTTTCCATAAAATATTCACATATGATTACTAATATATTCAAATATGTTTGATTTTAATTTGAAGATTTTATATTTGATATGCTAATGATTTTTGATGAATTTTAAAGTAATAGATTCCCTTAACTTCATAAATTATGTATTTATACTTTAGATTCCATGATGGGTCCAACATTATTTTCCCCTATGGAAAGGAGAATGACTTTTTGCACAATTTGTAAACCCAAGAAAAACTTCATCTCACTAATCATACTCATCTTAAACTCATTCTTCATTTCACAAGAAAACTAATCACTTGCTTCATCATTACCTCCAAATATTATGTCATCAACAAATATTATAATGATTTCTCAATGTATTTTAAATATACATTATTTTCAACCATACCTTTAAATGATCCTTATTTTTCCAAATATTTGTCCAATCTTGCATACCAAGTTACAGGTAGTTTCTTTAGACCATACAATGCTTTCTTCAATCTACATACCATGTCCTTTTCTTTTGTGTTAGGAAATCCTTCAGGCTGCTCAATGTAGACTTCTTCTTCAAGTTCTCCATTTAGAAATGTTGACTTTACATCCATTTGATACACTTTAAACTTCTTGCTTACCCCATAATCCAATATTATTCTTACTTCTTCCATTCTGGAAATAGGGGAAAATTTCTCTTCATAATCTATACCTTATTGTTGTGAATATCCTTTACATACCAATCTTTCTTATTTCTCACAACTTCACCTTGTTCATTCATCTTATTTATGAATATCCATTTAGTTCCTATAATATTTTTTTCTTTAGGTCTAAGAACCAATTCCCATGTCTCATTCTTCTCAATATGATCTAATTCTTCCTTCATTTCTTGAATCAAATGATTATCCTTGCATTTGCCTCATCTGCACTCTTAGGTTCAACTTGATAAATCAAATATAATTCCTCATGTACTATGTTTCTTGTTATCATTTTTGTATCTTTACTTCCAATGATTTGATGAACAGGGTGATTCATTGTTAAATTCTTGTTTGGTGCGGGAGTTTCTATTTCAACTCTCACTTCTCCTCTTGGTTTAGATCATTGTTCTTCTCTTTGTTCAAAAATTTTAAAATTATTCTACAAATCATTTTTAGTCTCAAAGAAAAATTTAGTTTTTTCTCTAAAAGGCTTAGGGTTATCTTCTTCTTCATGAGAAATATAATCATCAATAATAGTTACTAAAGCTATTACTTCCTTTTTTTCAACTAATATAATTTCATCACCTTCATCATCACTATCATTCAAGAATATTTCCATAATTGTTTTAGATTATTCATCATCATCAGAAACAAAACTCTTTCTAGTTTTCTTTACTCTCTTATGACATCTAGATGAAAAAATGACCAAATTCCTTACATGTCCAATAAATAAAACATTTCATACCTTCTCATTCTCTTTTTATAAGAAAAGAAATTCCTTCTTTGATCTTCTTGTCTTCCTCCAATCTAGATGTATCTTCACTTATTTTGTAGAAGTAGGTTTATTCTTTTGTATGCAACAAAAATATTTTGGATCTCGAAACTCAATGCTATGTTCTATACATAATTTTGATGCCTCACCAAGGAACTCCATCTTCTACATATCAAAATTTACTCTATTAGTCTTCATACTTTCTTTTTTGAAATAACCTACCATTTATCTCCAAAAGTTATTAAGATTTTTCTTTAAGGACCTAATGCTCTAATATGAATTGTTAAAAAGTAAATTCCAACAAGATAACTGGGGGGTGGGTGTGAATTAGTTATCCAACTATTAAAACATTTATCAATCTTATTAATCCTTAAACATGTTAAAAATATAATCAACAACCATAACAAGATACTCATAAATAATAACACTAGATATGTTAACTAGGGAAACCCTTGATCAGAGGGAAAACCTCGATTGGGATGGTACCCACAAAATGATTTACTAATATAAAAGTTCCTTGCAAGAGGATGAAATCTGTCATGAGCCAATGAAAGACATTTAATACATATTAGTCCCTATTAGGAGACTTCGAATCCTTTTTAGGGATTCCAACCCTATTAGGAGTTGTAGATTGCATATGGACCCACTATCTAAGCAGCTTAAAGGGAAAGACCACTAAACTCACTATTCAAGTAATCTTTGTATTAATCCTTGCAAAATAATGGAAATGTATAGCTCCTTCTCTATCCTCTAACTAAACTTATCCTCTTCTAATATCAATACCAATTCACCAACTTCGCAACCAATAATCCCTTGGATTACTTACTCACATTTACTAAATACTTCACATATCACACTTCAATTGCATTAATCAAACTCTTCACCACAAGGAAAATAACATTCCTTTATACCATATCCTTGAAATAATTCCTTTAGTCAGCCTCAAGGCCCCCCAAATTAATTATAATAGAACCTCATTAAGATATTACAAAAGTTTACATCTTTTCTAAATTACAACTCATTGTCAGGTCACAGTCTTTACAACTTCTCACATGTGTGACCTCTTACCTTGTGCACTTTCTAACATTATCACCAGGTTTTCTATTGTCAATTTTTAACTACATGTATCATGATTCTATCTTAGTAAAGAGATACACATCAATCCAGAAACCACTTATCAGGTACTTTGTTTTCTTACTATCTTCTATAAATAAAGAATATCTTCTTCACATCTTTGACTCTCTATATGCATACTTATCCACATCATCAAGATATAGTGTAGAAAAAATCCTTAACTTTGTGTTAGTTGATCATCAATACATAGTCTGTATGACCTTGCTCTTTGTTTACTACTCTGCAACTCTTCAGAAAAAGAATACTATGCTCATGTCAATGAAAAACATAGTCATGAATGCAGCATTTCAATCATGCTAACAATCTCCCAAGTATTCTAGAAATACTTATAATACTCCCCCAAGGGAATAAAATCAATATCCATGCTAACAAAATCACCATACTAAATAAATCACAAGAAGTAGAGATAAATGAGTGGTAAAGAAACAAGGTACATGAAGAACTATGTTTAATTTCTCAAGTTGAACCTAAGATTGTTGATTGATCTTGCAAAGATGATTATTCGATTAAAGGTATGAAAGAATAACTAGAGAAGATAGAGAAGATATAAACTTGATAATAAAGAAGAAAAGAAGAAAATTGAGGATGCAACAATACAATGTCCTCATAAATTATATTAAATGCTCCTAGAGTTACATTCTATTTTTCCTAATGAGATGCAAGAAATTATTGATGCAAGGTGGTATTATATCCTATAAATGGACAAAGACATCATTCAAAAAGCTCTAATGGAATTTTAACTAGTGCTAAGTCTTGGGGATGCTAAGAGATTGCAAGAAGATCACAAGAAACAATTTGGAGTAAGGGAAAGGGAAACCATAATGTGAGGCCTCGCCCCGACCCTTCATAGCCTTAGTTGTTACACTATTATTTTGATACTCATGACTTGAGATGTTGAGACATTATCTGATGCTTAGAACATATTATATTATTTCATGTTGTGTGATGTTACTTTCAGATATTTGATGTTCGTCATTTAAGGTTTTAGGTATATGTATGTTGATGAGTTAAGTAAAATGTAGGATTAACACATTGTTTTTGGAATCTGTATGATTAAGGATATAAGTAGGATGAAAGAAACCCTGATTGATGTATGTTTCAATTTATGTGAATTTTTGATACGTATGTATGTATGTACATGTGATTTTACGGGGTTATTGATGTGTGCAATGAGTGTGCAAGATATTTAGTCGAGAAACTTGATGGAGGAACATAACTGATCCCTATGTGTTAATTTTGGAAACCTTGTTGTTCGTAATTAAATTGAGATGTATGCATGTATCCTTATGTGATCAGTAAATGTTAATGTTCGTAACTATGTTCTTTTAGTGTTGTTTGACACTCCTAAATTTTTTATGTTCTTCAATGTGCTAGCTAGGGTTAGCTATGTAACCTTTGGACCTAAGTCGGATTAAGTTAGTGTCTTCCTGCTAATTTGGTTCTTAATCGAGTTTAGTCACCCCTAATCCAGATTAGTGCTTAATTTGCATTTCTAGAGTTGTTAGATGGTCCTAATTATTTCCTAGCTTTTGTTGTTTCTAAACCTATTCTTAAGGCTTTAAAACATGAAATTATTATACCCAAAGGGTATGGTTATGGGTTGGGGGTCTTTTCCAACCCCTAGGCCCCTTTTATTGACTTTTGAGATCACTCAAAAAGTCTCTTTTGGCCTTTGTGCGAAAATTGACTATGGCTACCATGAGTTGCCTCACCCCACCTCCACTTAGTGGTTAACCATAGTATGGGTTGAGTTAGGAACTTCTAGATTTGTAGGTGGGAGGGAGAAGTTATTGCCTTTGTGGCGGTTGAGTTGGAGGCTTATTTAGAGGCCCTTCTTGGAGTAATTTAGGTTGTTACCCAATCTCTACATTTAGAGAGGAGTCTTGGAAGAGTGAAGGAAGGAAGGGAAAAGCTCTACTCAAATTGTTCTATTGCCATTACCTCTTTGTGAAGGTAGGAGTTCTTCATCTCCCTTGTTCAGATTTTCATGCTTATGCTACTTGTTGTTGTTTGGATGCTTGTATGTATGTTGGGTATGTTGGGAAGGATTGAAAAACCATGTTCTTGAATGCTTTTCTTTCTTGTTTATGTTTGCACTTTGAAGCTTTCTTGTATGGGCATTTTGGTATTACTCACCCTTGGATAGGGCAGAAGTGACAAATTTTGGGAAAGGTCTTTTTAGTTGGACTCCAACCAGTGTAGAGTCTCTTCTTAAGATGAGAAGAGGGAGAGAGGGTAGGGTGTTATGGGTTTGGCATGTTAAAATGGAAGAACGAAAGTTCTTGGGTTATAGCCCCGACTGGGCATCTATTTTGGTGTGTTGCTTGACTTCTCCTGTTGGAAGAATCCACCTTTCCCTAGTGTTGATTCATTATGATTTCTATTGTGAAAACCTTGTATGAATATGCATGTTTGATTTGTTTCTTGGTCATGCTTGTTGTCACCTGATTAGATTCTGTTCCCTCCACGGTTCTTAGAAAAGTGTTGCAAAAATTGTTATGGAACCCCTTGATGAGGGTCATGAAGGAAATTCAATTTAATTGTTGTAATTCAGGATTGAAATCCTATGTAATTTGTATTTCAAAAACCTAAAACCTTGTTGTAATGGCAACAAAGCCAAGTTTTCTTCTTGGTTCTTTCTCGACTGAGCCTTTGAATTAGGTTTGCCAATAAAAATGGTGATTGAGTATAATTGTTTATCATGTGATTTAATCGTAATTTTTAGTTAGATGGTTGCACATCATAAATAAGATGATATGATGATGGTTTAATTGAGCAAAATTTTCAAGTTTCCTTATATGTTCAAAATGAAAATTATGTTAAGGAAAGAAAATAATGGCTAAGGTTGATATATTGCAATTCAAGTTGTATAGGAGATCAAATAAATATGGTGTTAATGTGACACAATCTATTGTATCAATGTTTTAAATCTATTCAAAAAATATATATACACCTTTAAAAAAAAAATTGCGTTGCTTTGTAAATCTATACTTAGAAAATTTTTGTCAAAAAAAAAAAACCAAGAGAGTAAAAACTCTCTGGATTTTGTATGGGGAGCAATTTAAATTCTCCTTTGAGACAGAGAATCTTTAAAGAGATTCCCTTAAATATCTTTAATATCCAAAATATGTTCTATTTTAATTCTAAAAGAATAAGAGACAAAAGATATATATATATATATATATATATATATATATATATAATGAATCAATATCTATTTCTTACCTAAGAAACTTTTTTCATTAATCACCCCCTTGCACGTCAGTTTTGGTTTGTTTTAAAAATAAGTTTTAGTTTTAGCAAATCAATTTGCCACAATGGGAGGGTGACATCACTTATCACCACATCCCATCCCCACCATCTTGCTTGGCACGCTTTCCATATTCATGGATGGGAGGTTTAAGCAATGGTTATTTATTTTTTTTAAAACACTTCAAACTTTTTTCCCCCTTGCCATTTTGGTCGCCCACCTTTTTGGGAGGCCTGTGCAAGTGTTCTTTTGGGGCAGAGCCCTGTCCCAAGGACAACACTTGGGAAACACTCCTTGGGAAGCACTGCCCATGGAGTAGGTGTAGGGTGGGGTGTAGGGGTAGTGTAGGGGTAATGAGGGTAGTATTAGGTTTAATGTTAGTTAGGTTAGATTAGTTTATTTGATAGTTAGTTTAATTTTATTTAATTGTAAGTTATTTTAAATTTAGCTTGTAGTTATAAATTAATTTAATTTAAGATAGTTTAATTTAATAAAGATTTAAGTTAGTTTTTATTATGTTAGTTTAGTTTAGTTTTAGATTAATTTATTTGTTAATAATTTTAGTGAGGTGTTAGTTTATTTTGTTTTATAATTTGTTAATAGTGTTAGTTTATAAGTTGTTATTGTAGGTTAGTTTAAATTGACATTGTTAGTTATTTAAAAAAAGAAAAAATTTCTATGTTATTACAAAAGTTAGTTTATGGTTGTAGTTAGTTAATTTATTTAAAATTGTTTTTAGTTAGTTATATATATTATGATAGTAAAATTTAGTTGTTTTAATATTAATGTTAATGTTAATTAGTCTTTGAATATTATTTAGTTTTTCTTTAATAGGTTGATAATTGATCATAACTTAATATTTTATATAGGTGTATGGGTAGATGTAATATTTCCTTTAATGAGTTCTTGATTTGATATTTTCAAAATAATTTGGAACGAACTCATTTAAATTGTTATTTAAATAATTTTCATATATTGTTATAGAAGAAATTTAAATCTATTGTTTTAAGATTAATATGAAACGAAATAAATGTCGACATTATTTTAATAATGAGAGCTTCATTTTAACGATGTATGCCTTCACAAGATACGTAACTTAAGATGTAATGAAGATAATCTTTTCTTGAAATGTGATTCAACCGTATCAAACTTGAGCATTTTAATTATTAATTTTTTAAAAAAATTGTGTTTTTGCCCACGTAGTTTGGGCATGACATTTTGGTATCAGAGCCTGTGTTTCAACACTAGGAACCTTAGACCACTATTCTTCTAAAACTTAAAACTAAACATTAAATTGTGTAGGATGCCTCCTGTTACTTGAAGCAACCGATGAGGCATAGGTCATAGGGTGAGAGGTGGTAGACCAGGATAGGAGGATGGACCACCTCCACCACCACCTAACCCAAACTAGGACATTTTGGATGCATTTCAAACATTGATTGGTGTAGTTCAGTAGAGAGTAGTACCTGTGGTTCAACCAGGTCAGCAGATTCCTATAGTGGAAACAGAGGGGCCTGGAGGAGGTGGGCCCAGAGGTAGAGAGAGGACTAGGAGTCCCCCACCAAGATAGTTAGAGGGGTAGGATGAGCATGAAGGTGAGTCAATACACCAGAGAAGATCCCCACTTAACAGACCTCCTAGACATGTAGGAGATGATATCAGGGAATTGATTCGACTTGGCCCACCATTATTTATGGGTTCCACTGACGGGATAGTAGAAGAGGCATGGTTGCAGAGCCTATAGTGGTGCTTTGGATTATGACCCTATGGGAGTAATCTAAAGGCACGCCTAGCAGTTCATCAGTTGAGAGGAGATGCCTCCAATTGGTGGCATCAGAAGGAGACCATAGGAGGAGTGAGGATGGATACCCTCACATGGGAATCATTCCTCGAGAAATTTTGAGAGAGGTACTTGTTAGAGCATTTCTGACAAAAATAGATAGAAGAGTTTCATTCTCTTTATCAGAGAGGTCTTACAGTGGCTCAGTACGAGAGCATTTTCTCGAGCTCCTTCCTTATGTGGAATACATGAAGGATGAGAAATTGCAAGTGCATTACTTTATCATGGGTTTGAATTTCTCACTTTAGGGTCCAGTTCGGATGGCCTTCCCTACCACCTTCAGACAGGTAGTGGAGATAGCACTAGTGGCAGAGGATACTTGAGGTAGACAAGAATCATGGGATCAGTCTTAGAACCAAAACTCTACCTGGAAAAAAACCCCTTGGAAAGGGAATTAGAACTATACACCAGGGTCCTCTAAGGGCCAATAGTCTCAGCAGCAGCAGCAGGAACTCTCACAGGGTTACCAAGGCTTCGAGCCCAAGCAGTGGTAGTCACAGTAGGATTAGAAAGTACATACCCCATAGCCACAGTCAGTGCAGACTCAACAGTCTTCTAGGGGTGGATACAGTGGGTCTAGCAGGTTAGGAGGCCCACAACAATTTGGATCATAGGATGCACGATCTTATACCCAAGGACCATGCTACACTTGTGGTGGCATGGGTCACATAGCTAGAGAGTGTCTACAGGGATAGTCATCTAGTGGTCAGAGAGGGGCTTTTTTAGAGCTGACGGTTGGAGACATGGGCAGGTCCCACAAAGTTTTTACAGCGGTTGATAACTACCATACTGAGCATCGAGCTACAGTTATTGAGGCTATAGGTGGAGTTGGTCAGCCAGTTAGCACTGGAGCTTATTTGTATTATTGCCCAACAGACCCTAGCCCCTCGAGGTCAAGAGCTGGACTAAGTTAGGGTCCAGTGGGATTGTTACGATGAGGTTACAATTTTATGGAGGATGTGACATGGATGCAATCTCAATACCCTTATCTTTTGATGAACTCCAAGAGGAAGTTCATGTCTAGTGGGGGAGGATGTGAGGCCTCACCTCCACCCTTTGTAGCCTTAGTTGTTACACTATTATTTTGATACTCACGACTCAAGATGTCAAGACATTATTTTATGCTTAGAACATATTATATTATTTCATGCTGTGTGATGTTACTTCTAGATATTTGATGTTTGTCATTTAAGGTTTTAGGTATATGTATGTTGATGAATTAAGTAAAATGTAGGATTAACACATTGATTTTAGAATCTTTATGATTAAGGATATAAGTAGGATGAAAGAAACCTTGATTGATGTATGTTTCAATTTATGTGAATTTCTGATACTTATTTACATATGTACATGTGATTTTATGGGGCTACTAATGTGTGCAATGAGTGTGTAGGATATTTAGCCAAGAAAATCGATAGAGGAACATAACTGATCCCTACTAATTTTGGAAACCTTATTGTTCGTAATTAAATTGAGATGTATGTATGTATCCTTATGTGATCAGTAAATGTTAATGTTCATAACTATGTTCTTTTAGTGTCGCTTGACACTCCTGAATTGTTTATGTTCTTCAACGTGCTAGCTAGGGTTAGCTATGTAACTTTTGGACCTAAGTCAAATTAAGTTAGTGTCTTTTTGCTAATTTGTTTCTTAATCAAGTTTAGTCACCCCTAATCTAGATTAGTGCTTAATCTGCATTTCTAGAGTTGTTAAATGGTCCTAATTATTTCCTAGCTTTTGTTGTTTCCAAACCTATTCCTAAGGCTTTAAAACATGAAATTATTATACCAAAAGGGTATGGGTATGGGTTGGGGCTATTTTCCAACCTCTAAGCCCCTTTAATTGACTTTTGAGATCACTCAAAAAGTCTCTTTTTTCCTTTGTGCGAAAATTGACTATGGCTACCATGAGTTGCCTCACCCCACCTCCACTTAGTGGTTAACCATAGTATGGGTTGAGTGAGGAACTTCTAGATTTATAGGTGGGTGGCAGAAGTTATTGCCTTTGTGGTGGTTGAGTTGGAGGCTTATTTAGAGGCCCTTCTTGGAGTAATTTAGGTTGTTACCCAATCTCTACATTTAGAGAGGAGTCTTGGAAGAGTGAAGGAAGGAAGGGAAAAGCTCTACTCAAATTGTTCTATTGCCATTACCTCTTTGTGAAGGTAGGAGTTCTTCATCTCCCTTGTTCAAATTTTCATGCTTATGCTACTTGTTATTGTTTGGATGCTTGTATGTATGTTGGGTATGTTGGGAAGGATTGAAAAACCATGTTCTTGAATGCTTTTCTTTCTCGTTTATGTTTTCATTTTGAAGCTTTCTTGTATGGGTTTTTTGGTATTACTCACCCTTGGATAGGGTAGAAGTGACCAATTTTGGGAAAGGTTTTTTTAGTTAGACTCCAACCAATGTAGAGTCTCTTCTCAGGATGAGAAGAGGGAGAGAGGGTAGGGTGTTATGGGCCCCTACTTGTCAGCACACACCTCGTATGAGTTTGGCATGTTAAAATGGAAGAACGAAAGTTCTTGGGTCATAGCCCCGATTGGGCATCTATTTTGGTGTGCTGCTTGACTTCTCCTATTGGAAGAATCCACCTTTCCCTAGTGTTGATTCATTATGAATCCTATTGTGAAAACCTTGTATGAATATGTATGTTTGATTTGTTTCTTGGCCATGCTTGTTGTCACCTGATCAGATTCTGTTCCCTCCACAGTTCTTAGAAAAGTGTTGCAGAAATTGTTATGGAACCCCTTGATGAGGGTCATGAAGGAAATTCAATTTAATTTTTTTAATTCGAGATTGAAATCCTATGTAATTTGTATTTCAAAAACCTTGTTGTAATGGCAATGAAGTGGAGTTTTCTTCCTGGTTCTTTCTCGGCTGAGCCTTTGAATCAGGTTTGCCAATAAAAATGGTGATTGAGTATAATTGTTTATCACGTGATTTAATTGTAATTTTTAGTTAGATGGTTGCACATTATAAATAAGATGATATGATGATGGTTTAATTGAGCAAAATTTCCAAGTTTCCTTATATGTTCAAAATGAAAATTATGTTAAGGAAAGAAAATAATGGCTAAGGTTGATATATTGCAATTCAAGTTGTATAGGAGATCAAATAAATATGGTGTTAATGTGACGCAATCTATTGTATCAATGTTTTAAATCTATTCAAAAAATATATATATATACACCTTAAAAAAAAAAAAATTACATTGCTTTGTAAATCTATACTTAGAAAATTTTTGTCAAAAAAAAAATACCAAGAGAGTAAAAACTCTTTGGATTTTGTATGGGGAGCAATTTAAATTCTCCTTTGAGATAGAGAATCTTTAAAGAGATTTCCTTAAATATCTTTAATATCCAAAGTATGTTCTAGCAAGTGAATTTGCCATGATGGGAGGGTGATGTCACCTGTCACCACATCCCATCCCCACCATCTTGCTTGGCACACTTTTCATATTCATGGATGGGAGGGTTAAGCAATGGTTATGTTCTTTTTAAAAAAACACTTCAAACTTTTTTCCCTATTGCCATTTTGGTCACCCACCTTTTTGGGAGGCCTACACAAGTTTTCTTTTGGGGCAAAGCACTGTCCCAAGGACAACACTTGGGAAGAGCTCCTTGGGAAGTGCTGCCCATGGAGTAGGTGTAGGGTTGGGTGTAGGGGTAGTGTAGGGGTAATGAGGGTAGTATTAGGTTTAATGTTAGTTAGATTAGATTAGTTTATTTGATAGTTAGTTTAATTTTATTTAATTGTAAGTTATTTTAAATTTAGCTTGTAGTTATAAATTAAGTTAATTTAAGTTAGTTTTTATTATGTTAGTTTAGTTTAGTTTTAGATTAATTTATTTGTTAATAATTTTAGTTAGGTGTTAGTTTATTTTGTTTTATCATTTGTTAATAGTGTTAGTTTATAAGTTGTTATTGTAGGTTAGTTTAAATTGACATTGTTAGTTTTTTTTTTTTTTTAAATTGCTATGTTATTACAAAAGTTAGTTTATGGTTGTAGTTAGTTAATTTATTTAAAATTGTTTTTAGTTAGTTATATATATTATGATAGTAAAATTTAGTTTTTTTAATATTAATGTTAATTTAATTAGTCTTTGAATATTATTTAGTTTTTCTTTAATAGGTTGATAATTGATCATAAATTAATATTTTATATAGGTGTATGGGTAGATGTAATATTTCCTTTAATGAGTTCTTGATCTAATATTTTCAAAATAATTTGGAACGAACTCATTTAAATTGTTATTTAAATAATTTTCATATATTTTTATAGAGGAAATTTAAATCTATTGTTTTAAGATTAATATGAAACGAAATAAATGTTGATATTATTTTAATAATGAGAGCTTCATTTTAACGATGTATGCCATCACACGATATGTAACTTAAGATGTAATGAAGAGAATCTTTTCTTGAAATGTGATTCAACCTTATCAAACTTGAGCATTTTAATTATTAATTTAAAAAAAAAATTATGTTTTTGCCCACGTAGTTTGGGCATGACACATAATTATTGTGGAAGATAATCTGAGATAACATGATGAAATAGTTGTTATGTAGAGAAAGATTCTAAATTTTGATAAGAGAAATCAAGGAGACTCATCAGCCATTCAAGTTGATGATACCTTTATAGTTGAAGAGATAATTGGCAATGTGGTACAAAGAAATTTTGAGATAGGTACAATAGGTAGAAGCACCACAAGAAAAATCACCAATAGGTGAGGTTAGAGATGTTGACATAACCAGTCAACTAGGATTATCTAAATGATGGGTAATGATAGTTATAGCTGAATAAAAATATGGTCAACAAGAATAACAATAGGAAAATATTGAAGAAGAATATTAAGTAATAAGAAAGATAAGTCTTGAGTCAAGTATGCTAAAGAAAAACTATGGTGAACATTTTTATAGAGGAATCCATTGAAGGTTTAGGTAAAGAGAAAATCATTCCTACAATAGTGTAGGCTAATAAGTTGAAGTCTACAATATTAAAGGAATATTTAGAAAAGGGTAAAGAGAAAATCAATCAGAGACAACAAGAGGAAAAGACAAGTATTCAAACAAGCCAAAAATATCTTAATTGAGATGCTACCTAAATTAGAATGTAATAGAAATGATTAAATAATTGATCATTTGGATACCTTAACAAAAGAAATATATGGTCAAGAGACAGACTTGGGGTCTACAAAAATGAGCATGGTTGAAGAAAACATGGAAAATAAAATGATAGGAAAATTAGTAGAAAAAGTTACTAAAGTCAGAGTTTAGGTGGCTTATTTAGTGAAGCACATTGAAGAAATAATAATAGAAGTTGGAAATACATTTACCAAGATATCAACTACTCAAATTTCCTTAAGGATTTGGACAAACAAAAAGGTGAAGCATTTTAAGAGTTGGAATAACCTAAGAGATCAACAAGTGATTCAATATCAAGTCCAATTACTACATTTAGTGAAGAAGATTTTTTTTAAATGAGGCATATATAGGTAGATAAAGATAGTATAATTATGAACATACTTAAAAATTAGGCACATCTATCCCCTATCTTTGAGGCTATACAAAAATATATATATATAATAGAGGAATAATTGGCATTACTAATGCAAACTCAATTGACAGATTGGATGAGAAAGCAACTAAAATTAAAGAATAGTTTATTTCCTTAAGTCACTAAAAGAAAATATATGAGATGTCACTAGAGTAAAAAATGATAGTTATAAGGTTATCTTTGACATGAGGGAAGCCACTATATATTTTTATATTAGTAAACTAGTCTAAGAGATCTCCCAAGAGAAAGAACCAAAAATAAAACCCATATATATTACTCATATAATACATATGATATACAAGATTAATTTAAACATCCCTAAGGCATAGAAATTTTACTATAGTGACCAAAAATTTAACTTATATATGGTCATATAAAATGCTCCACTAATAAACTTCTAAACTACTGATAAGAGACTCAAAATTAATCACCATTAACAAGGCTGTAATACATCACATAATGTTATATATCACACCTTTGGTATTTTTGTCAAAGGGAGAGGAGTCCATAGATCAAATGGGAGAATATCAATCAAACACAAGAAGTTAAAAGATAGGCATAAAGATCAAATTGGGTGAATCTAAGATCATGGGGAGAAGTTTAGAGGGTAGAAAGAAGATGAGGATAGAAAGAGAAGATCAACATTAAGATTGTAGATAAAAGAATGGTTAATATGAACTAAGGGGGAGTTTGTATCTCAAAAATTTAAAATGTACTACCATGAGTACCAAATGGGGAGATTGTTGAAATTTGAGAACTTGGAGATAGTACTAAAGGAGTGGAGAGTTATATGGTAACTATATAGTTTCAATTTATGGGAGTCCATAAAATCCATAGTATTGATTGGTAAGAACTAAGTTTGCACATTCCAATAGGTTAATTGGTAAAGACACAAGATATCAGTGAAGGTTGGACACCTATAACAATTAGGGATCACTAAGTGGTGGATGATAAATATAAGCCAATGTTAAGAGGATTCGTATCTCATTAAGGAAGATGTCAAATATGGAAAGGTGATCCCATTGGATATTTTGAAGCTACAAAGTGATGGAGAGTTAGTTGAGTCATTGGATCGATATAAAGAAATTATATAAGGTTACATTGGGATAGGAAATTTTTTTTGATCTATCTAAGTGAAAGATAGGTAAATCAAGATGAAGGCCAACCCTATTATATTAACTCATCAAAATATGTGAAATTCATGATAAGATAGAGAGGGAAACCTAAATTTTAAATAAAGGGTCAGGATTAAGAGGCAAAAGAGTACAAGAAAATATATAGGTTTTGAATTATGAGTGGTCTATGAGGAGTGTATGAAGTGAATTATGTATGAAGGTTAATCAACAAGAGAAGAAAGGGAGCAAAGGAAGTTTAGTGCTCAAGACATAGAACAAAGAATTACATAGTGTAGTAATAGAAGTTTAGAGATAAAATTGGATTTGATAAGAAAGGAGTCTAGTAACTGAGATAAGAAATTTAGTTGTTTCCTAATAGTTACAACTAGTAAATCCCTAAATATGGGGAACCTTGACAGGTTTTATCTATAAATACCCTAACAAGGTAGACTACGAAAAGACTTTTATAAATTCTTTAACAAGGTAGATCCTAGCATATTCTTTTGTATTTCTAACAAGGTAAAAAGCCACTCCTAATAGGGTGACCCCCCAAAAGGATAATTATATGCTCCTAACAAGAAAACCCATTTATCATAGTAGTGAGCTTGGTGGGCATCATTCTCTTTGCATTTTTCAACTTCTAAAAAGGATTTTTTTGCATAACCAAAATCATTGTTTCATGTGTTATGTATGTGTGGTGATTTGATATTGTTACTATTTATTTTTTGATACTAGTCATATCTTTTACTATACAAAAGTTAGTAATTCAACTCTAAAAATCAATGGTTAAGGTTCATAGACACTTAATAATAGTGAGATAGATCCAAACATATCTTCTTGCACTCCTAGTAGGGTGAAACCTTAGAAATGGTATTTGTAAGCTCCTAGTAGAGAAAACCTTATTACTATAGTAAAAGGATCATGGGTATCATCCTTACTATGGTTTTCATCCTCTAAAAAGGATTTCCACAATATAAAAATTATAGTGTTATGTGTATTGCTTTTATGGTTGATTTTTGAATTGGGTTTCTTTCATTTCAGTAGTTATTTTTTGTGTGTTTTGGAAATAAATCTTTAGAATAATATGTTATGTTGAGCCCCCCTCCCCTCTCCCTCTCCCCTTATCTTATTTCATACCAAAACTCAGTGTTAGAGCCTATTTCCTCAAAAAGATAAGATTAATCACTCTAGAGGCAAATATTCCTCAAGATGGATATGTATAGGTATGAGAGCTATCTTGAGGAACAAGCTACTAATGTGATTAAAGAATTACAAGAGAAGATAGGGAATTATATTGTAATAAGAAGGTAGATTATTAAAAGGATACAAGAGATTCAATACTAAATAGAAAAATTATCTAAAGGAGTCATGTTCAAAGAATCTAAAAATTCCATTGAAGAATTCATGGAGAAAAATGAAAATACAAAGGGAAAGGGGAAAAAAAATGAAAAGGGGAGCTTGAAGGAGAAGTTGTAAATATGTGTAGAGATCTTTAGGAAATTATGGCTATAGAATATAAAATGAAAGATTGAATACATATATCATAGTATAAAATGAGATGAAACAAGTAATGTTACCTTTGGTAGGAGATCCTAAGAATGAGAATCATGCTAAAGTAAGTGGTTTCTTGGTTGAATGAAGGAAATTCTTCGATGATTTAAAGCTAGATATTATGTGTTGTGCTTCAATTCTAAAGAAACATAATCTCAAAATAATGAATGAACAACTTTAGGAGATAAATGAGTTGTTGATAGAATTTGAATACATCATTTTAGATAATGTACATGTTAGATTGCCCCCTATTAGGATTATTAGTCACTAAATAAATTGCGTACCTCAGAATGAGGGATTGAATAGAAAAGTGCAAGAGTTTCTTTGAAAGGATCTTATTAGGAAAATTTTGAGTCCTTCTAAATTACCTATAGTATTGGCACTTAAGAAGAGTAGAGAATAGAGAATGTGTATTGATTCCAAAGATATTAATAAGATCATAGCGAGATATAGATTTCATTTTCCTAGAATGCATGACATAATGGATTGTTTGAGTGGAGAAAAGTATTTTACTAAGATAGATTCAAAGAGTGGCTATAATCATATCAAAATCAAAGAAGGTGATGAATGCGGATTCTAATTTTAAGCCTAATGAGGGTTTTTTATGAATAGTTGGTTATGATTATGGTTTAACTAGTGTATTCATGAGGTTTACGAGTGAGGTATTGATGAGATTATTGAGTAAATATTCAATTGTGTGTATGGATGATATTCTAATTTTTAGTAAGAGCAAGGAAGAACATTTGTTGCATATAATACAAGTATTATATGCATTGAAGCAAGAGAAGTTAATGATCAAGATCAAGAATTTTATTTCATGAAGGAAGAGATGGTGTACCTTAGATTTTTTATTTCACCAAAAGGTTTAAAGATGGATCCTAAAAAGGTCAAAGCAACTATTTACTGGCCTATGTTGACTAGCCTATTTTAAGGATTGGATAGGTTTTACTTGGATTTTATTAGGGATTTTAGTTTGGTTTTTAATCCTATTATAGTGACTATGAGAGGTTATAGAAAGGATTTCAAATGGATGCATGGAACTAGTTATAGTTTTGAGTTATTGAAGCATTGGGTTTTTTAACAACTAGTGTTGGATTAGTTGTATTTCAACAAGTTATTTAAAGTATATTGTGATGAAAGTGGGAATGAAATTGTAGTTGTCTTAAGTGAAGAAGGTAGACATATATATTGTTATAATGAAAAGTTGAATGAAAATAAGAAGAAATATTTATTCTATGATCAAGAGTTATATGCCATAGTTCAAGTGTTACAAAACTAGAGACATTACTTGTTGCCTAAGGGGTTTGAGGTGTATACTAATCATAAAGTATTATAGTATTTGATTAGTCAAGGTAATTTAAATTAGAGACACATGAGATAGGTTGTGTTCTTGTAGAGTTTTACTTTTTTTATTGAAGCATGTAGGAGTGAAAAACCAAATAATATAATTGATGGATTAAGTACAAGAAGGAAATTTTTGATAGAGGTGAGAATAGAAGTACATGGATTTGAAAAATTAATGACTTTGTATGTGATTGATCATTATTTTACAGAAGTGTGGAAGGCTTCTAAGGAACCTATTGTAACTGATTGAAGTAGGTCAATATATATTTCTTTGTTTAGGATTATATAATGTTTATGGGAGTTCAATTATGCATACCTATAAAATCAGTGAGGGATAATATGATTAAGGAGAAACATAGTCAAGGACTTGAAGGAAATTTTGGCATTAATAAGATAGTATGTTTCGTAAGTGAGAGGTATTATTAGACATATATTTATAAAGATGCTAGGAAATTTGTTCAAAGTTCTTGAGCTTTCAAGTTTTTAAGGGCAGTAGTCAAAATGTGGGTATGTATAAACCTTTTTCTATATCTAGTAGACCTTTTGAGGATATTAATATGGATTTTGTTTTGGAATTACTAAAGACACACAGACTTAATAATTCTATAGTTGTGGTGGTGGATAGATTTTCAAAAATTTCACATTTCCTCCCTTCCAGGAAGAAACTAAAAGAAGTGCATATAGCTGACTTATTCATTACAAACATTATTAGATTATATGGATTATCAAGGAGTATAGTTCTAGATAGGGATTGTAAATTTGTAGGGTATTTCTAGAGGACACTTTGGAGGAAGTTGAATAATGATTTGAAGTTTAGTTATACTTTTCATCTATAGGGGTGATCCCACAATCATGGGTTCCACTTTTTGACCAATTTTGACACTAAAATCAATATTTTTGCAACAAACGTGATGTTCAAGTGACTATATCTCCAAAACTATAAATAATTTCAAGATGACATAAAGTTGTGATTTTGAGTACTTTGCTCCTACTTTGTAACCATATTTCTTAATCTAAAAAAAAATATTTATGTCAATTTTTTCATCTCCTCCAAAAAGTGGTACATAATAAAATTCAATATTTTTAAAGAGTGATAGTCCATTTGACACACATAACTTTTTTTCTAGAAATGATAATGAAGTATTTCTTTTGGTGTTAGATTTGTAACATCAATTTTCAGAGGATCCATTTGGTTTGATTCATTTTGGTTGAATATTGTATAGTTTAAGAAGTTTTGAACTAACATGAATCATAATTCAGACATACGTTCCGTTTGACATAGATAATTTGATGTCAATTTATCATAAACCTAATTTTTTTTTTTGAATAGAAAGGTTTATCAATAAGCTAATTCCTACATATTTTTCAAAAAAAAATTGACCTAATTTACTACTTTTCCCGAAGTGTTGAAGTCAGTTGATGTTCAATTGGTAATGAACCTATAATGAGTTAAACTCATATTTGAAAGTCTTAATGATGAAAATATGTATTACAATTATAGTCATTGGAAAGCTTGCTCCGAGCAACACATTTTGACATTTTTTATTTTATAGTAGGAGATCATTCAATCTCAATTTTGGGGGTCAAAAGAGCCAATTTCATTTTTTTTTCAAAAAAAACACCAAAAATTTGTATATTGACATGTTTGCAGGAACACTATGTTTGTGCGAGCACTATGTTCGCACAAACATGACTAACATGTTCGCGCGAACATGGTGTTCGTGTGAACATACGAGAAAAATAATCTGGTGGATAGAAATTTAAGTTAATGTGTTTGTGTGAACATAAAAAATAATTTGTGTACATGCGAACATAAAAAAGGCCAAATTTATCATGTCCTCAAACGGGAAAACAAAATTTTAATCAAAAAATTGCCATTTAAATATGTTCATGAGAACATATTAATTAGGTATGTTCGCTTGAGCATACCTTATTTAAACTCAATATGTTCACGCGAACAAGGAATTGTTTTATGTTCGCGCGAACATAGTTAGAACATTTGCGCAAACATACATAAAATGAAATGTGAGAATTTTTCATCATTTCACGATTTCGTTCGTCCCCCAAAAGTGGTACCCAGTATTGTGGATTCACCCATAGACTAATGGACAAAAAAGGTTGTGAATAAGATTTTAGGGATTTCTTAAGGAGTCTAGTTGGAGATCAGTCTAGTAATTGGCATTTTTTTTCAGCACAAGCACAGTTTTCATATAATAATTTGGTAAATAAGAGCACAAGGAAAACACCATTTGAAGAAGTTATTGGCATGAGTCAAAAATGAGCCTTGAAACTAAGAGATGTTTAGGATGATAAAATGATTGTTGAAGTAGTGGTATTTGTGAATCTTATGAAGTTATTACATGAGGAGTTTAAGAATTATTTGGAAGGTGTCTTTATAAGGAGAAGGATGATAAGACTAGGACACAAATTTATTTCTTAGTAGGAGATATAGTTTTTCTTCACATGAAGAAGAAAAAAAATTTTGATTGAGACTTACTAAAAATTAAACACGAGGAAGTTTGGACCTTGTTAGATCTTAAAGAAATTTGATTTTGGAAATGCTTATGAAGTGGAGTTACTTGAGAGTATAGATATTTCACCTATATTTAACACTAAATACTTTTATGAGTATCATGAAGCTCATTGGATTTTTTTATGATGAATCAGATGTAAACTAGTAGTATCCTAAGAAGTAGTTTGATATGATAGAGAAATCTCAAATAAAAGAGTTACAAGGAGTAAAAGAGGTTAAGAGTGAAAAGAGTATCCAAGAAAGTAGAAATATATGTTATATAAAGATTATTGATGGATTTATTAAGAAGAGGTGGATCATGTTAATTCTTATCAAGCATGAAAGTGAGAGACTCACTTTCTTATCAATCCTATGTGCCTGATGTGGGATCATCTTCAGTTTAGATAAATCCCATGTCAACAAAAACCATTCAATTTTTGGTTTATGCTAGTTTGTGTGACCTTGGAGATTAATTAAGATCAATCCAACAACTCTTTATATTTTAGAGTTAGAACCTATAATTATAGGAGCATATTTAGGACCTATCTTCGATCATGTTCCTATGTCTACAAATTATTTAAATTTATGTTGCTCAAGTTATGTTTTTTCTATCTCTTGTAGTGTGTTCTTGTCTTTTCTTTGTCTTGATCACAAAATTTGGATTTGTGATGAAGATCTATGAATTGTGATCTACTATGGCATACCTAGCAATGTTATTTATAATGACCTACCTGGAGTTGCTTGAAAAACAAGGATGAACAAAAATGAACATCATTTTTCTAGATAACTTGAATAAATACATGCAAAAAAAAGCATAAAAGAAATTACAACAAAATACTTAACAAAGCTAAAATGCCATAATGAAAAGACATCATCACATTAACATCTTCAATGCCCAATAAGGAATTTATCAAGGTCTAGGGAGCGGAAAATCCCAAAAATGTATCCAAAAGTGAAAATTGCATCTCCATAATTCCATGAAAACACTTACTATTTTCCATGTGATAAAATAGATTGAATACTTGCACAAGTCATGATGGATTCCTATGCAAGTATTCTCCACAAGCAAAGTGAGACACCTTTCCAAGCTTGTATGAGATAAAAAAGGTTCACACAAACCTTTACTTGTCTAGGAGATAGATTTCTTCTATCACACAAGATATCATAGTGTCACATGAGATATTTCACTATCGTGCAACATTAGGTCACCAAAACTCAAAAAATGCATTAAAAAAATCATTTAAAGATAGAACCTCCACACTACAGAGTACCATAACGCCAAATCTTGGGGAGAAAACAATCAAGAGAATCAATAAGAATAAGGAAGATCAACAAACCTCACATAATATCATACTACTCTTATTCATGATAATCAACATCCTCAAAGTAAACTATGAACATAAGCAACATTGCAATGAATGGAAACCACATGCAAAAGAAGAAATTAAATTAATATAGTTGTTCTTATTTCCTCCTTAACACAATGGCATCATGAGACCTCAAGGATCCTGACCATACCCCCAAGCATGAAATCTCCAATCACTAACAAGACCATTGGTGTTACCTTAAGAGATCTATCTTACCAATAACCATCAATAAATATTACATGAATAAGTACATCTAACATGCTAATCTACCAATAACATCAATAATCTATAGAAGTAGTAAGAAACATCATCTTAAAAAAAGATCTAACATCATGATAAGTTAATGCAAAAAGTAAACATTCTAACAATCATATAAAACATGATATCAAAGAAGCCAAGGTAAAATATAAATCACAAGGAAACATATTGTATATATACTAAACTACCAAGTGAACATACAACACTGACCTCAACCAGAAGTAGATTGTCTCTATACACTAGTCTCTAGTACGAGTATAGGTAGCTATGCCTCCCAACCACAAGGTACCTATAGGCCCACTCCCATCAAGGTGATGGAGATAATCACCCATGGCTAACACACACACTAACAAGAATATGATACCAACATCTATATGCTCATGGAGATAATGCAATACATTAGGTCACTGGTTAGATCCACTAAGGATAACTATGTAGGGACACTAGTGGAGCGTAAGTTTCTTGGCATCAAAAAACTTGAGATAAATGTTTCTGTAGTAGTATCTGTAATGTCCCCATTTTAGTAGTTGACCAAGTGTGTGTATGTTAGCTTTGTTCTACATGGTCTCGAGGGCTAACGAAGGGTTTAATGGGATCCTAGAGTGTTTTTACCTAGTCATTTCTAGTTTGGGCCAAAACAAAGTTGATTTACTCAGTTTCAGGCATACTTACTATTTTTAGTAAGTCGGCAGGACTTAGTGCAAGTCAATTTTGGTGATTGGATTTGATACTCCTTGGTGAGAGCTTTCCGATGAGCTATCACTCACATTATTCAGAGTCTGATTACTAATACATTTTAATGCTTGAAGTTTTATTAAAGTAATGTCTAATTTAATTGTAAAATATTAGTGTTACTTTAATATTTATTTTATGGGGATGTGTACCCAAGGGAGACATAAGGGGTATTTTAATATATGTTTTATATACTACACATCTTTTATCCCACATTGCCCATATGAGTTGAGCGGACCCTTGGAAATAGAATAAAAGGAAGTGCTTCATTAGCCAGGTTGAATATGAGAAGAAATTGGTGTGTGAGTTGCAGCTCTTTTCTTGGCATTTGAGGATGTCTATCCTCTCTTGTAACATTCTAGACATCATTCCCTTGGGTTTTGGCCTTTGGAATTGTTTGTTATTGGCTTCATTATCAGGCAATTTAGTTGCATTTCTAGCTACAAGCAGATTTAGTATTTTGCTCATATCTTCTTCACTACTTTTCCGACGCTTATGCCGCTTTGAGGGAATGATATTATGAAGGTAGTGGACTAATTGAAGGAAAAAGCACTGTAGCAGCAAGTTCGAAAGCATGGGCTGGAGTATTATGTCAATACTGCTGAAGTAATTAGTGAGTTGATAAATTTGCCATGTATTTGGTTTTATGAATTCTGAAAAGAACATTTTATTAGCAGTAGTTCATTTCCACTTTGCATATTATTGTAGTTTCTTTCTTGTTTATGTTGTATGATACCAATTCCATCCACAAAACACAACAAACAAATAAACGTTTGATTTTCAAAGTTATAAGGGGTTTAAAACATTAAACGAAGAAATACGAGGTTGAATGCAAACTGTTTGACAAAATTCCTTTTAGCAAATTGGTTTAGTTTTTTGGGACATCCAGGGGTGCCCATTATAGTGGTATCAGAGCTATAAGTCTTGCCATCCTGTGAAGGTCTTATAGGAAATTTGGAACAGCTAGATAGAGGGAAAAGTGTTTGACGAAATGTCAAAACACTCAAATTAGAAATTAAAAAAAATAGGCTAAGTATTTATGTTTGAGCATGCGACAGGGGCCTTATAATTTTCGTGATACCAGAGCAAGACAAAATAGGATTTTAGACTTGCAAAGAAAATAGTCTAGTACATCCGTGCAGGGGGACATTGAATCTAGCCATACAAACACAGAGGAGATATTCTTTGATCAAGACAACAATATGGGTGATCAATATGATAGGAATACAAGATTAGGCAGAGGCGAGAATGCCGGTCTAGATCAGGGGGATGTAATGTTCAAAAAATTACTGGATACATTAGAGCAGGGGCAACGTATGCAGCAAGAGCAGAATAAGTGAATGGACATGATGTTGCAGCTCATGACTAGACAGATGGGTGTCAATATTAATCCAGGTGATGCCAACAACAGAAACAATAACAATGAGGGAAACAATAACAATGGGGGAAACAATAACCATGGAGGCCAAGGCAACAACAATGGTCCTGAGAATAACATTAATGGTAATAATGGACATGGCAACAATGGGAATGAGGCTGATAAGTTTAGACACATTGCACGCCTAGTGTAGACTACGAGCTTGAGACCTCTTCTACCCACCTTCCCACCCAGAGATCTGGTTCAACTAGTAAACGAACCACAGATTACCGAGCTACAGGATTAGTTCAGGAGGGACTGGGGGGCTAGTGGACCGGAGTTCCAGGCAGATATTTCCCTCAGAGATTATATGGACTTGAGGATGAGACACATGCCTAGAGTAGGAGGGAGGAATCAAAACTTTGAGCCGAGAAAGAAAGTTGGAAAACTTTCCTTACCTTATTATGATGCTTCAGGGAGGATGACTGCATGAGCTTGGGTGTAGAAGGTAGATACATACTTGTAGCTAAATCATATGCCTAAGGAGGAGCCTATCAAGTATGCGGCTATGCACTTGGATGGCATTGCACATGAATGGTGGCATCATGGCATGGTGACTTTGGGGCATAATCAGATTACATCCTATGAGGAATTCATCGAAACATTGATTGAGAGATTTGAGACTAGGGATCTCGAGTTACATTTCAAGGAACTAGCATAGTTAAAATAGTCAGGTTCTGTGGATGCTTACATTGCCGAGTTTCAACGCTTGTTTATACTTGTTACTAATATCTCTCCTAGGAAATTGGTGGTGTTATTTTGTGATGGTCTTGCTGATCCATTATGAGGTTGGGTGAAGGGACATGATCCACTCACCTTAGCTGAAGCAACTAAAAAGGCACGAGCTTTAGCCCCTTCGGTATACAAAGGAAAAAACCATTCAATAGATTCTTCCTACTATAAGGACAAAGACAAAAAATTGTTTCAGAAAGAGTATAGCAAGCCCAAAGAAGGATCAAAAGGACTAGACAATGAAACCTTGAATGAAATTTGAAAGAAGAAGCCATGCTTCCATTGTAGAGAGCCTTGGGACTTATCTCATAAATGTTCTCTCAAGGCTAAGGAAAATGAAATGGAGTATTTTTCAGCAGAAGATTTAGAGTTAGAGGGGGAGGATCAGCAATCCGATTCAAATGAGGGTAACACTATAGAGGAGAGCAGCATTCCTAAGGATGATAGATTGCTGGCACGCTTGACAAGGGCCCAAAAGGAAATCACATTTAAGGTCAAGAGTACTATCCAGGGGTAGAAAGTGATATCTCTTATTGACACTGGGGCTACACATAACTTAATAGATGCACAGTTGGTAGCCAGGAGAGGGTTACAGACAGAGGAGCATGATGGGTTTAGAGTCATGGTGGCTAACGGTGATAAATTATGATGCACTCGGAAGATATCTAATCTTCACATCAGGTTTGGAGATGGCTACGAGTTGAAGGATGAGTTCTATGTTGTGGACATGGGAGATTATGATGTCATCCTCAGCATGACATGGATGGTTTCACTAGTGGAGTTCACACTCAACCTAGAAAAATTGGAGATGAGATTCCAGCATGAGGGGAAAATTATGGTACTTAGAGGTCTTTCAGATGGAGGTTGCAGAGTAGTGTCCTTGAGGAGAATGCAAAGATTTTTTCATCATGATGACATAGAGTGGGCAGCAGAGTGCTACATTATGCCAACTTCACTAGAGCCACAAGAAAAGAGTCATCCACCAAATATCCAAAAGATACTTGATAGACACACTAAAGTATTTAGCGATATTCCTCATGGGGTTCCTCCTGACAGAGGGATGGAACATGTTATTGAGCTCGAGGAGGGAGCCAAACCAGTTATGATTACTCCCTATCATCATCCTAAGAAACACAAGGATGAGATAGAGAAGGAGATTAAGAATTTGTTGGAGATGGGGCATATCAGGCCCAGTAAGAGCCCCTTTGCTTCAGCAGTAGTATTGGTAAAGAAGAAGGATGGGACGATGCACATGTGCATTGATTGCAGGGCACTGAATAAGAAAACAATTAAAAATAGGTATCCCATTCCTAGGATTGATGAGCTGATTGATGAGTTGCATGGGGCATGCTTCTTCACCAAAATTCATTTGTGATCCGGATACCATCAGACCAGGATGAGAGCAAAGGACATTGAGAAAATAGCCTTCCGATGTCACTATGGCCACTTTGAGTTCATGGTTATGCCATTTGGTCTAACCAATGCACCCGCTACATTTCAAAGTTGTATGAACCAAGTATTCAGGAAGCAGTTGAGGAGATTTGTCTTGATCTTCTTTGATGACATCTTGGTCTTCAGTAAGACCTGGGAGGAGAACTTACATCATTTGGAGGAGGTGTTATCTATTCTGGAGAGCGAGTCATTGTATGCCAAGGAATCTAAATGTGAGTTTGGCATGATTGAGCTCCTTTACCTTGGGCATATCATTAGTGCATATGGCATTTGGGTTGATCTCAAAAAGATTAGAGCTATTGTAGAGTGGCCTACTCCCACAAACCTTACACAGCTTAAGGGATTCTTTGGTTTATGTGGTTTTTATAGGAGGTTTGTTAAGGGATTCTCACAGATTGCTACACCCTTGACAAATCTTACTAGGAAAGGAGCCTTCATGTGGATAGGGGTAGCACAGAGGTGTTTTGAGCATTTCAAGTAGGTAATGTCTTCATGTCTAGTTCTAGCTCTACCAAATTTCACAAAGCCTTTTGAGTTTCATTGTGATGCATCAGGTGATGGGATTGGAGCAGTATTGATGCAGGAGAAGCATCCCATTGCATTCGAGAGTAGGAAGCTCTGGGGAGTTGAGAAGAGTTATTTTGTCTATGACCGAGAGATGCTGGCCATAATGCATGCATTGGCCAAATTTTGATCATATTTGGTAGGTGGAAATTTTTTGATCAAGACTGATCACAACAGTATTAAATACTTCATGAGCCAGCGTGATCTTAATGACCGACAACAAAAATGGGTGACTAAATTGCAGGCTTATGACTTTGACATAGAGTTTGTCAAAGGTTAAAAAAATGTGGTGGTTGATGCCTTATCTTGGAGACCTCACTTATGTGCTCTGGTAGAGATTTCAGGAGATTGGAGAGATTGGATTATAGCAGAGTATGTCAGAGATGCTTGGGCTTCTGGATTGATTTTAGGTACCATATAGGATGATCACTATGAGGTGATAGATGGATTGATCAGAGTTCAGGATAGGGTTTATTTGATTTTGTCATCACATTTGAGAGAGGTGATACTGAAGGTATTTCATGATGCACCCATAGCTAGACATCTGGGGGTCTTCAAGACCTATAGGCAGATCCGAGAGTGATTTTCATAGAAAGGGCTCAAGGAAGATGTTCAGAGGTATGTCAGGGAGTGTGTGGTTTGTCAATAGAATAAGGGAGAGCACACATTTCCTGTAAGTTTATTACAACACTTGCCCATTCCTAATAGGAAATGGGAAAGTATTTCGATGGACTTCATCACTGGTTTACCATGAGTGCAAGGAAGAGATTGCATCTATGTGGTGGTGGACCACTTGATGAAGTTTGCTCACTTCTTTGCTATTCCGTCCACTTACACAATATCACAGGTGGAAAATCTTTTCTTTAGAGAGATATTCAGGTTACATGGGCTGCCTAGATTCATAATCAGTGACCAGGATAGTAAGTTTATATGTGTTTTTTGGCAAGAGTTGTTTAGGTTGTGTGGTACATATCTTACACCTAGCACTAGTTATCATCCACAAATAGATGGGCAAATAGAGATTGTGACTAAATGGGTGGAAGGATATTTGAGGAACTATGTAACTACACAACAAAAGTCTTGGATCAGATGGTTGCATATGGGAGAGTATTGTTATAACACCACTTATCATATGTCCATCAAGATGACTCCTTTCATGGCACTCTATGGTTATGAAGCACCTAGCTTCATGGATTTAGTTTTGGGGGACAGTAGAGTGCCCAAAGCCAAAAAATTATTGTAGGATAGTTAGGACATCCTAAAAGTGCTCAAAGAGAATATACAACAAGCCCAAAATCAACAGAAATTGTATGCTGATCAGCACCGAATAGAGCATAGCTTCGAGGTAGGGGATATGGTTTACTTGAGGCTACAACCATATAGATAGTCATCGCTCAAGAAGAGTAGAGTTGAAAAGTTGAAACCTAGATTTTATGGTCCCTACAGGGTGATTTGCAAAGTGGGCAAAGTCGACTATGAGCTTGAGCTTCCAGAGGGCAATTGAGTGCACAATGTGTTTCATGTGTCTAGGCTTAAGAAAGCCATTGGTTAGAATGTAGTGCCTTCTGCAGATTTACCCCCTTTATATGAGGAGGGGAAGCTTGTGTTAGTAACCAAGGCTATTCTGGACACCAGAGAGAGAAAACTTAGAAATAGGATAGTGAAGGTGTATTTGGTGAAATGGAGAGACCTGTCGGAGGAAGATTCTACATGGGAGAGTGAACAGGTTATTCAGCAAGCTGGACTAAGATTGCTTGAGGACAAGCAATTTCAAGGGGGGTAGACTGTAATGTCCCCATTTTAGTAGCTGACCAATTGTGTGTGTGTTAGCCTTGTTCTACATGGTCCCGAGGGCTAACGAAGGGTTTAATGGGATCTTGGAGTGTTTTGGCCTAGTCATTTCCAGTTTGGGCCAAACGAAGTTGATTTACTCAGTTTCAAGCATACTTACTATTTTTAGCAAGTTTGCAAGACACATTGCAGGTCAATTTTGGTGATTGGATTTGATACTCCTCGATGAGAGCTTTCCAATGAGCTATCACTCACATTATTCAGAGTCTGATTGCTAATAAATTTTAGTGCCTGAAGTTTTATTAAAGTAACGTCTAATTTATTTGTAAAATATTAAAGTGTTACTTTAATATTTATTTTATGGGGATGTGTACCCAAGGGAGAAATAAGGGGTATTTTAATATATATTTTATATACTACACATCTTTTATCCCACATTGCCCATATGAGTTGAGTGGACCCTTGGAAATAGAATAAAAGGAAGCATTTGTGGCTTCATTAGCCAGGTTGAATATGAGAAGAAATTGGTGTGTGAGTTGCAGCTCCGTTCTTGGCATTTGAGGACGTCTATCCTCTCTTGTAACATTCTAGACGTCATTCCCTTGGGGTTTGGCCTTTGGAATTCTTTGTTATTGGCTTCATTATCAGGCAATTTAGTTGCATTTCCAGCTACAAGTAGATTTGGTATTTTGCTCATATCTTCTTCATTACTTTTCTGACGCTTATGCTGCTTTGAGGGAATGATATTATGAAGGTAGTGGACTGATTGAAGGACAAAGCACTATAGCAGAAAGTTCAAAAGCATGGGCTGGAGTATTATGTCAATACTGCCAAAGTAATTAGTGAGTTGATAAATTTGCCATGTATTTGGTTTTATGAATTCTGAAAATAACATTTTATTAGCAGCAGTTCATTTCCACTTTCCATATTATTGTAGTTTCTTTCTTTTTTATGTTGTATGATACCAATTCCATGCACAAAACACAACAAACAAATAAACATTTGATTTCTGGAGTTATAAGGGGTTTAAAACATTAAAAGGAGAAATAAGAGGTTGAATGCAAACTGTTTGACAAAATTTCTTTCAGCAAATTGGTTTAGTTTTTTAGGACATCCAAGGGTGCCCATTATAGTATCAACTCTAATTAGGAGGCCAAACACCATGCCCTCAGATGTGTAGGCCATTGGAGAGACACACACCCTTGGACACACAGGCCTACTATGCAAGTGCTCTCATATCTTTCATTAAGTTTAACTACAAATTTATTTGTTTAGTTATCAATTTAAAACCTCTTAATGTTACCTTTTCATCCCCCTTTTAGACTAAGGTACATGCTACCTTGATGGTCACATCTTGACTACGGTATATATTATCTTATCAACCATAATTTTAGACTGAGATACATGCGAGAAGCCACTCCACACATCTACCCTACATACCCATGATCATAACATGATAAGTTCCTAGAAGAAATACAAGTTCCCAAACCAACCCCCAAATAAATAATCTCTCAATTGACCTATAACTAGGAGTTTGGGTCTCATTAGATCTCATCATACACATGTGCATGTGCTCACTATGGGCACATCCAAATTCATGAATATAATAACATAATACCATTGCAAGGGTTGGATATGAGAAATGAAAACAATTATATAGATAAAACAATCTCACTTGACTGATCTATATTTGAGAGTACAGATCAAATGTGAATCCCAATAAGGTAAATCACCAAGCATCATGAATTCACTCAATCGGTCTAAATCTAGGAGCATTGAATCTATATGAATCCCAATCATGGTAATGGTAAACTATGGTCAGATTAGAAATCTAATATACATTTCAAATCAATGACCAAAATAAGCACCAAGAAATACTAAGGAAAACTAGGTGGCAATTGCTCAAAAAATGACTTTATTAAAAATTGATGAATCTATAACTTATTATCCAAACAATTACCAAACTTCCAAAAATCAAATAAAAATTGAGTTCCAAGCTTGTATGTAAAAATGGCTAGCATAATGATGCAAAACTTCAAATTAAAACCCCTAAAAGCACTCAAATATTCATACCCACCCAACCAAATATATCTAGCATACCAAAATGGAAGGGAAAAATAGTTCTCAACCTCCAACCAATTTACTTTAGAAAAAAGAAGAAGCTAAAACAAGAAAAAACTATTAAAACGTAAAATCCTTACCTCACAACCAAAAGGGTCGAAATACAAACTAATACCAAAAAATAAATAAGGTGCCAAAGTTGATGAAATACTTGGAAAGGGAGGAGTTACCCTCTTTGAATCTAATAAGCCTATTCTCATAGCAATCTAATGAGCATAGCTCTCCCCACAATCAAAACACTAAAAAACTTAAAAGGATTTTGGAGGACTTACTCCAAATATCTTGACTTAAAATGTAAGTGAGTATAAACACACTTTTAGCCAATATATGCACTTTTACAAAGTGACATATAAATTAGATTATTAAAATAAGATAATGTAGTTATCTCACTTAGCCTCAAATAAAATCAAGAAATTCCAATTAAATTGGAATTCAACTTTGGAAAATTAGTTGCCAATAAAGAATAGATTAAATAAAATAAATAAATTCCCTCTAAGCCATTAATATAGAATTTAATTTAATTTTTTCTATGATAGTTCTACACATTCCTAAATACACAAACACACTTACGGGCAAAATCACATAATGCATTATGAACCTAGATTTACCAATTATCGAAGGGTTAAAATAACATAATAAGAATACATCACCCATACAGGGACAATATTGGCTCAACATGAAAGGTCTAATCATCAACTCCATGTGTTACTATTGGGGATATAAGTCCTACACAATAAAAAAATACAATTAAGTGTAGATACATGATATATAATAGTTGAAGCAACAATTATGAGTAATCATGTAATAAGGCAATTTAAATAATCATTATTAATCCATTGTATAAATTTATTGAAAGAGACAAGATAAATATTGTGGTGCATAAATTAATGAATCCAATGTAGATAAATCACTTTTTAATTATTTAAGAATTTATTACTAGAAATAATAACAATTACTCGAAACAATAATTAACAAGGAATGATATACACGAATCTCAAATAGTCATCTTGAAGCAATATCATAAAACACTAGGATACAGATATGACCAAAATACCATAAGTCAATATGGTCAACCACGTGAGTCAATCACTATTGTAGTAACCCAATTAGTTGTAGCAGTCTAATAACACATAGTGCAACTACTATTCACATCTCAAGGTAATCATGAAATAACATTGTTATACCATTTCAATCTAGGTAACCACTAGCACAAACCTTGGTGAAATCATCTAGTACATCATGATCTCAAATACCAAGCATAAGCATAAATAAACCTCCTAATACTATAACATAATCAAACCACCCCAAGGGTGTAGAGAACTCATGGGTCCTAACAAGAGAACTAACAAATAAATATCATCAAGCGTGAATCCATCATGATGAATTAAAAAAGCCATAAGGGAGAGGTAATGCATCATCCCCTCCAAATACTAGGCTTACTCCTAAAAGCCTACAATCCAAGAATAGAAGCTGAGCACACCAAGTGAAAAATCAAAATCATCAAAACAATGATGAATCTCTCCTTTCTGTTGTTTACTATTGTTTTCTTCTATTGTGTTAACTCTACAAGGTGGTTGAGGATAGCTAGGTGTGCCCTTGGCCCTAGTTATTTTTGTTTCTCCTTGCACTAGGTGGTATTAGATCTTGAGGTTTGTCCTTGCGGAGATTGAATTGTGTAGAACCCTAAGTGAATTTGGTTGTGGGGTAGTAGATCTGAGGATTCAACCTATGACTTGCAAAGGGTTAAAATCTTGTAGGAACTTAATTTGTAAAGATGGTTTGAGGTAGAGGAAATGTTAATAATGCAATATTAGATCTACTTTGAGACAAATTACAACTAGATTAGATGCTATGGAGATAACCCAAAGGAGAGGAGCACATCTTGATGATGTGAGTGATGATGAAGTAGTGACACGAAACTCTAATCTAGAACCTAAAGAAGATCAAGATGAGGCAAGGTTATTGAGAGTATTGTCTAGGGAAAATTCAAAACCTGATGTAGAAGTTGTTCCTTATGATGAAAAATTGGATACCAATGCTATGTTAGATTGGATCTCTAAAATGGAGAAGTTCTTTGAGTATGAAAAAACTCCTAATAATAGGAAGGTGAAGATTGTAGTTAGTAGATTAAAAAGACATGCCTCACTATGGTGGGAGCATTTGCAAACTAATAGACAAAGGAGAGGAAAGGAGAAGATGAGAACTTGGGTGAAAATGGTGAACAAAGTGAAGAAAAAATTATTTCTTGCTGATTACCAAGTTAGCTTGTTGAGAAAGATGCAAATTTGAAACAAAGTGACATGACTTTGAAGGACTATACTGAGGAATTCTATAGATTGGATATCAGATCTAGACATGTGGATGATGATGTTGAGAAAATTGCAAGGTACATAAATGGATTGAGATTTGGAATTCAAGATGAAATAAGTTTTGTGAAATTGGAAAGCGTGGAAGAAGCATACCTATAAGCCTTGAAAGTTGAGGAGGTCTTGAAAAAGAAGCATGAACAAAGAGAATGATGAAGAGGTGGTAGATTCTAGAGAGGCAGAGGTAGATCCTATGGAGAAGGTTGCAGATCTGACAATTCTATGCAAGATAAGGGAAAATCTAAATAGAAGAATTATGAAAAAGGCAAGACTGAGTGAAAAGTGGGTGATTCTTACAAAGTAAGTACTGATTCTTACTAAGGAAGAGGTAATTTTTATTCTAGAGGTTGATTTTGTGGTAATTGTTTCAAATGTGGTAAAGAAGGGCATAGATCCTTTGAATGTAGATCTTCTGAAAGTGGAAAAGGTAACATAAATGTTATGATTGAAGGAGAGGGTATGTGTAGGATCATGGTTAACCAAACTATGCTCTTTAGTGGCAATAGAAAATGAAAAAATTAGGGTTATGTCAACTTGATGTGCAATTTTCTACTTGTTATTAACTTTATATCAAAAGTTAGGAGAAAATAATCTTTAGCAAATTGAATCTAGTTTCTAAACTACTAGGATTTATCTCAAAAAGATAAAAATTGATTGGTCAAAATTTTTAATTTTAATGCAATATTAAAAAAAAAGAAATAGACATATGTCTAACCACCTTAATCAAAATCAAATGATAATATTTTTTAATAATATTCTAGATATAAGTAGTATACTCATGCCTAGATGTGATAAATATTTTTGGATATTTTTATTCTAAATAAATAATAATTAATTAATTTTTGACTTTAGTATTTTTGGAATAAAAAAACTCTCATGTCTGACCACCTTAACTAATTCAAAACTATGCAAAATTCAATTTTTCATTATTTTTCCTTATAGTAGAAAAAACATAGAATGTGATGCATCTTTTGGATTTAAAAATGTTGTACCATTTGAAAGTTATAGTTGTTTTTCAAGGAGTGTGCCGGTCAGCACTTTATACATAACTCTATTAGAAAATAAGTAATAATTACTTACTAAACTCATAATTTGACAAACCTTACATTTATGGAAAGATAAGAACATTGTTAAAAAAACATTTCATTTTATCAAATTTTGGTGGGCAAAAAGTCATCAGCTACATGTTTGAAGTAAAAATCACATAAAAACAGGCCAAAAGAACATTTTTAGGATGGTTTTAAAGTTGACTATATAGGTTTGGTATCAAAAGATATGATAGACCTTATAAAGATATTAATTGCTTTCATTTAGTATCAGGGTGGGTGGGAAAAAAATTGGAATAGATTTTGAAATGGTTTGAGATATTTTAGAGCTATAGATTTTTTAGATCATCACTTTTTGGCACACCATGATCCTGCACATACCCAAGACACTAAGGAGGAAAGAATCTAAGTGGACCTAAAGATAGAGAGAATCTAATGGTAAGAAGAACCTTATCTAATAAGGGAAGTGATGAGGAACCTGGCCATGATACTATGTAATTTTGAACAACAATTTATTCATGTTTTGAGTCGGTCCATGATACTGTATAATTTTGTTCCATAGTTTGAATAGAAAGTCAACATTGAATTATCTAATATAGTTGTTTTTTGATAGGGATGGTCATTGAATTATATAGAATTTTAAAGAAGTTAATACAAAATGTAGAAAGCTAGCTGTTCATCCTAGATCTTGTTTCTTCTTTTATCTCCATTTTGTTCTTTGAGTTTTAATAGAAAATTTTATTAAATTTTATTTGTAATTCATTTTGAATTATATTTCAATTTGATTCTGCTAATAATCTAATTGGTTATATAAATTATTAATGCAAATTTTAAGAGCTTTATGGTTTCCATTGACAATTTTTATAAGTATGAGATCTAGAAATGAGTACTGATAATCTTTTCACAAAGTGTTAATATAAGATCCACAAGTAAATGTCTAATTCCTATGAGTTAATAGCCCAATAGATAAGGCACTGGGCATCCTCTAAAGTTGATCTAGTTGGAATATCTTATATAGTGAAACAATTCATATAAATCAATAATTTAACTATTCTATTTTTGAAGTTTTGAAACTCTAGCCTATGCTTGATTCATTGAGTTTAGGATTTGATAGAATAACCATTTATATCTCTTTTGTAGTCCTCAAATTAGAAGAATTAGGGCTGAATCATCTGCTATTTTGGAGTTCATGATTAAGATTTTAAATTTAAAGTGAATTAAGATTGAATTCCTAGGTATACCTGACTAAATCTTACAGAATTCAAAGTGGTGAAGACATTAGAGTCTTGTTAGTCGGTCCTTTTATTTTGCTTCTCAGAATGCACATTATGGTCTCTAGCTAATTCCTAGGCATTATTATGTAATAAGAGGGTTTTATAATTCTATTAAATCAAAAGCCAACACAATTTATGCTACTACCATATTTGGAGATAATTCAGAGGGAATTATCTATAGATCAAAACTTAACAAAGAAAGATAGACATCATTCTACTATAGAGAGCTTAATTGATGTAGCTACTCAACTAGAGATACATATTCAAGTTATGGAATCTACAAGAGATTAGATAGAATAAAGGATTTGAATAAAGTTTGGCAAGTCATTAAATATTTTAAGATAAATACAAGTTACCCCCAAGCCATAAGTGACAAAAAAGGGGGTAATATCTACAAGGAAGAAAGGCGAAATGTCCATCATGACATAAGTGAAATAGGAAATATGAGAAGATGACATAAAGGGAAATGACAAAAATCAAATGAATCAACATTGGAGGTTACAAACATGTATAAATTATATAGCAGAGATAAAGTTTTGAAAACCAAGTTACAGTCTTAAGGGGGGGGATTGTTTTTGCATGGAAAGCTAAGTTATGACAAAGTTGTTAGTTTCTAGAGACTAATTAGGGAAGTACTATACATACTTCATAATTCTTTGGGCCATGGCCAATGTATGGCAAAAATATGGTTGACATGTTGTAACCGTAAACCAACAAAAATACTTGTATAATTTAGGGTTTAGGGTTAGGTATCTTTTTATAATATGTGATGCAAAAATTACTTCTTAAGATGGTATTGAAATTTAAGGGATTAAAGATTGTAATTAGCTTGTAATCAATAGATTATAATAATATTGGACTTGCTATTTGGTGGACGTTGCCTAGGGTTTGGGTGAACCATGTTAAATTTTGGTGTCTTGTGTTCTCTTTTATGCGATTTATTATTTCCTAATATTGTTTATATTTGCATGTAATTGTTATTTTTGTTTGAAGTTAATGCTAACAAAAGTGTTTTTGCCACTAATGTCAAAGGGGGAGATTTTTGATCTCTAAGTCTAAGTTTCCTGTTAGTGTCTAACATTAGTCATTTCCAAGGTAACATTAGAAAGTTATCATAGCGATCAAGCTATCCAAAGAAGGTCAAGCTACAAAGGACTTGTCTACATTTCATCATAAGCCGACCAAGTCAGAGGTTGCCAAGGACCCCAGTAGAGACTAAGTCAACATACAGGCCAAGAAACATAGAAAATACTAATAATTTGGGAAGTTAGTTAATACCAAGTGAGTCAGTATGTGTTGAGTGTATATAATCCAAGTGATGACATGAATGTTAGTTATGACTAAGCATAATTACACAAACACTTATGTACATCATTTTACCTAACTTCTATAAGATATTTAAAGATTGTAGAGATAATTAATGAGAATATTACACATTTTATTAGAAGACATTAATCCCTAGGAAAGAAGGTTAATCAATCAGAAAATCATAAAGGTAAAATGAAAAAGGATGAAATAAGGATCATTGATCCTAATCTAGAAATTTCTATGATTATCTCACTAAGAAGGGTTCCTACCCTAGGATCAATGTATGAGTTTAAGAGAGAAGAAGCAAGCTATGTATAAAGCGAAGGCAGGATAATTCTAAAAGGAGTTCAAATAGAGAAACCAAAGCAGTAAAGGACATAATAGAGATATCAAATAAGGTGATTAGATTGATATTTTGAAGAGAGGAGATATGTGATATGCTTTTAGATAAAATTGAAGTTTCGGGTACTGAATCAATTTTAACAGATTGAGTTAGTTAAAATATCTTAATAGAGTGGTTCTAATAGACCTTATTTAAATCTCCTAATAGAGTCCTTACTTTATTGTTAGTGTAAAATCCTCTAGTAGGGTAAGACCTAATAGTGTTAAATGTTCTTAGTAAGGTAGAACCCTCTCAAGGTAGATCATCTGATATGATCAAATTGTAGCCCTAATAGATAACCTTTATTGTTGTAGCAGTAAATATTTGTGGGTTTTATCCCCACCCCAATTTTACCTTCATTTTGAAGTGTTTCTAGGTTACAAAAATTGTTATGTTAGGTGTTGATGTTTTACATGGATGTAATGCTTAGATAGTTTATTTCAATATTACATGTTTATGTCTATATGATATAAGATTGAGATATGAGATATATTATGTGTGAATATAGTTAATTTTTTTATTAGAGAAAAGTTTAATAGATCCCAATTCACCCCCCACCCCCCCAGTATCTTGTTTCCCATTAGGATTTCCAACATTGACAACATTATTTCCTAAGTATTTTTAATAGCCCAAGTTTCTAAATAATTACACATTATCCTTAAGCTCCTTCTTTAGTTTAGGGGAAAAATATACATTTTCTTTTTAATTTAAAATATAACATATATTTTTAATCTTCTATTACATTCTAAAATATTCTTTATATAATCTAATAACTTTTTAATCTCTCTAATTCCTTTATACATTTCACCTTTCACTTAGCTTCTTTGATTAATAACCAAGGACTGATGGGTATCTATTCCCCTAAATTTTCCTAGGGCATTCTGATCTCTCCTTGGTCTAGGGTCTTTGTGACCTTTCAACTTCACTAGTAGACCAAGAGCTAAGAACACGATCTTGAAAATTAAAAGATTCTTGAAATATGTATATTATTGTCCTATTTTTGATATAATTAGATAAATAATATAGAAGCATCTTAGTTCATAAGAAGATATTTAATATTGAAAGAATTAAGATGGTAGCAATAAAGAGTTAGTATTTTTAAATTATCATACATGTAAAATAGTGGAATAGGCTAGGAGTTTGGTATTCAAGATGAAAGTCAAATAAAAAAATAAACTTCTTTTCTTAATGTCCTATCAAAATCCATTCAAGACTATTCATTTAGTGTTGACAATGATAATATTGGAAATGAAATCATTTGAATGTATGAGAAATATAAATTAATATGGGTATCTAAAATAACATTGAAAAATGAGTACTTAGAATATATGATAAAATATGGCATTTTTATATGGATTATATCTAAGATATAAAATGGGTACTTCAAATATTTTTAGTATGAATTATTTATAAGCACATAAAATGTATGATATTAGGATAGAAATAAAAAAACAACACTATTCAACATTTCATATTAAATGTAATATAAGGTAAATTTATTGTTGAATAATTAAATATTTAATATTCAAATGGTAAAAATTAGAATTAAGTACCTTTTAAAAATCTATACTTTGCAAGTCAATCTTTCCTACATATTTTTAGGTTTTGTAGCTGTGCTCAAAATTATTGGCACTAGATTCATGATTTCTTTAAGCTGTTTTAGCTTGAACCCTTTTCTTGACATATGGTTATTTTGGGTGATTCCCCCAAGTTCCCTAGAAAATTTACCCAGATCTAGCATACTTTGAAGATGATGATTTTGTTCACTCTGTGGAAAGATACAAATGTTGTTCTTTTCATTAATAGTTTTCTTAACATAAATGTTGCTATGTACACCAAAGTATGCATTTATAATAATGTAATGATGGAGATCCAAGTGCAAGCCAACAAGGTGGCTCTGGAGGTGGCCCACCTTCAGGAGCTTCTCAATCATTGGGGTAATGCCCCTTATACGGTTTCTAGAGTGCCTCCAATTGCTTCGGTTGATACCACATCGCCCAAGGGCCACTGCCAAGGGTGCAACACTTTAGTTCACCACTCACATACATGATGTTTGTAGGCTTCCCACCATTGCTCTCCCGACAGTGGCAACAATGAGTAGCATCGTCACTCAATTTTTCTACCCCATGGTAGCACAAGCTAGTCCCCAGGACTGGTGGCTCCCCCTCCTAGTACTTGGCAAGTTGTTTTTGGAAAGTGGCCCTTTCTCCTAGAATTGGCCATCTCACCTCCATGGCCTGATACCAAGGATGTTGACCAGGTCCTTCATGATGTTGCTAATGGCTAGACTATTCTCAGCCCACCTACCAATCCCAGCACTGCTTTAACTGCTTGAGGGTGCTTCTTCTATATATATATATATATATATATATATATATATATATATATATATATATATATATATATATATATATATATGTTGATTATGGCTTCGACTGTGTGAAATTTTGCAGGGTGATCTTGTATCTCCTGACCCTTTTTTGTGAATTGTAGCTTAGTATATTATTTATTAATAGAAAAGGACTATTCATAAAAAAAAAATGTTGCAAATTGTAAATTGATCTTGCATATTCAATCATTATGATAATACTTGAACTTGATCTCAAAAAATTTAAGTCAACCTACATAAACTTTTGAGATATTTACATCAAATTATACAACACATTTTTTATTCAATATTTTAGATTGCTCTAACTATTGTATCACTTTGTAACTTACTCATTTTAACTAGTCATTAAATGAATTGCAAATGACCAATTAAAATGAGTTATATTACATATTTTATTATAAATATTATATTTCTTAAAATATACATGCCAAATTTTTAAATTAATAATTTCTATGTATTATATTTCTCTCTTCAATTAAAGCTCTTATATGTCAATTTGTGCATTTGTGAGATATGATATTTTTATAAAATAAATTTTAAACTAATATTCCACTCTTGTAGCAAATATTTGGTCTGAAGGGATCCCTAATTATTAGGAAATAATCTTAGTTAAGAATTTGAACATTAGAGATGAATTGTTTTATACTTTAATCAACTTTTGGTTTATATATATATATATATATCATAAGAACATAAAATTTTAATTTATTTCCAAAAATTAAGGTATAATATTAATGTTAATAATCTATTTTATAAATATATTTTATTTAGAATGATCTAATATTAATTTTTATATGAATAAAACTCTCATCCACATGACATTACCTTCAATATTTGCACGCTTGTATTTCACCTTTACCAAGTACTTAACCACTCTCTGGTACTTGTTACACATTTTCAACCACATACTAGATTATCTTAATCTAATAAACTTTGCAAATTAAATCCAAACTTAATATTTAATCCATTCAACCACATACTAGATTATCTTAATCTAATAAACTTTACAAATTAAATCCAAACTTAATATTTAATCCATTCATATTAAATTCTTAAGATAGTATTCTGATTTACTATCCTTCTAAATCAATGTCTCATTTAATGCACTTGTTTAATCAGCCTAGATTTGTGTAAAAATTATATTATTCCTCTCCATTGGGCTCTCTCGAAACCAAATGTACTAACCCATAGAATGTTAGTGAATTTCAATGACATAGATCATGCAAGGAGGAGAGTTATGTTCAATCCGTGGACAGCAGCAACTAATTATGTCTAAAAATATAATACAATATATACTCTAAAGTGGAACCTAATTTTCTATTATGGAGAATTATACCTAAAATTATACTATAATACTCAATAAAGCAAGCCTAATTTTCTATTATGGTGAATTATATCTAAGATTATATTATAATACTCAATTAAAGCAAGATTAATTTTCTATTATAGTTTTCACATGGGCATGGAAGACATGTCTCCTCCATCTACTTTCCATTCACGATACATGATTCTACCTTTTTGGGTTTCTGTTCTAGTCATGCTCTATCCCTTCCAAAACCACAGATTCCCTGCAAATTGCATTTCCATCCTTCAAATCCATATCGATCATACAAGCTTTTCACCAAAAAGGGATTGAAATCTCACTGCTACACATGCCCTTTTCATTATACTATTATATTAGCAAAGCTTGCATATGAAGGGTTCGCAGGAGAGATTTTTCTATTGGTAAAGATGGATTTTAGGGCTTTGTTCATTTTGGTTTAAAGAGGAGCTTTGGAAGACATTAATGGGGAGAGGGAAGGTTGAGCTGAAGAAGATTGAGAATAGGACCAACAGACAAGTCACATTTTGTAAGAGGAAAAATGGGTTATTGAAGAAGGCATGTGAGCTCTCCGTGCTCTGTGATGCAGAAGTGGGTCTCTTCATCTTCTCCAACACTGGGAAGCTCTACGAATATGCCAATCCCAGGTACTTTTCAATCTCCTCCTTAATGGAACTCCATTATCAGTGACGTTGATGAAATGTCTTTATTGCTTTGTTATTGCACTGGAATATGGTAAACCTAGAAGTTATTATGTCATTGTAGATTATTGTTGAAATTCAAGAAATGTACGCAAATTGGAACTGATCATGATAAAATTTGAAAACAACTGCTAGGAATAAGAATATGGAACGACCCATTAATGAAACAAATGCTGAACGTTTTGCTACGTATAACTGTTTCAAGCTTCCTTTTATGATACCCATTTTTGGGGCATTCTAAGTCGATATCTATGGCTGTTTGGAGAAAATAGACCTGCGTATTTTTCATTAAAGTGGAGAAATGAACAAGTCAGGGAACTATCTTTCAGAAAAATCTATAAATGGCCGTGTCTACATTGGGTTCTTCCTACTTGTACTACATTCGGAAATGGTAGTTTAAGTTGTAGGAGACTGATAAGTAGGAGACCGCCATCGACATAAAACCAACGTTTACAGATGGTTTAGCACAAGAGAATAAGAGGAATGATAACCAAGTTGAGTCGTTTGATTCTTACATACAACCTCGTTTTCAAGTAATTGTTTATCTTAGTGGCTTGCAATCGATCGAATATTATAATACATCCACCATTAATGCCAATAGAGCAACACAGACAAGAAATTACATTTACTTTCATTCTTCTCCATAGATCGTCTACAGTGACAAATGAACTCCTTAAACTATAATCCAAAAATTAATTTTTACTAGATTTTTTAATAAAACTCTAAATTTACATTTTTGTGTAATATTAAAGATGGAAGCAAGGATCCCTTATGAGCTATGGTATGGAAGACTTGTTATTGATGAGGAAGATTTGGAAAATATTATTCTAGATAATACAGAGGCATCTTTCTTAGATACTAGAAAAATAAAAACTTATATATATGCTATACTAAAAGATTAAGAAAGGTAGTTAAAAGTACAAATGTCAAGATTTATTATTATTATTTAATAAAATAAATGTCAAAGTTGATGAGGATCTACATCAAGACACATATTAACCTTAATACTAGAAATATTATGAATCCAATGAACCTGCATATATAGATGATGAAGAAGCACCTAAAGAAAAGGAACACTCTAGAGAATAACACTAAGCCTCTTGCCAAGCATCACTCAACAAATCAGATAATTAGAAACAAAAATGGACTACAGACCAAGATGAAGTAAACTTATGTTTACTATTAAATACATAAGGAAGAGCCTATCAATGAATAAGGGTGAATTTGGATATAAGCAATAATTCACGGACAAAACTAAATTAAGAAGAATCCAATTGGGAATTAGTTCATAGATCAAAAAATAAGAATATAATAGGAACAAAGTGGGTATTGAGAAATAGATTGAATAAAGATGGAGAAATTGTAAGGAATAAAGTAAGACTAGTTTATAGAAACTATTCTTAAGTAGAAGGAATTCAGTTTTGGAGATGTTTTCTTTGGTTTGCTAGAATTGAAGAAATCAAAATGTTTCTAGCTTTTTTTTCCATTAGACTAAAGCTTTTAGAAGACCCAAGAATAGTATGTAGACTCAAGAAGGCACTACATGGCCTCAAACAAGTTGCTAGGACTTGGTATGAAAGATTAGATATGTACTTACATCATCAATGATTTAGGAAGGGTACCATAGATTAAAAAAATATTATGTCGAATTCGAGGATAAAATATTTTGGCTATTGTCATATTTTTTGCTAACAATTATATTTGATGGAGCTAATGCAACATGTAATAAGTTTTCTCAAAAGATGTAGAAGGAATTTGAAATGCTTAAGCTATGGGAGTTGTCATATTTTCTTGAACTTACACTACTTTTATCTCTCAAGATGAATATGTTAAGGAGATGTTGATGAAGTTCGGTCTAGAGAATAAAAAACTAATGATCACTCATATGAAAATTGGTTGTCATTAAAAAAGGATGACGAATCACCTTCACTAATTAAATGTGATATGGATGGAATTACGTGTCCTATTGCATCTAACTATATCAATGGATAATATTATGCATGTGATGTACATTTGGTAGGTAGTTTAAGCCAATCCAAAAGTAACACATCTAAAGGAATTCAAAAAAATAATTGTAACACACTTGAAAGGACCTCTAGACTATGATTATGGTATCCAAAGGACAATTATTGCTTCTATATAGTGAAAAATGGGAAGCAATACTATTATGTAAATTATTCCCCTCTTTGCAATTATCAAATTAAGAAAGAAGGATATCTCCACTAGGCTCAAGGGTTTACCCAATCTCTTAATGAAAATAATATTTTTCCTTCCCTAGATGTTTAAATGACCAGAGTAGGAAAATGACTAAATGATTGAACAATTCTAATATAGAACTCACTAAAAAGATGACAAAAACAAACATCAATATGAACTGATATTGAGTTGAAAATGTAAAATGAAATAAAATATAAAATGAACAATACAAAAATGAATTTGCACTTCGGAAAAAGTTGAAATTTGATATGTTCCCAATACTTTCTAATAAAACCTCTTAGAATCTACAATTTTTCCTCTACTAACAAGATTTAAATTTGTCGCTCCATAATTTATTTATGCACACAGAAAAAAAGGGAAGAAGGTTGAAAAGGAGTTTTACTCAATCAAACCCATGTTTAGGAATCAACAATGAAATGAAATAAAAAGTGTGTTGTGATGTAGCCAAGGCTAGATCTAGAAAATAAAGCATATCATACCTTGTAGATGTAATTAATTCTTTTAATGTGATCAAATGTGTTGATGCAATAGATTTGACTAAAAAATAAAAACCTCAAAAGGAAATCATACAATAAAAGAGCTCATGGAATATATATTGTAATATGTTTCAATGTTGAATTGAATAAGAGAAAGAAGAACAAAGTTGATGAATGAATTAGGGACCTACTCCTTTGATAGGAAAAAAAACCTTTTCTTGGCCTCCAATAGGGGAAATAAGTTATATATATATATATATATATATATATATATGCATATGAAGATCCATTTTGATTTATTGAGAAGAATGAAGACCTGACTACTTAAACTTGATAGCTATTAATTTCCTTCTTGCTATTGATACCTTAAATATTTTATTCATCAATAATAAATGCTTGATAATGGAGTCATGAATGCATAAAATAGACATATTATGTATCGAATGAGGATAGATAGGGATTTTATATAGATTTCACATAATTTTGAGGAGTTAAATGTAAGAATATTGACCAATAGGTTCAATATTCACTCCAAAATCTTAGCATAGGGATACATTCTAAATCTGGGCCCATTTCCTTGGGGGCACATTACCAATGACAATATGATGTAGACAACATGAGAGAAACCACCAAAAGATATGTCTAACTAGGAAATAAGAGTTAAAAAATGGAATGAAACACAACAAGGAATAAGAGAAATAAAATATTCTATTGTCTATATGTAGATTTAATGGAAATTTTTTACACACATGCTAAGAAATAGGCCTACCTAGTTGAATTATAGAATTAATCAAATATGAGATCACAAAATTCCAAAGAGATTAACCTGTAGAACTTCCTATAATTTTCTACTTACTATATACATCATGAATATTACATACGTAGCCATCATGATATATAGGTTGTCTTAGAAGAATCACAATTTCCAATAATGAAGAAATGTACTACACAAATAAGATTGACCCTCAAAGATAATATGAGTGATTGAACCACAAAGAGTATAAAGATGTAAGACACATGATCCAAGAATCACCATGAAAATCCACAATTCCTCATGCACAAGAATAATCATCAAATAATCAAAATTTCATACATCATTCAAGGTTCAAATGAAGAACATGGTATCCAAGGACAAACAAATTATAACTCAAATGATATGAAACCTTAAGATGCAAGATCATAGAATAATGATCCACAAAAGGTTGTCTTTAAAAATCCACAATCCCATTTGTTGGAGCACATGACTAAAGAATTACACACATGAACAATTGGATAGGAAAATAAGAACATAAATGAAACAAAAAAAACATGATGGAAGTTTTCCAAGAACCCAAGATGCCCCTTCATCAAATACTCAAGGTTATTAGAAAATTGACGTCCACATAGAAATCCTTGCACAACATGAATAAACCAAATGATCCATCTCAAACTGAGAAATCTAAGAGCTTTCTTCAACTAGTTTATTCTTTGACCAAACTAAATTCTCCAAGTAATCCTTTCCTTTTGTACTCTTTCCAATTCTTTTATCCAAAATCCTCTTAGTTTGGTCCACCTTCTTCTTAGGAAAATATTGATTCACAACTAAGCCATCATTAGGTTCATGAAACTCAAACAAATCAAAAAGTGCTGAATATTGGTGAAATATCCATATCATAAAAGTAATTCAACTTTAAAAGCATTGCCATTGTCAAACCTTCTCAAGATTCTACAAGGTCCAAATTTCTTCATTTACTACTTTCTATATATTTTTATGGGAAATATATTCTTCTCCAAATGAATCATATCCTCATCACCTATTGCAAAATCCATATGTCTCCTAGTCCTATCTTCTATAACCTTATGCTCCTTATTACTATGTTCAAAATTATATTTGAATTCATTAGGAAAGGTCTTCATTAATCTTTATAACCCTCTACTTGGCACTTCTTTTATGATCCTGATTAGGATTCCTAAACTTGTTGATTCCTCTACAATGCATGTTAGTGATAGTCTAAAAAGATGTTTTCCTAGTGCTCCTATTTACAAAATTGTCAAATGAAAAATTGATCCCATTTACTTGGTTTGCCTCTAAGTATCTAAACAAGTTATTGGAACTTCTATTCATAGCCTCTATTTTTCCACCATTCTATGGATGAAATGTAGAGGTAAAATTCAAAACAATATTAATTCTCTTCCAAAGTGTCTTCTAGAAACAACCAACAAGATTGCTATGTATCTTGAAAATAACACTATTTTTTAGTCAATGTAACCTCATAATCTCCTTGAAGAATAAGTCATCTATGTGCATCACATCTGATGTCCTCCTTTAAGGTATGAACTGAACCATCTTAGAAAATATATCCATGACAAAAAAAAAAAAATCATTACCCCTTTGTGTCTTAGATAAACCAAGAACAAAAATCGTGCTAATCTCTTTCTATGGATTATATAATCCCACACTGTGTCTAATTTCATTTGTAACCTAACATACTCTGTAAGTTTTGACAAATTTTCTAATATCACTATGTTTATGAGGCCAAAAGTACTTCTCACTTATCAAACTTATTATTTTATGAACACCAAAGTGTCATGTAAGTACTCTACTATGCTTCTCCTTGAATGTCACCTTGGATTGAACTTATATGTATGCACAATTGGATACCCTAAAAAAACATGTCCTCTGGAATGAAATAATTAATCCTCTTATCTTGACTATCGATTACTAGTGCCTTACAAACCTTCCAAGGTTTACAAAATTAATATCAATATCATGCAAGGTATTTTGGAAATTTGGATAAGGTAATATGTTAGGGTTGTCATTTAAGGAAACATATATCCTACTTTGAGATGGAAAAATATAAGGATGAGTTTGAAGTACAGATACTTAGAAAACTTTCTAAGTTTGGTGAAGGGAAATCAAGTACAATTAGCTATTATATTTAGCATAGTTTATTGGAGGTATATGGGAATATGTACACTTACTAGAAATTAGCATAGACTTCATATGACAAATGTGTAATAGAGATTAAGATTGTTTTTATGTAAGAAGTGAGTTATGATTGTATACATACTTTTTGTAATCAATATAGATGCAAAATTGATTATAGTACAACAAAAATACACTTGTATGAACAATTTTAAAGAAGGAACTAAAGGCACTGATCAAATATTGAAGGTTTCAACATTGAAAAAAGGTTTTTGTATCTATCTCTATTGGTCGCATTGTATAGTTGTATATGCATCTTTTGGTAGTGGGCTCATCTTGTGTTGTTTTGTATTGTAATAAAAAATGCTAATAGGGTTTAGGCTTCTAACAAGGCCTAGTCTTCTAACAAAGACATATACACTATATAGATATAATTGACTTCTAATAGGGTCAATATATTTCTTAACATACATTTGATTAGTGGATCATTTTGTGGCTAGCATTCCCGCTAGGGTTATTCCATGGCTAGGATTTCCCTTGTTAACAAATAATGGTGTGATGAGTTGTATTGTGTTATGTTTATGTTTACTTTTAAGTTTGATCATGTATGCATGTTTAAAGATTGTTAATAATATCCATAGCAGGGGAAAAGGTTTGTGGAACATTGATTCACCCCTCCTCTCAGTATTCCCTATTTCTTACAATTGGTATCAAAGAACAATTACTCAGAGGAGGCCTATGGGCTTGAGTAAGATCACTATGGATATGGATTAGTTACACAAGAATCTTGAGCAAGCTCTTGAGGAACTTGATATAGTTATAGAGGAAAGAAATAAACTGAAGATCAAACTTCAAGATGCACAAGATTTTATTCAAAAAGAGAAAATTGAAATATCTAGAATGAAAAAGAAAGAGTCACATGAATAGATCAAGGATTGTGAAGTAGTTTCAAAGTTTAAGAAGGAGAATGATAAATTTTGAAACATGAACTTGAAGTTACAAATTTGAAGATGAGAATGATGGATGGTGAGAGGAAAAATTATCCATCTTTGAGATCTGAGAATGCAGTTCTAAAATCCAAACTTACCAAGGTGACATCTGAACTTGAGACTACAAAATTACAATATATATAACTCAAGAAGTACAAAGCTACTTTTAAAGGAGAACTTACATAAATAACGAAAGATCTTGAGAAGTTGTATTCAAGTAGTGAGAAGATTAATGAGAAGATTATGGTACAATGACCCGTTGAAGACAAAAAAGGGATTGGATATGTTGAAGGAGAATAATGTAAAGGATCTAAAGTTATTGAGGAACAAGATATAATAAGCCATTGATATAATCATCAAGACATTATGAAAAAAGAAGTACCTAATCAAGCTAAAGAAGTAAATAAAAAATTAAATGATAGATGCTTTGCATGTAATCAACTTGGACATATGAAAAATAACTACTCATTTAAGTATTCTGAATTTTTTTTTGCTATTGTTATAATTGCTTTATTTATGGACACATATCTAATGAATGTAGGAAACCTAGATATAATAATGATAATAGAACGTATAGAAGTACTAACCCTCCAGCTAATAAACCTTTGGGAGTAGAAAATGTTATTAGAAATGGAGTTATGTGTTATAAGTGAAATAATTTTGGGCATATTGCTAGGGATTTAAAACTAGAGACTAATCAATTTGGATCTAGATATGGAAACAAAGTTATAACACACCAGATTTGTAATAATTTGAGACATATTTTTTAAATTGAACAACATTAGAAAAACTAATGTATGAGATCACACAATATGAATCCTAGAAGAAATGTGAATGAAAATACAAGAAGGAATGAAAGTGTGAAAGGAAAGCAAGTCAAAAGTCTCAATACAACTTTTTTTCTAGAAAAGGAACACCTATAAGCACTAAGGTATGGGTTGAAAAGAAAAAATAAACATTAGAGAATAAGATGAAATTAGTAATTATTGCTGAAACAACCTTATCAACCTGAGTTTAAGCATTGTTGTGAAGAAAACAAGGGCTAATATACCATGTTAGGATAAACCACGGACAGAAATAAAAAACTACATGAAAATATAACCAATAACAGAAAATAATAGAACACACAGAAATGAACACAAGGCACCAAGCTTTAACATGGTTCACCCAATCCCTGGGCTACGTCCACCAAACAGCAAGTCCGATCTTATTACAATCTAGTGATTACAACCTGATTACAATCCATAATCCCTTGCAGCTCAATACCGCTGCAAGAACCAATTTCGTATCACAACATTATGAAAAATACCCAACCCTAAGACCTTTTATACAAGTATTAAACCACTTTAGGGTTATAACATGTCGGCCATATGTTGGCCACTATTTATGAAGTATGTACAATACTTTCTTGATTAGTCACCACAATCTAACAATCTCCCACTTGGGGACTGATCATGCTCCACATTGAACAACAATCTACCACTTGGAGACTGATCCTGTAGCAATACCACTACCACATGGGGCTCCCACTGGATCAAACCATCCTGGACTCTATTGTTCTTTTATTCATGTTCAGTCTAAAAGACCAACCGAAGCTGAAGAGGAGTTCAGCTTCTCCCTTGTTACAAACTTTGTCAACATATCTGCTGGATTGTCATTGGTATGTATCTTCTCTAGCTTTAACTATCCATCCTCCAAAACTGACCGAATGAAATGGTACCGCAACTGTATTTGTTTGGTCTTAGAATGCAGAGCTAAATTCTTAGCAAGATGAATGGCACTCTGACTATCTGTGAACAAATAATTATTCTTCTAAGGATGTCCCAATTCTTCCAAGAAGAACTAAAGCCATATCATCTCCTTGGCTGCCTCTGTAGCAGCAACATACTCTGCCTATGTAGTGGAGAGAGTATTAATCTTCTGTAACCTAGAAACCCAGCTCATGGTTGCCCCACCAACAGTAAAGACATAACTTGTAGTACTCCGCCTGGTATCAATATCCCCAGCCAAATCTGAGTCAACATAGCCCTGTAAATCAGTAGTAGAGCCCCCAAAGTGTAAACACTTATTGGATGTTCCTCTCAAATATCTAAGAATCCACTTGACAGCATTCGAATGCTCAAATCTTGGATGACTCATATACCTGCTAACGACTCCCACTGCATGTGCAATATCTGGCCTAGTGTATACCATAGCATACATCAAACTTCCTACAACTAAAGCATAGGGTACCTTAGACATCTTATCCTCCTCTTCCTGTGTCTTGGGACACATCTCCTTAGTCAATTTCAAATGACCAGGTAAAGGTGTGCTGACAGTTTTAGCATTCTCCATAGAGAAACGTTGCAACACCTTCTCAACATAATCAGCTTGAGATAGCGTCAATGTTCTGTTCTTCCTATCTCTACAAATCTTCATACCAAGGATTTGTTTTCCTGCCCCCAAATCCTTCATATCAAATGCATGTGCTAATTGGCGTTTCAGCCCCTTAATATGATCCATGTTAGACCCAGCTACAAGCATATCATCAACATATAAACATAAAATAATGTAGCTATCATCATCCAAACTCTTAAAATAAACACAGTAATCTGAATGACACCTATTATATCCATGCTTATGCATAAAACTGTCAAATTTTAGATACCATTGCCGAGGTGCTTGCTTCAAGCCATATAAACTTTTCTTCAATTTGCACACTAAGTTCTCCTTAAGACCTTTGACCTCAAAACCCTATGGCTGAGCCATATATATTTCTTCATCCAAATCACCATGAAGAAAGGCTGTTTTAACATCCATGTGCTCTAAATGAAAATCTTCAGTAGCCACAAGACTTAAAACAGTACGAATAGAAGTCATTTTAACAACAGGAAAAAATATCTCATCAAAATCAATTCCCTTTTTCTGTGCAAATCCTTTTACAACTAACCTAGCCTTAAATCTTTTCTTACCTCCTTCCTCTTCTTTCAACCTGTAAACCCATTTATTCTGTAAAGCCTTTTTACCTGTAGGCAACTTGCACAAATCCCATGTCTTATTTTTCAGCAAAGAGTCCATTTCATCTTTCATTGCAGACTCCCACTGAATCTTAGTATCCACCTACACAGCTTCATCATAACTTTCAGGTTCACTAGCATCAGTAAGTAAAATAGAATACAAAGAGGGAGAAAACCTTTGTGGAGGTCTAATTTTCCTTGTTGACCGTCTAAAATTCACTGGTGTGTGTGGTATTTGTTGTTGCAGTTGTTTCACATCATGAGGAATGGCTGGAACATCAACTTTTGGAGTATCATCCAACACTACATAATCATCTTCTTTCTTCTCATGTTGCTGCAACAGATCTTTGTACAACACTTTCTCATTGAATATGACATCCCGACTTCTAATAATTTTAAGATTTTCAAAATCCCAAAGCCTATAACCAAATTCATTAATGCCATATCCAACAAAGACACATTTTTTTGATTTAGCTTCTAGCTTGGTTCTATTTTCAGAGTCTATATGAGCAAAAGCTTCACAACCGATGGTCTTGAGAAAAGAATAACTCACCTTCTTACTAGTCCATGCTTCCTCTAGAATACCACAACCCAAAGGAGTAGAGGGACCTCTATTAATCAAATATACTGTAGTATTAGCAGCCTCCACCCACATGTGTAAGGGCAACCCATCATGCAACCTCATGCTCCTTGCGCGCTCCATTATAGACCTGTTCATATGTTCAGCCACTCCATTTTCCTATGGAGTCCTTGGAATAGTTTTTTGTCTACGAATACTGTTAGTGGAGAAATAATCTTCAAATTCATGACTGCAATACTCACCACCATTATCAGATCTGAGACATTTTAATTTCTTACTAGTCTCATTTTCAACCAAGCATTTCCATTTCTTAAAAGTTTGAAATACATTAGATTTCTGTCTAAGGAAATAAACCCATACTTTTCTAGTTGCGTCATCAATCAATGTAACATAATAATGAGAGCCACCAAGGGAATATACCTAGGCTGGTCCCCATACATCTGTATGCACAAGCTCTAATTTCTCCTCTTTGTTTTCCTTCCCTATCTTTACAAAACTCACTCTCTTTTGTTTTCCATACACACAACTTTCACAGAAATCCATATTCACACATTTTAGACCTGGTAAAACTTTCCTTGAATGAAGTACTCTTATACCTTTCTCACTCATGTGCCCAATTCTATTGTGCCATAGCGTTGTATCAGAATCTACAGCAACTATTTGTTCTCCCTGCTCAACTGCAGTAATTGTTCCTGAATATTCATTTTTCTCTGAAACAATCAAAGTAGAAGGAACAATATGACCTGTACAAAGATATAAGGTGCCTAATTTCACACCTTTTGCTACTACAAGGGAACCATTTGAAACCTTCCAATTTTTATCATTAAAAGTAACTACACAACCCTCATCACCAAGTTGCCCTGCTGAAATTAAATTTCTACTTAGTTTTGGAACATGTCTTACCTCATGTAGTAGCCAATGATTCCCATTCTGCAACTTAATCTTAATTTTTCCCTTTCCAACAATCTGACAGGGTTCATTATCCCCCAAATAAACAAGCCCAAAATCCCCTTGGACATAATCAATGAAATAACCTCTATGAGGTGTAGCATGAAATGAAGCACCAGAATCTAAAACCCATGAATCATCAACACTCTCTAAAGACAGAAGCAAAGCATCCTCTTCAGATTTGTTACTTACCACATTTGCCTCCTTGTCTCCATCTGATTTATCTCCTTCATTTTTCTTTCGATTCCAACAATCTTTCTTTTTGTGCCCTGGTTTCCCACAGTACCAGCAATCATTTGGTCCTCTCGATTGAGACCTCCTCCCCTTTGACTTTCCTCTTGATTTCCCATGATTTCCAGAGTTACTTCCTCTTTCAGTCATTCTGCCCCTACTTTGTGCATTTAAAGCACTTCCTGATGTAGATCCACTTGAGGATTTTCTACGAGTTTCCTCACTTAAAATAACACTGATCACATCATCATATTTTAGGGTACTATATATAGGAACATAATTACTCACCGCCATTACCAAGCCATTCCAGCTTTCAGGCAAAGAACACAAAATCAAGAGAGCCCTAATTTCTTCATCATAATTGATACCCACAGAAGATAATTGACTAGTAATAGTATTAAACTCATTTAAATGATCTGCAACAGATCCACCTTTTTCCATTTTCATATTAAATAAATGCTTCATGAGAAATACCTTATTTGAAGCGGAGGGCTTTTCATACAGTGTCGCTAGGGTTTTCATCAAATCTTCTGTTGTCTTTGCTTTTGTAATATTAAATGCCACCGATGGTGCCAAGCATAACTGAATGCTTCCGAGTGCCTTTTTGTCCAAAAGATCCCATTCAACCTCTGACATAGTTCCCTGATTCTTGGCTTTTCCTTCCAACGACTTCCATAAATCCTTCTGATATAGATAGTCTTCCATTTGTATCTTCCATAACTGGAAGTTCTGCCCATTAAACCTATCAACCCTCAACTTACCCTCATCTGCCATCGCTCCCACTCAACTGTGAGACTCCTACTTAACCATGAGACTTTCCTGCAGAGGATAACTGAAAGACAACCTTGCTCTGATACCACTTGTTAGGATAAACCACAGACAGAAATAAAAAACTACATGCAAATATAACCAATAACAGAAAATAATAGAACACATAGAAATGAACACAAGGCACCAAGATTTAATGTGGTTCACCCAATCCCTGGGCTACGTCCACCAAACAACAAGTCCGATCTTATTACAATCCAGTGATTACAACCTAATTACAATATGTAATCCCTTATAGCTCAATACCGCCGCAAGAACCAATTGCGTATCACAACATTATGAAAAATACCCAACCCTAAGCCCTTTTATACAAGTATTAAACCACTTTAGGGTTATAACATATCGGCCATAATATGTCGGCTACCATGTCGGCTATTGCCCAAAATTTTTTTATGAAGTATGTACAGTACTTTCCTGATCAGTCACCACAATCTAACATACCAGATATTCATTAAACTTCTTATTGGAAGAATTAAGTTTTGTGGAATTAACCAAGCCTTGGAATAGATGAGATAAAGCTATGATTAAGTGTAAAAAATGAAATATAATCATATGCAAGGTCCAAAGGAAATCAAGATTACTGGATTGATATAATCATTTTGGAGTGTGTGTACTTGCATAATAAATACAAATATGATTTAATAAGGATTTAAGTGTTGGAATTGAATTAAATAGTCATGATTTAATTGATTGAAGATTTCTAGGAGCTAGTAGAGTGATTTAAATATTTTCTAAGGAGATTTGAGAAAATTTTTGCAAAAGCCTTAATTTGCAATTTTCGAAGGTATTTATCAATTTGCATAGTTTTTGATTGAAGCATATTTGAAATTAAATTTGTAGAAATGGAAATTCCAATAGTATGCAATGTAAGAGAAATGCCTAGCTATAAATTCAAGAAACATCCTTTTGTGTCTTTGGGAAATTAATTGGCAGGAACATTTTCTCAAATTTTGGATAGGGTTTTGCATGTAGAGGATGTGCGTTCTTACATACATTGTAAATTTGAAATAATTGAGGATTTTTATATTCATGAAGACATGAGACTGATATACAACAATGATCTATATTTCAAATAGGGGTATGCACATTTGGGACAATTGAACATTACTAAGAATATATATTATGAGGAATTAGATCCACATGAATGGACTAAGGCAATATTAAGAAGAATTCATGGTGAGATTTTTTGTCTAGGTGATATTCCTATGATGATTACTAATGAAATGATTCATAAGTTGACTGGTCTAAGTAATAAGGCATTGCACCTATTGATGAGAAGAAAATCAAGAATTTGGTTGAATAAGACACTAAATCTACATGAGGCATGAGAGCTAGGGGGGAGTGCACCAAGATGGTGTACAAAAAGGGGGTATAATTGGAAACCCTTTTTCTGAAATTAGGTAAACCTAAACTTGGATGAGACATTAGAGGGTTATCCATTCAAATTGACAAGATGTGTAAAAGATAAACATTGTAGTGCTCTGAATCTACTTTTTAAAAAACTAGAGTTTTTTAAAAATTGATAAGATTAGGTGGGTCAAACTATAGACACAAAAAAAAAAGTTCATGATTGTTTTAGAAAATATAAGACAGTTGTTTTCATGTAAAACACAAAAGGCATAGGTATATTCACTATTTTGCACATCTCTTTGTTAGGATGATAGGTAAGAGTCATATCTAGAAGTTGTATATTTTTAATAATTTTCTAAGGAGTATTTTATTTTTTATGAATTATTGAATTGACTACATCCTAAAATTTTGGTACATGTTTGTGTGTTGGGCATAACTTACACTAAAACAATTGAAAATGGAAACTTTTTTTTATAAAAATGTGTATAGAATCAAGTGTAGAAGAATTATATATAGTTTATTTTGATTTTTTTAAAGTATATCAAAAGTTATTAAAGAAATGGTAGACATATGTTTGTGAGGAATGTCAAGCCATTGGTAAAAGAAATTAAAGTTTACCATGTTAATGTTGTTCAAAAATTAAAAAAAATTATATTGTTAGAAAGATAAGAAGACGTGTAAGATTATGGTGGCAATTTTAGAGATAACCACTTCATTATTAGTAAATTTGATGAAGACAAAAATGAGAATTCATCTTGAAAGATGAAAAATGTCTAAAGAAAAAAATTAGAGGGAAAATAGTCTCCCAAGCCTTTTGGTTGTTTCCCTATACTATCACCAAGCCATAACCCAATCAGGTTATGAAAATGAAAAAGTGTATCCAAAACTCAATCGGGTTAGTCAAAACCTAATTGGGTTTTGAAGAACTAAATGTAGGTTTAACTCCAAAGGCCATAACTTTCACATATAGAGTCTGATTAACACCATTCAAAATGTGTTTGAAATATATTGAAGAGCTCTACAACATGATGTAGATAGATAAATCCTCTATCATCAAAAAAAATATTTTCCACCAATTTGAATTAAGCATAATCTAAAATAGGTAGTCATTATTTTCCTAATGCATAATCAATAGGTAAAAATGAATGATAGCATATTTTTAATTCTCTCTCTCTCTCTCTCTCTCTCTCTCTCTCTCTCTCTCTCTCTCTCTCCCCCTCCCCCTCCCCATCAAAAAGACATACAAAAATTCACTCACTAAATAAATATATCCTAATATATTATCTCTATTACTAACTCCTATCCTCTCTTATTCTTCAACTAACTCCTAACTCCCCCCTTCTTTGAGTAATCCTTAATCCCATCCCCCCCCCCCCCCCCCCCTGCTCTCTCTATCTCTCTCTCCATATTTCTCACTCTCTTCATCCTATCCTGATGCAAGAGAATCCTAGGTTTCCTTGTAATCCTACACTTTTGTTCATTTTGCCAATTGCTACCGAGTTCTAGTTAGTACTAAGTGCCAATTGCTATCGAGTTCTAGTTACTACCCAGTGCTAGTTTCCAATTATTGCTGAGTTATCTAGTGTGTGCTAAGTTATCTAGTGTGTGTCAAGTTATCTAGTATGTGCTGACTAAGCCTATTATTTACTGATGCTCATTCCTTTTTTAGCCGAGTTGTCTATGTTTTGGTTCTTAGCGGGAGCTGACTTGCATATTTAATTTTGATCATGAATTTAATGATAATATCTTTTTTAGGGATGAGTGTTGACCATTTTGAGGTTTTCCTTTCTATTATGTAAAGTTCTAAAATATTCTGTAAGTCATTTTGGCAAGTATAAATAGAGTGCTTAGGATAAGGTTAAAGAGGGACTTGAGAAGGTTTTGAAGGGGGAATAGATATGTGCATGGAAATGCAAACTTGAATCTAGGTTGTGGATTTGGAAGTTGTATTTTGTATCTAGCCATAACATAAAAGGCCTTATAGTTGGGCATGTATACTGATTACTTGATGAATCAATAAATATTTTGTTCTCTTTCTCCTTGGTGTTGTTTTCTATTGTTTTCTTGTATTCTATTAACTCTACAAGGTGATTGAGGATAGTTGGGTGTGCCCTTGGCCCTAGTTATTTTTTTTCTCCTTGCACTAGGTGGTATTAGAGCTCAAGGTGGAGATTGGATTATGTAAAACCCTAAGTGAATTTGGTTGTGGGGTAGTAGATTTGAGGATTTGGCCTACTTGCAGAGGTTTACAATCTTGTAAGACCTTAATTTTTAAAGATGGTTCGAGGTAGAGGAAATGCTAATAATACAATATTAGATACATGAAAAAAAATTACAACTAGATTAGATGTTGTAGAGATGGCCTAGAGGAGAGGAGTACATCTTGATGATGTGAGTGCTAATGAAGCAATAGCACCAAACCCTAATCTAGAACCTAAAAAAGATCAAGATGAGGTAATGTTATTGAGAATATTATCTAGGGAAAATTCAAAACCTATTGTATAAGTTGTTCCTTATGATGGAAAATTGGATACCAATGTTGTGTTAGATTGGATCTCTAAAATGGTGAAGTTCTTTGAGTATGAAAACACTCCTGATAATAGGAAGGTGAAGATTGTAGTTACTAGGTTGAAAGGACATGACTCACTATGGTGGGAGCATATGTAAACTGATAAACAAAGAAGAGGAAAGGAGAAGATAAGAATTTGGGTGAAGATTGGATATTAGATTTGGACATGTGGATGATGATGTTGAGAAAATTACAGGGTATATAAATGGATTGAGATCTAGAATTCAAGGTGAAATAAATTTTGTGAAATTGGAAAGTGTGGAAGAAGCATACCAATATGCCTTGAAAGCTGAGGAGATCTTGACAAAGAGGTAGAGGTGTTAGATTCTAGAGAGATAGAGGTAGATCCTATGGAGAAGGTGGCAAATCTGACAATTTTGTGCAAGATAAGGGAAAATTTGAATGGAAGAATTATGAAAAAGGCAAGACTGAGTGAAAAGTTGGTGATTCTTACCAAGGAGGTACTAGTTCTTACTAATGAAGAGGTAATTCTTATTCTAGAGGTTGATTTTGTGGTAATTGTTTCAGATTTAGTAAAAAAGGGCACAGGTCCTTTGAATGTAGATCTTTTGAAAGTGGGCAAGGTAACATAAATGTTGTGATTTAAGGAGACACTAAGGGTTCAACAAGTGGACCTAAAGCTAGAGAAAATCTAATGGTAATAAGAACCTTATCAAATAAGGGAAGTGATGAGGAACTTGTCCTAAGGAGAAGTCTTTTCAAAACTAGACGTAAGATGGCTAGAAAATGTTGCAAGGTAATCATTGACAATGGAAGTTCTAAAAATTTGGTGTTAGAAGAGTTGGTTACAAATTTGCAATTACAGAGGCTGAAGCATCCTAAAACCTACCATGTTTCATGGATCATAGATGAGCATCAAATAGTGATAAGTTAACAATGTATTGTGAAGTTCAAGATTGGACATTACTTTGATGAAGTTTTATGTGATATTATGCCTATGGATTGTTGTCATTTTTTACTAGGTGGACCTTGGAAATATGATATATATGTTATACATGATGGAAGATTGAATCAATATACTCTTTGGGTGAATGGGAAAAAAAAAATATTGCTACCTTTGATTGAAAGTTCAGATGAGGTTAATTATACTACTATGAAAATTTGCATGGTTAATGAGAAACAATTTGAAAAAGAAATGAAAAGGATCCAAGTTTGTTCTGCTATAATTCCTAAAGGACCAAGATTTGGTAGTAATGACCTAGTGATAACAGAAGCTAGTAATAATCAAGCGACAATAGCAATTGGTAGAAGCCGAGTACCAATAGAAATTGAAACTTTTCTGAGTGAATACAAGGATATTGTTGCAGAAGATATTCTTGATGGTTTACCACCAATAAGGAGTACAAGTCATTATATGGATCTGATTTCTAAAGCTAGTTTTCCTAATAAAGCACCATATAGATTGACACTTACAAAGAATGAAGAACTTAACATACAAGTGCATGAGTTATTGTAGAAAGGTTTGATCAAAGAAATTTTGAGTCCATGTGTTGTAACTATTGTATTGGAACCTAAGAAGAATGGAGAATGGAGAATGTGTACTGATTCAAGAACTATTAACAAGATCATAGTGAAATATATGTTTTCTATACTAAGAATGGATGACATAGTGGATTATTTTAGTGGAGCAAACTATTTTACCACGATTGATTTAAAGAGTGGCTATCATTAGATGAAAATTAGAGAAGGTGATGAATGGAAGAATTCTTTTAAGACAAAAGATGGTTTGTATGAATGGTTAGTTATATCTTTTGGTTTGACTAATGCACCTAGTACTTTCATGAGGTTAATGAATGAAGTTATGAAAAGATCCATTGGTAATTTTGTGATTTTTTATTTAGATGAAATTTTAATATTTAGTAAGACTAAGGAAGAACACCTTGAGCATGTTAGACAATAATTATAGAGATTGAAAGAGGAGAAGTTGATGATTAATTTGAAAAAGTATTATTTTGTGCAAGAAGAGATTATATATTTTGGATTTGTGTTTTTATCTTATGGTTTGAAGATGGATCCTGAGAAGGTTAAAGCAATTTTAGAGTGGTCTACACCTGAGAATGCAGGTGAGGTAAGATCATTTCATGGTTTGGCTAGTTTTTACAAGAAGTTTATAAGGAATTTCAGTTCTATTTGTATTGCTATGATTGAGAAAATGAGAGGAGATAAAAAGGAATTCAAGTGGATCTAATAATAGTTTTGAGACTTTGAAACAAAAGGTTGTTGAGTTGCTTGTATTGGCTTTACCTTATTTCAATAAGGTATTCCAAGTTGAATGCAATGCTAGTGGTAGTACAATAGGAGTTGTATTGAGTCAAGAAGGTAAACCTATTGCTTTCTTTAGTGAGAAGTTGAATGTTGCTAAAAGGACGTAGTTTGAGTACAATCAAGAGTTTTATTCTATTGTTCAAACCTTGAAGAAGTGGAGACATTATTTAATTCCTAAGGAGTTTATTATGTATACTCATCATAAAGCTTTATAGTACTTGCGAAGTCAACATAAATTGAATTATATAAAGTGGGTTAATTACTTGTAGAGTTTCACATTTTTTTATCATGCATAAGAGTGGAGATACTAATAGAGTTGTTCATGCATTGAGTAGAAGACATTCTTTATTGGCTAAGATGAAGGTTGAAGTTCCTAGTTTTGATGAAATGAAAGAGTTGTATGATATTGACCCTATTTTTTCTGTGGCATGGAGAGAGTGCAAAGTACCAAATCTAACAAATCATATAAGTAGGTATGATGAATATTTTTTTCAAGAAGGTATGCCATTTAAAGGAATTCAGTTGTGTATCCCTAGAAGTTCTACGAGAGTTAATTTGATCAAGAAAAAGAATAATGGTGGATTGGTTGGACATTTTGGAATTGATAACACATTGAGTTTGTTGAAGGAGAAGTATTATTGCTCGCAAATGTATAAGGATGTTTATAAATTTGTGAAGAGTTGTGGAGTTTGTCATGTTACAAAAGGAGTAAGTCAAAATACTAGTTTGTATACACCTATTGTTGTTCCTAAGAATTGGAGTGATATTAGTATAGATTTTATTATTGTATTGCCTAAAATAGTGAAGGGGTATGATTCTATATTTGTTGTTGTGGATAAATTTTCTAAAATGACTCATTTTATACTATGTAAGAAGACATAAGATGCTGAGCATGTTGTTAAACTTTTTTCAAAGAGATTGTGAGATTGCATGGATTACCAAGAAGTACTATTTCTAACAAAGATAGTAAGTTTGTTATTTTTGGAAAACTTTGTGGAAGAAGATGATACTGAATTAAGGTTTAGCTCTATATTCCATCTACATACAAATGGATAGATAGATTTTTTAAATAGAGGCTTGGGCAATTTTTTGAGATGTTTAGTTGGAGATAAGCCAAGTAATTGGGAAATGGTATTGGCACAATCTAAGTTTGCATTTAATAATTCTATGAATAGGAGTATAGGGAAAACACCTTTTGAGATTGTTATAGGAATGTAGCCTAGACAATTATCAAATTTGAGGGATGTTGCTAGTGAAGAAAATAGAAGTGCTGCATAAGAAGAATTTTCTGATTTTATAGTCTTTGCATAAGAAAATAAAGTTGAGGTTGGAACAAAGTAATCAAAAGTATAAATAGAATGTTGATAAGTCTAGAAGACATCATGTTTTTAAAGTTGGTGATGAGGTGATGGTTCATTTGAGAAAAGGAAGATTTTCTATTGGAACATACAATAAGCTAAAGATGAAGAAATTTTGACCTTGTAAGATCTTGAAGAATTTTGATAGTGGTAATGCTTATAAAGTTGAGTTACCTGATGACACAGATATATTTCCTATATTCAATGTTGTTAATTTATATAAGTATCATGAGTCAAATGATGAAGTTGTTGTATTAGATTATTATCCTAAGAAGTAGATTAAAGAAGTTTAAAAGGTATTGGATCAAAGTGTTGTTAAGAGCACAAGAATAAAATATTACTATGAGTATTTTGTGACATGGAAGAATAGACTAGTTGAAGATGCTACATGGATTTCTCAATCTAATTTGGATTCAACTCAACTTGTGACACTTACATGATCCAGAAGAATCATTTCTTCCAACCCTAGTTGTCTAATGTAGGAGCATTCTAGGTTTCCTTATAATCCTACACTTTTGTTCATTTTGTCAATTCCTACTGAGTTCAAGTTTTTGTTGAGTGCTAGTTGCTATTTAATTGCCATTACTGCTAAGTACGAGTTTCTAGTTGCTACTAAGTTCTAGTTACTGTCAAGTTATCTAGTGTGTGCTGAATGAGCTTGTTATTTGTTGATGCTCAATTCCTTCTTTAGTCAAGTTGTCTATGTTTTTCTTCTTGGTGGGAGCCGACTTGTGTATTTAATTTTGATCATGAATTTAATGATATGTGTCTAGAAATGTGAACTTGAAGCTAGATCATGGATTGGGAAGTTGTATTTTGTATTTGGCCATAACCAAGAAGGCCTTACATCTAGCCATGTATATTGATTACTTGATGAATAAATAAAATATTTTGTTCTCTTTCTCTCTCCTTGGTGTTGTTTTCTATTATTTTCTTGTATTGTGTTAGCTATGTAAGGTGGTTATGGATAGCTTTGTGTGCCCTTGGCCCCAATGTTTTTTTCCTCCTTGCACCATATCTCCTAATTTCTCTCTTCTATGTCCCTCTCTCTCCATCACTTCATCTCTCTCACTCTATCTTGTCATTTCCACTCTCCCTCTTCCTAGCCCCCCCCCCTCTCTCTCTCTCTCTCTCTCTCTCTCTCTCTCTCTAACCTATTACCTATTTCTCTATGATCCCTAATCCCTAACCCCCCTCTCTCTACATGAATTTCCCACTTAAAGGATTAGAGCTTAGGGAGAGAAAGAGAAAGAGGTTATGAGTTAGTGAAAGAATGTGAGAGGTTAGTAGTTAGTTAGAGAGATACCTTAGGGGTTATTTAGTTAGTTTGTGTGTGTATGTGTGTTAGAGAGAGAGAGAGAGAGAGAGAGAGAGAGAGAGAGAGAGAGAGAGAGAGAGAGGTGAGGTAGGCAGGGGGGAGTGGGTTGGGGTTAGTTAGAGAGAGAGGTTTAAGGATTATTAATTATATAGAGGATAGGAGTTTGTAAGGGAGACATATATTAGGAGTTAAAGAGTGAATGAGTGTGTGTGTGTGTGTGTGTGTGTGAGAGAGAGAGAGAGAGAGAGAGAGAGAGAGAGAGAGAGAGAGAGAGAGAGAGAGAGAGAGAGAGAGAGAGAAGGGGGGTTAGGGATTAGGGTTTAGAGAGAGAGAGAGAGGTTATGAGTTAGTGAAAGAATGTAAGAGGTTAGTAGTTAGTTAGATCAATACCTTAGGGGTTATTTAGTTAGTTTGTGTGTGTGTATGTGTGCTAGAGAGAGAGAGAGAGAGGAGAGGCAAGAAGGGGGAGAGGGGGTTGGGGTTAGTTGGAGAGAGAGGCTTAAGGATTATGAATTAGATAGAGGATAGGAGTTTGTAAGGGAGACATATATTAGGAGTTAAAGTGTGTGTGTGTGTGTGTGTGTGTGTGTGTGTGTGTGTGTGTGAGAGAGAGAGAGAGAGAGAGAGAGAGAGAGGTTAGGATTTGGTGTGAGAATGAGAGAGGTTAAAAGTTAGTAAGAGGGAGATTAGGAGTTAGTGAGTGAATGAGTGAGTGATTTTTTCTATGAGAAAGAGATAGAGGGAGTGAGAGAGGGAAAGAGGATTATGAGTTATATAGAGATAGGTTAGGAGTTGGTGTGAGAATGAGAGAGGTTAAAAGTTAGTAAGATAGATATTAGGAGTTAGTGAGTGAATGAGTGAGTGATTTTGTGTGTGAGAAAGAGATAGAGGGAGTGAGAGTCGCTCCACATTTGGAAAATACTGACTACCTATTTTAGACCATGATTGATTCTAATGGATTGCAAAGGAAATATTGATTTCCTAGTATTATTTTAATTGTATTATGTTGTAGATCTCTTGAATATGTTTCCAATGAATTTTGAATAGAGTCGATTAGATTTTGGATGTGAAAATTTATTGTTTGAGTTGATGAAATCCAATTCTGAAGATGCCCAAGATCACCTGCATGCAAATAACCTGTCAAAAAGGAGCCAAGGAAGGAAGAGCATGGAGCTAGGGAAAAACACTAAATGGACATGAGAGATAAAATATGCAAACACAAGAAAAATATGTATTTAAAATATGCTGAAAATCTTATGAAATACAATGAGGGAGCTTAAATATAAAGAGCTCAAGGAATCTCCTAGAACAAGCTAGAAGACACTAGGAGATAAGTGTGAAAACTAAGCATACATCCACATGAGGTGGAAAGTCCTAGAACAAGGTGAGAGGATAAGTATGACTTAGGAGAGAAAAAAATCTCGTATTGTCAACAACTTATAAAAAACTCCTAAGCTACAACTAATTAACAAAATGCATTTATCTAAGTAAGCTTAAGTAAATAGAATAAATAATTAATAATTAATTATTTACTCTAACACCCCCCCTTAAGTGCAACTTAGGGGAATGCCTTAAGCTCACAAAACTAAGATGAAATGTAGAATGGATCTCAGCAACAAGCCATGTTAGGTACTCATGTACAATGTAAAGAGATGCAACCTTTGTAAATGAAGAAAGAGAGAAAACCATATGGAGAAAACCCTCCCCCAAAAAGAGGTAAAAACCTAGTGAAGAACTGAAGAAGCCTCCAACTAGGGGAATGTCCCCTAAAATAGGAACAAGGAGTGATCATGAAGAGCATCATTGAAGCATGAAGAAGCTGTAAAATTTTCCATTAGAAAGAAAATTGCTGATCTGAAGAACCTCCATGGAAGAAGAAGGCATGTACCAAGCATGTCTATATGGTAGATGATCCATCTCACTAAAATGCATAAGTAGCCAACCATTGCAATCACCTCGTATATAGGATCAACCATTGAATACATAGTTCACACTATCAAACCATTGAACCAAGGATGCATTAGAACAACAACATAACCCCCCATTAATATAGATAGGGTGAGATGATATGCAACTGAGAAGGTGGGCCAAAAATCTCTTGCAGACAAACCAGGAATGACAGGAGAGGAAGAGGGTCAAAATACTATAAAGACACGGTCACAATGACACTGCATGGGGCTAATGTCATAGAAGGGAAACTCACTTGACAAAGGGAGAAGGCCTAAAATAGCAAACAACTATCCCCCCCTGGTGCTTTATAAAAATAGTGCAAGTACAACTCACTCAAAAATAACATTCATGACCCCTGAAATACAAGAGTGGCACTTTATCTTAGTGTGATACATAAAAGTGCTTACAAATGATAGCTACAATAATCAAAACCAAAAAAAAGCTACAAAAAAACATAGTATAGCCCAAAACAAAGGATCCCATACCAAGAAAATGATCCTCAGACCTAAAACACCCAAGATATGTACCATGGATCGAAAATGTCAAAAAAATGATAGAAAGAGCATGGGGAAAAATTTCAAGGAAATAATAGAATTTTTAAAACGTAGACAAAACTAGCTTTCTAGAAATATAATGTTTTCAAAAAATGGACATGGGATGCAAAAGATAAGCTTGCCGAAGTCAAAAATAGCACTTCAGACTTTGACTACAAAAAAGTATAAAACTATACCAAAACCTAAAAATACCCACACCAATGTCTTTGTCTGAGAACTAGCTTTTCAGTGCTTCTTTCGGATTGGAAAAATACCTCCATATGCTCAAGTTATGGCCAAAAAATTGAAGGTAGGTCAAAAAGGACCTTAGAGATGTGCAAAAGGTGATGTAGCACTGACATCATGTTGATGTCATCATTTCATAAGGTAAAATTTGATGACCCAGCAATCGTCGCAACCAAAAAAGAGGCCACGTGGCTGCCACGTATACTATGTGGATGCCATGTGGCATAGCAGATGACGTGGTAGGGTCCACATGGAAAAGTACCACATGGTAGCCCTGCCACTTGTCAGGTGTTGACTGTATTGAAAGGGGTGACTATGCATGCTGATAGAGCAAGAAATATGTGTTACTCTGACTGTACACAAGGGCTATCAAAAACACCACACATTAGTCATAGATTGGCTGCAGACCTGCCAACTGTACACAGTGGAGGACGAGCTGTCAGAGGAGTGCAGAGGAGTTAATCACTGACAGAGGTGGATGGTGAGCAGGGCCAGAGTAGCCTACCTCGGGTGGCATTTCCTATTGTGGTCGATGTAGGCCATGTGTGGGTGGTACGTTGGCATGGTGGTGGCATTGCAATTTTTCTTTAAATTTTTGTTTTGAACTGCACATCCATATCACTGTACGGAAAAGGCCTCCAACTAAAAAAAATTTGCCTCATGGAGCCCTGTCTCCAAAATTGGAAAATTTTATATGGATCCTAGCTATAAAACACCTTTTGAATCTAATGGCAGTGTCCATTTGGGTCCAAAGTGCTCCAAAAAATTGCTCTACCCCCAATTTGAAGAAAAATGCTCAAACAAACTAGGGTTTGTGACTCCAAATTATGGCTTTGAAAATCCTTCAATGAAGTAGCAGCAGGGAGGCTTTGATACCATGTTGGAGTTGATGAAATCCAACTTTGAAGATTTTCAAGATCACCTGCATGTAAATAACCTATCAAAAGGGAGCCAAGGAAGGAAGAGCGTTGAGCTATGGAAAAACCCTAAACGGACATGAGAGATAAAATATGCAAACACAAGAAAAATATTTATTTACAATATGCTGAAAGTCTTATGAAATATAATGAGGGAGCTCAAATATAAAGAGCTCAAGAAATCTCCTAGAACAAGCTAGAAGACACTAGGAAATAAGTGTGACAACTAAGCATACATCCACATGAGGTGGAAAGTCCTCGAACAAGGTGAGAGGATAAGTATGACTTAGGAGAGAATAAACTCTCATATTGTCAACAACTTATAACAAACTCCTAGGCTACAACTAATTAATGAAATGCATTTACCTAAGTAAGCTTAAGTAAATAGAATAAATAATTAATAATTAATTATTCACTCTAATAGTTATGGCTTTCGGAGTGGAGCCTATTTTTATTTCTTCAAAACCCAATCGAGTTTTGAAGAGCTTTTTCATCCTAGAAACTTGATTGAGTTTTGAAGCGATCTTTCATCCTAGAAACTCGATCGGGTTTTACTTGATGGAAGGGCACTAGCATTATTCCAAGCCTGTAGATCATGAGATGTCATTTTTGAAAAGTGGTTATAATAGCCAATTGGAGCAACATTTCATGAGTTATGGCCTTTCAAAGTTGGGCTACCCAAAATATCTAAAATAATTGTTAAAGATGTATTTGACTAACTCTATATGTATTGTTAGGGTTTTTCGGCCCTAGATATTAAGTTTCAATGTTTGAAACCTTCCCAGGTGGCATAAAATTGCCTATTTAAAAAGGCCCCAACAATGTCTAGGATAGCTTTGGGTGGTAGTTCACAACATGTCTTGTAGATTATTATAATGAAGGCACCCATGTGGGTTAGCATATTGTACTTGAGAATTCTATAATTCTACATTTGCGACACAAATAAGAACCCCATATTTTTTTCTCACATTGGTTGTTGTTTCTTTATTTCTACTATGAGTTGATGGTTTTAAGGGGAGCACCCTTCTTCAACTAAAATATTAGAAACCACTTCTTAGGTACTCTATCTATACACTATGCTATGTAATTCTTGAATAACTCTTAAACATGTCTTCAACTCACTGTATGCACACTTTTCCACTTCATTAGGACACAATATAGAATAGATCCTCAACTACACTTGAGCTCATTATCAATACATAGTCTATATGATATTGTTCTTTGTATGCTATGATATTGTTCTTTGTATGCTATGTTGCTCGTCTTTATAGATATAATACTATGTTGACATCAATGATAAACATAGTCATAAATGCAACATGTCAATCATGTTAACCAAATCCCAAATGATTAAGATACTCCCCCAAATGAATATCATTAGCATTCATGCTAAAATGATTACCTAGTGTGTGGTGCCTATTTGCATTGTAAGGTTCCTACTCCCACCAAATTATTTCTTGGTATTTATAATATTTGTTGTCTTTACTATTCTATTTATGTTTCTTCCCATTTTCCTTATACTTCCTCTAACCTACATGCAAGTAATCTTAGAAGAATTTATAGGTGATTGTACAATTTCTTGTTTACTATGAGTTTATCTTATACTATTGCAGTGGGGTGAGCCATCTTCTTTATCTTCCACTATACATATTGGTCTATTACTACATCCCATGCTTGACCAAGGTCTTGTGTTGGTTTATCCTCCCAATTTACTTCCTAATCCCTTATGTCATTATCTATAATTAATTCTTTCTAGTTAAGGGATTATCTAGTAGACCTTCATCCTTTTACCTGTCACCTTGAGACTTCTAGGTCTATACTAGGAAATGATGCTGCATATTTTATATGCCTAATTTGAGATGGACTGTATAGAATATATAAAATCAGCATGACTATATAATAAGAGAGGTAAAAATAATACAACAATATCATAGAATAACATAGAGTCACATTTCACCATAAATGATAGACCTTTCAATTGTTCCAGACTTCAATCAAATAGACTTGACATGAATGGTTAAGCCTCCAACCATCACTAACTAATGCCACAACTAATACCCTTTGGAATGGTTTTCTATTACATTAACTAATAAAAGACTTATTTAATTATTCCTAGCATATATTTTTCCCATTGCGGTGTTGAACATGAGGTCATAGAAGTACATTGGAGTATTACAACTACTACTTCAACTACATGGGATATTGAAGAAATTTTAAATAATCATGTTATGAATAACATAAGGAATAGGACATATAAATAATATCTAGTCAAATGGAAAGGAAGAATAATTGTAGGTTTCTCATGGCTACCAAGAGAGGAGGTGAACCATCTTGGATTTAGTTTGAACACCTTCTATATGACAATATCACTACTCAAGTTACCCTAAGTTTCTAATACAATAACATCCTAGTTGTAAGGGAAAACTTGCATCACCCAAGAATATTTCTAGTTTGTCTTGTGAATAAGGGTTATCTCACTACAAAGTTGTTATTTTGGAATCTTACTATTTTAACTAAGTTGGTTGTTAGATCTTAGAATGCTTTGTTTTCTTCCTTAGTGGTTCATTTTAGATATATAAGTCTTCTAGTAAAGTTTTATTGTAATATCAAGTCTAGTCTTGATGATATTAATTTTTTTGGTATTCGAAGTTGGGTATAAAAATTTTGAACTCAGTTTTGAGGGCTTTACTAAAAGGGGATTATTCATTAACTTCCAGACCTTTCACAAGTCAAGAATTATAGAGTAATTCATGGATTTTATAAATTGGGTTATAGTAGCTAATCAAAGCAACTGGAAATGAGTTATTATCTTCAAAAGTTTCACTATCTGAGAAAAGTGGAATTCCTTCAAAATTTATTTTGAGTGAATATTTTGGGTCCTACCCTAATGTAATAAAATATGGAGAATAATATCTTAGGTAGGTCAACCTTCAATTTTAGAATTATAATTTTCTAGAGCCTTCTTGAGCGATTGAAATTTACCAATATAAAGAAGGTCCATAGGTTTGTCTAGGATAGTAATGGGGGACATAAATAGTGGATCTTGCTTTAGAATATTATAAGGAAAATTCCCATGCATCCTTGCATGTCACATTTTTGAATATTTTAATTCCATTTATTAGCAATAATAAAAAGCCAATTATATGTTCTTAACATTTTTTGTTATTTCTCTATTCTATTGTGTTTATTTGTGTTAATAAAAGGAGTAGAACAACCTTCACCACTAGTTGCATATGGAACTCAATTTTCAATTCTACTATGATTATACCATCCTAGTTAGACATTAGACTATGAACTATGGTACAATATTAATTATAATTGGCATATGATACCCCTTTGTTCTCTACATGATGTCTTCAACTAATTCCAATATTGTGTAGTGATTGAATGAATGGTTGAGATGATAAGTAGCTATTTTGCCAACTCATTTTCATCTCAACATTATGCTTTGGTTTGTGCTATCTTGGAGAAGTGTAATAAAGTGTTTTAGGTTTTTCTTATCACTTTCCTTAATCTAATTTAACTCTCCTTCTATTTGTAAAAATGTTTCCAAAGATAATTCATTTTTCTAACACGTCTTCATGCTCATATGTTTGATCTTGGATAAATTCCAGAAGTTTTCATATACTTGTAAAGGATATAAATTAAAAAAATATTTTTCTAGAAGTATGAGAGAGCTGTGGAGGTATGTGGTGGTGTAAAATGTGTGGGAACAAATTGTAATCATTACCAAAAGTAGTAAGCTAAAGGTATCTAAATTCAAATAGGCAAAAAAAAAATTCTAGAAGTAGGGAGTTGAAGGTTGATAATATTATAATTGTGTTGTGCTGGATTTTTTTTTAGTTCTTTATTATGTTTTAAGGTTGTAATCCCTTTTGTAAGTGTTAGGATAATTAGGAAGTAGTGAGCTTCTTTTGGCCTATTGTTAAAACCATACATTTAGGAAATTATTTCTTCCTTCAGTGAAATTCCTAAAGCAAAGTTTATATTGTGAGATTTTTCAATTTAGTTTTTCCTAATTGATTTCTCATATAAATTCAGTCTTCTTGAATGAAATCATGTACAATATTTTTTTTTCATTGTTACATTATTTTTAATGAAAAAATAAAATGTTTTAACATAAGAGAGTAATTTTTTTAAGGATTTTATCATATGACCAATTCACCATCCTTAAAAATATTGTCTATTAAAGAAATCATTTCTACATATTCAAAATATAGCCATATACCACTATTTAATTTTCCTACACTCATTAGGAACCCACTCAAGGATGCCTCTATATTAAGACAAAATAAATCATTCTTCTTGTGAGATAATTAGGTGCACTAAATGACAAACAATAAATCGAGGTTATTAAAAGTATTATTTATCTCTTCTTCATTATTTTCTTAAACTAGTGTACTATCATAAAAAAAAGATTTAATAAGTTTGTTTTATGAAATAGAGATTTCTTTAATACACTTTGATTCATGGTTATTTAAATAGGAAAATAGATATATGAACAATATTTAAATATATAAGAAGAAATATAAAGGAAATCCATAACTAATGGATCGCTATAATTCAAATGGTGTAGGTAAATAATTATTGATCACAATACTTGCATTATTATCCTAAAACATGTGATAATATTTTTGTAATTCAAGCTTGAATATCAACTACTATTAGAAGGTTATAAGTAGAAATTAAACTAAATATTATTACAAATATAAAAATAAATATTAATCTCTAATGATGTAATTTTAGAATCAAAATAACAATATTAAAATAATTGCATACATAATACTAGATTTACATGGGTAAAATCTAATGAGGAAAAACTATTGGAATATAAGGTTGACAATTTTTATTGATTTGGACATGGTATTCATTAGTGTGAATAACCTTATTCTAACCTTTGGTGGTTCATTGGTGCATCAATCGTTATGAACACATTAATTTCCTATAGTCGATGTGTATCAATTCTATGCATTAATTATCCTTCTCCCTAATAACCCATGCTTCACATGTTTTTCATGATCATTGGCTAAGTATTAATTATTTTACCATTTCATTCAAACTCAGTTATTTTTTGTATCATCTTGGTGATTGCGTGGATCTTATCTTTTAGGTCAACCCTTTGTGAAGTGTGTCAATGATTTTAGTCCTAGTAGTTTTACCTAATATTCTCTAGGATTATTGTATCTCTTGAGGTGGCATCTCCTATCTTAAATGTTTTTCTTTCAACATGTTTACCTTAAAAGTTTGGTATATATTGATTCATTTAAAGTATATATCTAAGAAATGAATTATATTCATGAAATATCATTAATTAAAGTTTGAATTACTCAGATACGTTGACTGGGGAGATGCATATAGTTCTTAACGAGAAATTTTAGAGTCTTGACACTATACTCTATTTTGTTTTAAGTTTTCTTTCTATTGGTAGTGAACCTTTGTATATTTGGAGCATGTCTATTCATCCAATTAGCATACCAATAATACCCTTTGTTTAGGTAGTTTTCCTTATTGTACTAAATCACCTATTTAGTATCACCTTAATTGGTATTTTTATGTATTTCATGCGAACTAACATCTTTGTGGTTTTCTCCAAATTAGGTTTTCCATGGATAAAATTGATGCTCATTGTTTTTGTGTACCAATGATTTTGATTCTTATCTTTTGATGATGTATTGTATACTTTAATTGAAAGATCTTAAGTGGAAATTATATCTATGTTAATTATTTATCAATAATTGGAAATATTTATTAAATTTTGTGAGAATGACTACTTTACCTCTTTCTCATTTATTTGGTCTTTTGAACAAACCACCACCATAGAAAGAGAGGGAAGTCAATTAATAATCTAATAAAAAATACATAAACAACACATTATTGGAATGAGGTCCATCTGATATAATTTGAATTTGTTTTTAGATGCATAAGCCAAAAATAATCTTATTTCTCCCAATCTTTCTATTGGAGCAAATACTTCTTCAAAGTTGATACCTTCATATTGTGAAAAAAAATTACATACCATTCTTGCTTTGTTTCTTATCGCTTATCCTTTCTTTTTTTTTCATATAAAATTATTATCTTTAGGCCTAAGGAATAATTCCCATGTATTATTCTTTTTTATCTTCTCAAGTTCTTATTTTATAGAATTAATCCAATAGTCATCTTTAAATGACTCATTGGTACTCTTAGGCCCAATCTATTAAAAAATAAAATAAAATCTCTTACCTCTCTTCTTAGCAACACTCCTCTACTTGCATCACCAATAATCTACTCATTAGGATAGTTTCTAGAAACATACATAGGTGTTATCTATTCTTCTCTAGGTTCTTTAATCTAAACTTGAATTCCATCATCAATCTCAAAGATTAATTCTTTCCCTACATTCTATTTTTGAATCGATCTCTAAATTCTTCTCACATTCTTTGAATCATCTTCTAGATCATACTCAAAATTTCTCTCTTGCATCTTAAATATATCATCAATTTATAATTTTTCACTTACAATGACTTTTTTTAGTCTCAAATTATAACATTTATAAGCCTTACACTTAGTTGAATATCCAATAAATATTCCTTTGTCACTTCTAAGATCAAATTTTCCTATTTTATAATCTCTTTTGATATAAAATTTGTTAGAGTAAATAATTAATTAATTGTTAATTATTTATTCTATTTACTTAAGCTTACTTAGGGTCATGCATTTATTTAATACTTTGTATTTAATGCATGTTGAGGTTAGTTGTTGACAACACGAGAGTTTAATCCCTTCTAGCATGTTCCACCTCTTTTGTGGATATATGCTGAGTTGTCATCCTTATCTTCTACCTCCTTCTAGTTTGTTCTACAAGCTTCTATGAGGCCTTTATAAGCGGTCTCTCACTCATTGTAAATTCATTCCATTTTTCACATAGCAATTCTAATTTCCTATTGTGAATCATTCTTGTGCGATTTTTGCTTCAAGCTCTTTGCTCCCTAGGTTTCTCTTCAGCAAGTTATTTGCATTGCAGGTGATCTTGGCACATTATTGGAGTCAGATTCTCAACTTCTACATGGTATCAGAGCCTCCCTGCTACTTCTTGTTCGAAGGATTTTTGAAGCCGTGATTTGAAGTCACAAACCCTAGTTTGTTTGTGCAATTTTTCTTCAAATCAGGGGTAGAGTAATTTTTTAGAGCATTTTTAGCCCAAACGGATGCCGCCATTGGATCTGAAATGTCGTTTGCTGTCAGGATTCATATAAAGATTTTTGATTTTGGAGATAGAACTCTGGGAGGCAAAAATTTTTTTACTCCAGGCACTTCCGTATGGATGTACGGACGATTCAACATTTAAACAATATAAAAAAAAAATTTGCAGAGCACACTGCCGAGTGGCCACCACCACGCCACCTGGCAGCCACCCACAGCTTCCCAGTCATTGGAGGTGTCACACATTTCTGGCACCTCTGCTGGCATCAATCTTCGCCATGGGTTTCTCTGCAATTGACTGTGCTTCACTCATGCATCCTCCGGTCATCAGCAGCTTGGCCTCGGCCTACGCTCCGCCTAAGCATTTATTTTTCCCACAACTTAGCTCAGTCTTTGCTCTAATAGGCGTCTGCTTTCTTTTGCCACCTCTGCCCAGGGTTTCATCGCACACCGCTCGCCTGCACGGCTATTTTTAAATCACTGCTTTTCTACACAGTCGGTGCCCCATCATCTGCTCGCGTGACAGTCTCCTCATTCGACACGTGGACACCCTGCTGATGTCAGTTTCCTGACCGTTGATGTCATCTATTGGTGATTTAATGTCACTTTCCTGACAACGGATATTTTTCTGGCAACAGTCTCGTGACGGGCATACGGCTGTCAAATTTAAGCCAGTGTCTGTAATTTTCTAGTAAGGTGCCTTTTTTGGAGTAACAGTTAGTTTTTTTGGCTATAACTTGAGCATACAGAGGTATTTTTTCAATCTGAAAGAAGCATCGGAAAGCTGACTCAGAGATGGAGACATTGGTGTTGGTTTTGTCAGATTCTGAGTTCATTTGAGCTTCTATTTTTGGTGTCAAAGTAGTAGCTTCTGTTTCCTCCTATTCTGCATCAAAAAATCCAGGTTCTTTTCTGGTTTTTTGCTTTCTTTAGTTATTTTTGTGGTATTTGGGAGATATTCTAGTATGTTTGTGGGGGAGTGTCTTTCTTTTCTATAATTTACTTCAGTTAAGACCCTTCTACTTCCATCTTCTTCTTTCAATGGCAGATCCATCTATATCCAATCTCACACCACACAACTACCGCACTTGGAAAGCACAAATGACTAGGCTTCTAATGTCAAGAGGTCTATGGTCTTGTCTGGATGAGAATCAGCCTAATCTCATACAACCTTATGAGGCTCTATAGCACAGGAACAAGATGGATGAAGCCATGGAGTTGATTGCACTCAACATTTTAGACAGTCTATTATTTCACCTGGATGGTTTGACTACTCCACGGGCTTATTGGCAGAGATTTCAGACTTTGTTTGGATAGGTGAATGAGTTTTGAGCACTTCAATTGGATACAAAATTGACTTCTTTGTCACCAAGAAACCTTACCACAATTGAAGACTTTCTGATGAACTTCAAATCCCTATGTGCAGTTTTACAAGGATGTGGGAAGAACAAAATGGATAATGAGTGCATATTTTTTATACTCTCAAAGCTAAAGGGGCAGTATCAGGTATTTTCTTCTACTTTCTACTCCACCATGGATGCCCTTAGAGATCAACATAGGATGCCTACATTTGAGACATTCTGTGATAGGTTGACTAGGGAACATGCAAAGATCTAGCAGGTGGATGGCTCTAGCTCTTCCAGCCAAGCCTTGGTTGCTCAAAATTCTAAGGGGAAATCCAAGAAGAAAGGAAAATCGAAGAAAGAAACATCCAAATCTAATCCTTCAGCTAATCCTCTAGCAAACCCTCCCAAGGGTGAAGATTCTTCAAAGTCAGGTGAGTCTACCTCCAAGACCAAGAAGAAATCCAGTGAGAACTGCAGCTTTTGTGGGAAAGATGGACATTCGGTTTCCAAGTGTTGGAAATGATTAGATGCTTTAGAGGAAGCCATGAAGGAGCATAACATTTCTACTCCTCAATCTTCATCTCCATCTGTAGGGAAAGGTCATGCTCTTTTTGCACAAGCTATGCCTTCAGTGCCTTTATGGATTCTTGATTTTGGGGCTTCTCACCACTTAACAAACACTCCTAAGTTGCTTACTTCACTTGCTCCTTGCAACACCACACAGATTACAGTTGGGAACTCTTCACAACTTTTAGTTTTGGGTTCAAGCATTGTTGCTTTGGCCAGGGGTTCTCTACAGGATGTACTCTGTGCTCTTGATATTTCGATGAACCTTCTGTTTGTCTATCAAATTTGCCACTTGGGCTCTGGGAAGATAGTAAAGTTCTCACCACATGATGTGGTTATTCAGGACTTGCATGATCCAGAGATGATTGTGGCCACTGGGAGTGTTGACTCTGCATCATGCCTCTACAGATTTGATGGATTTGAGTCTTCTAATGACACGGGTTCATGTTTAGTTGCACATGCAGATTCAGTAAGTAGACTTTGGCATGAACATTTTGGGCATGTCAATTATAGATATCTATAGCAAATTAGCACACAGGCACTTGTTCTTGGGCTTCCCTAGATTTCTCGTCTAGATGGTGTTTTTTAGGGATGTGTACTTGGCAAGCAACATACAGATTCCTTTCCACATGGACAAGACACTCGTGCTTTAGCACCTTTGGAGCTGATTCATAGTGACCTTCTATCAGTTCCTACTCCTTCTTTTTTAGGTGCTAGATACGTGCTTACATTCATTGATGACTTCTCCAAATGCACATGGGTGTACTTTCTTAAGTACAAGTCTAATGCCTTCGACTCATTTTGACTTTTTAAGGCATTTGTAGAGAAGCAGTTTGGACTTTCTATTCGGCACATACGCATGGATAATGGGGGGGAGTATGTGAACCAGGCTTTCAGAGATTTCTATTTTGAGCATGGTCTTCAGCATCAGCTTTTAGTGCCCTACACTCGTCAGCAGAATGGTGTGGCCGAAAGGAAGAACAAAACCCTTTGGGAGATGGAAAATTGTATGATCCAGTCTAGGTCTATGGATTCATGTTTTTGGGCAGAGGTAGTCAATTTTGCCAACTACATTCAGAATCAGATGCCTCACAAGGCACTTCGACATATGACTCTCGAGGAGGCTTGGTCCCATGTCAAGCTTGATGTGTCATCATTCAGAGTTTTTAGGAGTACATCATATGCATTTGTACTTGCTACTTAGAGGAAAGCAATGGAACCGAAGAGCCGACCCTTGATTTGTGCTGGCTACTATGAGGATGTTAAGGCTTATAGGTTATTTGATCTTGATTCCAGAGAGGTCCTATTTCAACGGGATGTCTAGTTTGATGAGAGCCCTCCTGCAGTTCATTCCTCACCTCCAGTGCCTCCTCCAACTCCCACTACTCCCTCTTCATCTCCACTTTGTTTCACTGATGATGAGGATGATGATCATGGTGATCCGGATATCCCTCCACCATAGGATCCTCCCCAGATGCCTAAATGGGCTCGAGCTACTGTTAATGCTGCAGGATCTCTAGCTGGTGACCCATCCACATCCCGTCGCACTTGTTCTCACACTGCAAGCTCTAGTCTACTTAGTCATGCTATTAGTACTGATCCTCAAACTTTTGCAGAGGTGACATGACATTCAAAATGGGATAGTGCAATGGAGGAGGAATATTCTTCTTTGATGAAGAACCACACATGGGATCTTTGTTCTCTTCCCAAGGGGAGAAAGCTAGTGCATTGTAAATGGATTTATTGCACTAAGTATGCTGCTGATGGTTCCATTGATAAGTATATGGCTTGTCTTATTGTGAAGGGTTTTTCACAAGTTGAGGGTGTTGATTACTCCGAGACATTTTCCCCTATCACCAAGATGAATTCTATTCACCTTGTCTTATCCCTCACAGCTTCACAGGGATGGTTAGTTTATCAGATGGATGTGAAGAGTGCCTTCCTGCACGGTGATATCACAGAGGAGATTTATATGGAGCAGCCTCTAGGTTTTGTGTAGGATCCCACCTTGGTTTGTAGGCTTCGATGTTCATTGTATGGTCTCAAACAAGCCCCTAGGGCTTGGTATGAGAAGATGGAGTCATTTATACTATCTACAGGCTTCACACACTGCCATTCTGATCCCACAGTGTACATTTAGCATCTTGGTGATGAGATTTTGATTCTTGTTTTGTATGTTGATGATCTTATCCTTACAGACAATTCATCATCCATGCTCCAAGATGTTAAGCGTACACTGATGGACTAGTTCGAGATGATTGATCTTGGTTTGTTGCACTACTTTCTTGGTCTTCAAATTCATTAGTCTCCTACTAGAATTTTTGTGTATCAGCAGAAGTATGCTCTTGACATGCTTCATCGCTTTCACATGCTTGATTGTAAGGTTGCTCCCACACCATTTCAGTCGGGTGTCACTTTTTCTACCTCCTGCTCTTCACCTACAGTGGATGCTACTTTGTATTGGCAGTTGGTTGGCAGCCTCTTGTACCTGACACACACCCACCTTGATCTATCTTTTGCGGTTGGCCTAGTCTCTCAGTTTTCTCAGGACCCTCATGAGAGTCATTGGCAAGCTACCAGGCATATTCTGCACTACATTTAGGGAACCCTTATGTATGGCATTCACTACACTACGGGGACTCCACACATTGTTGGCTACACTGACTCAGATTGGGCTGGTGATGTTGATGATCGGAAGTCTACTTTTGGCTTTGTGTTTTGCCTTGGCTCCGGTCCCATCACACGGTCGTGCAAGAAGCAGCATGCTCGAGCACTTTCATCTATAGAAGCTGAGCACAAGGCCACAATTCTTGCTAGTCAGGAGGCTTTATGGCTTCGTCAGTTGATGACTAAGTTTGGATTTCCTCCTGATCACCCTACTCTTTTGTGGTGTGATAATCAGAGTGCCATCCACATTTCTCGCAACCCAGTGGAACATCAACGCACCAAGCACATTGAGTTGCATATGCATTTCATCCTTCAGTTGATCCAGGATAGTGTTATTGCATTGGAGTACATTCCTACCACCAGTTAGGTTGCAGATATCTTCACTAAGCCTTTTGCATCACCACACTTTCTTTAGCTACGGTCAATGCTTGGGGTTACGAAAGTTGTCCTTGGGGGGATTGGTTGAGGCCTTCCTTCCTTCACATCATGTTTTTTTTCAGCATGTTTTTTATACCTCTTTTTGGAGGAGGGTTTTTCCCATAGGGTTTTCCCTCCTTCGTTTTACAGAGGTTGCATTTAGTTGCATTGTACTTGAGTACCTAAAATGGCCTAGTTGTCGGGACCCATTTTGCATTTTTTCCTTTATTTTGTGAGCTTAAGGCATTCCCCTAAGTTGCACTTAAGGGGGGGGTGTTAGAGTAAATAATTAATTAATTGTTAATTATTTATTCTATTTACTTAAGCTTACTTAGGGTCATGTATTTATTTAATACTTTGTATTTAATGCATGTTGAGGTTAGTTGTTAACAACACGGGAGTTTGTTCCCTTCTAGCATGTTCCACCTTTTTTGTGGATATATGCTGAGTTGTCATCCTTATCTTCTACCTCCTTCTAGCTTGTTCTACAAGCTTCTATGAGGCCTTTATAAGCGGTCTCTCACTCATTGTAAATTCATTCCATTTTTCACATAGCAATTCTAATTTCTTATTGTGAATCATTCTTGTGCGGTTTTTGCTTCAAGCTCTTTGCTCCCTAGGTTTCTCTTCAGGAGGTTATTTGCATTGCAGGTGATCTTGGCGCATTATCGGAGTCGGATTCTCAACTCCTACAAAATTTACTTCTAAAAATATTTAAAACATTTAATAGTAGGTATATGACTAAACCAAAGCCCATAAGGTGTTTTACCCATTCCTTTCCCAATCTAAACTCTATTCATGGTGTATACTACATTATCAAGTACTTCTCTCCAATCTACATGTGATACCTTACATTAAAGTAACAAAACTCTAGCTACTTCACTAATTGTTATGTTTCTTCTCTTTTCAATACCATTCTACTATGGTGTTTTAGTTGTTGAATTTTTCCCACAAATACCATTATCCTTACAAAATGTAATGAACTAATTAGAAGTAAAGTTTCCACTAATTCTTGACCTTTAACATGTTATACTTACTCATGGTTCATTCTCAACCTTTCCCTTAATGATCTTGAACTTACCTAATGCTTCAAATCCATCTCTCAAGAAAGAAACCCACATCATCCTAGTAAAATCATCAATGAAAATAATAATGTACATCTCACCATAAAATGTTCTTTCTTTTGTTGTCCACATAAACCTATGTGAAAAATCTCCAATTCTTTTTGAAGTAGTAAATGTTCTTCTCTAAATGTACTCCTTTTTTGTTTCTCTAGTACACATTCCTTACATGTATTTTTAGAAGGTTTCACAATCTTACATAGATCTCTAACCATGTTTGAATTACTCACATTTACTTAATGATCAAAAGTTATTTGAAGAAATATTCTATTCCACAACCAAATGTCATCAACTTTTGCAATAAGACAACCAACCTTGGTGAGATTCAACTAAAACACACTACATCTAATCCCTTTTCCTATGGAAATATCCTTTCCTTTCTTATTCTTAATTGAACATTTCTTATGAATGAGTTGTGGATGATATCCCATATCAAGAATTTATCCAAAACTTAACAAGTTTTATTCTAACCCATCAACAAAATATACATCTTCAATGTTAGTCTTACCATCTAGAGTAATAAAACATTTCCAATTTATATGATAAGGTGAATTGTTGAAAATACTAACAATACCTCAATCATAGCTCTTAAATTCAACAAATTTATCTTTATCAGCTTTCATGTGATGTGAAAAACTACAAGCAATAATCCAATCTATTCTTTTTTCTTCAACATGTGAAATAATGACTTTTTCCTTTTTGAGAAGACTTTATTTATTAATAGCAATGAATCCTATTTCATTTTCATGATGACTATCTATAAGATCAATATCCATGAGTTCAATTTCTTCATCACTAACATAGAGAAATTCTTTAGGGACTTTTGATTTTTGAGGTCTATGTCTTACCTTAGATTATTTTGTAGGAGATATAGAAGCAAAATGACCAATCTTCTTATAGTGATAGAAAAAAGATAGCTTGTTCTTGAAAATTTCCCTACCTTTATTCTCTCTTCTTAAAATCAATGTTTCAAATTCATCTGTATTGATTTCTTCTTCTTGAACATGTACCTAATCACTTGCATAATATCTAAGACTTCTGATACACATTCTTTCACTCTTGGTTAGTACTCTCTTATATTTATGTGGACTAGCTCTAAAACTAGTTTCAATTCTAGGCAAAAAATATTTCAATCTTCAAATTTCAAAAGCTTTTAATTTACCAATCAATGGGTTCCTATCAAAACCTTTAATAAGAGGAATAAATTCTTCAATTTCATCTACCTTTTTCTAATATTCTAGAGTTAAGGATCTTAGAATCTTCTAACAAACTTCATCTTCCAATATGATTCCTCTTAAAAAAATTATTATTGTAGCAATTTCAATAATCCTTTGCACATATTCTCCAACACTCTCATTTTCTTACATTTTGGCATTTCCCAATTAGTTTTCCAATTATGCAACTTAGTTGGATTTGTGTACTTGTATCCTTTACATAAATTCTCTAACTTAAACCAAATATCATGTGCTAGGACATGTCCCTTTACCTCAATAAATTTTAATTTAGATAGGGCACTAACTAGAAGTCAATCCCCATGTAGATAAAATGTGTTCATGTATTGTTCTACTATTTTTCATAGTTATCACCATTAATCTTATGACTTTACTTCTTATAAGACATAAGTATCCTCAAGATGTTATCTGGTGCTCTCATACCAATTGTTATGAAGTAACGTCTATACAAAATTGAGAGGGGGTGGGGGGTAAATTTGATTTGACCAAATATAATTAAAACCAAACTTATAATTTTTATCTCCAACAATCAAAACAATGATCCACAACAAGAAGAAGCTATATACCATAACATAATGATTTGTTGACTTGGGAAACCCTTGACCAAATTAAAAATGCTAGTGGGTATTATACCTAAAAGGTGATGTACTAATATATACATTTCTTATGAAATGAAATGACCCTGTTAGGAGTCAAAGTTTAACACATTTAGTAAAATAATTCTTTCTAGTAGAAAGATCCCTGTAAGGAAACCTTGACCACTTGTTAGAAGGTTCCTACCTTGTTAAAGGCTAATAGAAAATAAGTAAACTCACCTCCTAAATGCTCTAGAATATATTAAAGATAAACCACCAAGATAAAATATTCAAAATCATGAACTAATTAATATGTAGCTTGGTTTCCAAAATAGTTAGTTTGATTATCTTGTTAGAGTGTGGTTGTCATTGCACCAAAAGATTGATCTATCAATGCTTGATACAACCACTCAACATATAGTACATATGAGGTGGTTAAGCCCTTTACATAAATCATATGGGGAGCACTAACCATTTTTACAAAAATCTCCCCCTTAGTATTACCTGATGGTCTAAGGATTCAAACTTATGACCAAGCTCTAATACCAATTGTTTGAGTGGGATTGTCCTTGCACCAAAAGACTAATCTACCAATGCCTACTACAACCACTCAACTTATAGTACACAAGAGCTGGTTAAGCCCTTGTCACAAATCTTGAGGGTTACATTTATCATTTTTCCAATAATTATTGTTAGCATCAATGTTGATGATATTCCTATGGGGGATTATTCTAGCACTACTTAAGCATTGGAGAGATTGACAATAGAACTATGTGTTGCATCCATGACTATGTTTGTCATTGATGTCAATAAATTGAAGAATATTGTTCACCTAATAAAGAAAATTCATATAAAAAAAGGGGAGGCACATTCACCTAAAGTCCATATGCTTAGGAAGGAAGTTTCATAATTGATGAAAATGGTTGGCATACTTAGAAGGAAGAAATGGGGCATGGAAGTTGGTATTTAGAAAGAAGTTTGCATTGGAGAGATAGAATAAGAAAAAATTAAGAAATTGATTCCCTTTTATTTTTTAACTACACTAAAACTTTGATTTTTTCTAGCATAATTGATTATCACATTAGTGTCACTAGTTTTCCTTGATATTATCTGATATATACTTGTCATTTGGAAGATGAATTTTTATTTTTGGGGGAGTGATGGAGGAGATAATTATGTCAAGAATAGTGAAATAAGACCTTTATTAGTTAATGTAATAAAACATCATTCCAAAGGGGTATAAATTATTTCATCATTTTGTGATGATTGGAAACTTAAATAATAAAATATTTGTATGGAGTATGGGATACATGGAAGTTGTGATTAATGTTGGAAAACTTATGCTAAAAAGATATATCATTCTATCATTTATGGTGTAATGTGATTTTATATTATTCTTTGTTATTATTTTATTTCATTTATTTATGGTATTATGAAATCATGTTGAGTCTATGTATACTATTCAATTCATCTCAGCATAGTCATACAACAACCTCCTACATGATATTCTATCAGATCTAAAATGAAATACTGGTGAAATATTCTTTTCACTCGGCAATTCTACTTCATAAAAATTTCTTGAATGTTGTTTGTTTGATATCTTGCATAGTCCAAACTTCTTCATCTTCATTAAATGAACCATGAATTTATCTCAAATATGATATTTCATATGCCTCCTTTTCTCATTTGCATTAGTCTTGTATAAAGTATCCATTTTAGTAATGTTATTTCTTACTTCCTCATGCATATTTTGCAGGTGTTCTACAAAGTATTTTTTTTTAAAGAGGGGTAAACACTTTGACCTAGAGCTATGAACCAGTGAGGCCACAAACGGGGGACCTCATCCCCATTAGATTTGAACCTTGATGGCAAGGATAACAACACAAAAACTTAACCATCACAATGTGCCACTATTGGCAATAAGGGTTTGTGGTAACCTAGTGTGACTCAAACTGGAGTTGATGCGTAGCACTGGGATCATTAGCCTAACACTATGCCTCACGACTCGACTTCACACCAACTCGGCTATTCACTCACCCTTTAATTCTACAAAGTATTTATCTTTAGCAATAATTATGTTTTCTTTATCCACGTTCCTTAATTTAGAAGAATTTATAGGACTACTTCCATATACTATCTAAAATGGTATTTTACCAATGCTCCTATTGACATAAATATGTATAAAAATTCTTCTTGTGGTAAAATAAAATTTCATCCCTTTAGTTTACCCTCAACCAAGCATCTTGACACATTTTCTAAACTTGTATTCACTACTTATTTCTATTTGTCAATTTTTAAAAACTAAATATATGCCTTTAAGTTCTTCCATAATGTTTTCTAAAAGTACCCAGCAAACTTGGTGTCTTTATCTAAAACTATGCTCCTTGTTACACCATGTAGTCTCACCACTTCTTTGAAAAAAAAACTAACAAATACACACCATCAATTAGCCTTCTTGCAAGAAATGAAATGTATCATCTTTGAAAACCTTTCCATAACCACAAATATTAAATCATGTCCTCTTTGAGTATTTGGTAAGACAAGAACAAAGCCCATATTGATATGCTCCCATGACTTCTTTGGTATAAGTAATGGCTGATATAGCCATATATAATTATTGGCTCCTTTTTCCATATGAAATATTATGTAACTCAATACAAATTTCTTAATATCTTTTTATAGTTGTGGCCAGCAATAATTATCACTAACCATAAAAATAGTTTTATCTCAACCAAAATATCTAGTCAGTCCTCCATTATTCTTGCCTTTGATGAGATTCTCCCTCATAGAACTCCTTGGAATGCATAATTAACTTCCTATAAATAACATATCATCCAAGATTATGAAGTCAAATCACTTCATTCTATTGAGAGTAATAGGTCATGTCCAAGATTTTCAATCTTCATTAACATTAGGATGATTTGGATACAGGCTTTGATTTCCTTTAACCCAACAACCTTGATCTCCATCTATGTCAATAAAAGTATCTCCTACTAAAAGAATCCATAATCATGTTAGAATTACCAATCTTATTTTTTATAACAAATGTGTAACTCTATAAAAACTTAACCATCTCAAATGACTTTGATTTAATTTTTCTTAACTATTCAAATATTAAAAAAATTGATGATTAGTAAATAAAACAAACTCTTTAGGTAAAAGGTAATGTGTCTATTTCTTTAATTCTTGAATTATACCATAGAATTATTGATCATAAATATAATATTTTCCTTTGGTATCATTTAACTATTGAATACAATTGGTTAATTGTGTATTGTCTTTGATGTTACACAAAATGTCATATCTTTACTAGTCAACATATGCTGAGCTAACTCAAGCATTGAAGATAGTGTCAATTGAGTTCACTTAGGAAACAAAGAGAAGTTCAAAGAAGTTGAGTGTTAACTAAGTTCACTTGGTTAATAAAGGAAAATTTAAATGGAACTAGTGTTAACCGAGCTCACTTGGTTACCAAAGAAAATTTGTGAAGATGCAGTGTTAACCAAGATCACTTGGTTAACATAGGAAAATCATTTATGAGTTAGTGTCTACCCAACAAGGTCAACTAATGAAGGATTTTCTTGTTTTGGCATATTGTGTTCAATAGATTTTTTGTTGGTTTTAGCTGACTAAGGAGATGAATATTAATTATTATAAGTTATATTCAAGCCAACTTGAAAATGTGTATGATATAACTATAAGGTCAAGTTGAGGATTGAATATGTGTAAGTGAATGGAAATATAGAAGATTCTTAGAGGAAGCGAATTAGAAGGATAAGAAGAATATCCTTGTGGAGCTACAAAGATAAATTCAATAAAAAAGGATCAAGTATAGAAACCAAAAGTGAGATCTATAATTAGAAATTTATTTGTGTCATAAATTAGGTCATCCCATTGTTACTCTCTAACCATTGTAGTAGTGATATAAATATTTTAACAAAGTTAGCTTAACAGATATTTGTAAATCTTCTAACAAGGTGGCATTTCTAGATTTAATTGTCTAAAGACCTCTAACAAGGCCACTCCTAATAGGATGATAAAATCCTCTAATAGGGTCACACCTAAAACTATGTTTTTTAACCTTTAACAATGTTGGCTCCTAATAGGGATCACTTTAGAAGAGTGAAAAATTAGTAACCAGTTGCAATTGGTGGTTTTTTCGAAATTAGGTTTCCACATTAAAACTTGGTGTCACTTGTGTTCATGATATTTATTTCATGTGTATACAACTAAGTTAAGGTTAATCACATAAAATATATTAAGATTTTCATGTTGAGCATTTTTTGAATTACAACATTTACTAGCGTAAATCAAGTGCCAATGTATTTACCAAGCATCAGTATTTTAGTGAAGTTTGTGTTTTGTGTTGACATCTAAGGGATTTGAGATTTATTTTTAGTGGCTACTAATCTACCCCTCCCCTCTCAATTACTCCTCTTATATTTTTAATAATTGGTATCACAACTTCTCAGTGCTTGCAGAGAAGCTTTCAAGGACCTAAGATAAAGATCAGAATGTCTTACAGAAGGTAGATCCCCAAGCTGAATAGAAATAAGTTGAAAGCATTGTAGGAACTCATGAGATTGCATTTGGAAACCATTGGAGATTTAGGTCTAAAGTACCTAGACACCAAATATACAACACTTACTAGAACTATGATGGTTGAAGAAATTATAGAAAGGAAGAGTCGTAACATTATGATGATTGATATTGCTTCATCTCTCAACTATGCCAAATTTGATGAAGTCAAAGATTGTAGAAGTGCTCATGAAATGTGGATCAAGATAAAATCCATCTATGGAGGAGATGATAATGTAAGAAGAGATAAATCTAAAAGTCTCAGATGATAGTTTGATCAAATAAAGATGAGAGATGATGAAAAAATTAAAAAGTACAATGACAAAAATCAAATCCAGTGTTTGTACAATCAAAGCTTCAAGAGGAAAAATTGAAGATGAGATAGTGGTAAGTAATTTTCTAAGAAAACTTCTTACTATATATGTAATTAGAGTATTAGCAGCTCAATAATTGAGATGCAATCCAAAGAGTGATATAACATTAGATGTAGTAGTTGGAAGTTTGATATCATTTGAGCTAGATAATTATGATAATTATGTTCCTAGTTCTTGCAATCTTGATTCTAAATTTGAAGCTAATTTGTCACTCAAAAAGAAATCTAAAATGTTAAAAGCCAAACAATCTAAAATTGAAGAGGAAGATAGTTATAAAAGTGATCTTGAAACTATTGAGGCATTACTTGCAAGAAGGTATCCCAAAGGAAACGAAAAGTACAAAGGTAAAACTCCTCTGATCTATTTCTCTTGTGAAGAAGTTGGACACATTGCTGTAAGATGTCCAAAAAAAGAAGACAATGATGAAAAGAAGCACAAGTATAAATGCAAGAAGGATTTCAAGAACTTTAAGGACTACAAGGAAAAAAGTAAGAAATCTTGTTTTATGGCTAAATATTTAGATAGATGTGATGATGATGAAATGGTCTATATTGTTGTCAAAGATGAATTTGATGATGAAGGAGATAAAATGGAACTTATCTCTCATGTTAGAAAAAATGAGACATGGATTATTGATAGCGATTGTTCACATCATATGACTAGTGACAAAACAAAGTTTGAACATATGGGACATTATGATAGTGGAAGTGTGATATTTGGAAACAATGAACCATGTTGCATAAAGGGAAAAGGTTGTATCTTGCTAACTAATGAACTTAGATGTGATAATAATTATTGGGCTAAAGGACTAAAACATAATCTACTAAGTGTCCCATGGTTGAATAACATTGGATTCAAGGTATAATTCATGAATGGGAAGGCCAAGCTACTGGATGGAAAAGTGTTGGTGTAAATAAGAATTATGATATTAGAAATTGATAGTGACAATAGCAAAATAGTGATTCAATAGATTCAAATATGTGGGATCCTATTGACTACTATAGCACAAGGTCATAGTATTAGCACATTACACATGCATACATTAATATAATAATAGGTCCATTTAATCCAACATAGCAATGTACACCTAGTATTCGAGCTCCAGCATCAGGGGATGATTACATAACAGATATTTTAGGCTTGTTTGTGGAGTCGTACATAGAAGATTTGGGAGACATCATTGATGATATGCATCTTCTCTTTGATGAAGAAGAACCTTCTTCAACTGTTGTGAGGACTCACTCTGACCCTCCTATCCATTCTCTAAATGATCAATATTACTAAGTTGATATGATTGTGGATCCTTATGTATAGTAGTTGTAGGAGGCCTCTTTATCATTTGAGGAGACACATGGTTCTTTGGAATATGTTCTACAACCATCCTTGCTATATCTAACATTTTTCTTTTCAGTAATATTGGAAGGAGTGACAATCAATATCAACACTAGGATAGTTGAACAAGTTTCAAAGACACCATTTATCATTAGGATTCTTTCTAAACATTGGGGAAGCATCTCATATGTACCTATGATATTTTTTCTTCCAAAGTGAGGAACATTATTCAGCAGTCATGGATCAACTTCTACATTGGAGCACCTATCACTAATTGGCATTCTACATTAGGAGGGGGACTAAATTGTCTCCTTTCTTCTTCTTCTCATACTTCTCTATTGTATATACTTGATATATGTCATAATGGGGGGTCTTGATTAATCCATCCATCCATGCATCTTATTTTACATCTCTTCTTTTGGGGGAGGGTTTTTCCCATGAGGTTTTCCCTCTTTTTCTACTTTATGAGAGATTTCATTACTTTTGAACATGGGTACCTAACATGGCCTAGTAGTCGGGACCCATCTTACATTTTCATCCTAGTTTTCATAAGCTTAAGTGCATTCCCCTAAGTTGTACTTAAGGGGGGGTGTTGGTGTAAATAAGTATTTACTTATTACACTTTACTTAAGTTTACTTAGGTCAATGCATTATTTTATTATTTATTAGTTTGACACCTAGGAATTTGTGTACTCTTATGAGTTATCATGTTGACAACATAGGAGTAAGCAACTCTAATTGAGAACATGGTGTCTACAACACTAGAGATTGCATAATTAACTAAGTTGTTATGTTGACAACACAATTATTCACACTCTTATTTTAGCACATGGTGTCTACAACATAATTTTGCATGCTACACCTTTGTAGTCTTATCCTCTCATGCCTAATGAAGGATAATCCACTCCTAGTGGACATGTTCCTTGTTGTAAGAATTATCAGTTTGCTAACTCCTAGTCATTTTAGAATCATTCTAGAGGTCTTTATATTTAGGAACTCTTAGTGTGTATGTACATGAAATTATAGCAATTCATTTTGATATTGTTATTCTAATCATACTTTGGTCCATTCTGTACTTGTGCTTGATTTCCTTGATCTTGGGTGATTTTTCCCTAAGGAAAATTCTTACAAAAAGGAAATATGTTTGGGTCTAGTAACCAAATAAAAGATAACACATTCTTCCTAGACTTCAGTGAAAGTTCATGTTTCATTGTGTTGCAATACTTTAGAATAATAGAGAGAGGGAGAAAATTAGTTATCCAAGGTCCATATGTATAAATAAAACTTTTCACAGCTTGGTGAACCCATAAAACATTTATCATCATGCATGCATCTATAAGATTATGCAATCACTTAAAAATTTGTAGGTTACCATCAAATCAATTTCTAAAAATATAAACATGAAACATAACAGATTTAGCAACACATTTGACTCAATGATTTACATGGAAACCCAATTTGGGAAAACCCACCAATAGCATGCTACTCTTTTTCACTCTTCTAAAGTGATGTCCTATGAAAGATCAACCCTATTAAAGGATACAATATGCACTGTTAAATGTGACCCTATTAAAGGATTTCAATCACCCTATTAGGAGTGAGCCTTGTTAGAGGACTTTATACCATTCACTTGGAGTGTCACCTAGTTAAAGGATTTACAAATGACTGTTAGGTCAAACTTAATCCAAAGGATTTACCCTAGACTGATACAATTATTAGAGAGTAACAGTAAGACTTGATCTGATAACAACTTACAAGTCTACTTGTAGATTATAGATCTCTATTTCAGTCCTCCATTCTAATTGGCTTGTTCACCCTTTGATCAACATCCATAGCCTTAAGCCTTCTTGCTTAACATGCCAATGTAGACTCTTCTCTCAAGTCACTTGATGAAGTAATGCCTTTCACTTCTTGCCTTCCTTAGGTTTTCACACATGAAAACCTTTTCTTATGACCAACCATTCCTTTAAAAAGGAAATTAAGATCTTTTTTTGTTCATTCTCCACTATCCAATTTAGGGTTAGGATAGATTAGGTAAGATTTAATGAATCTACCCCATATTTCATATCTTTTCTAGAAAAGTATCCTTCAATCCTCTTTGAATTTGTCTCAAAATGGTTTACCATTAATTCTGTGTCACTAGCTCATCAATCTTATCTTCCACCTAGTTCACACAATCCAAGAAATCAAACTTGTCATCTCATATCCATCAAATTCATGATCTTTCAAATAATTTAGCCACTCGACATTAACTTGCTTCTAATGCTCAGCACACATTGTGTTGCTCAACATCCTCTATAAAATCACTTAGCATGAACTAAAGTTTAATTACCCAATATCAACTAAACTTTACTTGGCATCCATTTTTTTTCTTAGCATACACTAGAATAGACTTTTACTTGTCTTCAACTAATTTTATGCTCAGCTTGCACTAACTTTTCTCAACACCTACTATCCACTCAATCAAGCTTTGTAGAAAAACTTTGTTTAACTTGTTCTTCTAAACTTTCTTAGTGTAACCAACCTTTGCAACCTTAAGTATATTATGAATACACCATGTTATCACTATCTTAGCTAATTCTTATACTCCTTTACATAACACAACTTAACCTTTCCTCTAGGTGATATTGTTACATCTTTTGATCAAATCCTCTTCATCAATCAAATAAGTGATACTGCTTAAATCATATAAGAAATTGCCTTACCAATAAATAGTAGGTTTGACATTAGTGAAAAAAAATGATTAAAACATATTGATCATACTTGTATTGATCTATTCTCAAGAATATCCTTCTTCAACAATATCCATCTTCGACATTGATGGAAAACCAAATTGATCAACCAAAATAACTAGGTTAAAATAGTAAAAACAAAAAAATAACAAAAAGAAAATAATTTCTTGTATTAAAATCTCTTCCTCTATCAACAACTTCCATCTTCTAAATAGGTTACAAAACTCTATTGTGTCATCCTTATGACTCCCTCTGAATTACTTCTTATATCTTCCTCTACATTATCTTTCTCTTGCTAGATAGATGTAATGAACAGATACATTTCTCCCTCTTTCTTTTCTTTTCCAAAATTGATTATCTCCCTCTTAGTTGTATATCTCTTCCTCTAGGACCAGTTTAAACTCTTGTGTTTCTCCCTTTTTGACAAAAATGCTAAAGAATTAACATCTTAATATGTAGGTATAAACTTCTTCAGTTTCTCCCTTTGTCACCTTTCTTGTGACTAATTTGTAGTTCCATCTATTTAATTACTTTAGGTAGCTCCTAATGTAAGATCCATTGCATTAATTTGTAACATATGGAAATGAGCTTGTTTGTTGTAGGGCACTCCTTTTGTTACTTAAATAGCCTTCAATAGGGGTATTACCCCTAGTTTACCTCTTAGATACTCATGAGAATATTTAGGTAATTCTTTTGTGAGGATTTGAGAAATTTTCTCTTTTTTGTTAACATATTCCATCTTCACCTCTTTATCTTGAACTAATTCTCTCAAGTAATGATAATTGATTATAATGTATTTAGACTTTGTGTGCATCATAGAATTCTTTGATATATTTATAGCACTTGTATTATTACAATAAAGTGTCACTAGTTCAATTATCTATTCCTTGATACCTTTGAGTAGTTGTTTGATCCATATAATGTTTGTAAAATTTACAGTAGTAGTAACATATTCAGCTTCAATAGTAGATTGTGAAGTGTAGTTTTGCTTCTTGCTAGTCCATGTAACCAGCCTCTTACCTAAAAAAAATGCTCCTCTACTAATGCTTTTCTTGTCATCAATGTTTCTAGCCCAATCAACATTATTTTAGGCTCTTAATTAAAATTTCTCATTTTTTAATAGTATAGACCATAATTCTCTATTCCTTTCAGATATCTCATTATTCTCTTTATAGCCATCAAATGATTCTCCTAGGGATTAGCACAGAACCTTGCAACTATCCCTATAGATAATGCAATATTAGGTTTGATCTATACTACATATTGTAATTTTCCAATCATAGGCCTATATAATGTTTGATTCACCTTAGCTAAATCATCATTCTTGGACAATTTATGTCATGTCACCATAGGTGTACTTACTAGTTTTGAATCCTCTAATCCAAAAAATTCCAATATTTCCTTTACATTCTTTTACTAAATGATGTATATACCATAATTCATCTCATATACTTGTAAACCCACAAATAACTTGATCTCTCCAAACATAGACATCTCAAATGCTTGCTTCATTTCATTTGCAAAAGCCTTACATAAAGTATCTTGACCTACAAATATGATATCATCAAAAAAAAAATTAGATAACAAAATGCCCATGCTTTTTTCTATTTTTATGTATAGATTGTTGTTATCATCAATCCTCTCAAATCTAGTCTTCATAAGATAATTATGAAGTCTCTCATGCCATGCTCTTGGTGTTTCTTTCAAACCATATAGAGCTTTGTGTAATCCACATACTATGTTCTTATTGTTAACATCAAAAATTATGTTGGTTGTTTTATGTAAACTTCTTCTTCTAATATGCTATTAAGAAATGCAAATTTGACATCCATTCAATAAACTTTGAAACCTTTGTAGGTAGAATAAGCAAGTAGAGTTCTTATTCCTTCCAATCTAGTAATAGGAGAAAAAATTTCTCCATAGTCAATTCCTTCTTCTTGTGCATAACCTTTGCAAACTAATTTTTCCTTGTTTCTTGTCACTTCACCATTCTCATCTAGCTTATTTTAGAATACCCACTTGGTTCCAAGCACATTTTTGTCTTCTAATCTAGGAACTAGAATTCATGTTTTATTTTTCTCAATTTGTTCAATCTCTTATTCCATGGCTTTACTCTAGTCCACATCTTCTAAGGCATCTTTCCCTTTTTTAGGTTCTTTCATGCTCAACAAACATGTATCATTTCTCAATTTTTTCCTTGTCATTTGTTTAGCATCTTTATCTCCACTAATTTGTGTAGTAGGATGATGTCTCTTGACATATTTGGACAATCTTGGTTCAGCTCTAGTTTCTTCATTTGATCTTTCAACTTCAAAGTCACTATGCACATCTCTATCAAGTAGCTCAGCATCTCTCATGTACACTAATCTCAAAATAATAACATGCTTCAACTTTATTCTATAACTTAGCATCTAAGTGTAGCTCAGTTCCTAAATGCAACTCAACATTCATAGTATATGACTTGGCAGTCACTAAACCTTTTTATTGTTTGGTAGCTTGATTTACAACATCTTCTTCAATAGGCATACCTTCATAAAGTATACAAATGATTTGCATTCTTCTAGTTCTTTCACAGGTTAAGGCTCATATACTTCTATATATTCATAAAATTTCACATTTGTACTTTCCACAACTTTGTTTGTATTAGTATTTAACACTTAGAAGCATTACATCTTATAGAATATCTTAAGAATATACTTTATTAACTTTTTGCATCTAGTTCACCATTTTTAAAGTCTTTTATAATATATCATTTGCTTCCAAATATCTTAAAATATTTTACATTGGGTGAGTATCCATACCATAGTTCAAACGGTGTTGAATGAGTACCTTTCTTGACTTGTACATGCTTTAAGGTATAGACATATGTACCTACAACTTCTCTCTAGTATTTCAAAGCAACATTTTTCTCCATCATGAGTGTCCTAGCATAGTCCATTACAAACCTATTCCTCCTTTCAACAATTCCATTTTGTGGAGGGGTTCTACGAGCAGATGTCTATCTTTTGATTCCTCTATCTTTACATAACATTTCAAACTCATTTGATGTAAATTATCCTACTCTATTAGATCTCAAACATTTTATACTTTTACCTATTTCCTTCTCAACTCTTGCTAAGTACCACTTAAATATTTGGAAAACATCAAATTTTTTATTTAGGAACATAACTATCATGATTCTAAAATAATCATCAACAAACAACATAATGTACTTATCTCCTTTATAGCTTTACACTTCATTTGGTCCACACAAGTTATTATGAATAATCTCTAGTATTTCTATAGAAGTATGAGTTTTACTCTTACAATCTTGCTTTGTCATTTTGCCTAATTAGCATTATTTGCACATTATATTATCAAGTTTCTTCAACTTAGTAAAACCTTTAACTTTTCTCATGTTACTAATACTAACCAAGTTATGAAAATTAGCTTGACATAACCTTCTGTGTCATAGCCACATATCATCAAGTTTTACAATTAGACAAGTAGCATCCTCTATATTAAGATAGAATAGATTACTCTTAGTTTGATAACCCTTTCAAATTAATTTCCCATCATTATCATATATCTTAGCAATCATATTTTCAAACTCAACCTTACATCCTAAATTATTTAGTCATGACACACTCAACTTATTATAGTCAAGTCCTTCAACATAGTATACATTATCACATAAAATCTTTTCTATGAGTTTGATACAACCTTTTCCTTTTATCAAACATGGTGCATCATTACTAAATCTTACACTATTTCTATAATAACAATTCAAGGTAATGAACTTACTTTTATCTCTAGTCATGTGATGTGGACACCCACTATCATTGATCCACTTATCATTCTTGTTCAGACAAGTCAAAAGTGTAGTTGCCTCATCTTCACCATATTTGTCCTTCATAGCAACATACACCACTTCATCATCATGTTAATCACATTCATCTTTTGTTTCCTCTTCAGCAATATAGTAAGACTTCTTTCTTTTTTCTTTATAATCCTTTTTGTCTTCATCTCTTCTACTTTTGTACTTGTCACCACCTCTATAGTTCTTCTTCTCTAGACATCTAGTAGCAATATGACAAACTTGGTTGCAATTGAAATAAATGATAGGTAATTTACCTTTGAACTTTACTTTACCTCTATGGAATCTTGTTTCTAGTAGCACTTCAAGTTGATCTAAATCCTCCTCATTTGTATCACTATCACTAGACACATACTTTATCTTTTTCTTCTTCTTCTTCTAATCAAGTTCCTTCAATGAGAGCTTAGCTTTGAAAGAAGATTCAATATTTTTAGGTTTGTAATTGTCAAAATTAGATAGCCCAAAAATAGTGAGCCTACCTATTAAACCTTTAAATTATACCTTATTCCCTAGTATACATCTCAGTTCTTGAATTGCAAAAACTCTAATAGCATATATGGGTAGCAATGTTCTTAAAAAATTTCTTAGTACAATGTCATCATCTATTATGCTAGTAGCTCCTCTTATTGTATTAACAACATCTTTTATCCTTGAGGAATATTGAGTAATATTTTCACCTTCTTGCATTCTTATATCATCAAACTTACCTCTGAGACTTTCATCTTTGGCTCTTAGAACATTAGTGTCTCCTCCATAGATGGTTGTTAAGGCATCCCATATTTTCTTTGCACTGTCAAGACTTTTGATATCATCAAATTCAGCATAGCTTACAACAGAGGCAATCTCTAGCATTTCCTAGTTATATTCTTTCTTCTTTTTCATATCCTTGGTAGTTAGGGCTCTAGCAAGATCAACATGTTCAGTAGTAATAGTAGATTGTGCATGACCTCCAAGTCTTGAAAGATGTAGCTTCATCAAAATTTTCCATGCAGGAATGTTATCTATATTAAGCTTGGGTACATCTCTTTTTGACATCTTGATCTTTGTACTTCTAGTACCTTCAAATTAGTCCTCTTATGTAGATGGTTGTGATACCAATTGTTCGAATAATTTAGAATAAATAAGAGGGGGAGGGGGGTGAATTAGTTATCTAAGGTCCATATGTATAAAAAAAACTTTTCACAGCTTAGTAAACCCATAAAATATTTATCATCATGCATGGATCAATACGCTTATGCAATCACTTAAAACCTTGTAGGCTATTGTTAAATCAATTTGTAGAAATGTAAACATGAAACATAATAGATTCAGTAACACATTTGACACAATGATTTACATGGAAACCCAATTTGGGAAAAACCACCTATATCATGCTACTCTTTTTCACTCTTCTAAAGTGATGCCTTGTGAAATGTCAACCTTATTAAAGTTTACAATACACACTTTTAAATGTGACCCTATTAAAGGATTTCAATCACCCTATTAGGAGTGAATCTTGTTAGAAGACTTTAAACTATTCACTTGGAATGTCACCCAATTAAAGGATTTATAAATGACTGTAGGTCAACCTTAATCCAAAGGATTTACCCTAGATTGATACAATTATTAGACAATAGTAGTAAGGCTTGATCTAATAACAACTTACAACTCTATTTTTAGATTACAAATCTCTATTTCAGTCCTCCATTCTGATTAGTTTTGACACATTTCAGCCATGATAGCTTGTTCATCCTTCAAGAAGCCATACCCTTAAGCCTTCTTTCTTAAGATGTCAATGCAGACTCTTCTCTTAGGTCACTTGATGAAGAAATGCCCCTGACTTCTTGTCTTCCTTAGGTTCTCACACATGAAAAACTTTGCTTCTGACTAGCTATTCCTTTAAATAGGAAATTAAGATCTTTTTTTGTTCATTCTCCATCATCCAATTTAGGATTAGGAGAAATTAGGTAAGTTTCAATGAATCTACCCCATATTTCATATCTCTTCTAGAAACTTCTCCTTCAATCCTCTTTGAATTTGCCTCAAAATGGTTTACTATAAATTTTGTACCACCAGCTCATCAATCCTATCTTCCACCTGGTTCACACAATCCAAGAAAACAAACTTGTCATCTTAGATCCACTAAATTTAGGATCTCACAAATAATTCAGCCACTTGACATTAAGTTGCTTCTAATGCTCGGCACACACTACATTGCTTGGCATCCTCTATAAAATCACTTAGTATGAACTAGAGTTTACTAATACTTAGCATCAGCTAAACTTTATTCATCACACACTAGAATAGACTTTTACTCAGCTCCAACTAATTTTCTACTCAGCTTGCATTGACTTTGCTCAGTACCTACTATCCACTAGGTCAAACTTTGTAGACAAACTTTGTTTAACTTATTCTTCTAAACTTGCTTAGTGTAACCAACCTTTGCAACCTTAAGTAGATTATCAATACACCATGTTATCACTATTTTAGTTGATTCTTATACTCCTTTACATAACATAACTCAACCATTCCTCTAGGCATTATTGTTACATCTTTTGATCAAATCCTCTTCATCAATAAAATAAGTGATAGTACTTGAATCATATAAGAAATTATCTTAACAGAAAATAGTCTATTTGACATCAATGAAAAAATAATGATTGTAACATACTGATCATACTTGTATCAATTTTTTCTCAACAATCTCCTTCTTCAACACATTTCTCTTGTAGAAGAAATTTGGTTATGGCATAAAAGGATATGCCATGTGAGCTTTGATAATCTAATAAAGATAAGGAAAAACAAAAGAGCGAGAGGTATTCCTATTTTGAGTAAACTTGATATGAGTCTATGCAAAAATTATCAAATTGGTAAGATGGGAAAGACAAGTTTCAAAAGAAAAAATTATCATTCTGAAGAAGTCTTAGAGCTGGTTCATACTAACTTATGTGGACCTATTGGAATTGAGAGCTACTATGGAGATAAGTAGTTTATTCTTTTTGTTGATGATTATTCTAGAGTGATCATTGTAATGTATCTAAAAGATAAGTTTGAAGCATTTCAAAAGTTTAAATGGTATTTGGCAAGAGTGGAGAAGGAAACTAGAAAGAAGCTAAAGTCTTTGAGATTAGATAAAGGTAGTGAATTCATTTCCAATGAATTCAATGAATGCTACATTAAAAAAAAAATCAAAAGACAAGTATCAGCCCCTAATACACCACAAAAAAATGGTATAGCTAAAAAAAGGAACAAATCCATCATGGATTGTACAAGAACTTTAATGATAGAAAAGAATGTTGTAATCAAATACTAGAAGGAAGCAATTAGTACTATAGTGCATACCTTGAATAGTGTACAATTGAAGAAAGACTCAAATCAAACTCCTTATAAACTATGGTATGGCTAAAAACCTAATGTAAGTTAATTGAAAGTATTTGGCAGCAAATGTTATATCTCTAGGCAAGGTAAATTTGATGTCAAAGGTGATGAAGGCATATTCTTAGGATACTACTATAGAAGTAAAGCATATAAATGTTTAAATTTATCAACTCATAATATTATAGAAAGTGAACATTTGAGAATTGATGAGTTTGTAGAAAAGAGTGAAGAAGAGAGAAATAAAGAACTTAAGGATTACAAAAAGTTTATCTACTATGAACCTGATACACTATCGAATCCAATTGTAAGTCAATAGACTTCACCTCCTGAGTCCCCAGAATCTCTAGAGGCTATTGATTTACAAAGAGTACAACTTGAATCATAGCCAGAAGGATCTATGTCTTAGTTAGAAGCTACCAAGCTATTGTTAGAGAAAATTGAATATGAGGGACCTAAGTCATAGGTAGTGGGACCCAAGCTTGATATAGAAGATCATGATGAGGAAAGTGGAACAAGCTCTAAATCCAAAATACCTATGTTAGAAAGATATGTTAGAAGGCTTTATGTACCATATCAAATCATTAGAGAAAAGTCAGATAAAATAATGACAAGAAACAAACCAAAAGGTACATGATTGGTTACTAAATTTGAACCTAGATTAGTTAAAGATGCTTTAGATAATGAAAGATAGATTGAAGTAATGAACAAAGAGATAGAATATATAGAAACGAACAAGACCTAGACTCTTCTCCCTAGACCTAGGGATAAGAATGTAATTGGCACTAAGTGGGTTTTTAGAAATAAGCTGAATGAAGATGGAGAGGTTTCCAGAAACAAAGCAAGGTTAGTATACAAAGGCAATTCTCAAGAAGAAGGTATTGATTATGGTAAAAAATTTACTCCTATTGCAAGATTAGAAGGTGTTAGAACTTTACTCTCTTATGTTGCACATAGAGGATTTAAAGCCTATCAAATGGATGTGAAATTTGCATTATTGGATGGAATTCTTTAAGAGGAAGTTCACATAGAACAACCTAAAGGTTTTGTAGATCCTAGCAAAAGGGATATGGTTTCTAAACTGGACAAATAGTTTTATGGTCTCAAGAAAACTCCTAGAGCTTGCTATAAAAGACTTCATAAATACTTGATAATGATTGGTTTTCAAAGAATAAATGATAATAGCAGCCTATATATCAAAGGAGGACCAAAAAAGAAGATTTTATTACCCAAAATCTTTGTAAATAACACATTGTTACTAGAAATGATGACTTGTATAAAGCCTTTTCAAAAGAGATGAGTAAAGAATTTGAGATGTCCATGTTTGGAGAGATAAAATTCTTTGTTGGATTATAGAGTCAATAGAAGAAAGATGGTATCTACATTACTCAATCCAAATATATCACGGAGATACTAAAGAAGTTTAGAATGGAGGATTCAAGACCAGTTGGAAAACCTATGTCTACTAGACATAAGCTTTCCAAAAATGATAATTACAAGGAAGTAGATTATGCTACATACAAATCAATTATTAGAAAACTATAATATGTAGTGCACACCAGGCCTAATATTGCATTAGCAGTTGGTATGGTGGCGAGATTATCAACAAATCCAAAAGAAAATCACATTGTGGAAATCAAGAGAATCATGAGGTATCTAAAATGTACTAAAGACTATGGATTATGGTACAAGAAAGGAGGTACTTTAGATTTGAAGGCCTTCATAGATGTTGATTGGCTACGAAGTGTTGATGACAGGAAGAGCACTAGTGGTGGAGCATTCTTTCTTGGTAAAAGACTAGTGTCTTGGACAAGAAAGAAGAACAATTGTATTTCTCACTCTATAGTAGAAGTAGAGTATATGGCAGTAGTAGTTAATTATTCCAATGTTGTTTGGTTCAAGTAATTGTTAGAAGGTATGAAGATAGAAATAAAGGATCCACTAGTTATCTTCTATGATAACACTAGTGCAATTAATATATCAAAGAATCCTATGATGCATACCAAGACCAAGCACATTCCAATAAAACATCTTTTTCTGAGAGAATTGGTGCAAGATAAAGAGGTCAGATTGGAATAAGTGAATACTAAAGAACAAATTGTAGACACCTTCACTAAGCCATTACCTAAGGATATATTTTTGTATTTAAGAGGTAAGTTAGAGGTCATTCCTATATCTAAAGATCAATAAAATGAAATTTAGTGATGCATCAACCAGAGCATGTTGAAGATCAATCAGTTGATGTAGTATTGAAAAAGGCATATTGCATATGAATTAGTACATGAGGTATACTGATATTCACTAAATATTGTCTTAGGAATGAGATGTCAAAGAGGGAGAGTTTTCTATCATATCCATAGAAATTTTATAAAGGGAGAGTCTTGTGAGAAGGGAGGATTTTCTTGAAGATGTGAAAGAGAGAGAATGAACTTGGTCTAACATCAAAGAGATAGAGTGTGTTGACAAAGGAAAAAACTAAAAGTAGAGAAAGTTCACACTAATAGAGGGAGTTCTTAAGGATGAGAATCAGAATAAAGCTAAGGATATTTTTCTTAATTTATTTTTCCTCTAAAAATTTCATTGTATTATGACATGCTATGTTTCCATTAATGCCAAAGAAGGATATTTTGCAATATAATTAGTTAATTATGTATTGTCTTTGATATTATAAAAAATGTCACATCTTTACTAGTCAGTGTATGCTGAGCTCACTCGAGCATTGTGTTGGATTTCTTTCTAGTAAGGAACATATCAAGTGGATTTAAACCTTATAATAGGACCATATTTAGCCTAAGGAGTAGCCAAATCCTATATTTAGCCATATTTGTGCACCATTGTTAGAGACCATAAAGGGTGCGCTTAGAGCCAAGTTTAAATGGACTAATGAAGCCACTAGGAACTTTGAAGTGTTGAAACAAAAAATTGCCACCCAACCTATTTTGGTTCTACCTAGCTTTGAGAAGTTATTCACTATTGAGTGTGATGCTAGTAACCTTTCCATTGGAACTATATTTAGCTAGGAGGGTAAGCCAGTTGCATTTCATAGTCAAAACTTGAATGAAGCCAAGAGTAAGTATTCCTCATATGACCTTGGATTGTATGAATTGCTCCAAGCCTTAAGGAAATGAAGGCATTATTTATTGCCTAAATAATTTTTGGTGTATTTTGATAATCAAGCCTTGGGCTTTCTCAATTCCCAAGAAAAATTTAGTTACAAGCAAATGAAGTGGGTGGAGTACATTCAAGAATATACCTGCACCATAAAACATAAAAGGGCACTACAAATACGGTTGTAGATGCACTTAGCCATAGGTTGTTGACTATATAAATAGTAAAAATTAGGAGTGTAAGGATTGAGAACTTCAAGGAGATGTATCTTGCTGATCTAGACTTTGCCAAACCTTATAAGGTGTGTATTGATTATGCTAACCATTTTCATCATGAATACTCTGATATTACCTTGTAGGAAGGCCTCTTGTTCAAAGTCAATCATCTATGTGTCCCAAGGGGCTCGATTAGAGAAAACCTCATACAAGAGAATCATAATGATGCTTTGAGTGGACATTTTTGAATTCATAAAATAGTAGATTTGGTCCAAAGGTTCTACTACTGGCATACATTTAGTAGGGATGTGAAGAAATATGTGGAGTGTTGTGTTGTTTTCCAAAAAGCCAAGGAAGTTACCACCAATGCAATGTCATACCAATGATTTCCTATTCCTCAAAGGCCTTGGGAATGTTTGAGCATGGATTTTGTGGTGGGACTACCTTAAACTAAGAAAGGTTGTGATAGTGTCTATGTGATTGTGGATAGATTCAGCAAAATGGCTAATTTTGTGCCATGTAAGACCACACATGATGCATGTGCTATTGCTAATTTATCTTTTAGGGAAGTGGTTAAGATACATGGCTTGCCTCTTAGCATTGTGTCCAATAGGAACACTATGTTTATGAGTAATTTTTGGAAGACTTTGTAGCATAAATTGGGCACTAACCTTTCATTTAGATCTTCCTACCATCCTCAAATGGATGGGTAGAAAGAAGTGGTAAATAGGAGTTTGGGGAACCTATTAAGATGTTTGACAAAAGAGTATGGATAGATTTGGGACCATATTATTGCACAAGCAAAGTATGCTTGCAATGATACTATCAATAGATCTAATGAGAAAAGTCCTTTTGAAGTGGTGTATGGAGTGCATCCTAGAGGCATTATTGAGCTGAGGGACATGAAGGTAGGTACAGAGGTTAGTGGAGTGGTCAAAGACTTTACTCTTTCCATGAAAGAGGTTCATGACATGGTCAAACAAATCTTGGACCAGAATATAGCAAACATGAAGTAAAGGGTAGATGCCAAGAAGAGTGATGTGCAATTTGTAGTTAGGGACTATGTTATGATCCATCTTAATAAGCATAGAATATCCAAAGGAGAATCAAACAAACTATAGATGAGAATGGTGGGGCCTTACAAAATTCTTGCCAAGTATAGGGCCAATGCCTTCCAAGTTGATCTACTAATAGATATGGGTATCTCTAGTAATTTTAATGCTATATATTGTAATGGGCACCCCTGGATGTCCCAAAAAACTAAACCAATTTGCTGAAAGGAATTTTGTCAAACAGTTTGCATTCAACCTCTTATTTCTCTGTTTAATGTTTTAAACCCCTTATAACTCTGAAAATTAAACGTTTATTTGTTTGTTGTGTTTTTGTGCATGGAATTGGTATCATACAACACAAACAAGAAAGAAACTACAATAATATGCAAAGTGGAAATGAACTGCTGCTAATAAAATGTTATTTTTAGAATTCATAAAACCAAATACATGGCAGATTTATCAACTCACTAATTACTTCAGCATTATTGACATAATACTCCAGCCCATGCTTTCGAACTTGCTGCTATAGTGATTTGTCCTTCAATCAGTCCACTACCTTCGTAATATCATTCCCTTAAAGCGGCATAAGCATTGAAAAAGTAGTGAAGAAGATATGAGCAACATACCAAATCTGCCTGTAGCTAGAAATGCAACTAAATTGCCTGATAATGAAGCCAATAACAAAGAATTCCAAAGGCCAAACCCTAAGGGAATGATGTCTAGAATGTTACAAGAGAGGATAGACATCCTCAAATTCCAAGAACGGAGCTGCAACTCACACACCAATTTTTTCTCATATTCAACCTGGCTAATGAAGCCACAAATGCTTCCTTTTATTATATTTCCAAGGGTCTGCTCAACTCATATGGGCAATGTGGGATAAAATATGTGTAGTATATAAAACACATATTAAAATACCCCTTATGTCTCCCTTGGGTACACATCCCCATAAAATAAATATTAAAGTAATACTTTAATATTTTATAATTAAATTAGATGTTATTTTAATAAAACTTCAGGCATTAAAATGTATTAGCAATTGGACTCCGAATAATGTGAGTGATAGCTCATCAAAAAGCTCTCACCGAGGAGTATCAAATCCAATCACCAAAATTGACCTGCACTGTGTCCTGCTGACTTACTAAAAATAGTAAGTATGCCTGAAACTGAGTAAATCAACTTCATTTTGGCCCAAACTAGAAATGGCTAGGCCAAAACACTCCAAGATCCCATTAAACCCTTTGTTAGCCCTCGAGACCATGTAGAACAAGGCTAATGCACACACACACACTTGGTCAATTGCTAAAATGGGGATATTACATAGATCTAGTAGCATACAAGGGTCTTGCTCCATCTTCCACTCTAGTAGAGGATGTAGACTTGTAAGGCATTATAGCAACCCTACCCAAGCCATCTTCAACCAAGTTGCAAGCTGAAAAAGTATTGAGTTCTAAAGTGCACAAGGTGACTAGGAACAATACCTACATGAAGCATCTTATCAAGTGTCAAGGATAGCTAGATAGTGAAGCCACTAGGGTTGTAAAAGGAGATTTTAAGAAGAAGGGCATTGACCTTTCTCTCATTCCCTCTTAAAGTCATAGAAGGACTTTTCAGGTCATTGGGGCAGTATGGTGTAGGAGCACCTAGGTTAGGTTTCTAAGAAGTAAACAAGTGTCTAGGAGTCTAGATAAGACATAAGACCTATTAGGTATAAATAAAGAGTCATGAGTCATTCATGTGAAATACCAAATGCTAAGATAATGCATGATATGGATAATTAGATGTAATGATGCATTTGTTATTAGTTGGAAGCAAAAGTGCAAAACATTGATTTGGAGAGCCAAATAAGCATAGTCAAGTAAGTAGAGAATAAATGGTCTAAATATGGCCTAAATACCTTTCACATATGTCTTGCAGTCATAATTTATACTCCTACCAAGTCTAAGAATCAAAAATGCAAAAAATGTTAATTTTGTAAAAATTGCATATTGACAATTTTGCAAAAGGTGCACCTTTTCTTGTTGAAGTTGCAAAGTTGGTTAATAGTTATTAGGAGGTTACCAATGAGCGAAATTTGATTGAGTTAGTTGTGAAATTTTTATGTAAGGCCCTCCAAGTCACTTCTATATAGTGGAGAATTTTTGCATTGTATGGAATCATACAATAGAACAATAAATTGATGGCAGTTGGAATGAAGGTTTGAGTTTTTTGATTTCTATGTGATTAAACATGTTTTTTTGTTTTGAAATATAGTTGATAAATTTTTTCTACTATGAATTTTTATTTATTTGAAGTTTTGAACAATACCATAATAAATGTTTTGTTAAACAGTCTTCTTGTTGGCTTGTAGTGGGCAAACTTGGCAAAATGGTGTATACTAGTATTCCCATGGTTGAAATCTCATGAATCCTTAAGGAATGATAGTATAAACCTTTTATATTATGTGATAGGAAGCATGGTACCAAGAGTGATGGGTCAAGCCAATTCCTTGGAAGCCCTAGGTGAGACTATCATATACTTAGCTAGAAATAAAGCCAAGGAAAGAGGTAGTCTTGCAAGGGTACAATAGTTTGGTTGGAATGGATGTTATGACATGATAGTTAATGGAATGGAGTCACTATATGTGAAAGTATAAGTATCAAAGATCCCTATGAAAAGAGAAAGAGTGCTTCTATTACTGACTAGTCTAAAAAGCCATTAAACCCTAGCAAATCCTTAAAATAGGGATAGGACATCTAGTAGAGGTTAGGAACTTGAGACCATAAGAATCTTGAAGACCTTGGAAAGAGGTATTTAAATCTAGAGTTTTTTTTGAGTATCCTTGAGGAAATTTTTTCACAAATCACAATTTAGTTCATTATGAGGGCTAATTGAGGGCTACTAGGCCTAATAGAAGATTTACAAGAATTTGAAGGGATCGTATTGAAACCTAATGAATAGAGTGTGAAAAAAGAATGGAAAGAAGTCCAAGACACCCTAGGAAGATCTTCCAATTCTTGCAAGAACTATTGAATCGGTAGGGAGGCCTAGAATGAAGTTCAAGGTAATGAGAAAGCCTAAATAGATAGGATAGACAAAGGGAAAAGTTGTTCTTATTTAATTAAGGGTAACTTGTGTACATAGGGGATATCTAGGATTTTTTATCCACTATATACATTACCTTTTAATATTCCTATCACTAAGTTTGACAGTGAGACAGAAGCAAAGTTTAGGAATTCACAGAACCTTTGAGTATGGTGAACCAAGTGAAACAAGTCTAGAATCTAGAAGAATGGAACATGTACTTGCTAGATACATTAGAAGGCATAATGAACCTAAAATATAATTTGAGATTAGACATGAGGTATAATGACAAGGAACAATCTACATGGTACATGGTTGCTTTTTGAATTTGAATCTAGAACTGTAAAAGATGCTTTGAATAATGAAAGTTGGATAGAGGCAATGAATAAAGAAATTGAGCAAATTGAAAGGAACAAAACTTGGACTCTTGTTCCTAGATGCAAGGGTAAAAATATAATTGGTATAAAGTGGTTTTTTAGAAACAAATTGAATGAAGCTAGTGAAATATCAAGGAATAAGGCAAGGCTACGGTGCAAAGGATATGCTCAAGAAGGTATAGACTATGGAGAAATATTTTCTCCTGTTGCTAGATTTGAATGAGTCAAAACATTACTTGAATATACTGCATATAGAGGATCGAAACTACATCAAATAGATGTAAAATATACTTTCTTGAATGGAATTCTAGAGGAAGAAGTATACATTGATTAGCCAGAAGGTTTCATTGATCCAGATAAAAGAGACATGGTCTACAAATTACACAAATATTTATATGGTCTGAAACAAACTCTTAGAGCATGGTATGAAAGGCTATATGGATATCTAGTAAGGATCAAGAAAAAATGATAATAGTAGTATATATTAAAGAAAGACCACAGAACAAGATATTGTTAGAAAAAATATTTGTGGATGATATCTTATTTATAGGTCATGATGACTTATGCAGATCATTCTCTAAAGAGATGAGGAAAGAATTTGAAATGTCAATGTTTGGAGAAATAAAAAAAAAGTTGGCTTACAAGTTCATCAAATGAAGGATGACATCTTCATTACTTGGTCAAAATACATCAAGGAGATATTGAAGACTTTTGGAATGGAAGATTTCAAACTAGTTGGAACACCTATGTCTACTAGATACAAACTATCCAAGAATGATGGTTCAAAAGAAGTAAATCTAACTACCTACATATCCATGATTGGGATACTTTAGTATATGGCTCACATAAGGCCAAATATTGAATTATCAGTTGGTATAATTGTAATTTTTTTGTAAATCCTAGAGGAAATCATATGATGGTATTCAAAAAGATTATGAGATATCTAAAAGGCACTCAAGACTATGCTCTATAGTACAAGAAAGGAGGAAACTTTGAGTTGAAATCCTTTACTAATGTTGATTGGGTTGGAAGAATTGATGATAGAAAAAGAACCAATGAAGGACCATTCTTTCTTGGAAAGATGTTAGTATTATGGATAAGAAAAAAATAGAATTGCATCTCTCAGTCTACAACAAAGGAAAAATATGTTGTTGTAGTAGTTAATTGTTCCAACATAATCTGGTTCGACCAATTATCGTCAAGAATGAAGGAAGAAATAAAGGATCCAATGGTTATATATTGTGATAAAACAATTACAATTAACATATCCAAGAATCAATTAATGCACACCAAAACAAAACACATTACAATCTAGTGTCATTTTTTGAGAGAGTTAGTTCAAGATAAAGAGGTTAGATTAAAATATGTGAACACAAACGAGCAGGTTACTAACATATTCACTAAAAATTTATCTAAGGATAAATTTTTGTATCTTAGAGGAAAGCTAAAGGTCATTCCCTAGCTATAATGCTTACTAGAGTACAAATTAGTGATGCATCAACTAAACTATATTGAAGATCTATCCAGTTGATGCAAGAATCTCAAAGCACATTGCATATGAATTAGTACATCAAGTACATTAAAAATTCATTGTATGAAGTCTTTGGAATTTGATGTCAAAGAGGGGGAGATTGAAAAATGTCATGTTCATATCAAAATAATTAAGAGAGATAATTTGATCAAACAAAGTCTAAAGATAAGATGACAGAGGAAGAATCTTAGAGGGAGTTCTCATGGATGAAGAATCCTAATCAAACTATGGATATTTTCTCCAAATATTTCTTTGCATAATGACATGTTGTATTTCCATCAATGCCAAAGAGGGAGATTATTGAAAACAATTATTCAATTTAGAAGGAACCTAGTTCAAAGAATGATTGTTAACCAAGTTAAGCCAGCCAATGAAGGATTTCAATACTAACCAAGTCAGGTTGGTTACCACAAGAGCTTAGTGTAAAGTGAGTTAAGTTGGTTAAAAAAGGAACTTAGTGTTAACTGAGTGATTCAGTTTAGTATAAGTAGTGTTAACTGAGTGATTCAATTTAGTATCAGTTGACCTTTAGCTAAACACTTTTCTTAATTAAAAGGTTAATTCAAGCTCACTCAATGGATGTTAATTTTTTTTTTGAAAAGGGGATTCAAGACAACTTGACATGGGATTTCATATATATGAAAGGTCAAGTTGTGGATTAAAGAATGTAGTTTTGAAGAAGAATACATGATATGAACTAAGAAGGATATTTGATTAAGGATAGAGTATCTAGGGTGCTGCAAAGAATATTTTGATCAAGGAAGATCCAGAGGATAAACCATAATAGTGATCTGAATCTACAAATTAGTTGCTTCATCAATTAGGTCAATCATTGCTACTTTCAAAAATTGTAGCAGTAAAGAATCTCTTAACAAATTTCAATTAATAGTCAATTTTGTAAGCCCTCTAACAAGATAGCAATTCTAGATTAAAGTTTCTTACAACCTCTAATAAGGTAACTCCTAATAGAGTGATTTAAATCCTTTGATAGGGTCACACTTAATTATATGTTTTGTAACCTTTAATAAGGTTGACTTCTAATAGGGCTCACTTTAGAAGAGTGAAATGTTGTAACTAGTTGCATTGGTTGTTTTCTCAAATTGGGTTTCCATGTTAAATCTTGGTGTCTCATGTGTTCATGTTATTTTCTTAGTTTTTTATGTTTATACAACTAAGTTACTAAAGGTTAAGGCACTTTAATATCACAAGATTGATTTGTTAATTGAGTTACAATATATATCAAGTTTTAACCAAATAGTGCAAGATATTGACTTACTAAGAAATTTGTAAAGAAATTCAAGAGACTTGGAATTATTTTTGTGGTAACTGATTCACCCCTCCCCTCCTAGTTACTCCTCTTATATTTCCAACACCTCCTTGACCACCTTGATAACTAGAAACAAGTTAGAAACATTAAATAATTTTCAAAATATAAATAAATGAGTTGATCTATTAAATTGGACATTACTAAGGATGCCAACTGCAATGGATGTAACCATTGAAATGACATTTCTCCCCATAAAATAGTGTTGAAATCTGATTGGAAAGATTACTATCAAAGAGGGAGATTTTTACAAAGAAGGAAGATGGTTGATAAAGAATGTTTTCAATCATTATTTTTTCATTGATGTCAAACTTGCTATTTGTAGAAATGACAATTGCTTATAAGATCCAAGTACTATCACTTAGTTGATTGATGAAGATGATTTAATCAATAAGATGTAACAAAAGTATCTAAGGGAAAGGTTGAGTTATGGTTTTGTAATGAAGTGCAAGGATTAGTTAAGAAATTGGTAAAATGATGTATTGATAGTATATTTGAAGATATAAATGTTGATCACACTTAGAAACTTTAGAAGTATAAGTTGTAACAAGGTTGATTGCAAAGTGTAACTAAGTTCATTAGTAAGTGTTGAGCAAGCTAGTTAGAGTCTAGCAAATTTTTAGTTAGAGCCAAGCAAATGAAAAAATCTAGTGTGTGTCAAGTGATATACAAGGAGCCAAGTGTGTTTAGGTGATGAAAAAAGTAACAAGTGCCAAGCATTAGAAAAAATTAGTGGATGCCGAGAGAATCCACAATAGGTAAAGAGCATCAGTAAAACATAGTCGATGCTGAGTAACATAGTATGTGTTGAACACTAGAATTTCAACAGTGCTAAGTTCTTGAATTATTGGAAAAGTCAAAGATTTGCCAGATTTGAGCTAACAAATTTGTTACCATGAATTTTGTGAACTAGTTGGAGGATAAGGATGATGAGTTGGTGGCACAAAATTTTATGTAAACCATTTTAGATTGAATTCAAGAGGATTCTTCAAGATGTTTCTACAAGGAGCAAGATATGGGTTAGGTTCAATGAATCCTACCTAATCCATTTGAACTAAAATTAAAGGAGGGAAGAATTGAGTGGGAAAAGAAATTCTAGGCTTCTATTTAAGGAGTCATAGACCAAGAAGCAAGAGTTGCTAAGGTGCCAAATTGTGAAGTGGTTGAAGAGTGTCAAGAAGAAGACATAAGAAGAAGAAGAAGGAAGAACAGAGCATAGAGACTCTGCTTCAATAAGTGGTTAGAAAGAGAGGATTGCAATAGTATATCGAGAATGGTGACTTAAGGAGAAAAAGTTTGAAAGGAGAACAAGCTATCAAAGTTGTAGAGACTAAAATCTAGGCAATGTTATGAGCTAAAGAAGTGATCTAAAATCTATAAGATAAGTTGCAATTTGTATCAAGTCAAAACCCCTTATTGTTACTCTCTAAAAATTGTATTAGTTAGGGTAAAAATCCTATGGACTTAGGTTGGTTTAACAACCATTTGTAAATCCTTTAACAGGGTGGCATTCCAAGTGAATGTTCCAAAGTCCTCTAGCTAAGCCCACTTCTAATAGGGTGGTTAAATCATTTAACCATGTCACATTTAATAGTGTGTTGTAGCCTTTAATAGGGAAATCCTTTCATAGGGCATCACTTCAGAAGAGTGAGAATTGAGTAGTATGTTACTAGTGGTTTTTTTCAAATTGGATTTCCACATAAATAATTGTGTTATGTGTTGATTCTTCATATGTTATGCTTGCATGTTGATTTACAATAACTTGCTAAGTAGGAAAGTTTAAGCACTGGATGGATGAACAATTTAATAGGCTCATTTTACTTGATGAAAAAGTTTGAATTAGACATTTGGACCTTGAATAACTAATTCACCCCTTCTCTTAGTTATTCTAAAGAATTTCTAACAATTGGTATCAAAGTTGTCTAGTAATTTAGTTTAAAGGTACTAGAAGTAGGAAGATCAAAATGTCGAAGAGAGAAGTTCCCAAGCTCAACAGGGATAACTTCACTACATGGAAAAGTATAATGAAGCTACACCTTGGATCAATAGATGACTATGCAAAAACCTCAATTGGAGTGGAACATGTAAATCTAGTTGGACCCCTTACTATAGCTGATTTGAACAAAAGGAAGGAGCACAATTAGGCAATGTTGGAGATTGCCTTTGCACTCAACGATGCTGAATTTGATGACATCAAGGGATGTGATTCTACATTCAAGATGTGGAAAGCCTTGTCTAATATCTATAGAGGATATTAGAATGTTCAAAGAGCAGAAAGAGAAATCCTTAGAGGAAAGTTTGATGACATAAAAATGGAGGAAGGTGAGAATGTTTCTCAGTGTGCCTCCAGAATGAAAGAAGTGGTAAGTGTAATAAAAATTTTGGATGGTCATTTAGAAGATGATACTATCAATAGAAAATAATTAATAACTTTAATCCCCATCTATGCTATTAGAGTTTTAGCCATCCAAGAGTTAAGGTGTGTGCCAGGGAACACACTAACCTTTGATGGTATAGTGGGAAGATTCACTGCATTTGAATTGTCTAATTTTGATAGCTATAGACCTGAGAATCTTGAATCTTCTTTCAAGGCCAAGCTAACATTAAAAGACACTAAGGAGGTGAAATCAAAGAAGAAGAGTAGAAAAGGAAAACATGCATCTAGTGATAGCAGCACAGATGGAGAAGATGTAGAAAAATTGGAAGCACTATTAGCCAGAAGATTTCATAGAGGCAAAAGTAAATTCAAAGGTAAGCTATCTATCATTTGTTTTAATTACAATGAAGTAGGACATATTGCTGCAAGGTGTACATAGAAGAAGAACTACAAAGAAGGAAACAAGTACAAGAACAAAAGAGAAGATGATAGTAGAGATTACAAGGACAAAGACAAAAGATGCTACATTGTTGAAGAAGATTCTAATGAGAATGATGATGAAATAATCCATGTAACCATGAAGGATGAATTAGATAAATATGAAGCAACAACACTAACAACTTGTGTGAACAAAAATAACAAGTGGATCATAGGCAATGGATGCTCACATCACATGATAGGAGACAAAATTAAGTTTATTACCTTTACCTAGTATGATGGAAATAGTGCTAGATTTGGTAATGATTCTCCATGTGAAATCAAAGGAAAAGGTTCTATTAAAATTGTAGAGAAAATTTCATGTGATAATGCATACTATGTTGAAGGATTGAACTACAATTAACTGAGTGTATCACAATTAGGCAATATAGCTTGCAAAGTAGAATTTGGAAACAAGATTACCAAAATCTATGATACTGATGGAAATTTGATAGGAAAAGGTGAACAAACTAGGAGTAACTTGTTTTACCTAGATATGTAAGATGTAACCTATCTTGTTGTTAGACTTGATGATGTGTGGCTATGGCACAAAAGGTTGTGTCATGTTAACTTTGACAATCTAATTAGCATTAGCAAAAAGAAGAAAATCAAAGGTTTGCATAAGCTAAAGAAACCTAAAAACATAATTTTCAAACAATGTCAACTAGGAAAGATGACTAAATCTAGTTTTAAAAGCAAAACATGCACTTCCAAAGAAGTACTAGAACTAGTCCATATAGACTTATGTGGTCCAATAAAAGTACAAAGCTACCAAGGAGATAGATATATAATGTTATTTGTGGATGACTACTCTAGGATGATGACTACCGTGTTTTTAAAGAAAAAATCAAATGCATTTCAAATATTTAAGTGGTATTTGGCCAAAGTTGAGAAGGAAATAGGAAAGAGTCTGAAGTGCCTAAGATCATATAGAGGAGGAGAGTTTGCATCAAAAGAATTTGAGACATTTTGCAATGACAAAGGAATCAAGAGACAAACATCAGCACCAAGAACTCCACCTCAGAATGGTATTGCATAAAGAAGGAATAGATCAATAATAGACTATGCTAGAACCTTGATGATGGACAAAAATGTTGCTTTGAAGTACTAGAGAGAAGTTGTAAGTACTGTTGTTTCCACCCTAAATCGAGTACAAGTTAAGAAAGGTACAAATGCAACACCTTTTAAACTATGGTATGGTCATTCACCTAATGTAAAAAATTTCAAAGTATTTGGTTGTAAATGCTATATTCTTAAAGATACTAGAAATGGCAAGTTTGATTCAAAAAGTGATGAAAGCATATTCAGATGTGAGAAAATCTAAAAATTTGCACAAAAATAAAGCTTTGAGAAGATAGAACTGGTGCCATTAAGTTGCTATTGACAAGGTGGACAAATAACCCAAACAAGGAGAGATTTCCTTCATTTTTTCTAGCCCTATAATAACTCTAGAGTGGTTAAAATTGATCATGAAGATTAGATCATGCAAGAAATGCTATCTTACTTTCTAGCTTGTGAATTAGTAAGGTCAATAGGTCAACTGAGTCTTGCAATCAAGATGAGCCACATGGGTCGATAGTTTATTATCTTTCTACCACCCCGCAAGGTCTTTATGCATTTGACCACATAACCTACTAACTGCATCAAGTTTCCAACTTAACTGCAATGTCACATAATTGTTAGCCTTAAGTGTGACTGCCTTTCTTTTGAACTAGCTCCACAAGGACACCTAGTGATTAGGTGCGTTCCCACATTGTCTAAAATCCTTCTAGCTTCAAAATGTGGGAAAGTACTAATTGTTGATCTCCACGAGATCAAGGATTTTGGAAGATCCCAGAAACATGCAACCAACAAACTGTCCATGCCAATACCTTTGACCAATGATGTAACACCAAACTACCTTTGTATGTTAATGTGTTCTAACAACTTGTCCACCATGTCTGTAGTGGCTCACTGAAGAAGCTGGACCCATCAATCCACATGTCACATTGTCATCTCCCCACATTTCACAATATTTTGACAAGAAATAGAATACAAAAAAGTGATGGCCAATGAAAATCCATCCATATGCCAATGCACATCTACCACCTTAGCTAGAAATAGGATGACCCACAAAAAAGAAACAAGGCCCCATCTTGGACATGTATCACAAGGTCACTTCCTCGCATCCTTTAAACACTATACAATTCCAAAATGCAAGAAAGTGACTACCATAGATCTATTGGAGATCTAATGGTGGATGAAACATATGGGATTCAAAAAATAAACTTAAGAAACTATAGAAATAAATAAGGTTTTAATTCCATTTATTTTTTATTTCCATTTGCATTTGAATATTTAAATATGGAAAGTGATCATTAGGTGGGCTTTGGCATCAAAATTCAAATTTTTGGTAGGAGGGCATTTTTGGTTAATAATTCTAGTGATGCAGAGGGGATGCAAGCCTACTATGCATAAGACCAGTGGCATGAAGCATCCATTGGGCTACAGAGTCATAAAAAATGTGGATCTTATGCATAATGAAACCCTAACCCTAACTCTATGACAACAGAAACACTAAAAATCCTACCTCTAACTACAAAACAAGTACTCTACAACTTCAAAACTTCAAAAAATTGGATATCTGATAGAGAGAAAACCTATGCTTGGCACTTCTTAAAGAGTAGGAAAACAAAAAGGAAACTACTCTACTATGTACATGGTTTACATATATGCAAGGTTAAACAAACCCATTGACTAGTTTATTAAAGTAGCTCCCTTTCCTTACCAGTTGATTTATTTTCCAATACATGAGGGTAGCTAAAAATGATAGCAAGCATAAAAAACATGCTGCTACATGGAATGCCTCCTTCCCAATATTGAAAAAAATGAATCTTTCTAGCATTGGGGTATTACCTTGTGGAGCAAAAAATATTTGCTCCACTTTGTGATCTTCATCCTCATGCTCATGCATAAGCATGACTGGGAACAACTTGATGATTTCTTGTAGATTTATATGCCTTATGGGGCATCCTCTTGATAGTTTGAGGCCAAAGGAATCATCCTTGACTACTTTATTATGCTCTACAATGTTGGTATCTTGTTGGTTTGGAAGTGACTCCTCCTTCTACAAAGAAAGAATCTCCACATCTTGCTCATGATGATCATGAATCACATCCTTGGGAGCTACCAATATGGTGTGACTTTCCACTTGTTGTAGTAGAACATGCTCCTCATATATAGGAGATGATGATTCAATATCTATGGAAGAGCATATAGCATCAAACTCATCCAAAATGTCATCCTCATCACCAATCTCCTCCATCATAGTTGTGATGACATGCATGGGTTAAGGAGAAACCTCATGTAGGTTAGCATATTCCTCCTCAAGCATAGAGCTATCCTTGAGGCTCCCTTCTACATCCACCATATCATGGAGGATAGTATGCTGCAACAAATGGTTCTCTTCTTTCTCAACTTGTAGCAAATTCTCATCTCTTTTCAATGGCTCAAAAGCCATGACCTATCCCTCAACGGGAGGAATAACCTTTTCTTTTTTTCTTCCTCAACAAAGGAGGGAAGCTCTTTAAATAGGATTATTGGATCCTCCTCCTTTTTCTCCCCATCAGGTTGTAATTCCTCCCATTGAAGCTTTGTGAGCTTTGCTTCACTCTCCCAAAACTCCTTGTTTGGACCATTAGGAGTCTATACAACTGGTCAATCTTGAAATAGGGAAATAATGATAGGTCCTGGGGGTCCATGACTAACCCAACTTTCTTTTATAGGAGGTGGAGGGGCTACAAAAGTAGGCTCTTGTGAGGGAGGGGGCTTCTTAAAGCTTGGGATGACATATTTGGGAGAAGGGGAGGCATCTGCTTCCTTAGCTTAAAAATGAGCTAATTAGAGCCTCATTTCCTCCTCTCTTACAACAACTTTCCTTGCAAGATTCTCCTCAAAATGTCCTTGTCTCTCCCTCTCTTATTGTTGTTGTTGAAGATAGGCCTGGTAGGCTATCTCTTTCCTATTATCTTTCTATATCTTGTTTCCTTGCAATCTCATCAAGTCTCCTATCAAGGTTTAGCATTTTCTCATGGTCTTCATCTGCTTTCCTATCCCATGCATCCATCTTCCTTTGGGATTTCAACAACATATCTTTAAGTTCTTCAAATAAGGATGTTAGGACTAATGGAGTAGGGGCAGGGGGAGGGTAACAATTTTGAGTAGAAGGACTATAAATAGTTTGGGTTTGAGATTGAAACTAGCAATATGAGAGTGGAGGACTAAAATTTTCATGATATAGGTGGGGGATAGTAGTTATTTCTATGAAATGCGTCCATGGTTAGAGTTTCATAAAAAGTTGCAATTTCATAGAAAACCTAAAGAAAATCACAAAGATCAAAGATAATCCTTACATACTAGCACTTTGTCTATATGAAACCAAAATATGTCCACTAGATTCACTGTGGTATTTGATTGAATGCCTCCAAATCCTGATGACACTAAGAAAAACACCCAAAGTCTTAGTGTATCAAGATCAACTTGCTAACTAGATGACTTATTTAGCTAAAATTGACTAGTATTGTTGTCACAAAATTTTGTACCCTTATCTAAAGTTTTTACCTAAGGACAACCTTGTGAAACATGGAAATAACTTCCAAACTATGGGACTTGAAGTATGAGGTTGAGTCTCTAGAGAAGGTTGACTTCCTTTACTATTAGGGTGCACCTAACTACTCGTGGAGAAGAAAAGGGAGAAGAAATGCATAGAAAGAAAATCTACCTATTCTAACCTAAGGAGTAATGCACCAAAATAGAGTGTTCAAACCAATCTCTACCCATACATGCACTTTTTAACCATCATGACACCAAAGATATACACATCTATACTTGTTTGAATCAACCAATCACATGCAGATTAGAAAACCCAAATAAATGAAACAAGGAAGAAGAGAATTCACCTATATATCATTCATAGGCCAAAAGGAGATACAATCATGCAAGATTGTAGATATCTAAAATGCACTAATGAGAGGCAAATAGGTCTTATAAAATACATCAATTTTTGGAGGAGATAAAGTAGAATGTCATATAGGTTCAGAGAAAAAGGGAATTTATAGAGAACTTGCACAGGAATATCAAATAAGATAGAGAAGAGTCAACCTTAACAAAATTTACAAAAACTACCATTATAGCTCAAACATAACTAAGATATTTCATGTCCTAAACCAAACTCAACCACTATCATTTAATATTATAGAGAGAAACCATACAGATCTGGAGAAAATTTGATCTTGGCACAAATTTAGATATCAGAAAACCCAATATTTTGCACCAAAATATAGTCCTAAGAAGACAAAAATGGTGCTATGAAGTTTCTATTCACAAGGTGGATGGATAACCTAGGTGGTGGAGAGATTTCTTAATTTTTTCTAGCCCTATAATAACTTTGGAGTGGTTAAAATTGATGATGAAGAACAAATCATGTAAGAAACCTTATCTTCCTTCCTTTTTGGCTTACAAATCAGTAAGGTCAATAGGTCAACTAAGTCTTTCAATGAAGATGAGCTATGTGAGCCAATGGTCTTTTATCTTTCCACCACCTTGCAAGGTCTTCATGCATTTGACCATATAACCTACTAACTATGCCAACTTTCCAACTTAATCACGATGTCACATAACTATTAGCCTTAATTGTAACTTCCTTTCATTCGAACTGGGTCCATGAGGACATGTGGCAATTAGGCACATTCCCACATTATCTAAAATCATTGCATCTTTAAAATGCAAGAAAGTGCTAATCGTCAATCTCTGCAAGATCAATAATTGTGGAAGATCCCAAAAACATGCAACCAACAAACTATACATGCCAATATCTTTGACCAATAACACCAAACTACCTCCATATGCCATCATGTTATGATAGCTTGTCCACCATGTTTGTAGTGACCCACTAAAGAAGTTGGACCCATGAATCCACATGTCACATTGTCACTTCCTTGCCTTGCACAACATTTTGACAAGAAATAGAATATGAGAAAGTGATAACCAATGAAAATCCATCCATATGCCAAGGCACATTTTCCACCTCAACTGGAAATAGGACAGCCCACAAACAAGAAACAAGGCCCCATGTTGGAAATGTGCCACAAGGTCACTTCCCTACATTCATTAAACATTGGGTAATTCCAAAATGTGAGAAAGTGACTACCATAGATCTATGGAAGATTTGATGGTGGATGAAACATGTAGAGGCTAGAAAATAAACTTAGGAAAATATGGAAATACATAAGGTTTTAGTTCTATTTATTTTATATTTCCATTGGCATTTGAATATTTAAATATGGAAAGTGACCGTTAGATGGGCTTTGGCATCAAAATTCAATTTTTGGGTAGGAGGGCATTTTTAGTTAACAAGGTATAAATGAATATTGCCAATAAAATTAGATATTTAACTTGAACATTTTTTTATACAAGTTATAATAAAAAAAAATATTTTAGGAAAGAGCCTACAAAATAATGGTAACTTGTGAGCCTCTCATGTTGGAGATCTTGGGTTTGAATCTATTCAAAATCAACACATATAATTTATTAACACATGAGCTCATTCTTTCTCTAATTAATATAGTGTTGGATATCCATTTTTGGTAATAGACTATCAAGTAGCTGATATTAAATAACATCATCAAACTCCTCTAGTATCTTTCTTGCATTAGATGGTACTAAGATCTCAAGTTCCCCTATCGATGCATAACAATAACTTGTGACCTACATTTCTTTAACAACATCCTTTGTAGACAACATGGTCTCACACTTCCTTTCATTCTTTAGTGGCAAGAAAGTCACTTTAGAACCATCCTTTTAGAAGGTATAAGTATTTTTCTTTCCATCATGCATAATATTCCTATCATATTTCTATGATCTTTCCAATAAAATGTGACATGAATCCATAGGGATACCATCACACCATATCTCATCCTTATATATTATTCCTATAGTAAACCTAACCAAACATTTTTATCAATAGTGACTTTAGTGCTTTTCTTAAACCATGCAATATAGGAAGGACAATGATATTTCTTAGATTGAAAATTTGTTTTCTTTGTCAATTCTCTATATGCCACATTCTCACAACTACCCCCATCAATAATAATGACAAAAGGCTAGGCTAAAGAAGGATGAAATCCCAAGGTAACCTTGCTAAGAGTTACACACGAAAGATTTACTCAAATAAATATCAAGGAAGTAGGACGCCATTTGCAAAAATTCAATAGGTGTAATTATTATAATTTTTCCTATTACACCAAAAGAACAATTTATTAATGCCAAATATAACTACTCAACTCATAGTACATAGGATGTAGTTATGCCCTTCCCATGAATCCCAAAGGAAGTATTGAATATTTTGCAAACAATCCCCCCTTGAGTGTTACCCAAGGGGCTAAGGATTCAAACCTATGTCCAACCTCTAATACCACTTGCTAGAATGGGGTTGATATTGCAACAAAAGATCAATTTGTTAATTCTCAATAAAACCACTCAACCCATAGTACACATGAGGTGGTTAAGACATTGTCACAAAACTCAAGGGGAGCACCAAACATTTTGCCAACACTTGCATCACAAAATAAAATGGGACAGAATATAAAATTAAGAAAAGGAGAGAAAGTAATGAAAATAGAAGGAAAATAAATAAATTATATTTCATTTACCAAGGTTAATAGGTATCATAAAGAGAAAGAATTAAAAAAGGGAAAAAAGTAAAATATGTATTTATATTATTTCATATATCAAGGTGTGAGGGTGGCATTTTAGAAGTTTCTCAAAAGTTTCTTAGATCATGCATTTAATATTTTTTGCAGCCCACAAATAAAATATAATTTTCTAATTGGCCCAGATGGTTGTGCTTAGTTGTAATTGGATTAGAATTTAATATTTTTTGTAAGGTAGTTGCATTTACTTTTTATCCTTGATTAGTTGAATTTTTAACATGTTAGGTGGTAAGTTCCTATATAAGAAACATATATGAGCATTTGTAAGAAAATTTTTCAAGTGCAAGCTCTTGGGATGAAAGTGATTTGGATAGAAGATCTTCTTGACTAAGGTCTTTGGTTACAAGCTTTGGAGGAGAATGATATTTGTGTGTAAGGTTTTAGTTTGAAGCCCTTTAGGTAAAGACTCATCTTAAGGAAGTTCTTCATGTCTAAGCTCTCTTTTTGAAAGATCTCTCATATTGTAAGAAGTTGGAGTTCTCTCATTTTAGGGAATTTCTAAGGAATTTCAAATATTAATATATGCTTTTATAATAATTTTATCTCATCTTTATCTCCATGTTCTTATGTCATTGGTTACAACAATTCATTAGATAGTCTTCAAGTGAAGAAAAGATTGTACTTGTTTGGATCTTTCTAGGAAAATGAGTAGTGCTATTCCTAGATCATAGTACTTATTTAGTCCTAATAGGTACACAAGGAAATTTTCTTAACTAGGTCACTCCTAGTAGGTTGAGCATGATCTTATCAAGTTTGAAGTTTAAATCCCTTAACTAGATGGCACTTTAAATAGGTTATTAAATCCCTTAATCAAGATACTTTGAATAGGGTAAATCCACTAACATGTCTATATTAGCATGAATTTTGATGATACTACATTGGGGGAGTATCCTAATAATTGGAGAGTATTGATATGTTGCATTCATGAATGTATTTATCATTGATGTCAACATGGTAGTAATTCTCTAAAGAATGGAAGAATAGTGGTCATTAATCTTATGATGCACAAAAGCTAATGAAGTTTTAGATGATTTATAGTGGAGGAAATGTTCTTGAGGTTGTCTTTATGACATGGTTAAGAGGATTAAGTTTGATTCAATGGTGTACAGAAGTTACACTTAATTTACTAGAAGCAATGCAAAAACAAAGCATTAGAAAATAGAGTTCTGATGATCTATCACTATCTTTTATTTGAAATGTAATGAATAAATGCATAGTTACATAGAAATAGAGGATAGTTTTATGATGACACCAGCATGTGCACAAGATATGGGTTAACACATGTGAAATTTTGTATAGATTGTGAGCCAACAATGTTTTTGTAATTGAAAATTAATTAGTTATTGTATTTTAATTAATTGGAAAAGCCTCAAGGCCAACTCAAGGAATTATTATAAATATAAGGTATAAAGAAAAGTTTTTTTCCTTATTTTTAGTGTATCTTGATTTAGAGGATCAAGTGAAATGACAAGTATTAGTGCACAGTGTGAGAAGGAGTAGAATGCTTGTTGAATGCATTTAAGCAATCCAAGGGATCGTTGGATGCACAATATGAGATCTGGTTACAATATTTGAAGGAGAAGAAGTCTAATTGATAGGATAGAGATAGAGGAAGAATTAAATTTTAGTTTTATTATTCTATAAGGAATAATATAGAGATCATTTAGATAGTGGGTTCTTTGATCTTAACCTTGAAACTTCTTTGGATAGTGGGTCCAACTATCTTCCACAACTCCTAACAAAGTTGGAATATCCTAATAGGGATTCAATGTCTCCTAACAAGGACTCTTATTTATTGAATGTTGTAATAGACTCCTAATAGGGTCTATCCTCTAACAAATAATATGCATATTAGTACATCATATTGTGGGTACCATCCTCATTAGGATTTTCCCTATGATCAAGGGTTTCCCTAGTTAACATATCTAGTTTTAATTGTGTATGAGTATCTTGTTGTGGTTTCAGTTAACATTATCCATATGGTTAAGATTTTTTAAAGTTAATGAATACCATAATAGTTCTATAACTAATTCACCCCCCACCTCTCAATTATATCAGCATCAGGTTGAAGATAAGGGTTAACAACTTGGAAGGATAGTCCAATATTCGATGGGGCCAACTATGATAGTTGAAAGGAAAAGATGAAAACTAATCTGCTATGCATGAGTCAAAGTTATTAGCTTTTGATAAAAGCTAAGAAGGAAATTTTTGAAGAATAAAATTTAGAGAAATGTAGTGAGGGAGAAAGAGATCTGTTCATTTGTAATATGAGAGCCAGAGAAGCCCTACTATCAACTCTTCTAGAGAATGAATAAAATTAGGTAAAGACATTTTAAACTTCTCATGAAACTTGGAAAGCATTAGAAGTTACTTTTGAAGGTGATGACCATGCAAAAAGAATGAGATTGCAAAATTGAATTTGTGCAAAAGATGCCAAGATGATGGAAGATGTATCTATAGGAATTTATGTTAGTAGAATATTAGAAATTGTTGCAGGTATTTGGTCTGTTGGAGGAATGAAACAAGATGATGAGGTTATATGGAAGATCTTGAAAAGTTTAACACCACCATTTAAGTAGACAACTTGGATGATTCAACTAGTAATCCCTTGCACCCAAGATTTCACAAAGGGAGCATTGTTTAGAAGGCTAGAGTCTGTAGAAGTAGAATTGAGATAGCCTAGAAAACTAGCCAGAGTTGAGACAAATTTTAGTACTCTAAACATTTGACCTAATCTATAAATAAGTGCAAGCACAAGTGGATACTTTTCCAATAGTAGTAGATCTAAAGAAGATAATAATATTGAAGAAGGAATAGCCCTTTTGGTAAGAAGAGAGAAAGTTGGTAATAAAATATTTAAATGATGGACTTGTGATGAATATGGTCATTATGCTTCTAAATATCCTAAAAGAGAGAAAATAATAGAGGAAAATTTAAGCCTAGAAGATATAATGATAGAAATTGTTTATATGCTAATGAGGACAAAGAATTTGATGAAAAAGATCAGAGTGAAAGTGGTGATGAATTAATATTTGTGGCTATCAAGGAAGATGATCTTAATAGAGAAATTAGAGAAGAGAGAGCTCTAGTTACCCAAGTTGAGAAATGATCAGATTGGATAATTGATAGTGGGTGTTCACATCACATGAATGGTGATCTAAACAAATTTGTCAAATTCTGAAATCATGATGGAGGTATTGTTAAAGTTGGTAACAATGAAACGTATCATATCAGGTGTAGATTTTGATGCGTTTACTTCTAGAAGTAATGCAAAACACATAAATTGAGGTTCAAAGTTTTAAGATAAGTACTCTTTTATCCCTATTTGTCAATTCAACATATCATTCATGAACTTTTATTTCCTAGATCTATGAAGTAACTAGTTTAGATCTCAAGGGAAAGATACATTCTTTCCCCACCTTCACATTGTTGGATCTTAGTTGGTATTGATGCTCCTTTATCCATTGGATTGCATTTTCCTACTAATATTTAACACCTTTGAGGGTTGGATCGAAAGAACCTCTTTCCTTGGACTCCATCCCTTTTGAGGTTTGTGTGGTTATGTGATGAACTCAAGGTTAGTGGTTGTGATTCATATTTCCCTTGACACTTTTTTGGTGATTCACATTTCCTCTATTATCTTAGAGACCTCTATGTATGTCATGCCTATTATGTTTAATTTTAACTTTCTCCTAGGAAGACCTTGATTGCATGTTATGCATGTTATTCCTTCTACACTTCATTAGAAGGTGTGTTTTGTTCACAAAAATCTCATATATACTTTATTTGATTTTTCTAATTTTGTCTCTTGACTTCATGTGTCATTAACTTTGTAATTGAATGGATAATGTTCATTTGATTTAAGACATTTGGTTTAATGTGTATCAGATCTTTGTTGCTTTTGACTCAAGGAATTAAGTAAATGCTTCATAGTTCTGATAGGGTTTCTGGGTGTATGAAGGGGATATTGCATAAGAATGGGATTAGGATATTTCAATTGATAAAATTGATTACAATGCAATCTAGTTAGGTCATCCTACTGGTAATGACTCTATGTTCCAATGGATAAGGCACTGATGACTAAATCAGATGCAAGCTGATACGAATGGCATTTGCACAATATCTTTCTTTCAAATAAATTCAGTTGTTAATGTTTGTAGTGGGCATAAAAGTTTAACCCTCACTAAGCTTCTAAGATTCATAGATTTGCACCTAGCTACTATAGATCTTTTTCATTTCATGAGTTATTAGGAGGTATAAGAATTTTTATCTGTAGTAAATAGATTCAAGATATGTTTTGCACTGGTACGATATCAATTGAATCTGAGATCTACCCGCCTAGGTCTTGCAGAGCCTGAAGTGAAGAAGGAGTGAAGCCTTATAGTTGGCCTGTTGTCAGAAATGGCATGTCAAAAATGGGAGTTAGCTACCCCTAGATATGTCAGTTTCTCAGTGGGATAATTGAAAACCCTCCAATGTTTTCAAAAACCAACAAAATGGTGACTCTTCTAGGGATTGATAGTGAACTAAATCACTGTTAAAAGGACAAGAGTCTCTGGTATATAAGTTGAATATTTCAGTCCTACTCTCAGTTGGGTTTGGCCCATTCGAGTCATCAACAAAATGGCGACTCTACTAGGGAGTTGTGTTGAGATTTATGATGGAAAAACCTTGAGAATTTAAAGAAATTCAACACAACAGAAGGAATGACATGGAGAAAGTTTTTTTACAGTAGTAAGTTGATGTGTTCTATCCATTTTCTTACTACATTTTTATGTTCCCCAGTATGCTTTATCCTCTTACAATAGTAGCTCCTGAATTGGTTGTAATTTGTGTTGAGAAATGAATATACCTTAAATCAGTTCAATTTTGTGAGCTGCTGTAATGAAAGTCAGAGTCAAGAATCTAAGAATGAAGTGTATTCTCTTTCTAAAAGTGTTGGTGATTTGCAAGTTTTTCATATTGAAAGTCTGAATCAGAGTGTATAAGTGGTAAATTGTTTTATATCTTTCTCACTAAGTGTGAGTGGTGACTCTGAAGTAAGTCTCTATGCTAGTACATGAATTTGTTTTTAAATATCAGAGACTTTCAGTACTTGTGGGCAGATCTGGTTTCTTGGAAAGAGGAAGTATAAGCTTCTTGATTAATGCTTTATGTGATTGTTTGTATCTGCTGAAGTAATTCATTTCAAAGGGTGAATCACTATTGTGATTCCATTTTCCTCTTCAAGGAGGTGGCAACTCTACAAAGGATTAGATCAGTGGTGTGAAGGTTTCCATGTTTGCACCTATGCCAATCAATAGATCAGTGGTTTTATACCGCAACACATAAAGGTATTTTCAGTTTTCATGTCTCTTTTTTCATGAAAGTTGAATGGTATAAATGGTTGCCTCCATTCAGTGATTTCAGCACTGAGAAAGTAGAGGTAGATTTTTAGAATTTGAAGAAATGGATTCTAAGTCTAGATATCAATATGAATTAGACAGTCTTCATGTGAAGATCATGATAATCTGGTTGTCATATGAAGAAGTAGAATTGGTGATGTTAAGGGTCTTGATGGATTGCACATTTACGTGAAGTTCAAATCCGTAGTCATGGATCTTCATGAGTCCTATAGACCAGAGATGTCTTCATGGCCAATGTTTCTCTTAGAAATTTTTACACCGCATTCAGTTGATTGGCCAAAGGAGGCAACATTCCAAAAGATTATTAAATTTCATGATATTATCATAGAATTTGAATGTGAGTTAAAGGCTATTGAGTCTAATGTTAGTGAATATAATGAGTCTATTCAAAATGATATAGAAAATGAAGAGTCTCAATTTTTTGAATCTAAGTATAGTGATCAGCAATATGATAATATGCATAATGTCATTTCATCTTCTTACTATGATGAGTATACAAAAGAAGAACAGTGTAGCAGTAACGATAATATTTCTTCTAATGATGAATGTGTTTGTGTTGAGATTTTAGTTGTTGAGGTGTTGTCTCAGGAAGAAGAATTATGTGGTGATCAGATTTTTGATTTTTCAGAATGTATTACTAACAAGTCTGTTATTACAAATTTTTCAAGCTATCCGGATAATGATCTAAGCCAAGGAGAACAAACTAGGGATGAAATCTTGCTAAGTGTTGATGAGATTTTTGATTTGTTGGCTCACGATTTTGAAAGGTATGCTAACCAATCTAAGGATTCTTGTGTTTTGATATGTTATGAAAATTCATGTGGTGAAGTCATTTTCCCTAAGTATGATGTTGAGAAAGATATAGTTTCAGAATGTGCTATGTCAAGTTTGGGGGGTGTATGTGATAGTAATTTGTATGTCAATGCACATAATGACTTCTATGATGAGAATGAAAATAGAGAAATAAGAGTTGTTGCTGATTCAATGTTTTCCTATTTTCATAAGGCTGAGATAAGTTCATATAGCTCATGTGATAAGAGAAATAGTAATGAAACAATTTATCCTAGTGAGCTATTTGAGAAAGAATTAGATACAGATCAATACATTCTAGGAATGCAATTTCATGATAATTCTTATGATTTGGGATCTAATCATTTTCTAGAATATGAAGAAAATGCAGCATATATTCAATCTAATATATGGTGTACTGATGATGCAAGTGAGGATAAATCAGATTTTCCATACTCTTCATATTCGGAGGCACAAGGTGAGTTACCATCTGATTCATGTAACTCATTCAATGAAGTAGAATATCAAGCTTTTGTGTTTTCAATTGAAGGAATCCTTGACTCTACCAGTAGTGATCAATTTTAGTTTGATTTTAATTGTTATGATCACACTGATGCATATTTTCATAGTGAGCAAGGTATAGAAAGTTTGTTTGATTTCTATACGCATTATGAAGATGATGATGATAGTTTTGTTTTGCCTAACGAAATGATTGAAAATATTGATATGTTGGGTGAGATAAAGGACAGTGAGATTTTCAATTTGCGTCAAGAGAATGTAAATGAAAATAAGGTATATGATAGAGGTAAAAGGTGCTTAAACTTTTGGTGGCCTAGGGCCATCCCTTGTATACAGTAGTTGTAGATTTCCCTGTTTTAAATAAAGTTGTTCGAGAGAAGTTTTTGCTATCAGGTGTGTGGTCTACTTCTCCCAAAGATCTAAAATCTTACCATGCCTACAAGGGACATGCATCCCCAAATAGAGCCACTGTTGGTACTCAAAATTGTAGCCCAAATTTTGAGCAATGTTGAGAAAATTGAGCCCTATAAATGGTTTAAAATGACTTTGTACCCAGTTATACCTGTGAGCCCCATGAGGTGTTTAATGTTTCTAACACCCTCCATTCAATATGCCTACATTTTTTATGAAGTTGAATTGCCATTCTGAGCTATTTTGTAAAGTTTTATTTTGAGCTAGTTCCAAATTTTCATTTTCACCTAAGTGTCAAACAACAATAGGAGGTTGTGTTTGCAATTAAATATCCCGCACCCAGAAATGACTTAGGACTTTCCACTTTGGGAGTGTCTAGTGTCCATACCTTAGAGCCTATGTTTTAGATTTTGAGTTGTTTTGAGTCTATTTGACTAGGTTTTGAATCCCTCAAAGTTGGTCAGTTACTATTTTCGTTGCTGATGCAATTAGTTCAAAATTCTAAAAATCCCTGTTTGACGTGTTATAACTTTGACCTAGTTGATCAAAATGCCTAATTTCCTATTGTATTGCATTGTAGATGTCAAAGACTTGTTATGTTTCAAGTGTCAGCTCATGAAAAATTCGTTTGATCAGTTTTCAAATGTGATTCCAAATGTAATTTTTAACTCTCTACTGGTGTCAGCAAATGCAGATTGATCAGTACCCTTGTTCGGGACATCATAACTTGAGATTCGTGATTGGTAAGATCAAATGGATTGTACCCTTATGTTTTACACTAAAAATAATTTTAGTTTGCCCAGTTTAAGTCTTGATGAATCCATATGCACACTTTTCCAAGTCAATTCCATTTGCAAAAGTCACTTTTTAGACATAGTTTCCATTTAGAAAATCCCAGTAGTCCACTTTGAACACTCACCATTTGCGCCCAATTATTCATCATAAGACCAAATTGTAGATCCATAATGTCCTCATGATAGAGAGCCAATGCCCCAAGTTTTGTTTTCCCAAGTGTTCATTTACCTAGTTTTCAAAGCCAAATCCAAACCCAGTTTATTATTTTCTAACTTGTTTTCTTGCAGGCAATTCTGAATGGGCTACTTTGATAGTCAATATCTTTTGACCCTGAATTCATCATGAGATGAGATTTGACAAGGTGAAATATGTGGAGAAAAGAGATGCAGTGTGCCAGTTTTTAGAGGTTGTCAAATGTTTGAGTCAGTTTTTAAGGCCAGTTAATGGACCTCCTAATGCAAAATTGATAGTTTGTAGAGTAGTGATAAAAATGAGTTTTTAATGATGATTCAGTAGTCGATTTGGTTTCCAGTTAATCTGAGAAGGTTGGTGGATCAATTGGATGAATTAGGTGTTTGAAAATGAAACTTTTTTTAGCCGGACCCTCTTTGGGGCCCAACTAATTCCATCAGATTAATCAATACCATGGATATCAAGGTTGTGTTAGTGGTCCTCATGTTTGCATTTGTTAAACATCTTGATATGTTTATCTCTAAAAGTGTGAGAATCATGCAAGTGTGAGGATTTTGGGTTAAAAAAAGAGGAAGGAGACGCCTTTGAAAATACTAAAAAGGTGTCGTTCAAGAGCCTACGTGGAAAGAGAATAAAGCCATTTGAAAGGGTTACTTGTACTCAATGTGGAATCATGGGCAAATTATTTTCTTTCACCCTAGAAAATAAAGTATAGTCTGAAATGTCAATACAGACAAAGCATACAATGTTTATTCTTTGATATCAATCAAGGGAACATGAAGTGTCATGGGAAAAGTATATGTAATCAAAACAAGCATAGTTTCTTCCAAAAACTTTGATACCAATAAAGGGTGCAATTATTTGAACCATTTTTTAAAATAGAAAAGAATTTCTCTCGAAAGCCCAAACAAGAAGCCAACACACATAAAAAAGATAGGGTAGAGTATTAATGCTATAAAGAGAAAAAGAGGCAGCGGGTTCAAAGGAAATAATAGTGACCATGGAAAGCTACGTCCTGGCTAATAGAAGGAGAGTTTCCATAGCTTTTAAGCACCCACACAGCCAAACACAAAGCTCATGCAAAAGGACTAGAGGTAACCCATGAATGTAAGATAAAAGAGTTCGCCTACTACAGCATTAATTGAACACATGCAATGTAAGACAAAGACCCGCATTAGTATAGGTAGAGGCACCAAGAAAAAGATGCCATGCTAGTTAGAAAAGAGACAGTGCATAAAGAATAGGGAAAACTAGTGAATGAGGTAGAGCATTTGAAAAGGAAGCTTGTGCATTGCAAAAGACAAGAAAGACACCCGTGCCCAAGCTTGGAGGAATCCACACTTTGAAGTTTTCTCCATACAAAGAGCTCCCACATTTAGAGCATAATAAAGGAGCACACAGCGGAGGCTGGGAACCTAGCAATAGAAGGTGCAGTTAATGAAAAAGTTGGAGATGCAGGGAGTTTACAGCATGTATAAAGAATAACCCACGCCATTTAAAGAAGGTAGATCCACATCAAAAGTCATCCACGCATGGACATAAAAGAACCTTGCACAGATAGGAAGCAAAAGAAACCATGCATCAATAAAGAGGACCACGCTAAAATGCATGATCAAACCTGCAAACAAGAAGAATAAGCCACACAAGTATTAGATGCTTAGAGCCACAAGCACTATGGATTGAGCACAAGGAGACCCACCACTGATAAGGGTAGAGGCCCATGCAAGGAAGGGAGTTTATAAATGTAAATAGTGTGAAGTGGCAGGGCCTGATTTGTTATAGGTGTGCTTTAGTGTCGTGTGCTGATAATCGAATTTGTGTTCGAAGTGTTGTTGACCATGTAGATTGAGATATATGGGGTAGTTTTGAAAAGAAAAGACGTAGATAGAAAAAGGGTAACAATGGGATTTTATCCCACATTCACTGTGGGTAGAAACTCTAAAGTCTTTAAATACTTTTGCATTAGATAAAAGTAGTGCCAATAAGAAAATACTTTTGAAGCCTTGCACAGGTGAGGGCCCACTCATCCTGCCAAGTGGATGGAACGAATAAGTTTTGAACAAATGAACTTGCAGGCAAACAATGGCATTGAAAATGTTAAGAAATCTAGCTAGTCGCTATGTCGCTAGCTGAAAAATCCAAGAAATTTTGGCTAATGACATAGCAACTAGCCAAAAAACTTCAAAATCCAATGTAGAGTGTGAGAGGATATGTGGGTCCCATTTGGGAGATTCATTGAACCACAGAGTGACAAGTGGTAGTATGTAGGGGTGTACAATGTGACTGAGTTGATGTGGATCCAGGTGATGAGATGGTGCCACGTGTTCCAATCTGAGGGTCCTCACTATCTTACCATAAGAAGATACATAATGGTTAACCATGGTGACATAGCGAGCATTAAGGTGGTGATGACACATGGTGCTGATGTGGATGCCTAGTTAGAATGTGACACATGGCAGGTCTGAGCTAATCAGAATGCGCCATGTGTTGAGGTCAGTCAATCAAGTTTGAACCGAGTTGAAAAGGCAGAGGAAATTAAAGGATTTCAAATATAAAATTTATTTTTATATTTAGGATGTGTAGACAAGAGATCATTTAAATAAAGTTTGAAACTTTATTTAGTTTAAACTTTGATGAAAGTTTAATTTTTTGCAAAAATAATGGTAAACCTGTCAACAAAAGTTTGAACTTCAAACAGCCATTTCTAGGACATTTTTCATTGAAATGGGCACTCCAATATACCACTGAAACTAGGGGAATCTAAATTTTCCAAATTTGAGGTCAATTTTTGCACAAGTGTTCATCAATTCATGCTACATGTCAATTTGTAAAATTTGGGGCATTGGCAATAGAACAGACAAATTTGATCATCAATTATCAGAGTTTGTTAGAGGGTGGATTTGATGACTTTTTGGAGCTTGAATGTGGAGAAAAACAATCTAAAAAGGTTGTATGAGCTTCTTGAAGTCACTTTGTAACTAGTTTTTCACCTTTTACCATGAACTCATCTTTAACATCAGAAATCAGTTACGATGGTGAATCAAATATCTCAGATATTTCTGCCTTGTAGAGCCATAATGATGGGATTTGATTTTTAGTTAAAGAGAGAGATTAGAGAGAGTCTATTCATGCTAGGAGAGGGAATTTCATGTGGACAGATGTCAAGTGTAGATTCAATCTAAAATTTCCTTCTTCTTATATATCTCTCATTCTTTCTCATTGTGGGGGTTCCAGTTTTGGTCACTGAGAAACCAAGTGGTTGGTAATTTGCTCTGGGTAATACCAACAGTGTTCCAGTTCTACTATTGAAACTAGGATTGTAGATGGTTTTACTTCCTGACTTTGAGCTAAACTCTAGTAGTGAAGGCCACACATCCACCCTGTGCATATGTGCATTTCATTTTCATGTGTTGTATTTCTAAGATAATGGATATTGATGCAAGATCATATGAATTATCTTGAGTTTCATTTTGTGTTACCAGTTACTGTATTTAATCTTTCCAAGGATAAATACAAAAGGGGATTTATATGATTTATCTGATTTTTCTAATTCTATCTCCTGATTCTTCATGTGTCATTAACTTTATAATTGAATGGATAATGTTCATTTGGTTTAAAACATTTTGGATGAAATATGTATCAGATCTTTGTTGCTTTTGACTCAAGGAGTTAAGTAAATGCTTCATAGTTCTGATAGGGTTTTTGGGTGTATGAAGGTGATATTGCATAAGAATGGGATTATGAGATTTTAGTTGATAAACTTGATTACAATGCAGTCTAGTTAGGTTATCCTACTAGTAATGACTCTATGTTCCAATGGATAAGGCACTAATCACTAAATCAGATGCAAGTTGATACGAATGGTATTTGCACAAAATCTTTCTTTCAAATAAATTTAGTTGTTCATGTTTGTAGTGGGCATAAAAGTTTAACCCTCACTAAGCTTTTGAGATTCATAGATTTGCACCTAGCTACTGTAGATCTCTGTCATTTCATGAGTTATTAGGAGGTATAAGGGTTTTCATCTGCAGTAAATAGATTTAGTATATGTTTTGCACTGGTATGGTATCAATTGAATCTGAGGTCTACCCACCTAGGTCTTGCAGAGCTTGAAGTGAAGAAGGAGTCAAGCCTTATAGTTGGCCTATTGTCAGAAATGACATGTCAACAATGAGAGTTAGCTGCCCCTAGATATGTTAGTTTCTCAGTGGGATAATTGAAAACCCTCCAATGTTTTCAAACACCAACACTTTGCATGTGGATGATGAACCTAATCCTTTCTTGAATGAAAAATATGCTCAAAACTCTTCTATGCAAAAATTTTTGAAAACTAAAACTAAGGAATAACCATCTAAAATTGAAAACCCTTCTCTTTTTTAGGATGATTAGGTTAGTTTGGATTTTAATCCTACATTTTTTGGAGAATATAAGGTATTAGATTTATCCATCATGAAGAAAAACCATGAACCTAATAAGAATACATCTTCTCTACTTATGAATTAATTGAAAAATATATCTATGTGTTCTTTTAGTGAAGAGATTGTAGAAACTATTAAACCCAAATATTATAAAATATATACTTATAAAGCACCATTGACTCCTAAAAATATGGATGATCATTATGGTATTGGATATAATTTATTGAAGAAATATGGATTTAATAGAAAGGGTTGTGGTAAATATTAACAAGGCATACGAGTCCCTATGGATAGTGGCTTTCTTGAAAATACACATGGGTTGGGATTTAATCCTTATAAAAAACCTTCATAAATCCCTTTACATGTTACTAAAATTTATAGTGGATCTCTTAAGTTGATTAACCCTGATTTATTGGATTTTGAGAAAAATACTAAAATGGACTTCTTTCCTGGTGATGAAGATTTGATGGACTTTCTAGGAGTTTATGACAATCTTCCTTCTTTTCATCACAAAAGAGGTCATATTGTTTTAAAAATGATGGTTATTTCAAAGAAGATACAAATTATGAGAATACATATGATGAGTACTTTCCTCTTGATAATCCTATGAAAAGTAATTTTCTTATAATAGAAATTTTTGATGTTTAGATGGACTCTCTACATTCTTAAAAAGTGATTAAAATTGGACAACACTTGACTTATGATGAACAAAAATAATTGAGTGTCTTATACTAATATGCATGGCATTGATCCTAAGATTGTGACACATAACATTGTTATTCAACTTAATGCTAAACCTACTGAAAAAAAATTTTAAAAGATGACTCCAAGTATTGTTCTCATAGTTAATATTGAGATTGAAAAACTACTCGATGTTGGTTATATTTCTATTGACTATTCTCCTTGGATATCCAACATTTTTGTTATCTCTAAGTGAGAAAATAATATTTTTATGTGCAATGAATTTTGGGATTTGAAAAAAAATTCTCTGAATGATGATTTCCCCTTTCCTAATATTAACACGATAGTGGATTCAACTACATGACAAACATTGCTATCTTTTATTGATGGATTCTCTAGTTATAATTAGATTTTTATTCCTCTTGAAGATTAATATAAGACCACATTTATAACACCTTGGGGAATCTATTATTGGGTTGTGATGTCTTTTGGATTTAAGAATGTAGGTGAAACCAATCAATGTTCTATGACTTTGATATTTTATGACTACATACATAAGATCCTTCAAGATTATGTCAATGACATTCTTGCTAAATTGATAATGTGTGTCAAATATGTGGTTATCTTATGAACATTTTTTGAACAAATAAGAAGTTATAATGACTAATTGAATCCTCGTAAGTTTTATTTTGGGGTTGATACTTGAAAACTACTAGGATTTATAATCTTTAATTGGGATATCAAAGTTGATAAATAGAGGCTATTGTTAATATGCCTCAGGAAATATATCACAACTTCACAATTTATAAGGAAAGATACAAGTTTTTTGAAGATGTCTTTCAAATATGGATGATAGAACTCTTTCATTCACATACTTCTTAAGAAAGTCTCTATTTTCTCTTGGCATGATGAATGTCAATGAAAATTTCAACAATTTAAGGATTATATCACTAATCCTCCTATATTGAAGCCTACACAACCTAATAATCCTTTTTATCTATATATATATCAGCTTCTTCTAATGTGTTAAGTGTAGTTGTTATTTAGCAAAATTATCATTGTAAAGAATATCGGGTCTATCACATTAGTTGTACCTTGATCAATTGTGAAACACAATATACAATAAGTTAGAAATAATGTCTAGATTTTTTTTCTTCATGTCAAAATTTTTTACATTATATCCTTAGTGCAAAAGTCAATGTGATGGTAAAATTTGATCTTTTAAAGCATTTTTTGAGATGGACCTATTCAGAAGATTAGTAAATTGGGCTATTCCTTTAACAAAATTGATTTGAAGTTTATATCTCACAAATCTAAGAAAGGAAGAGCCTTAGCTGGTCATTTAGTAGAGTCTCCTTCTTCACAGACAATTATTACTCTAATTGAGTTTCCTAATGCAGAAATGTTATCTATAGATAAGGACGAATCTTGTGAAATGTAATTTTATGGTTCTAGATGTAAAACTAGAGCCAAAAAAGGTGTGATACTTGTTCCAGCTTCTAATAAGTCAATTTATCTTTTGTATAAATTGACATTCTCATGTAGAAGTAATATTATGGAATATGAAACCCTTATTACTATACTACCAAAAGCTTTATCCCTTCAAATTATGGAATTGTATATGTTTGGTGATTTTGAATTGATTGTGCAACAAATAAAGGGATTTATTTCAAGCTAAGAATGATAACATTGTTGAATAAGATGGATCATTGTTTGCAAATGTAATAATATGGTCATTGTTATTGATAAGTTTGAAATGCATATTTGAATCTTAGATAAATAAGAGAGGATGCATGTCTCATAAAGAGACATGTCTCTAAGGTGTAACCATCACTTAATAATATTGTATTAACATAAATAATAATAATATATAACAATATGTATATATATAATATTATATACATAATATAATATATATGAATAATATAGTATATAGGTATAATATAATTTTATGTAAAATTATATTATTTAATATGAAATAATGATTTACCAATATTAACAATGTATCTCAGGTTGAATTAATTTGACTAAAGCTACTACTTGAACACTTCCTCTTAGCTAGGGAGGATTGATATAGGACACATTATGCTCTTGAATATATGAACATATATCATTTTTGCAAATAGATGGAGTAACTGAGAGGGGGGGGGGGGGGCGGTGAATCAGTTACCACAAAAACAAATCCATAGATCCCTTAGATATCTAATAAATTAGTTACTACTATCACTTGGTAAACATATAGAAAAATGATGTAACTTGGTAGATGCAATGTATGTTAATTTTAATAGATCTTAAACATTCACACTGATTAACATGAAACCATAAAAGAAATAACATGAAAACATGAGACACTAGATTTAACATGGAAAACCAATATGGGGAAAACCACCAAGTAACTAGCTACTAATTTTCACTCTTCTAAAGTGAGCCTTGTTAGGAGCCAACCTAGTTAAGGGTTACAAAACACACTATTAGGTGTGACCTTGTTAGAGGATTTAATCACCTTATTAGGAGTGGCCTTACAAGAGGTCTTTAGAACAATTCAATGGAATTTTCACCTTGTTAGAGGATTTACAAATGACTATTAGACCAACTCTATTAAGATATTTGGGAATCAAAGCTACAATGGTGAGAAAGTAACAATGAAATGAACTGAATGAGATGCAATTGAATTGTTGATACAGATCTCTATTCTGCTCCACTAGATCTTTCCTAATCAAATAAAACTTTGCTACTCCTCAAGGATATCTAACCATCCTTCAAAGTTCTCTCATACTTTCCTCTTTAAACAATCAATACACTTGCATACTTGCTTATTACACTTAGAAATTCTCAACTTGACCTCTCATATATACCTTTCAGATTAGCAAGTCAACTCATTTACAATTTACAATTACCAAAAATCATTACCTTAGTCAGCTACAATCATTAATTCAATTAATCAAACTTAATTTCTTAAATTAACAAAATCCTTCATTGGCTGACATTACTTGGTAAACACTATTCCTGAACTAATTTTCTATGTTAACCAATAGAAGCTCGATTAACAATGTGAATCCTACAAAATCTTTTGTAGACCAACTAAACTTGGTAAGCACTAACTTTCCTTCATTAACCATGTGAGCTTGGTTAACACTAACTTTCTGCCACATTTCCTTTGATGCGCAAGTGAGTGTCGGTAGACACTATTTCCACAGAGTAATTTCTAGGAATGCTTGGTAGACTCTTGAATTTTCTTTGCTAACTAATTAAGCTCAGTAAGTAGTGACTGCCAACTGATATGACATTTGTGTAACATTAAAGATAGCACACAATTAGACAATTGTATCCAACAATCTCCCTCTTTGGCATTGATGGTAACACAACATGTCATAGCACAATGAAATTTGGAAACAAGTCTTTTCCTAATAGAAATTGTCTCCTTCTTGAATTTTATACCACAAACTTCTCTAATGGAGTAATCTCCCTCTATGAAGGAATTACATAGCTTCTTCATCAAACAACAAACTCTCCCTTAAACAAATTCAAATTTTAGAAAGATATGATTGTAAGCTCTCCCTCTTTGACAACACATGCCAAAGACAACACATACCAAATGAGTATCAATGTACCTTGAGTACTGATTCATATGTAATGTTCCCAGGACTATGCTACATCAACTAATAGATCTTCAACTTGGTTTCTATCGATGCATCACTAAAACTTTATTTTAGTGAACTTTAGATAGGGGAATGACCCCTAACTTACCTCTTAGATACAAGAATACATCTTTAGGTAATGGCTTAGTGAATATGTCTACAATATTCTTTTGTATGGACATATTCCAATTTGATTTCCTTATCCTACACCAATTCTCTGAAAAAGTGATATTTTATTGCAATGTGCTTGGTTTTGGAATGCATCACTGGATTCTTTGATATGTTAATTACACTAGTATTATTTGATGGGGACACAACCCAAGACGAGAATGAACACAACAGAAGAAGGGAAATTTTATTAACTAAAAAGTAGGCTAGTACATTCAATACAGATAAAATAAACTTCAAAACATGCCCTAAGGGCTTACAATAGCATAAATGTGGAGATAATTTCTCCTTTCAGTACCTCCTCTCAAACTCCACTCCAAACTGCCTTTTACAATGCCAAAAATCTCCTTAAATAGACCCCAGAGGGTTAAGGACTAGGAGTACATTCTAGAAAGTGCTAGTAGGCATCCACCAATCAAACAGAAGGTTCCAGAAGCTGCGTTAGAAGTCAACGCAATTCTAGAAGAATCCAGAAATGGTAACCAAACTTCTGGGAGGCATAACTTTTGAATCGTAGCTCTGATTGACGAACCGTTTACATTTTTGGAAAGCTCTCAAAGTGCTCTATAGCCCAATGGACCAGCTTCACTCATCCCCCATTTTTTGGCCCTTTTTGAGGTCATTTAATACCCCTAACCTGACTTTGAAGAATTCTTAGGAGGTCTCCACAACCCAGAAAATTGCAATAACTTTTAAACCATGGGGCCTTTTGACCTGATTCTTTTTCTAGAATGCTCTAAATTACAATTACATTCATCTAGAAAATTTACACCTCTTAGTTCACCAAAATGATGGCTCAATTACATACTCCTATTTTTTTGGGATTTACACGAACACTGATAGTGGAACTGTGAGAGTTGGAACCTTTATTTGACCCAAATGGGTGTCCAAAAATGAAAACACATGAAACAGAAACTAAGTCTAAGTATTTTTTTTTTTGGGTGACATAGGATTGCCCTTATACCTCTGGATGCTCTTGCATCATTATCACAAATCATAACAACTAGCTCTTTGATTTAAGCCTTCATGCCTTCCAACAACTATTTAAACCAAACAATATTAGAATAGTTCACTACTATAACAACATACTCTGCTTCTGCTATAGATTGAGCTATACAATTTTGCTTTTTACTTTTCCAATATACCAACCTTTTGCCAAGAAAGAACGTTCCACCACTTGTACTCTTTTTTTCATCAATGTTTCCTACCCAATCAGCATCAATAAACTCTTTCAAGTCCAGATTTTTTCCAAATTTATACTACAATCCATAATCTTCAGTCCCTTTCAAGTATCTCAAGATCCTCTTGATTGCCATCATGTTATTTTCTCTTGCTTTTGCAGAAAATCTTGCCACTATACCAACTCTAAGAGAAATATCAGGCCTTGTGTGAACTACATATTGTAATTTTCAAATTATTGATCTGTACAAGGTCTAATCTACCTCTATTGAGTCATCATCCTTGGTAAGCTTTACTCTAGAACACATGGGAGTTCTAACTGGTTTTAAATCTTCCATACCAAAATTCTTGAGTATCTCCTTGATATACTTAGACTGAGTGATGTAGATATCATTATTTCTATACTAAATCTGAAGACCAACAAAGAACTTAATCTCACCAAACATAGACATTTCAAATTCTTTGTTTATTTTCTCTAAAAATTCTTTGCATAGATCATCATTCCCTATAAACAAAGTATCATCTACAAATATTTCTACCAAAACAATCTTGTTATCTAGTCCTTCCTTGATGTATAAGCTACTATTATCATTAGTTCTCTAGAAACCAATCTAAATAAGATAGTTATGCAATCTCTCATACCATGTTCTAGGAGCTTGTTTCAGACCATACAATGCTTTGTGTAATTTGTAGACCATGTCCTTTTTGTATGGATCAACAAAACCTTCAGGTTGCTCAATGTAGACTTCTTCATCTAGAATACCATTGAGAAATGTTGATTTAACATTCGTCTGATATACCTTAAATCCTTTATATGTAACATATGCAAGTAAGATCCTGACACCTTCCAATCTTGCAACAAGAGAAAAAGTTTCACCATAATCAATTCCTTCTTTTTGAGAGTAGCCTTTACATACCAATCTAGCTTTGTTTCTTGATACCTTATCATCTTCATTCAACTTATTCCTAAATACCCATTTAGTTCCAATCATATTTCTATCTTTAGGCCTAGGTACAAGAGTCTAGGTTTTGTTCTTCTCTATTTTCTATATCTCTTCATTCATAGCCTCAATCCAAATTTCATTTTCCAATGCATCATTGACATTTCTAAGTTCAAAATTAGCAAGTAAACAAGTACCTTTTAGCTTACTTCTTGTCATAGTACCTTCTAATTTGTCTTCAATAATTTGATCATATGCATGATATCTCCTGACATACCTGGCCAATATAGGTTCCTTGCCTCTTGAATGAATTGCATTTTCATCCTCTTGCACTTCAACTTCAGGTTCTGGCTGCTCAGACTCGATAGCTTCAAAATGTGACTCAGGTTCTTGCAACTTGGTTTGAACTTCTTGAAACTTAGTGACTAATGAAGACTTAGGAGTAGAAGTCTCCTGATTGATAGATGTATCTAGCACTATATCAGGTTAAATGAAAATAAATCTCCTATAATCTTCTAGCTCCTTTTTTCTTTCTTCTTCAGTCCTTTCTACAAACTCATCAACTTTCACATGTGCACTTTCTATGATTTTGTGAGTAGACAAATTAAAACATCTATATGCCTTACTCTTGCAAGAATATCCCAAAAAAATACCTTCATCACCTTTCACATCAAATTTTCCTTTTCTAGATTATTTCAAGATGTAACAATTACTTCCAAATACTTTTAGGTAACTTACATAGGGTTTATAGCCATACCATAACTCATAGGGGTTTTTGAATGAGTCCTTCTTCAACTATACTCAGTTTAAGGTATGAACTACAGTGCTAATGGCTTCCTTCTAATATTTGATAGCAATGTTCTTTTCAATCATTAGAGTCCTTGCACAATCCATGATAGATCTATTCCTCCATTCAGCTATTCCAATCTTCTTGGGAGTTCTAGGGGTTGATACCTATCTTTTGATTCCTCTTTCAATGCAAAATTTATTGAATTCATTGGAAATGAACTCACCACCTCTGTTTGATCTCAAACATTTCAGTCTTTTCCCTATTTCCTTCCCTACTCTATCCAAATACCATTTGAACTTCTCAAATGCTTCTAACTTCTCTCTTAGATACATAATAGTCACCATTCTAGAGTAGTCATCAACAAAAAGAATGAAGAATTTTTCTCCAATATAGCTCTCAATTCTAATAGGTTCACACAAATCAATATGCACAATTTTCAAAATATCTTCAGATTGATAGTTTTTACTTTTAAAGCTAGTTTTACCCATCTTACCAATCTGACAATTCTTGCATAGACCAACATTAGGTTTTTGCAAACTAGGACTGCCTCTTACTTTCCTAAATTTTCTTATTTTCACTAGGTTATCAAAATTCACATGACATGACCTTCTATTCCATAACAAGATTTCTTCAACTTGAGCAATAAAACATGAGCACTCAACAAGATTAAGATAAAATAAGTTATATTTTATTTGTATGCCTAATCCAATCAATTTTCCTTTGTCATCCAGCAATCTTGCATTTCCATGCATGAATTCCAGCTTGAATCCAATATTGATTAGTTGTGCCACACTCAAAAAATTATGTTTTAGTCCTTCAATCCAATATGCATTATCACATACAAGTTCTTTGGTTAGTGAGATTTGGCCTCTTCCTTTTATTGCAACAAGGTTCATTATTACCAAACCTTACACTACCACCATCGTAGTCTTCAAAATGTTCAAACTTAATTTTGTCACTAGTCATATGACGAGAACAACCACTGTCTATGGTCCATGTATCATTTTTCTCACATGAGAGATAGGTGCCATCTTATCTTCTTCATCATTATTAGGTTCATCTTTCACAACAATGTAAACAATTTCATCTTCACTATTATCAGATTCCTTAGAGTCCTTAGCCATAAAGCATGTTTTCTTACCTTTATCCTTGAATGGTTTGAAATCTTTCTTGACATCTCACTTATGACCTTTCTTCTCATCCTTTCTTTTCTTTTTTGGGCACCTAGCTGCAATTTGACCAATTTTTTCACATAAAAATAGATTAAGTGAACTTTACCTTTGTATTTTCCTTTGCCTCTAGAATATTTCCTTGCATGTAGAGCCTCAACAACCTCAAGATCACTATCAGAACTTTTGTTTGATTCTTCTTCACTTTTTGACTAAGAGTCCTTTACTTTCTTGCCTTTTTCCTTGAGTGAAAGATTAGTTTCAAATGTTGATTCAATGTTCTTGAAGGCTAGAACATAATTATCATAGTTATCTAGCTCAAATGTAATCAATTTTCCTACTATGGAATACAAATTTATCTTATGATTTGCTTCACATCTTCTTTCTTGAATTACATATACTCTAATTGCATAACTGGGAAGCAATATTCTAAAAAAATTACTTACAACTATTTCTTCCTTGATATCTCCTCTAGGAGCTTTGATTGCATTGACACTTGCTTTGACCCTTTCAACATGTTTGAAAATGTTTTCATCCTCTCTCATTCTCATCTAATCAAATTGTCCTTTGAGACTTTCTATTTTGGCTCTCCTCACATTGTCATCACCTCCATAGATATCCTTCAACTTGTTCCACATTTCATAGGTATTTTTGTAGTCCTTGATATCATCAAATTCTTCATAGCTTAGGGTAGATGCAATGTTTATCATCATGGTGTTATGAGTCTTCTTCTCAACAATGTCATTAATAGATAATATACCAGAAGGAGTTGTATATTCTTCATCAAGATATTCCAATATTGTATCTCCAATGGAAGCCAAATGGAGTCTCATGAGACCTTTCCATGATGAAAAGTTATTCCTGTTAAGCCTCAAAATTTGCCTCTTATAAGACATCCTAATCTTTAGCTTAGTTCCTTGAAACCCTTCTTGTAAGCACCAAAAACTCTAATACCAATTGTTGGAAATATAGATGGAGTAACTAAGAGGTCGGGGGGGGGGGGTTACTACAAAAACAAATCCATAGAACCCTTAGATGTTTGATAAACTAGGTACTACTGTCACTCAGTAAACATATAGAAAAATGTTGTAACTCTGTAGATGCAGTGAATGCTAATTTTAACAGATTTTAAACATTCATGGTGATTAACATACAACCATAAAAGAAATAACATGACCACATGAGACACCATATTTAACATAGAAATCTAATATGGTAAAAACCACCAAGTAAGTAGCTATTGATTTTGACTCTTCTAAAGTGAGCCCTGTTAGGAGCCAACCTGGTTAAGGGTTACAAAACACACTGTTAGGTGTGACCTTTTTAGAGGATTTAATCACTCTATTAGGAGTGGCCTTGCAAAAGATCTTTAGAACAATTCAATGGAATTGTCACCTTGTTAGAGGATTTACAAATGGCTGTTAGACCAACTTTGTTAAGAGATTTAGGAATCATTGCTACAATGGTGAGAAAGTGAATGACCTGAATGAGATGCAACTAAATTGTTGATAATCTCTATTCTTCTCCACTAGATCCTTCCTGATCAAATAAAACTTTTCTGCTCCTCAAGGATATCTAACCATCCTTCAAAGTTTTCTCACAGTTTCCTCTTCAAGCAATCAATACACTTGCATACTCACTCATTGCACCTAGAAATTCTCAACTTTACCTTTCATGTATAAGTTTCAAATTAGCAAGTCAGCTCATTTACACATTACAATTACCAATAATTATTACCTTAGTAAGTTACAATCATGACTTCAAAAAATAAAACTTTATTTCTCAAATTAACAAAATCCTTCATTGGCTAACCCTGCTTGCTAAACACTATTCCTGAACTAATTTCGTGTGTTAAACAATTGAACCTTAGTTAACACTGTGAATCCTACAAAATCCTTTATAGACCAAATGAACTTGGTAAACAATGACTTTCCTTCATTAACCATGTGAGCTCAGTTAACATTGACTTTCTACCTCATTTATTTCAATGCCCAAGTGAGCTTGGTAGACACTATTTCGACAGAGTAATTTCCAAGAATGCTTGGTAGACTTTGAATTTGCTTTTTTGACAAACTAAGCTAGTAAGCACTAACTGCCAATTGCTATGACATTTGTGTAACATCAAACACAATACACAATTAGACAATTATAACCAACAATCATCTCAGTATGATATTCCTAGAATGACATATTTAAGGATATCAGCATAAATTCATCAAAACATAGACACAGACATAGACACACACACACACGTGCGCGCGCGCGTGCACGCGTGCATGCACGCACGCACACATGCACGCATGCACGCACACACACACACACACACACACACACACACACACACACACACACACACATGCATATACATATATATAAACATATATTCCATTCAATTAACTGTGAGGCTAAATTTCTCAACACTCCCTCTTTGGCAAAGAGAGAAATAAAGAAATTATAATACAAGATTTTAAAACCACCTTAAGTGTGGTATATGACAGATTTAAGTTATGGTATCTAGCTATATCCAGCCTAAAGAACCATAACAAATTGATTTTCATGGTGTCCAGAAAAATCTAGCCTAAAAAACCATGATGAGTTGATTACCAAGGTGTCCAACAAAATCTAGCCTAAAGATCCATAATAAAACTTTGTCCTAGACATCCAAAACATTTTGGTGCTATAGGTTAATGTAGCATATCTAGGAGATAATTTAAACTATTGATAAGGTTGTCACCTTACAATAGTTATCTTCTATATGAAATGTTCATTATCATAACTTTCAGCACTCCAAGACAACAACATAGTGTAGTTTGTCATGATAATAGGTCTAGCTATTGATAATATTGTCACCTTCCAATAGCTCCCCTCTAAATATATACATCAATAAAGGTCATCACCTTTCATGATATAATCACAACACAATCATGTAGTAACTCACATGGTATCCACCATGAACCAAGTTAGAGGGTGGACCCACCATAGTTGCTAGTAGAGGGTGGAATAAGGATTTTCACGTAAGACTTTTCTCTCATAGAGGAGAGAACATCCATAAAGATTGCATCTCAAAATTTCTCCCTTTGAACATCAGTCCTGCGAAGTCAAGTCCTCTAGTTACTTCCTCAAAAGTTTTCTTCACCCTAAGATGTTTGTCAAATTCCCTCTACATCTAATATCAATCTCCCAACTTTCTATTGATAAGTCATCATTTCCTCATGATGTATATAGGGGCAAGCCCATACAAATCATGATGTCACACACATGTATTTCTAGACTCCCTCTTAATGTAGAAGGATACTCATAATATCAAAGATATTTACTCCAAGAACCTTACTTTATCCAACTTGATCACAACTTCTTTGAAGCTACTATCATAAGATGCCTAATATACCATTCTTCTTTTCTACAAGATGCAAAAGAAATGATCAAGGAACAATAACACATATAACACATATGAAACTACAAATGAGAGAAAGACTGTAATGAATACATAAATATAATAATTAAGAATTGTAAATACTGATCTATACATCACCATCATTGATACAAGTTATCCACGAGATGATTCATATTTGAAAATCTAATGATGTCCCTTCTCTTACATCTCCCTTCTAAAGATGGTTTGAGTGGAAAAGGAACAATGGTTATTATTTCCCCCCTCAATGTAAATTGCCAATGCTATATAGCTACATCGTATCATATATGCCACTCTTCTTTCTATTGTAGATGGCATTTCCAGTTTTGAAGGAATCTTCCACATCACAATTTTAATCATTGATGACTTAGGACTTTACAACCTTTCAATTAGTATATACAATTAGTGTATAATATGAACACATATAATATCTTCATGCAAATGTTGGACACCCTTATTTACTATCTTATTTTGTATGATATCATTCATGGTAAAGGTTGATGTTGTTATCTTTCATAGATACTATTAAATGGTTTAAACCTTCTATTGTGATCTATTTCTATTTTATCTTTCTAATTCAATATCTTCTTTTTGGAGTAGTACTTTATTCTCATCCCATTGTTGGTTATTAAATCCAAACTCTCTTCCTTTGATCATTATGATGTGATAAATGATAGTCTTCTGACTTCAATATTTTAATTTGTACAACCATACCCCCTATAATTTTTTTGCATCATTTCAACATATCAATGTGTTGGTAAATAGATTTGTCATTTCTAATTATAACTCTTAAATGCCCAGACTATGAACAATATCTTATTACAAATAGTTGAAAAGTTGCTTCTGAAAAAGGCTAACTTTTCTCTGAATTAATAGGTACAGCTCCCTATTGCAGATTTACAATGAACTATGTTTTTTTTGTAAACTTATATGGGGTGTGTTCTTGACCCAAGAATAGGAGAGGTACAACCAAGCTAGGCCTAAAAAGGATCTAACTTAGGCAAGAAGTGATTTCTGAAGAATTGATTAAGTTCATGAACCCACACATCTTATGAACTCACAAAGCTTAATAACTCAAAATGGCATAACAACTAATAATAAACTAATTAAGCTAGAATCTAAGCTATAGAGAAGGAAAGATTAATTGAAGGGAAAAACATCTAAGAGATTTCTCTTTGAATATGCAATGAAACTACTTGTCACATCTATTTACTACTTTGAAATAGGGCAATGAAACTTTGTTCATTCCTTGCTTCAATTTAGATAAAAGAGAAAACATGTAATTACCAAATAACATAAATGGAATTGAAAATAATTGATACAAAATACCATTCAATTGACTTGGCAACATCAAGTACTTCACACCAAAAATTAGACAACCTTTTATTAATTTTTCAATTTCATACATATAGGATTTTGAGATGACCATTATGATAGAAGTTCAATTGGTTCGTCTCCTCAAAAGAATGAAAAATGGAAAGAAACTAGTTTTTCATATTACAATGATTACATCAAAAAATTAAAGATGCATAATATGAATCACTTTGCCTTCTTTCCCTTCTCTACTTTTTCCCTACGGGCCTTAGCAGCAACAATGATTGGGATTAGCTCTTCATGCCTAGGCATGTGTATGTTGGTCTATATCAAGAGCCACTTAGAATGCTCCCTAGCTATATCCTTCACAAAATTGAATCAATCTTGCAATTCCTTTGTGGCCACATGTATGCATCCACTGAGTTTCTAGAGTTCCACAACTCTATTTTGATTATTGGAGGATACATCCATCAGACTATCTATGAATTTAGAGAAATTTTCCCACATGATGGTTATTCTAATGAGTCCTTTCCCTTGGCCACTAGTTTGTGAATATGTACATAGTCCCCTCATGAGCTCAAAATCTCTATCTTGGTCATTCTTTACTTTATCCTCTATCTCCTTAAGTCATTTCCCTACTAACAAGATAATTTTTTATTTGAACTACATTCTCTAAAGCTATTTGAACAAAGGTTCATCTCCTTTGGGCAAGATCTTTTCTTTGGAAACCTCCTTTTCCTTCATTTGAATAACCATATTCAAGAGATAGATACAAGCATCACTCTTCACTCTTTCTCTAGCCAAATTATTTCTATTTTTTGAGATGTTATCCTTCTCTACTTCTAATCTTAAAATGGCATTGCCAATTTGTTCTATAATAGAGATTCCTTCTAATTTGAGCTTCCCAGTCTAGTCCTTACAAATTTGGGAAAAGTCCTTATCTTCTTGGAGCTGAAATATAAGGGCTTGAACATCCACAACAATAGGATTAGTAGTCATAGACCTCCCAAAAATGCTCGCTAATGGAGTAACCAATTGTTTGATATATCCATTTAATTCTTCAATCTACACCTTCATCCTAACCTTTGACAACTTGAGGCTCTCCAATTGTCCTTCAATTACTTCATTAGTTGACTCTCAAAAGCCAATCTTGGTGTCATGTTTGGCCTTTCCAAGATCCATCAAGTGCAGAGTAAAATCATCTGCTAACATATCTTCCACCCATCCATCCTTGGTGGGCTTCACAATCTCCATTGTTAGGTGCCTAGTTTTAGAATCTTTTCTAAGGATAGATAAGGTCTTTTGCTTCTTGAGCTTACTCAAAGTAGACCCAGAGAAAATTACAAGAGATAAGGTATCCTTTTTTGGAGCACCTTCATCCTTCCTCTTTCTCTTCTTCTCCAAAGTTTCCTCCAACTAGGAATCTATGCCTATCACCTTGGAGGCCATTCCAAGTGAGCCTATGCTAAACATCTTCTTCTTAACTAGAGTAATTGTCATCGCAGTCAAGGAGAAAGGGTTCATTGGGGCCTAAGAAATGAGCTTGGAAGAGCTTTGGCCTTCCTCCACCTCTGAGGTTTTCTTAGCTACCTCATTAGATTTAGTAGATTCATTGCTACTACTCCTTCCATCTCCCAAATCCACTATCTGCACTTGGGAGCTACTTGGTTGCACAAGTGGAGCACTTACTTATAGAACTGGGCTATGATGAGATGAGGGAACTAGGGTGACATGAGGAGAGGGAACTAGGGTTACATGAGGATTGGGAATTGGGGTAATAACACTATCTTTTGGCTCCTCTATCTTCTTCTTAGAATTAGTTTGGGTTCCAATGAATGAGAGGGAGCCATCCTGAAAAGTCTTATCCATAGAGATGTTCTTGTCTAGAGGTTGGTCACCTCTCCATGATGGTTGAGTTGGTCTTTGAGTGATGGCCAAGATTACACCTATTGTGCCACCTTGAGAGAAGGAAGGAACTATAGCTACTAGAGAAGATTGAGCTAGTGTGCTTTTACTTCTACTCATCCTCGTTGTAGTTCATTTGACTCACTTTCTAGTTCTTTTGATGATAAGGGCCATCATGATATCTAGGTCTTCCTCAACATCCTCATAAGGCGTTGAACTAATAGGAGTGCCTCTTAACTTAGTCAAATATGTATTACTATACATATATTTCCCATCATCCTCTAATCTTTCAACATCAAGGTTCATATCATATGTTCTTATTTGCTCCATTGTGAGCCTGGCAAAAGCACAATCTCAACTTTCAAATTTGTCTTTACAATCTATCCAATAATCTTCAAAAATGGTAATGTGTCTGATCATACTCCCAATTTGCAACACCTCCCTAGAATTCTATTTGGATCAAATATAGGTCTCAAGACCTAATAGATCTTCAATTTGTACCTCATCTCAAACCCTTTAACAATCACATTGCATTAGATCAAGACTCACAAATGAAAGATCCTAATTTTATAGGGAACTCATACCCCTTCTTCTTCAAGCTCTCACTTAGCATGTTTACTTGAATTTCCTGCCTCACAATCTCGATTAGCATGATCATGTTGCTTGGATATATAGGCAGCTTCAAGGGGAATCCATTGAAAGCTATAAGGCGCAAATATGAGAAAGATGAGAACTAGATAAAATAGCTTTAGAACTAGCTAATAGTTTCCATTGCCTTTGGGCTGAATCTCCTCTCTAGGCATGCCTAAAGCTCCCTACAAATTCTCATAGTCAACACATCATTAACTTTGACATACTCCACATAACTATTTTGCAATTGCAAACATGGTTAGAACTCATAACACTTCACATCATCAAGAAAATTTTATATCCTTGGGGGGGCCAACCCTAACTGTAGAGAAGCTAGCATGTAAATCTGAAATGAAGACAAATAGAAGGTGTTGTAGAACTTCACAAAACTGAGAGCATTGGAAATATTTTCACTAACCTCATGAGCCCAGTCAATATATTGTATATCTGAACTGATAACTTGTACCAAAAATAAATATTGTTCAATGAAATTTAGAGCTTCTACCTCACCTTTTAGTCTATATAGGAGAACCAGAATGTCTACAATCTTGGGTTTGAGATTGGTACCAAAAAGGGTCTTAGGGACCTTACTCTTGGCACTTCATAGCTTTTGGAACTAGGACTACATAAAATCCTTCCTCCAGACCATCTTCTTAGCAGAGAACTCAAAAAATGCTTCTCCTACTGTCAAATTTGAAAACTCTTCCCATTTTGGAACTTGGAGGAAATTCACCATAGTTTGCCTCTCAATGGATATCAACATTGTATCATCTAGTAACAAGATTTGTTTGGTATCCAAATTGTAGTGATTTATGCATTCATAAATCAATTCCAGAGCTTGGACTACCACCCAAAAACTAGCTACTTCCACTAGCCCACATCCTTAGAGCTTCTCAATTATGGGATGAATCAACTTAAATTTTAGCCTCTTTTGAAAGTCTTGCATATCATAAAAATGGAGTGAAGTATCCGTGAAATTTTACAATGTGGACTTGATTCCATTTAGCCCATCAAAACCCACATATCTGGTTGCCATTCTATCTAAGAATGAAATGGGTTGAAATTTTGAATCTAGAAGAAGAACAAGATATTGAATTTGTAAATACAAGCTATTTGAAAATGTTGTGCAATTTAACAAAATAATAGTTCAATAAAAATTGGTATTTTGAATAACTATTTTTTTTCCATCTATATAGGAGTCTCAATTCACCCATTGATCTTCAAGATTTGTGCCACACGAATGAATTAAAGGATAAATCTATTGAAATAATAAATGCAAGAGCTTTACTAGATATTTTGGTGTCTTTTGACTATCTTCATTGGCCCAGTAGTAAATTTCTATTCCTTCATACTTACTTTCCCATTTCCCATTAAATTTTAGAAAGTTATCAATAGAGTACTCTGTAAGAAAATATCTACCAAATCAAATTCTACATAGTATATCTTTCCCGTAATGGTTAGATTGTTTCTATTATCATCTTAAGATGTTTTGTGTGTGATTTTTGGGTCCAATCCACTTACAAAGTTGATTTTTTTCAAAATATGGAAAATTTTCCTTATGGGTTGAAAACCCACTAAGGAGAAGACAATTTTCATGTTTCCTCCCAGTCTTTCTTTTAACTTTATATTTTGAGTTAATACTTCCTTTTGGTTTGGAGAAGTTTAAAAGGAATGCAAAAGTCAAAAGGGACCCACTCCTTGTTCCTTTTCTTTTACAATTATTTTTGGCAGAAAATAGACTTCATGGGTTGAAAACCTACCGAGGAGAAGTCAATTTTGAGTTTTCTACTTGAGGTGATTCTGAGTGTCATGATGAATCTTGAATGTTTCCCAAGGTAGTATGTCATATTTAAAATAGGAATTTACTATAAGTTATCTCATTATCTTCTTACATGGACCTGTATGCATCATTTGGTGCTCTTTGTGGGAAATCACCTTCATGGATTGAAAACCCACCAAGGGGAAGGCAAAACTCAATTTTTTGCAAGCTTCTTATTTTCATGGAAAATATGGTAAGCCATGAGCAAGCTCAACTTTGTGAATAATTTTTTCATGTTTCAAGAATCTCCATCAGATTAGGTACTAAGCTACCCATAAGACTCACAACATAAAGGAAAACCACCTGGCTATGAAATGTGAGGGAAGGGAAAGATGAAAAATCTAATGAAGACTCTTTCCACCTAAGGGAGCTCAAAACTAGACTTAGACATACCTAGGCTTAACTAAGATAAAAAATTCTCCACTTTTGTAACATGGTTATAGGGTGAAAACTAAGGCAACAACTGGTTCTGATTGGGGACTTGGGTAGACTATACCCAAGCAAGGAATCCAAAATCTTTGGTTTTACAAAAATAAAAGGTGGCTACACAACAAATATAAAGCAAGGAAAACAAGGAAGCAAAGGAAAGAAAGGAAAACTAACTAGGAAAACAAAGAATGAGACTAAACATAACTATAATACAATACATGGGTTACCTATTTTCAATTTGAAATTCAATAGAATTTCAAATCCTGACCATTGTATGTCAGGGGTAGCACTTTTCCATCTAAGTATGCCAATTGAAATGAGCTTTTCTTGAATGCCTAATGAATGGTAAATAGATCCTTCCACAAGGTATCAAACTTCTTATGCATACCTTTGGGTGCTCTTCAATTATCCCATAGTAATGCACTATCTCCTACCATGAATTTTTGTGGTCTCGCCCTCTTATCAAATAAACTCTTCACTTGTATTTGGTGTTGTGTGATGTGATCCATGATTTCTTCTCTTTCCTCTTCAAGTTTGCTCAAGTACATAATTCTCTTTTCTAAGCCATCTTTATAGATATCATCTTCAATTATTGTCCTAAGTTTGTTCATATCCAATTCCAAAGGTAATGGGAGATTAGCCTCAATTTCATAGACTAATTCAAAAGGAGATATAACAATTTCCCTTTGAGGTATCACCCTATCTGCCCATAGTGTCTCATGAATTTTCTTGTGCGAAGTTTTTTGATTGTCTAACACCAATTTGTTGACAATATTCATTAATTTTTTGTTACTGGATTCTACTTGACCATTTCCTTGTGAAAAATAGTCAGATGAATGACCAACCATAATGCCATGCTCAAAACAAAACTTGGTGATCTCCAGAGAAAAGAAATATACCGCATTATCCATCACCAATTTGATGGAGACACCAAACCTAACTAGTATGTTTTCCTTAATGAATTCACATACTACTTCAGAAGTAGTTTTCTTAGTTGCTTTGGCCTCCACCCACTTGGTAAAATAATTAGTCACCATTATAACATACTGGTGACCAGCACTAGATGTTGGTTTATCTAGGCAAATAAAGTCAACACCCCATTTTTGAAAAGGCCCATTGATGATGATAAGCCTTAGTGGTAGTGCGGCTAATTGAGGTCTCCCAATGAACATCTTGCATTTTTCACATTTTGATACCCAAGAGTAGGCATCTTTAAACATTTTGGGCTAGTAATAACATTGTCTTAATATTTTGAATAATGTGACTAAAGAGGAGAAATGTCCACCACATGCTTCATCATGAAAGGTTTTCAACAACTTTTCTTGTTGATGTTTGTCTATGCATTTGAGAAAGGTACCATCTATAGCTTTCTTGAACAATTTGTCATTCTAGATTACATATTTGGTTGCTTTCAACCTGATATCTCTTCTTTGTTTGGCCATCATACCTTTTGGGCATTCTCCATATGTTAGTAGATATGTAATATTCTCAAACAAAGGATCATGTAGACATACAACCAAAACTAATTGTTTTTCTCTCAATTCTTTTGATTCTTCAACGATCTTGCTTTCTGCAATCACTTTGCACAAGGCATTACCCCTTACTAGCTTGGTAGGCTTAATTTCTATATCATACTCTTGTGTCTTTTCTATCCATGTTCCTCTAGCATTATACCCTACATCTTGTTGTGTTAACACACTTTTTACTATTACATCTAGGACATAGACCACAGAATGTGAATGCAAGATATCAAATTAAATAAAATTAAGTGCTTTAATTGCTGTAAAAGCATGTTTCTTAATTTGTGAGTACTTCAACTCATTATTTTGCAAAGGGTATGCTCAAGAAAGCTATTTGGGCTTGTATCCCTTCATTATTATCTTGCATAAGTATTGTTGATAAAGTGTGTTTAGAGGCATAATAGTAAATGATGAAATCTTGCTTATAATTTGGGTGGAATAAAACTAGAGCATTAGCAATAGTAGTTTTTATATTCTGAAAGGCCTACTTTCCTACCTCATTCCATTTAAAATTTGAATTTCCTTTCGTCATGTCTATAATACACTTAGTGGTTTTTGAAAAATCTTATACAAACCTTTTGAGTAAATTCACCTACCTAAAGAATGATTCAACTCTTGTTTATTTGATGGTAAGCCCAATTTTTGAATGGATTTGACTCATTTTGGATCAATTCTAATACCTTCTTAAGAAACTATATGACCAAGGAGTTTTCCCTCTATCATATAGAAAATGGATTTTTGGGGATTAAGTAAGATTCCATGTTCCTGACACCTTTGCAATACATTCTTCAATCTTCTATGTGATTTTTTCTCTTCATTGAAAACACGATGGGGTCATCTAGATATATACAACTATAATCTAGTCCTTTAGATCAATTTTTTTTTTCACTCATACACCTTTGAAATGTAGCACCAACATTAATGAGCCTAAAGGGAATTCTGTGATATGCAAACATACCCTAAGGAGTGGTGAACATTATTTTATGTTGATCCTTTTCTTCCACTTCAACTTGATTGTAACCTAAGAACCTGTCAAGCATGAACATCCTTTCAACTCTAGGTACTATTTGTAGCAAGTAATCTATATTGAGGAGAGTGAAATTAACCTTTAGAGATGCTTGGTTCAAATTCTAGAAATCAACATAGATCCTTATTTCTTCATTCTTCTTTCTAACTGGTACTATATTAGCTACCTAGGTAGAGTAATGGATGGGATAGATGATTTTTTCCTTTAGCATCTTGTCTACTTCTTGAAAGATAGCATTTACTACATGAGAATTGTAATTGCTCTATTTTTGATAGAAAGGGACTACATTAGGTTTCACGAGAATTTGATGTTTTAACTTCCCGCCTTTATAGCTTTTCAAGTCTTCATAACTCCAAGAAAAAAAATTCAAGTATTCTATGAAGAGTTTTTTTGCAGCTTCTTTCTCTTTAGGAAAACAAAATTTTCCAATATTAATCATTTTCACGAGTATCTCCAATATTTACCCCTTTATACTCACTAGTAGTAGGACCCTTTTCTATCCTCTTTCTTTTTATGTAATCATCATGTCTAGTGAACAATTTTTCTAAACATACAAAGTATGGGGGAATGGTATTACCTCACAATCAGACTTCATCATTTTGATTGTCTTTCCACTTGACATCAGATTTTTCATGATTATCACCATTGGATTTGTGTCTAGAACTAGGTTTGTCATTTTCTAGGAATAGTTGGAAACTTCTATCATCTTCAAAGACTTGCCAAGACTCCACATTTTCAAGGAAAAAAGCTCAATCTATGATTTCTACCTAATACTTCTTCTCTTTGAATTCTAGATGAGGAAGTAATAAGGAAGTGGAAACCACTAATGAATCTTCTTTGCTATTCAACTCTCTTAGTATTGATTCAATAGAAAAGGCATCAATGCCTTATTTTTTATCCCAAACTCTATTTCTATAATTCTTCAACTCGTGATTCTTTATAGAGTATTGCCCCTTAAATTGTCTTATAATGAGCTCTGCATCACCTTGAGCTTTCAGGATCTTGATTCCTTTTTCTTTCATAGACACTATTCCTAGAACTAGGGCTTCATACTCCATAGTGTTATTTGTATTTCCAAACTCCAATTTTAAATCCATGGGTTTGGGTTCTCCTTCAGAGGGTATGAATACTACACCTATGCTAGATCCTAATGAGGAACAACTTCCATTGAACTCCAATGTCCATATAGATGATGACTCTTTCTCTTCACTTAGGGCTTTCATTTTTGAGTCTTCAATTTCTTGCTCATTCAGAATGTCTTCAATAAATAACATGTAATTTCCAAACTCTAGCTCTTGGTAGAGGATTTGAACTTTAGGATCATCTGACTTTAGCACATTGAATTTTTCTTTTTCTTCAAGTTCTAGTTTAACTTTCTTATTCCCTATGGGTATAACTGCTTGGGACTAGTCTAGTTTTGTTTCTCCTCCTAAGTCTCAGTAAAAACTCCTACTTAAGAGAAGCCCATAGCTTGTTGGAATATTTGCCACTCGAATTGTCAATAAGAGTTTCTTTTCTGGATGAGAAGCTAAGGCTACTTGAGCATCTTTAATCTATCCAAGAAAGGGAACCCATTTAACATCCATAGAATAACATCTCCCATGAACTTTAGTAAGGTTGAGACCTAGGGCTTTAGCTATAGAATAAGACATAACATTTTCTGATGCACATAAATCTATTATGCAATTTCTTAATTTGCATCCATTGATGTACAATGAAATATAGAATAGGTTAGGTTTTTGCTAAGGAGAGGTTGCTAGGATGGTAGAGTCCTCCTACTTAAATAGGTTAGATGTCAAAGTTTCATCTCTTTCTTCCACGGTCACATTGTGATTTTAATCTAAATTATTCCCTTTACAACAATCTACTAGTCTTTTCAACTCAGAGGAATGAGACCTCAAATAATCCATGGGGGAAATTTGGATTTTTGATTCTCCGTAGAATTGAAAAAAATCAAAGGGAATTTTGTACTTACCTATTTGAGATGTGGGTACTCCTTGATCAACATGAATATTATCCATTGAAGGACTAGGGTCATACTTGTGAGCATGACTAGAGGATTGATTCTTTTGCCTTTGACCCTGAGTCAATATTGTGCATGAAGTTCCATCAATGGTTACATAACATTCACCCTTAGGTTCAAAATCTGATTCATACTCTAAAAATAAATTTCTAGAGTCATCATTCAAGTATGAATCTATCTCTGAACAAGGAGTTTTAGGATTCAATTCATTGGTGGATAAGAATTGCATCATATAAGAAGTTTCTAGATAGCTCTCACTATCATGATCTGTTGTCAAATGAAACACACACATCTTTCCTTTCTTTAGTCCTACTTCAATTGCCAACCTGGGTTGTAAAATTGTGGGCTATGGGAATTTTCCATCATTATTGCTTCCTAGTGGATTTTGATAATTTCACTAGTAAGAATTATTGAATTCGAGCAATTACTTTTTTACTACTACCAACTCATTTGATAGTTTTTGAATCATTTCATTAGATGATGTGGTGTTACTAGAACTTCCTTTAGTTTGAAGTTCCCACTTCCATTTTCCTATAGAAATCAAGTCATCTTAAAATTAAATGTGGAAAGTCACAAGGTGGAAAGTCACAAAATCTTTCTGGGCGTGAGATATTCAGATGCAAACACAACCTCCTGTCGCTGTTTGACATAGGTGAAAATGCAGATTTAACACTAGCTCAAAAACAAGACTTCACCAAATGACTCAGAATGATATTTTAACTTCATGGAACATGCAGACATGATAAATAGAGGGTGTTAGAAACATTAAACACCTCATGGGCTCACAGGTATAGTCAGGTACACAGGCATTGAAAAAGTGTTTATAGGGCTCAATTTATTCAATGGTGCTCAAAAATGACCATGTAATTTTTAGCGCCAACAGTGGCTCTATTTGGGGATGCATGCCCCTTGTAGGCATGACAAGATTTTAGATCTCTAGAAGAAGTAGACCATACACCTGAACAGAAAAAGTACTCTAACTATGTACACACAATGACCTCGGGCCACTAGAAAGATTTCAAAACTCCTTACCTCTGTCATAAACCTTATTTTCATTTACATTCTCTAGAACTAAACTAAAACTCTCAGTATCATTTGTTTCACCAATCAGATCAGCATACTGAAACAAATAACTTGGCAAAACAAAACAACTTCCTTCATTCTCATAGTGCATATAAAATTCAAAGACCATTTCATCTTCGTGCTCACTATAAGAAAAAGCATCAACATGCTCATCACTACACAAACTAAATTGAGAATCAAAATCCAATGATGATTCATGCATGCTGATCGGAAACACAAAGACTTCATATTCTACATCATTCACCAAGTTGCATGTATTAAAGGCTTGCAACTCACCTTGTCCCTCCGGCTTCAGAAAATACAATGGATTTGAATCAACTTCATGTATCATGTCATCACATACCAAATCAGATCTGAAACTTATTGAAAAATTATCACCATAGTCTTCAAACAAAGGTTCATCAGACATATGAAAAGAATCTTCATTAAAATTCTCATCAGTAGGAACTCTACTGGCATCAATATTCTTATCAAATAAATTGCTAGAGATACTTGTGAATGCATCAAACTCATTAGCATAAGACTCACCAACCTGTAGAGAAGTTTTAACTATAGATTCATGTGTACCATTGTCGGTATTCACTTTACTACATGAATCATCAAATCACATCTCAAGAAACTGCAGATTACTATCATATAGTTCACTTGGATCAGATAAAAAACCAACTAATCTCTCATCATCATTAGTAACATCAATCATAGGAATTTCTTCATTAAGTGTTAAGTCAGAATCAAAAGATATCAACAACCTCTTATTATCATTTCTATAACATAGATTTGATTTAACATCAATCATGACAGTAGTAAATACATCTCTATTGGTCTTCATTTCTTCAAACAAATCTTCATGCTTATGCTAAAAGTTTTCAAAAGAATAACAATGTTGATATGCAGGAGAACAAACATAGGGATATACATCATACCTTACATCATCCTTACGAGATGCATGAACCGATAAAGGTGAAGTTGAATCACACATTGACATATACCTTTCAAACTCATGTTGCAACAAGGCTGAGACCTCATTTGTATGTAGCAGATCTCTTTCACAAACTTCTTCATATTGACTACAATTATTTCCCAGATAATCTAAAGAACTTATAATAGTGACACCATTAGTCATAAAATCTAAAAAATTAGTAGTACTTTCACAATACATATCCTCTTCCCTACACCATATCTGGACATTAGATGCATCGCTACATTCAAATTCATTGCAGGAAGATATTTCAAGACTACTGTTATAACTCTTTTCATTCTCAAACATATTGTCATAGGACTCATCACTTTCACTATGACTATCAACATTTTCAATTTCAACAATATAGTAACCATTCTTTTCTAAATAGCCTTCACATTCTCTAAATACTCTCTCAAAGTATTTGATCTTTTCAAATCTTGCTCTTGTTGTCCAATATACTGAATCAGGCATGAAGACTAATAAAAACACAAAAGCCCATGATAATTCACCAGGTCTTGCTGAAATGGGAAGCTCTACAATTTCCAACTTGAATTGCATGTAAATCTAAATTGCATCTAAGTCATCTACACTTCCCACATTCCTTCAAATAGAAGAAATGACTTGACTATGAAGCTTTCCATATAACATAAACAAATTTTCATGTACCTCTTCATAGCTTGATAGAGTATTATCAGATCTACAATCTGAATCCATTTTGAGAATGAAATTTCTACCTCTTTATCCTAGTGCTGAAAACCACTGAGTAGAGGCAACCCTTTTAAAACACTTGACCTTCATGAAAAGAAACATGGAAATCAAAATACCTCAAGTGTTGATGTTGAACTTCGATCTGCTAATTTGGCACAAGTGCAAGACTGAAATTCTTTACACCACTGATCAAACTTTGTAGAGCTGCCACCTCTTTACAAGAGGAATAAAATAACCACTACTGTGATCTACCTTTACATTTCAATTATTTATAACAGCAGATTGTAAACAACACTTAAAAACTTATCAAGAATTTTAAAACTTCTTTTCCAAGATCTATCAACAGTTTCAGATCTGCCCATACAACTAAAAGTCCTTCAAAATTTTCCAATGAAATCAATTAGGAACAACTGGTACAGAGATTTGAGAGTCACCACTCACACTTTGTGAGAAATAAAACACAATTAGTCACTTGAAAAATCTGAACTAGACCTTCAATGTAGGAAATACTTGCAGATCAGTAACACCTTGAAAAGAAAATATACTTTATAAATCAATTCTTGACTCTAGACTTCCTCAACAACACTTGCAAACTGAACTGATTGAAGATAGACCTATAATAGTCATAGCACACAATTTTCATCCAGCTTTACAACATACTATTGTCCATGAATAAAGCTCAACTGGGGTGCATGATATTTGAGTAACAGACTTGGAAAACACATCAGATAACCTACTACTATAAATCCTTTATGCACTTCTTCTGCTGTATTGAATCTCTTCTTTTAAATTCTCAAGGTTTGCCTTAAGTCTGCTTCAATACAGTCCCCAGCAGAGTCACCATTTTGTTGGTGACTCGGATGTGCCAAACCCAACTGAGAGTAGGACTAAAATATTCAACTTACACCATAGATTCTTGTCCTTCTAACAATGAATTTATTCACTATCATTCCCCAGTGGAGTCGCCATTTTTTTGGTGACTCAGATGGGCCAAACCCAACTGAGAGTAGGACTAAAATATTCAACTTACACCAAAGATTCTTGTCCTTCTAACAATGAATTTCTTCACTATCATTCCCCAGCGGAGTCGCCATTTTTTTGGTGACTCAGATGGGCCAAACCCAATTGAGAGTAGGACTAAAATATTCAACTTACACCAGAGATTCTTGTCCTTCTAACAATGAATTTCTTTGATATCATTCCCTAGCAGAGTCACCATTTTGTTGGTGTTTGAAAATGTTACCCATTTCCAATTACCCTGATGAGAACAAAGCACATCTAGGGGCAGCTAACTCCCATTTTCAACATGCCCATTTAGACACCAGGCCAACTATAAGGCTAGACCCTTCTTCTTCTTCGAACTCTGCAAAACCTAGGTGGGTATACCTATAGATTCTTTATATGGTACCTGTTGTCAAATCATACACTAAATCTATTATGAAGCAAATAAAACCCTTATTTCTCCTGATAACTCATGAAATAACATCAATCTATAGTAGCTAAATGCAGATCTAGGATATTCATAAGCTGAGTGAGGGCATTCTATTATAGCTCTTCAACATGAAAGGGGAAAGGCATTTTATTATTGATGTTGATCTCAGCAAAACCTCAAATATGCAGCAGTATAACAGGTGATCCTATAAGTGATCAGTGCCTTATCTATTGGGCAATTCACACAAAAACCTAACACACATCCCTGAAAATCACTGACATATGCCATACATCATGACTTCCTAATCTATCTATCCACTTTGTGAATTAGACATCTACATCCTTCTGAACCTCATACTTGACTTATTCCTTCTTGAAATCTGTAATCCTATGATGAAGAATCAAGCATTTACATAACTCTTTGAGTCATAAGAAAAATAAATCAACATATACAACCAATAGGTTGCAACTGAGTTTCATATTCTTTGTTTACAAAACACAAAAGATCACAAACAACATGAATGGGAGACAAGATATTAGAATGAAGATTGACTTGTTGTTGCCTTATCATTCATTTCCTTGAAACAAATTACAATAAGATGCATGAAATTTAAATGCAAAGCTACCTAACAGATGAGACTATTTGTATTCTTATTTCTTGTTGTTCATTGCATGAGAAATTTGCTAAAGAATGGTATCACAGATTTGAGAGAAATCAAGATTGGAACCATGAATGGTCTCCCAATTACAAAAAACTGGAACCCTTCAAATGGAAGAAAGAAAGAATAATATAGGATAGATGAATTCTCGGATCTCACATGTGACTACCATCTGTCGACTTAGAAATCCATCTCCTGCAACTATAAAGACTCTCTCTAACCTCTTTGTTCCATCTGATTTGATTTTCCATTTCATCATTACATTGCAACTGCTTTGAAATATCCCTGCCTAATGATGAAATCCTTTTGCATCTAAAATATCTAAAACCTTATGCAATTCTAGTGAAATTGTGAGTTTTTACTGATTTTAATGTAACCAATTCAACCCCAACTACACTATTACCATCTTTTAACCATACCCATGTCATCATTATGTTAGGAATCAATTTTGAACCTCCATACCTGAATACGGTTGTAGAAAAGGAACTTGGTAGAAAATCTCATACTGTTTGAACAAATGGATTCCTATATAGAAACTAATCTCAGAATTGAAAAAGTCAGACTTTCACGATTCCGATGGTATATGATAAGGCATACTTTGCCTTCTAGAAATGCCCAGAATCTTGATTTGAAAAACATTCCTCTAGTAGAGACATTAGGTCTGCACATCTTTGAATCCAAAAATTTTATAATAATCTAATGTCTTAACATTAGAATTAAAGCCCTATTTGATTTGAAAAACTGACGTGCATACCCATTAAGAAAATACTTAAAATTCACTTTAAGCCCATTTTACTTTTTTGCCTTTATGCCTCCATTCAGGTCAAACCTTTGTTGACCAAGTGACACATGTCGCTCATTGATTGGCTCAGGCTAGTACAATCATTGCCTCATCACTACATGGTTTGCATCATCTACCACGTGCCATCTTTTCGCCATTTTGCTATGGTTAACCAATGAGCAACTTCGGTTAGCGAGATAACGAGAACCTCTGGATGTGCCATATGGCACGATCTCATTCAACCACTCTGAACTTGCCACATCCTCTCTTGCTCACTGCCACTTGTCATGATTTGATTCGCTGATAGCACTACAATGGAACCCACATAACATTTTCGATCTTGTCAGACTTTTATGTTTTTTCGGTGACCTCGCTACTTCGCTAGCCAGAGTTGCCAAGATTTTTTGGCTAGCGAGGTAGCGACTAGCTGGATTTCCTACCTTTTCTGATCACCTATTTTTGTTGATGTCATCAGATTTGACTTGTGTGCCCGTTCAAAAAATTTTACAGTCTACCCACTAGCTAGCTGACCACGGGCCTATCTTACATGCTGGAGCAGCTTACAAAAGCCCCCATCTCAACTTCATATTAAATACTGTGTTGTCTTGTATTTAAAAATTTGAAATTTCTTCCCCATGGCCCATGTGGGATATAACATTTTCATGGTAATCCCTCTTTAATGCATGTGACTGGTTCAAATCTTTGACACCCTACCTTCTCACGCAGCGGGTCTTCTCCTTGTTTGGGCGCAGGCTTCTCTTGTTCTGTGCAAGTTTAGTTGCATCTTTATTTGTTAATACTACCATGAATGTCCTCTTCTTTAAGCTCTGACCTGGGGCTTTGTGCTGCTCATGTTGGTCTTCATTTTGCATTATGGTAAAAATAGTATGTCTTTCCTACGGAGTGAAACATCTGTCGCCTCTTCTCATTTTTGCCTCTGCGTGAGGCATCTTTTTAAGTGCGTGAGTGATCTTATGCATTTCATTCACAAATTTTCCTCTTAATCTGGGCTCTTTGATCAACATAGGGTTATGGGCCTTCTCATGGTTGCTAACATGGATGCTACCTTTTAATTTCCTTGGAACCTCTTCATGAAAGCATGATCTTCTTTGTTTTCTTTATTTTAGCACATGGTGCTTCTTCTTGTATAGGTAGGGTCATTCAACAAGTGGAGGACTTGATATGGCATGCCATTTTATAGTTAAACACTAATTGAGAATAGCTAAAAGCACATACGCAAGAGGATTGGGAATTCTCACTATCATTCGCAACCTTTAATTGAAGAACACATTCATCCACGATGGCCTCTGCATCCATCCAGCAATCTCTACAACACCCAATAGCTAGCTTCTCACTAAAGAACTATATGCATTCTCAAATACTATGATGGATTACACAGATAAGACTTGGAACACAATCAAACACTATTATCAACATTTCATCGACTTCTTTCACTCAAAATAAAATGTCACTTCCTTCTTTAAAATGGTGCCTCCAAATCTACACTTTCTTCAGGGTCTAGGCTCCACTAGTCTTCTGTAGGTAGTGCCAACATTAATCCATCTATTTTCAAATTTAAAGTCACTAGGAAGTTCACTGTTATCCACCATTTTAACAATCTCATCCCAGAGTGATCCCACAGATTTCCTATACAAATGTTTGAAAGTAGAACATAAGGTGTAGATTCCTTTAGCTTTAACTTCAAGAAGTTGCTCTACAATCCATTCACTTTCACATAGAGCTCCTTCTTATCCAACTCATTCTGTGTTTGTTTAGGAACAAGTCCACAACTTGTGCTCCAAAAATATGAAATGATTTATTGTTGGATCTCCAATCTAGTTATGCAATTGATTAGCACTGAGGAACTGTTAAGAATAATTGTTGAGTGAATTGAAAACCATCATATGATTGCATTCAAAGCAGCTGAGTGTTGTGAAGAAATAAAAACATTGAACTTAATGTTCAAAGAAATATATCATGGATTCAAACTGATCTGTAAGCTACAAAAGTATTTCAAGACCAGTGACATATATTGTTAATCTGATGGAATCAGTCGGGCTCCAAATTGGGTCTGGCTAAACAAATTTTCGCTTCTGAACAATTGACATGCAAACTAATCCATTGACCCTCTTGAATTGTCTGAAGAAAAAATTGACCACTAAAACAATCAATTGAAAACCATTTTACCACTAATCTGTAGACTATTACTTTTGTGCCAGGAGGTCTGTTGACTGGCCTTAAAAACTAACCCGAACACCTGATCAGCCCCTGAAACTTGGCACATTGAATCTTTGTTCCACATTCTTCTACCTTGTCAAATATCATCTCATGATGAATTAAAGGTCAAAATATATTGACCATCAAAGTCACCCCTTTAGAATTACCTACACAAGAACATGTCAGAGAAAAACAAACTGGGTTCCGATTCGGCTTTGAAAACTGGGCAAATGAGCACATGGGGAAATGAAAACTAGGACATTGGTTCTCTATCATGAGGTCATTATGAATCTATGATTTTGGCTCATGAAAAATAACAAGATGCAAATGGTGGACGTCCAAAGTATGCTACTTAGAATTTTGCAACTAGGAACACTGCCAGAAAATGATTTTTGTAAATGGAAAGGACCTAGAAAAGTGTGCAAATGGATTCATCATGACTTGCAAACTCGTACACTTAAAGTATTTCTAGAGGAAAACACAAGGGTACAATCCATTTTACTTGACCAATCATGGATTAGGAGATATAACATTACAAATAGGGCTTCCAATCAATATGCAAATACTGACACCAACAAAAAGTCAGAAATTCCATTTGGAATCACACTCGAAAACTGATCATACAGATTCGTCATGATATGAAACTTGAAAGATAACAAGTCTCTGATTCCTACAATGTAATGCAATAGGAATTTCAACATTTGGATCAACTGGTCAAAAGTTATTACTCATCAAACAGGGCCTTCCAAAATTTTGAATATTTTGCAAGAACATGAAAACAATAATTGACCAACTTTGAGGGATTCAAAACCTAGTCAGACGAACTCAAAATGACTCAAAATCTGAAACATAGGTTCTTAGGTATGGACACTAGAAACTCTCAAGGTGGAAAGTCATAAAACCTTTCTAGGTGCGAGATATTTAGATGCAAACACAACCTCTTGTTGCTGTTTGACATAGGTGAAAATGAAGATTTAACACTAGCTCAAAAACAAGACTTCGCCAAATGACTCAGAATAATATTTTAACTTCATGGAACATGCAGACATGCTAAATGGAGGGTGTTAGAAACATTAAACACCTCACAGGCTCATAGGTACAGTTAGGTACATAGGCATTGGAAAAGCATTTATAGGGCTCAATTTATTTTATGGTGTTAAAAAATGACCATGTAATTTTTAGCGCCAACAGGTGGTCTACTCCAACTTTTCTTTTCACCTTTCTATTTATGAATATCTAGGATGGGAAAAAAAGGTTCTATAAGTTTATCAAAATTTAGGTCTTGTCCACCCTATTCTTTGGTACTTCTAAGGAACCTTGTTTGTTCTAGGGTGTTAGATTAGTTTTATCTTTGAGCTTCACATCTCAACTATCTTTCTTCTCTTTGGATATCTCTCATTTGAATAGCTCTTTCTAATGCTTCAGCTCTTGATTCTTCCTCTTCCAGTACTTGGCTAGCATTACTATAATGTTCATCATTCCTCCTATTTCTCCAAACAAATGTATTAAGATATGAAATTATGTCTTCTTGGTCATCTTGGAAACCAAGGTTATGTTGGAGCACTATGAAAATATTCTCATGAGGTAGTACCATTTTCCCTCATGTTATAAGATCTATCAATCAAGCGAGTATTTGTCTCCCTAGTAGAGTCACCAAAAATCTATTCGTAAATAGATTTTTTCTTTCTAATTGTGACTCTTAAATGCCCAAACTATGAACAAAATCTAATTACAAATAGTTGAAAAGTTACTTTTGGAAAGGTTAACTTTTCTTTGAATCAATAGGTTCAACTCCCTATTGCAGATTTACAATGAATTATGTTTTGTTCCCAAAATTATATGGAGTTTGACCTTGACCTGAGAATAGGAGAGGTAAAACCAAGCTAGGCCTAAATAGGATTTAACTCAAGCAAGAAGTGATTTATGAAGAATTGATTAAATTCATTAACCCACACATCTTATGTTCTCACAAAGCTTAATAACTCAAAATGGCATAAGAACTAAGACTAAACTAATTTAGCTAGAATCTAAGCTATAGATAAGGAAAGATTAACTGAAGAAAAAAAACATCTAAGAGATTTATCTTTGAACATTCAATGAAACTACCTAGCACATCCATTCACTACTTCAAAATAGGGAAATGAAACTTCATTCATTCCTTTTTTCAACTGAGATAAAAGAGAAAACATGTAACTAACAACTAACAGAAATGGAATGAAAAATAATTGATACAAAATAACATTCAATTGAATTTGCAACATCAAGTACTTCAATCCAAAAATTGGCTGACATGTTATTAATCTTTCAATTTCGTACATATAGGATTTTGAGATGACTACTATGATAGAAATTCAATCAGTTCATCTCCTCAAAAGAATGATAAATGGCAAGAAACTAGTTTGTCATATTACAATTATTACATCAAAAAATGAAAGAGGTAGAATATGAATCACTTCACGTTCTTTCCCTTTTCTAATTTTTCCCTATAGGCCTTAGCAACAACAATGATTGGGATTAGCTCTTCATGCCTAGGCATGTGTATGTTAGTGTATCTCAAGAGCCACTTAGAATGCTCCCTAGCTAAATCCTTCATAGTGTTCAATCAATTTTACAATTTCTCCATGGCCACATGTATACATTCACTGAGTTTCTGGAGTTCTACAATTCTATTTTGATTACTAGAGGATACATTTGTCAGACTATCTATGAATTTAGAGAAATTTTCCCACATGGTAGTTATCCCAGTGAGTCCTTTGCCTTGGCCACTCGTCTGTGAATCTTTATGCAATTCCCTCATGAGCTCAAAATATCTATCTTGTTCCTTCTTTACTTTATCTTCTATCTTCTTAAGTTCTTTCTTTGCTAACAAGATCATTTCTAATTTGAACTGCATGCTTTGAAGCCACTCTAACAAAGGTTCATCTCCCTTGGGCAAGACCTTTTCTTAAAAAACCTCCTTTGCCTTCATTTGAATAATCATTTTTAGGAGAGAGATACAATCATCACTCTTCACTCTTTCTCTAGCCAAAGTATTTCTATTTGTCGAGATGTTATACTTCTCTACTTCTAATCTTAAGATGACATTGCCAATTTTCTCTATAATAGATATTCCTTCTAATTTGAGCTTCCCAATCTAGTCCTTACCAATTTGGCCAAAGTGCATATCTTCTTGGAGCTAAGATATAAGGGCTTGAACATCACAATAGTATGATTAATAAGCAAAGACCTCCCAAAAATGCTCACCAAAAAAGTAACCAATTGTCTAATATATCCATTTAATTCTTGAATCTCCACCTTCATCAACTTGAGGCTCTCTAGTTGTCCTTCAATTACTTTGTTGGTTGACTTCCACAAGCCAACCTTGGTGTCATATCTAGCCTCTCCAAGATCGATTGAGTGTAGAGTGAAATCATCTATGGACATATCATCAATCTATCCATCCTTGGTGAGCTTTGTGATATCCATTGTTAGGTTCCCAATTTTAGGATTATTTCCAATGATAGACAAGGTATTTTTTTTCTTGACCTTGCTCAAAGTAGACCCAGAGTGAATTGCAAGAGATAAGGTATCCTTATTTGGAGCAACTTCATCCTTCTTCTTTCTCTTCTTCTCCAAAGTGGTTCTTTAGGGCCTAAGAAATGAGCTTGGAAGAGCTCTGGCCTTTCTCCACCTCTAAGGTTTTCTTAGCTACCTCATCAGATTTAGTAGATTTACTACTACTACTCCTTCCATCTCCCAAATAACCTATCTTCATTGGGGAGCTACTTGGTTGTAGAAGTGTAGCACTTTCTTATGAAACTAGGCTATGGTGAGGTGAGGGAACTGGGGTGACATGAGGAAAGGGAACTAGGGTGACATGAGGAGAAGGAACTAGGGTAATAGCACTATCTTTTGGCTCCTCCATCTTCTTCTTCTTAGCATCAATTTAGGTTGCAATAATTGATAGGGAACCATCAATTTAGGTTCCAATAACTAGTAGGAAGCCATAGGGATGTTCTTGTCTGTAGGTTGGTCAACTCCCCCTGATGGTTGACCTTATCCTTGAGTGATGGCCAAGGTTACACCTATTGTGCCACGTTGAGAAGAGGAATGAGTTGTAGTTACTGGAGAAGCTTGAGTTGGTGTGTTTTTACTTCTACTCCTCCTTACAATAGTCCATTTGAAAAACTTTCTAGTTCTTTTGATGATTTAGGCCATCATGATATCTAAGTCTTCCTTAGGATCCTCATAAGGCTCTAAACTGATAGGAGTGTCTCTCAACTTCATCAAATATGTTTTACTATGCATATGTTTCCCATCATCCTCTAATCCTTCAACATTGAGGTTGATATCATATGTTCTTATTTGCTCCACTATGGGCCTAGAAAAAGTACAATCTCAACTTTCAAATTCATCTTTACAATCTACCCAATAATCTTCAATAGTGGTAATGTGTTTGATCACATTCCCAATCTACAACATCTTCATAGCATATTTGTTTGAATCAAACATATGTCTCAGGACCTCATACATCTCCTATTTGTACCTCATCTCAAACACTTTAAGCATATTATTTTCATTAGATTAGGACTCACAACTGAAAGCTCATACTTTCATAGGGATCTCATATCCTTCTTCTTCAAGGTCCCACTTAGTACATTCACTTGGATTTCCTACCTCATGATCTTGATTAGCACAATCATGTCACTCCAATATCTAGGCAGCTTCAATGAGAATCTATTGAAAGCTGCAAGGCACAAATATAAGAAAGATGAGAACTAGATAAAACAACTTTTGACTTGGCCAATAGCCACCATTTCCTTCTAGCTAAATCTCCTCTTTGGGCATGCTTGAAGTTCCCTACAAATTCTCATATTCAACACATCATTACCTTTGACATACTCCACATAACTATTTTGCAATTGCAAACATGGATAGAACTTATGACACTTCACATCATTAGGAAAATTTTCTATCCTTAGGAGGCCTAGCCATTACTGTAGAGAAGCTAGCATGTAAATTAGAAAGGAACACATATAGAAGGTATTGTAGAACTTTGAGGTGCTAAGAGCATTGGAAAATTTTTCACTTAATTCATGAGCCTAGTTAATATATTGCATATCTAAAAAGATAAGTTGTACAAAAAAGAAATATGGTTCAACAAAATTTAGAGCTTCTACCTCACCTTTCAGTCTATGTAGGAGAACCAAAATGTCTACGATCTCAAGTTTGAGATTGGTACCAAAAAGGGTCTTAGGGAACTTACTCTTGGCAATTCATGGCTTTTGAAACTAGGACTACATAATCTCCTTCCTCCAGACCATCTTTGTAGTGGAGAACTTAGGAATTACTCCTCCCACTATCAAATATAAAAAATCTTTCTATTCTAAAACTAAGAGGCAATTCACCATAGTTTTCCTATGAATGGAGATCAACACTATATCATCTGGTAACACAATTTGTCTAGTATCCAAATTGTAGTAATTTATGCATTCATAAATCAGTTTGGGAGCTTGGGCTGCCACCAAAAAACTAGCTGCTTCCACTAGGCCACATCCTTAGAACTTCTTAATTATTGGATGAATTTGCTTCAATTTCAACCACTTTTAAAAGTCTTGCATATTATAAAAATTGAGTGAAGTATCTATGAAATTCTACAATATGGACTTGATTCCATTCAACCCATCAAAACCTATAAACCTAGTTGCCATTTTGTTTGAGAATGAAATGAGTTGAAATTTTGAATCTAGAAAAAGAATAGGATATTAAATTTTCAAATATAGGCTATTTGAAAATGTTGTGCAATTTAACAAAATAATAGTTCAGGAAAAAGTAGTAGTTTGAATAACTGTTATGTTTCCATCTATATAGTAGTCTCAATTCACCTATTGATCTTCAAGATTCACGACACAAGAATGAATTAAAGGATAAATCCATTGAAACAATAATCATGGAAGATTTAATAGATTTTTTGGTGTCTTTTCACTATTTCTATTGGCCCAATGTTAACTTTCTATTCTTTCATACTTACTTTCCCATTTCCCATTAAGTTTCAAAAAGTTATGAACAAAGTACTTTGTAAGAAAATATTTGCCAAATTGAATTCTACTTAGTATATCTTTCCTGTAAGGGTTAAATTGTTTCTATTATCATCTTAATATTATTTTTGTGTTATTTTTAGGTCCAATCCACTTATAAAGTTGATTTTCTTCAAAATGCAGAAAGTTATTCTTATGGGTTGAAAACCCGCTGAGAAAAAGACAATTTTCATTTTTTTGCCTAGTCTTTCTTTTAACTTTATCTTTTGAGTTAATACTTGCTTTGGGTTGGGAGAAGTTGAAAAGGAATTAAAAAGTTGAAAGGGACCCACTCCTTATGTCTTTTCCTTTGCAATTTCTTTTGGTAGATCACAAACTTCATGGGTTGAAAACCTACCAAGGAGAAGTCAGTTTTGAATTTTCTTCTTGAGATGATTTTAAGCATCATGATGAATCCTAAGTGTTTCCCAAGGTAGTATGTCATAGTGAAAATAGGAATTTACCATAAGGTATCTCATTATCTTCTTACATGGACCTGTACACATCATTTGGTGCTCTTCGTGAGAAATCACCTTCATGGGTTGAAAACCCATCAAGGAGAAGGCAAAACTCAATTTTCCACAACCTTTCTCTTTTCATGGAAAATATGGTAAGCTGTGAGAAAGCTCAAATTTGTGGATAATTTTTAAATGTTACAAGAATCTCCATTATATTAGGTACTAAGCTACTTCTAAGACTCACAACATGAAGGAAAACCACCTAGCTATGAAATGTGAGGGAAGGGAAAGATGAAAAATCTGATAAAGACTCTTTCCACCTAAGGGAGCTTAAAACTAGACTTGGACATACCTAGGCTTAACTAAGACACAAAATTATCCACTTTTGTGAAATTTTTATAGGGTGAAAAGTAGGTTAATATGTTGTCATTCAACTTTCCAACATGGACAATCATCACTTGACATTAGATGATTTAAAAATGATCCCTCTCAATTCAAGAGTCATAGCTTCACATTAATGGTATAGATGATTCTTCCTCTATATGGCATAAAATGGTAGATTTTTCTATCTTGGTGATCCATTTTATTCCATTATAATTTAATTATTTGATGTTTACATTTCTCTTATTGATGTAGGGAGGATGGAAGTAACTAATGCCAATAGGCACACTCAACTACTCAAACCACCATGCAAGAGTTAACAAAACAAAAGCAAACACAATAGAGAACAACACCATAGAGAGAGAGAGAGAGAGTACTCTTTATTGATTCATAAAAATATCATCATACATGCCCAACTATAAGGCCTTCTAGGTTATGGTTAGATACAAATACATTCATGATCTAAGATCCAGTTTCAAATTTGCACTTTCTAGTTATGCTCTCTAATCATCTCTAAAAACTACTCTAGCTCTAAGCCTAAACATTTTATTTATACTAGCAAAAATGGATTACAAATCATCCTAGAACATAGAGAAGCCACAAGTTGGCTCTCAGCAAATATTAAATGCCCATCATGAAAATAAACCTAACATTAAATACTTGAAGAGCCACAAGTCAACCTACATCAACAATTAAATTTCTAGAAATTGATGTCCAAGAAAAATAACAATTTCTCCTAGATATAATTGAATTAGAACTCACACTTCAAAATAAGGGTAGTATTTTAGGTCCTCTACAACCCTTTAAGTCCACAACGTCTGATTCATCAAGAATAAGTACACATCCATAATTAAACTCAAGCATAGAAAACTATTGTGCAGAACTTCTTGAAATTGATACCTTTGAGAGAATTTCCATATCCCCAAACTTGTGAGGAATTAGAATGTGTACCTTTGATAAAAGGAAGTAATCTAGTCCCTCTTAAATCCTTGAAAAGTGCATCCTCTCATTTTTGTGTGAAATTAGTTACACAGTCTACAACAGGTACCTAGAAACTAGAAAAACACAATTTTAACAACTAGGTAAAAATTGAAAACATGTAGGATAGTAGCACAACCCAAGATGCTCCTGCATTAGAAAATCAAGGTAGGAAGAAATGATTCCCTTGAATCATTGAGATGTCACAACCTAGGCTAAATCCAACTTATTGATAAAACCATGAAGCATCTTCCATAGGTCTATTCTTCCACTTCACCATATATTCATAATAGTCTTTTCTCCTTGTGCCCTTAACAATTATTTGATCCAATATCTATTAAACTTCTTCAATTTACTTCTTAGGATAGTCCTCTAATACAATAATTTCATCATCTGACTCATGATACTTATATAAATTAGCAACATTGAATATAGAAGATACATCCATGTCATCAAGTAACTCAATTTCATAGTCATTTCCATTGTCAAACATCTTCAAGATCTTACAAGGTCAAAACTTCTTCATCTTCATCTTACTATATGTTCCAATAAAAAATCTTCCTTTCTTTAGATGAACCATCACCTTGTCACCAACTTGAAAATCATGATGTCTCCTAGACTTATTAACATTCTCATTATACTTCTGATTACTTTATTCTATCCTCAACTTTACTTTCTTTTACAAAGACTCCATAAAATTAGCAAGTTCTTCTCCTACATTACTTCTCTTTTCTTCACTAGTAACATTCCTCAAATCTAATACTCCTCTAGGCTTCATTCTCGTAACAATCTCAAAAGGTGTCTTGCCTGTACTCCTATTTATAGAATTATTATATGCAAATTAAGCTTGTGCTAATACCATCTCCCAATTACTTAGCTTATTCCATACTAAACATCTCAGTAAATTACCCAAGCTTCTATTCACATCCTCTATTTGTCCATCTATCTATAGATGGAATGTAGAACTAAACTTCAAACTAGTACCCATCTTCTTCGACAAAGATTTTCAAAAATAACCAATAAACTTACTGTCTCTATTAGAAATAATACTTCTTGGTAGTCGATGTAATTTGATGTGTTCTTACATGGTATGAAATGAGCCATCTTAGAAAATCTATCCACTATAACAAATATGGAATCATACCCTTTCATTTTCTTAGGCAATCCAAACACAAAATCCATATTGATGTCACTCCAAGGTTTCTCAAGAATAGTAATAGGTGTATACAAACTAGTATTTTCACTCACACCTTTTGTAACTTGACAAACTCCATAACTCTTTACAAATTTTTGAACATCCTTATACATTTGTGGCCAATAGTACTCTTTTAGCAAACTCAATGTCTTATCAATTCCAAAATGTCCAACCAATCCACCGCTATACTTTTCCTTAATCAAATTCAACCTCATAGAACTTCTAAGAATACAAACCTGAATAAATTTGAACAACTACCTTCTTGAATGAAATAATCATATACTTATGTGATTTGTTAAATTTGGTGCTCTACACTCTCTCCATGCCTTAGAAAAATCAGGGTCAGCATTATTCAACTCTTTCATTTCATCAAAACCAAGAACTTCAACCTTCATTTCAGTCAACAAAGAATGTCTTCTACTCAATGCATTAGCAACTTTATTAGTAACTCCACTCTTGTGCTTAATGAAAAATATAAAATTATGCAAGTACTCAACCCACTTCATATGCCTTTGATTCAATTTATGTTGACTTCCCAAGTATTATAAAGCTTTATGATTAGTATATAACACAAACTCCTTAGGAATAAAATAATGTCTCCCTTCTTCAATGCTTGACCAATAAAATAAAATTCTTGATCATATACAAAATAATTCCTTTTAGTTTCATTCAAATTTTCACTAAAGAATGCAACAAGTTTACCTTGTTGATTTAATATAGCTCCTATTACATTACCACTTGCATCACATTCAACTTGAAATACTTTGTTGAAATTAGGCAAAGCCAATACAAGTAATTCAGCAGCCTTTTGTTTCAAAGTCTAAAAACTCTTATTAGCTCCATGTGTCCACTTAAATTCCTTTTTATCTGCCCTCATTGTCTCATTCATAACATTACAAACATAACTAAGATTCTTTATAAACTTTCTGTAAAAACTAGCCAAACCATGAAATGATCTTACCTCACCCACATTCTTAGGTGTAGGCCACTCCAAAATTGCTTTAACCTTCTTAAGATCTATCTTCAATCCATCAGCTGAAATCACAAATCCCAACTGCACAATCTCCTCTTGCATAAAAGAACACTTTTTCAGATTAATCAACATATTTTCCTCTTTCAACCTCTATAATACTTGTCTAATATGATCAAGATGTTATTCTTTTGTCTTACTAAATATCACAATGTCATCCAAATAAACAATTAAAAACTTACCCAAGAATCTTTTTAGAACTTCATTCATCAATATCATGAAAGTACTAGGTGCATTAGTCAAACCAAAAGGCATAACCAACCATTCATACAAACTATTTTTTTTTCTTGAAAGCAGTCTTCCATTCATCACCTTCTCTGATTCTAATATAATGATAGCCACTCTTCTAATCAATATAATGCTTGCAAAATACTTTGCTCCACTCAAACAATCCATTATGTCATCCATCCTCGACATAGGAAACCTATATTTCATTGTAATTTTGTTAATAGCTTTGGAATGAGTACACATTGTCCATTCTCCATTCATTTTAGGTGCTAATATAATAGGTACAATGCATGGACTCAAAATTTCTCTGATCAAACCTTTCTACAACAGCTCATGCACTTGCCTATTAAGTTTTTCATTCTTTGTAGGTGTCAATCTATATAGTGCTTTGTTTGGAAAACTAGCTCTAGGAATTAGATCCATACAATGACTTATATTTCTTACTGGAGGTAAACCATTAAGAATATTATCAACAACAATATCTTTATACTTATTCAACAATTCTACAATTTCTATATGACTCTATCATTACCAACTTCTACTACTTGGTCATTACTACCAACACTCGGTCCTCTAGGAACTATAGCAAAATAAACTTGATTCTTCTTTACTTCTTTTTCAAATTGCTTTCCAGTAACCATGCAAACTTTTATTGTAGTAAAACTAACATCATCTAGACTTTCAATCAAAGGCAGTAATATTTATTTCTTCCCATTTACCCAAAGAGTATATTGATTCAATCTTCCATCATGTATAGCATATCTATCATATAGCCAAGGTCTACCCAATAAAATATAACAACAATCCATGGGCATAATACCACACAAAAACTCATCAAATTAATGTCTAATTTTGAACTTCACAATACATTGCTCACTTACTAATATCTTATGCTCATCTTTGATCCATGAAACATGATAAGGTTTTGATGGGGACACGACCCAAGCATAGAATGGACACAACAAGAAAGGGGAAACTTTTATTAACTATGTAAATATGCTATTACATTCAGTACAAAGAAAATAGACTTCAAAACATGCCCTAAGGGCTTACAACAATATAAGTTGTGAGATAATTTCTCCTATTAGTACCTCCTCTCAAACTCCACTCTGAACTGCCTTTTACAATGCCAAAAATGTTCTTATATAGACCCCGAAGGGTTAAGGATTAGGAATACATTCTAGAAAGTGCTAGTAGGCATCCACCAACCAAATAGAAGGCTCTATAAGTAGCATTAGAAGTCAGCACAAAATTAGAAGATTCTAGAAATGGTAATCAAACTTTCGGGAGGCATAAGTTTGTAGCTCCAATTGACGAACCATTTACATTTTTGGAAAGCTCTCGAAGCGCTATATAGACATATGGACCAGCTTCAGTTGTCCCCCATTTTTTGGCCCTTTTTGAGGTCATTTAATGCCCCTAACCTGACTTTGAAGAATTCTTAGGAGGTCTCCAAAAATTGAAAAACTGCAATAACTTTCAAACCGTGGGGCCTTTTGACCTGATTCATTTTTTGGAATGCTCTAAATTACAATTACATTCATCTGGCCAATTTACATCTTCTAGTTCACCAAAACGATGACTCAATTATATACTCCTATTTTTTGACATTTACACGTATCCCAAGGTGTTCAAATACTCTATCCTAGAACACTAATAGTGGAACTGTGAGAGTTGGAACTTTTATTTGACCCAAATGGGTATCTAGAAATGAAAACACATGAAATAGAAACTAAGTTCAAGTACATTTTTTTTTGTTGACACAGGATTGCCCTTATACCTCTGGATGCTCCTACATCAGGTTTGGGACACTTTAGCCTCTACAACTACAACTTTCTAATGAGATCTTCTGATGCCAAATTTGTGGAACTTACACTATCAATGATCACCTTGCAACATTTTCCATCCATCTTAGATTTGGTCTTGAAAAGGCTTCTTCTAAGGATAGGTTCCTCATCACTTCCCTTATTTCATAAGGTTCTTCTCACCATTAGATTTTCTCTAGCCTCAGATCCACTTAGTGAACTCTTAATGTCTCCTTAAATCACAACATTTCTATTATTCTGCCCACTTTTAGAAGATCTACATTCAAAAGATCTATGTCCTTTACCACATATGAAACAATTACCACAAAAACTACCTCTAGGATAAGCACTACCTCTTCCTTAAAAAGATCTAGTACCTTCTTTGTATGAACTAAAACCTTTCCACTCAATCTTATCTTTTTTATCATTCTTCCATTCAGATTTTCCTTTATCATGCACAAAACTATTAGATCTACCACCTTCTCCATAAGATCTACCTCTACCTCTTTGGAATCTACCATCTCTAGCTCTTTTTCTTTTTTCATGCTTCTTTGTCAAGGTCGCCTTAGCTTTCAAGGCATATTGATATGCTTCTTCCACACTTTCAAACTTCAAAAAACTTATCTCATCTTGAATTCTAGATCTCAATCCATTTATGTACCTAGCAATTTTCTCAACATCATCATCCACATATCTAGATCTGGCATCTAATCTAAAGAATTCCTCTATATACTCTTTTACTCTTATATCTTTTTGCCTTAGATTCTACATCATTCTCAACAAGCTAACTTGGTAATTAGTAGGAAGAAATTTGTTTTTTTACCTTGTTCACCATCTTTGGCCAAGCTTTAATCTTCTCCTTTCCTCTCCTTTGTCTATTAGTTTGCAAATGCTCCCACCATAGTAAAGCATGACCTTTCAACCTAGTAACTACAATCTTCACCTTCTTATTATCAAGAGTAATTTCATACTCAAAGAACTTCTCCATATTTGATATTGAATCTAACATGGCATTGGTATCCAATTTTCCATCCTAATGAACAACTTCTACAACAAGTTTTGAATGTGCCCTAGATAATACTCTCAATAATCTTTCCTTATCTTGATCTTCTTTAGGTTCTAGATTATGGTTTGGTGTTGTTGCTTCATCATCACTTACATCATCAAGATGTGCTCTTGTTCTTTGGGCTATCCCCACAGCATCTAATCTAGCTACAATTTGTCTCAATTGATCCAATATAGCATTATCAGTATTTCCTCTACAATGAACCATCTTTACAAATTAGGTTTCTATAAGATTGTAAGCCTCTACATGTTATAGGTCAATTCAATAAATCAACAACCCTACAACTAATATTCAAAATATGGTTCTACATGATCCAGTCATGGCAAGGATAAATCAAGCTCTGATACCACCAAACATAGGGAGGCTAGAAGTAACTAAGGCTAATAGGCACACTTAGCTACCTAAACCACCATGCAAGAGTTAACACAATGAAAGAAAACACAAAAGAGAACATCACCATATATATATATATATATATATATATATATATATATATATATATATATATATATATATATATATATATATATATATATATATATATATATATATATATATATATATATATATATATAGAGAGAGAGAGAGAGAGAGAGAGAGAGAGAGAGAGAGAGATATTCTTTATTGATTCATAAAAATATCATCATAGATGCCCATCTATAAGGCTTTTTGGGTTACAGCCAGATACAAATACATTCACGATCTAAGATCCAGCTTTAAATTTGCACTTTTTAGTTCTACTCTCCAATCATCTCTAAAAAATACTCTAGATCTAAGCCTAAAAACTCTATTATACTAGCCAAAATGGATTATAGATCATTCTAGAACATAGAGAAGCCACAAGTTGGTTCTCAACAAATATTAAATATCTATCATGAAAATGAACCTAACATTAAATACTTGAAGAGCCACAAGTCAACTTGCATCAACAATTAAATGTCCAGAAATTTATATCCAAGTAAAATCATGATATCTCCTAGTTCTAATTGAATTAGAACTATGGGTAGTATTTTATGTCCTATATAACCCCTTAAGTGCACAAAGGCTAATTTACCAAGGATAAGTGTGCATCTATCCCAAAAGTCAAGTATAGAAAACTATCATGTAGAACTACCATAAATCAATACTCTAGGAGAATCACCATATCTTCCAACTTATGAGGAATTAGAACTTGTGCCTTTGTGCCTTTGACACAAGGAATTACTCTAGACCCTCTTCAATCCTTGAAAAGAGAATTCTCTCATTCAAAAACTAGAAGAACATAGTTTTAGTAGCAAGTTAAAAATTGAAAACATGCAAGATAGTAGTGCAACCAAGGATGCTCATGCATCACTTATGAATCAATGATTGATACTTATATATTAATCAAATTTATGCATAGATATAATTTCTTTGTAGTCATGCAATTTGTTTGACATTGTTTCTACTTGAGAGTTTCTTTCATAGCTTTGTTGCACTGCAAATATAGATGTTTCCTTTTTTCATGGTGGAAAGGAAGGTGAGTGAGTTTTAGATTGATAAAACTCTAATAAGAATCTTTTTGGTTGAATTGATTTGCATATTTCAATAATGCAATTGAACCAACATAGAGCATCTGCATTCTCATTATTTATTAGAAAAATCCAAAGTTAATAATTTTGCTTGGTCAAATCCATATCCATATTTGTGACAACATATCCTCATGAATTGACTCTTTTTTGAAGTTGAATAACCAGATGGCATTTAGCTTATTTTCATCGTTGTGTCCTCCAATAATGTCATGCTTCTTCACCATTTTTATGAGCATAGAGGACTGCAAGAGTGTAATGTTCCTTGTCTAAATGGTTCAAAAATTAGGACAATTCCTCTTGAATGACTAAAAGACTTTAAAGAATAACATCACTATTAATTCTTTTTATTTATGAAATAATTAATAGTGGTGGAACCAACCTTGATTTATACTCTTATTATTTAAATGTCTATTTATGACTCTATTGTGTTCTTAAAAATAATCTTAGTCTCTATATAATTATAAATAACAAGGGTTGTGTATAGCTCTACTCCCTACCTATGGTGGGGTCAGAGGAAGTATTGTGACATAGAGTAACCTTCAGTTTTGAGACTTTTTGTAGAAGATCATTGTTATAAGTTTGAAACAATGTCAATTAGGTTATGTCTTCAAGATGGTTGGTTTGCCTGCAAAATTGTGGAAAAGGATGAATAAAAACAATGCTCATTATAATGAAGCCATATGTGGTTTGACAAGCATTTCCAAGAGGCATTCAGTACATCAAATTAGATTACTTGAACCAAAAAATATATAAATTAAAGAAGGTTGTAGAAAAATATGAAAAAAATGCTCATTCTAATGAAGTCATATGTGGTTTGACAAACATTTTCAAGAGGCATTCAGTGCATCAAATTAAATGCTTAATTAAAATCAAGCTAGCATGAATCTATTTGGATTTCCTTATTTTCCAATTGACATCCTTATCCATATTGTGCAATCTAATGTTTGATTTATCATATATATGCAAGGTTGCAAGTTTATAAGTTTAGCGACAAACCTTTTATTAAACAAGGGGTAATGTAATAGTTTGTGATGTGATATGTAAAAATATAGGATTATTACCCAAAGGTTTAGGAAGCATTTGAGTCCTTTTGTGGAGTTGAATCTTTAAAACACACAAGATATGGATGCTGAATTTTGTGCCTATTAAGCAAACATAACTTCTCATAAACTCTATAAGCTTGAAAAACATCATAGGTAGAGTTTTTGTGTGTGTATGAAGCTGAAAAGTCTGTAAGCATAACTGGTAAGGATGTAGGTATAAATTGAAGTTTAGTAGAAACCATTAATATGTATGTAGTTGCAATTTTATGCAATGCATACAAATCATGGAGTTTTTGTTTTCAAACTAAATTCAAAATCTTGACAAGGTATAAAGTGGTAGGGTTTCTAAATAAACATATAGGTAAAAGTCCCTTGAATGCAAATCTATGGAGATTTGGACTACATATACAATAAAATAGTCTACCATGGAAAGAATGACCTGCATAAGCATGTTAAGAGTCTTCTATCTTTGCAAGTGATGTTGTTTGAGTTTTGTTAAGTAGGAAAGAAGAATAAAGATGTCATGTATTCTCTCTAGAGAGTTGTACCTTCTTATGGTCATGGAAGTCTTGAGGGAGTACTAAATCATCAGACAAAGGAAATTATTACCAATGGGATTCAGGAATAAAGTCATACCCAATGCAAGCAATCCAAGTACCTGAGTTGATTATTTTAAGAAAATGGAGACTGAAAGTAATATTGATAATTTTATAACTAAGGTAAGTTGTATCTTATAATATACTTTAGGTAGACACCTTTTACATGGTCCTACCACTTCTCCCTCAGTATTTTATACAACATAACTAGTTAGATAGACATTGTGGGTAGGAAACTCCTCTTAGTGCTCTAATAGCTACTTTGTCCTTGCACAAATAAACATATAAGCATGTGTTTCACCAAGAAAATCATTAAAAAGTAAAATGTTATCCTAGACTTAAGGATATAAATTGTATTGACAAGACCTCAATGCACTCTTGTCCCAAGAGAAAAATATTTATCTGTAGTGCATAAATGGAAATGATAGCCTTTACAAAAGAATATGGGAACTGGGCAAATCAAAATTCCTAGGGAATAATTTAATCTATTTTGAATCCTAGATAGTGAATTCAATCATTATGTAGGCACATGAATTGTCTGCAATAGTGGCTAAAATTAATGTAAAAACTACAGAATATGCACACAATGGATTTTGCATGGCACTCTATGATTTTATGTTTAAATAATTCCTATGATGGTAAAATTTATTGTTGAGATTGCCAGAGATAAATTAATTACAAAAATCAATAGTAGTTTATACCATTGACTCTTGATTCAGAAGCTTTGAATAACAAGAGTTGATAAACCAAGGATATGATATGTAATAAATATTTGAATGCCAAACCTTGAAACACAAAACTCTATTAAGAAAAATATGAAAAATATTTAGAACAAAACTAGTAAGAAGTCTTGTATGCAGTCTACCAAAGGATCTAGCAAAAGATAAACTTTATTCAGCAAAAGGGTAAGTAGTTAAAAGAGAATAAAGCATCACAAAAAAGATAAACTAATAAAAGAAAAATACATGTAAATTTAACCCAAGGGTAAGTTGTAGACAACAATGTTATAAGAGAATATTATAGTTGCTTTGCAAAATCACATTGGGTTGTAGTATTAGGTAAATATAAGTCAATTCGTTCGAGATGAAGGTTACATGTACAAGCCACATATAAAGTTTGCAGAGGGGACTCGACTACACTACATTATTCAAGTGCCACTTCTTGTCGCATCCTCCATTTCCTATTTACTATAGAATTTTGGTGCATGAAAATGGAAAAGACTGCCTAGATTAAAGTCTTCAACCAATGCAAAAATAGGAATATTGAACCCAAAACTGATGATAAATGAAAAATATTGTTTGCAAGCATATTTTATGGGAGACTTTTGCAGTTTTCATAGTTCTCTAAGTATGATTTAATGCAAGGTGAAAACATAAGTCCCTACCTATGGTAGCAAGGACTTAAAAATCTTTACCGAAAATAATCATTATCATATGCTTCTCTTATGAGTTCTTGTTCTGTGATTGATCTTGGCTACAAATCTTCCTCTTTATTTGGTGCCTAACCATGTTTCTTAGCTTGAGGCATCAATTATTCATAGGATTAAATAAATATGCCACATATTCTTTAGTTTCCAAACAACACTATTCAAATTGGAAATGATCACCTGAAGATTATTTTATCACGTTGATTTGGGGGCTACCTGTAATGATCAACATTAATATATTTGTATGTAATAAATATTTCATTTTTTCCTTCATTTTTTCTCTACTTGTAGGTGTTATAATACTTTTGTCTTGATATGATATTTGGGTGTCAATCTTGTGAATTTATAACTATCTTCTAGATTTATTATATTGGATACCCCTTCAATTGATAATTCCATGAACCTGCTCTAGAATATGACAAGATTTACAAAATATATCATACTACAAGTTTTGGTTGTCAATATAAATTCCATCCACTCTAGTTATAACTTCATTTCATTATTTATGGTGGATCAATTTTTATTATATTTTTTTCATTGTGAGTAACAATTCTTCTATAGATGTCACTTTCTCTATTCTCTACATTCTTATTCTCATGTTTGATGACTATATTTTCCATTCATGTATTGTTAATATGTAGAATGGTATTCCTCCAATATTTTCCTTCGTTACAAATTTTCTTTTCTTTATCCATTGGAACTATAGTTAGTTTTTATTTTTCACCAGATTGGTTGTATTTCACTTCCTTTGTCTTCTTCTTTCCTTTTCTTAATCCCACTTGAAATTTTTGTTATTCCTCTTTTACTATTCCATTCTCCTAACCCAAGCACTTGTCTAGGGCTTGTCCAATTTCCATTGAAGGAAATGAAATGTTGTTAGTTTGTCGGTATAACATTTCTATGTATCTCTATTGGTTTCTTCAATCCACTCTAAAATTTGATTTCAAAAATATGTCCTCTTACAATTACAGATTTGGCTCTAATACCATGTTGAATAAGATGGATATTTTTCTACAAATGTACTAATATGGTCATTTTTATTGATATGTTCCAAATGCAGATTTGGATCTCATATAAATCAAAGAAGAGGAGACATGTCTTTAAGGTGTAATCATCATTAAATATTATATTAACATAAATAATAATATATAATATATAATATATATGTATAATATAATATATATATTATTATATTATATACAATAATTGATTTACCAATAACAATAATGTATCTTAGGTTGAATAAATCCAACTGAAGCTACAACTTTAACAAACATGATAAAATATTAGGAACTAGATCTAGATTTAATAAATATATTTGTATCGTATGATATCTAGTTAGTCCCTTGCAAAGATAATAGTCATGCATACGTTATAGCTAGTGTGACATCTCTCTTATGTCTCAATGATAACAAAGATTTCCAATTCACTATTCATACTATCTTGGAACCCATTATTTCTAGTTCTAAGACTATGATAAATTAATGTTATACCTTGAGTTCTACTCAATAGTTTACTAACATCTTCTAGTATTTGAAAGATGGAACCTTTCTTTAATCTTCTACTTGAAATTCCCATACTTGTATTCTGAAATTGGTTGCTTGATATATTATCTTGGATGATACTTTATACAAAAGATCTTATGATAGCCATTTACTAAGATGTCTAGGATACACTAAAATTCCAGTCTCTTTACAAGAAGCTCATGTTGGATCTTGTGATGGACATTTTGGTGGAAATTAATTGGTTAATAAATTATTATGAATGGGATATTATTAGCATACAATAGAATGAGATTATTTTTCCTTTGTCAAGACATGTCCATAGTGTGAGCAACATAGAAACCTTATTCATGCTTCTGCTACCACTCTTTATACTTAATTAACATCTTGTACTTTCAACATTTGGAGTCTTAATCTCAATAGTATGATATCTTCTCCTTCTTCACAAGGAAATACTTATATTCTAACTTCTATAGATTATTTTAGTAAGTGGTTTGAAGTCATTCAACTTTGATCTACTCTATAGAATAAGTTATCTATGATTTCATTCTTTAAAATATTATTTCTTGATATGGATTTCCTATTAGAATATATAGTCCAACAATATAACTAAGAGGGGGGACCAATACAATTGAGAGGGGGGTGGGGGCATGAATCAGTTATACAACTAATATCACAATTATCAACCTGATTAAAAGTTAACCATATGAGTAATATAATCATAAACCATAACAAGATACTCATACACAATAACACCAGATATGTTAACTAGCGAAAGCCTTGGAAAACCTCAGTGGGGATGGTACCCATAAGATGATGTACTAATATAAATGTTCCTTGATAGATGATGGACCCTATTAAGAGTCTATACCAACATTCAGTATATATCAGTCACTATTTGGAGACTTTGGATCCCTTTTAGGATATTCCAACCCTGTTAGGAGTTGTGGAAGACAGTTGGCCCCATTGCCCAAAAAAATTCAAGGAAAAGACCAATGAACCCACTATCCAAATGATCTTTGTATTATTCCTTATAGAATAATAAAAATGAGTAGTAATTCCTCTATCATGTCAATTAGACCTTTGCTCCTTCTGATCGTGTAACCAAATCACAGATATCACATCCAATGATCTTGTTGGGACTCAAAATCAAATCCCAAATTTTGAGTACCATTGAAGAAATGAAGCCTCCTAAAACCTTTTTAATGCACGTATACCCACCTATACCTTTGAGCCCCATGAGGTGTTTAATGTTTCTAGCACCTTTCATTTAGTATTTCCATGTGTTCCATGAAGTTAAACTATCATTCTGATCCATTTCATGAAGTCCTTTTTTGAGCAATTATCAATTTTGCATTTTCACCGAACTGTCAAACAATGATAGGAGTTGTGTTTGCGATTGAATGTCTCACACCCAGTAATGTTTCATGACTTACCACTTTGGGAGTATTTAGTGTCCATACTAGAGAACTTATGTTTTAGATTTTGAGTCATTTTGAGACCATTTGACTAGGTTTTGAATCCCTCAAAGTTAGTTATTTGATATTTTCATGCTGATGCAATTAGTTCAGAATTATGGGAAGCCCTATTTGATGTGTTATAACTTTGACCTAGTTGACTAAAATGCTGAAATTCTTTTTTCATTTCACTTTAGAGGTTAGATAATTTTTATGTTTCAAGTTTGAGCTTATGTCTATTTGATTAGTTTTCAAACGCAATTCCAAATGTAACTTCTGATTTTTTACTGGTGTCAAAAGGAACAAATTGATCAGTACCCCTATTTGTGATGTCATATCTTAAAATATATGATAGATGAGATCAAATGGATTGTAACATTGTGTTGTACTATGAGAATACTTTGAGTGTGTCAATTTTCAAATCATGACAAATCTATTTGCATGCTTTCCTAGGTCAATTCCATTTGAAAAAACTATTTTTCTATTAGTGTTTCTAGTCTACAAATTTGAGTAGCCCACTTTGACCACTTACCATTTGTGCCCAGTTATTTTTCATGAGCCCAAATACAAGATTTATACTCTCCTCATGATAGTAAACCAATGCTCCAGTTTCCATTTCCCCAAGTGTCAATTTACCTATTTTTTGAAGCAAACTCTGAATGCAATTTAGTGTTTTCTTACATGTTTATGTGCAGGTGATTATGAAAGGAAAACTTTGATAGTCAATATCTTTTGACTAAGAATTTTTCATGAGATGAGATTCAACAGGGTAAGAGTATTTGGAACAGAGATTCAGTGTTGTTGATTTCAGAGCCTAGTTATCTGTTTGGGTCAATTTTTAAAGGTAGCCAACATGCCCTATTAGCTGAAAATCACAAGTTTGTATATTAATGATAAAATAAGTTTTTAATGAAAAAAAATCCATTGATCAAATTTAAATCCAGACAATGTTGGATGTTCAATAGATCAACTTGAGATGTCAGTTGTTAGAAAACAAAAAAAAATTAGCTAGACCCACTTTGGGGTCCAACTAATTTCTCCAAATTGATAAAATGTGAAGGATACTATGTTGGGCCCACTTGCCATTGCACCGAAAGCCATGACTGTTAGTGAACATGGAACACCACATAATTAACCACCTGTGGGTAGGGGAGTGCGTCGCATCACCCAACAATCTCCCCCTCGACACGCATACCAGGTGCTTACGCGGGTCGGGAAGGCACCGGGGAGATTTGAACCCATGACCAAGCCAAAACCAGGCTCTGATACCAATTGTTGAGGTGCTTGCTTCAGGCCATATAAACTTTTCTTCAATTTGCACACTAAGTTCTCCTTACCTTTGACCTCAAAACCCTGTGGCTAATCCATATATATTTCTTCATCCAAATCACCATGAAGAAAGGCTATTTTAACATCCATCTGCTCTAAATGCAAATCTTCAATAGCCACAAGACTTAAAATAGTACGAATAGAAGTCATTTTAACAACAGGAGAAAATATCTCATCAAAATCAATTCCCTTTTTCTGTGCAAATCCTTTTACAACTAACCTGGCCTTAAATCTTTTCTTACCTCCTTCCTCTTCTTTCAACCTGTAAACCCATTTATTCTGTAAAGCCTTTTTACCTGCAGGCAACTTGCACAAATCCCATGTCTTATTTTTCAGCAAAGAGTCCATTTCATCTTTCATTGCAGACTCCCACTGAATCTTAGTATCCACCTGCACAACTTCATCATAACTTTCAGGTTCACCAGCATCAGTAAGTAAAATAGAATACAAAGAGGGAGAAAACCTTTGTGGAGGTCTAATTGGCCTTGTTGACCATCTAACATTCACTGGTGTGTGTGGTATTTGTTGTTGCAGTTGTTGCACATCATGAGGAATAGCTAGAACATTAGCTTTTGGAGTATCATCCAGCACTACATAATCATCTTCTTTCTTCTCATGTTGCTGCAACAGATCTTTGTACAACACTTTTTCATTGAATATGACATCCCGGCTTCTTATAATTTTATGATTTTCAAAATCCAAAAGCCTATAGCCAAATTCATTAATGCCATATCCAACAAAGACACATTTCTTTGATTTCGCTTCTAGCTTGGTTCTATTTTCAGAGTCTATATGAGCAAAAGCTTCACAACCGAAGGTCTTGAGAAAAGAATAACTCACCTTCTTACCAGTCCATGCTTCTTCTAGAATACCACAGCCCAAAGGAGTAGAGGGACCTCTATTAATCAAATATACTACAGTATTGACAGCCTCTGCCCACATGTGTAAGGGCAACCCAGCATGCAACCTCATGCTCCTTGCGCGCTCCATTATAGTCCTGTTCATGCGTTCAGCCACTCCATTTTCTTGTGGAGTCCTTGGAATAGTTTTTTGTCTACGAATACCATTAGTAGAGCAATAATCTTCAAATTCATGACTGCAATACTCACCACCATTATCAAATCTGAGACATTTTAATTTCTTACCAGTCTCATTTTCAACCAAGCATTTCCATTTCTTAAAAGTTTGAAATACATCATATTTCTGTCTAAGGAAATAAACCCATACTTTTCTAGTTGCATCATCAATAAATGTAACATAATAATGAGAGCCACCAAGGGAAGATACCTGAGCCGGTCCCCATACATCTGTATGCACAAGCTCTAATTTCTCCTTTTTGTTTTCCTTCCCTATCTTTACAAAACTCACTCTCTTTTGTTTTCCATACACACAACTTTCACAGAAATCCATATTCACACATTTTAGACCTGGTAAAACTTTCCTTGAATGAAGTACTTTCATACCTTTCTCACTCATGTGCCCAAGTCTATTATGCCACAGTGCTGTATCAGAATCTACAGCAGCTATTTGTTCTCCCTGCTCAACTGCAGTAATTGTTCCTGAATATTCATTTTTCTCTGAAACAATCAAAGTAGAAGGAACAATATGACCTGTAAAAAGATATAAGGTGCCTACTTTCACACCTTTTTCTACTACAAGGGAACCTTTTGAAACCTTCCAATTTTTATCATTAAAAGTAATTACACAACCCTCATCACCGAGTTGCCCTGCTGAAATTAAATTCCTACTCAGCTTTGGAACATGTCTTACCTTATGTAGTAGCCAATGATTCCCATTCTGCAACTTAATCTTAATTTTTCCCTTTCCAACAATCTGACAGGGTTCATTATCCCCCAAATAAACAAGCCCAAAATCCCCTTGGACATAATCAATGAAATAACCTCTATGAGGTGTAGCATGAAAAGAAGCACCAGAATCTAAAACCCATGAATCATCAACACTCTCTAAAGATAGAAGCAAAGCATCCTCTTCGGATTTATTACTTACCACATTTGCCTCTTTGTCTCCATCTGATTTATCTCCTTCATTTTTCTTTCAAGTCCAACAATCTTTCTTTTTGTGCCCTAGTTTCCCACAGTACTAGCAATCATTTGGTCCTCTCGATTGAGACCTCCTCCCCTTTGACTTTCCTCTTGATTTCCCATGATTTCCAGAGTTACTTCCTCTTTCAGTCGTTCTGCCCCTACTTTGTGCATTTAAAGCACTTCCTGATGTAGATCCACCTGAGGATTTTCTATGAGTTTCCTCACTTAAAATAACACCGATCACATCATCATATTTTAGGGTACTTGATCCAGGAACAGAATTACTCACCGCCATTACCAAGCCATTCCAGCTTTCAGGCAAAGAACACAAAATCAAGAGAGCCCTAATTTCTTCATCAAAATTGATACCTACAGAAGATAATTGACTAGTAATAGTATTAAACTCATTTAAATGATTTGCAACAGATCCACCTTCTGCCATTTTCATATTAAATAAACGCTTCATGAGAAATACCTTATTTGAAGCGGAGGGCTTTTCATACAGTGTCACTAGGGTTTTCATCAAATCTTTTTTCATCTTTGCTTTTGTAATATTAAATGCCACCGATGGTGCCAAGCATAACCGAATGCTTTCGAGTGCCTTTCTGTCCAAAAGATCCCATTCAGCCTCTGACATAGTTCCCTGATTCTTGGCTTTTCCTTCCAACGACTTCCATAAATCCTTCTAATATAAATAGTCTTCCATTTGCATCTTCCATAACTGGAAGTTCTACCCATTAAACCTATCAACCCTCAGCTTACCATCATCTACCATTGCTCCCACTCAACCGTGAGACTCCCACTTAACTGTGAGACTTTCCTGTAGAGGATAACTGAGAAACAACTAGGCTTTGATACCACTTGTTAGGATAAACCATGGACAGAAATAAAAAACTACATGCAAATATAACCAATAACAAAACACAAAAATGAACACAAGGCACCAAGATTTAACGTGGTTCACCCAATCCCTGGGCTACATCCACCAAACAGCAAGTCCGATCTTATTACAATCCAGTGATTACAACTTGATTACAATCCGTAATCCCTTACAGCTCAATACCGCCACAAGAACCAATTTTGTATCACCACACATAAAAAATACCCAACCCTAAGCCCTTTTTATACAAGTATTAAACCGCTTTAGGGTTATATCAGTCCCCAAGTGGGAGATTGTTAGATTGTGGTGACTGATCAGGAAAGTACTGTACATACTTCATAAATAGTGGGGTTCGAGGCATCGCCCCGAAAAAAAAAATAATTTGGAAGTAGCCAACATGGTAGCCGACATATTATGGCCGACATATGGCCGACATGTTATAACCCTAAAGCGGTTTAATACTTGTATAAAAAGGGCTTAGGGTTGGGTATTTTTTATGTGTGGTGATATGAAATTGGTTCTTGCGGCGGTATTGAGCTATAAGGGATTACAGATTGTAATCAGGTTGTAATCACTGGATTGTAATAAGATCGGACTTGCTGTTTGGTGGATGTAGCCCAGGGATTGGGTGAACCACGTTAAATCTTGGTGCCTTGTGTTCATTTCTGTGTGTTCTATTATTATTTTTTGTTATTGGTTATATTTGCATGTAGTTTTTTATTTCTGTCCATGGTTTATCCTAACATACTACTTCAAATGGAGAGTGATATTTAATGAGAACTAGATAGTTGATTATAACAAAGATTTCCTCCATTGAAATCATTGAGGGTTTTGAAATAATGGATGATGTTACCTTAGTATGGTCCATGGCAAATTTTGAGATACTAGAAGATGGATAATGATTTGTATTACTTTAAGCATGTGGATAATTGCTTGACTAGTCAGTTATCTACTTCTTCACTAAGACCTCATAACACAATCTCTACATTGGGCCCTATGTATGATGCTTATGATAAAAACTACTTACCAATTTTGGAAGCACGTAGCTATGAAATAAATAAATTGTTTGAATCTTCCAAAGAGAAGAAACATGAGATGAGTGTGGGGGTACACACTAACTTGCAAAGAGTAGAATCTCCTCAGTCTAATATTCATAATATAAGATTTGAGTTGTCAGCATTTAAGAAAGCTATGCATCATCAAGATGATATATTTGCTAATACATGTTTTCAGTGGACACAATGATGAGGGATTTGCATTAGATTGGAGTCCTATTACACTTGGAAGGCTTCTATCTAGTGATTGAAAAAGTTTTATACACCTTTGGGAGCCTATGTCTGATGGAAAATTAACTGTAGATAAAGGAATTTTTAAAGGTCACACAAATAGTGTTGAGGATCTATAGTGGAGCCCCATTGAAGCCAATGTCTTTGCTTCATGTTTTGTCAATGGAATAGTAGCTATATGGGATGCATAGATCTTGGATGCTAGCATAAGGAAATAAAGAAGAGGCTACTATATTTAGAAGAGGTAACAACATAAAAATGGAAGCCAAGCATGAGAAAGAGTAGCTTAGTATAGAGAAAAGGCAAGCATCCATAGGCAAAATGACATGCAAGGAAAGAAATTTACAGGATGAAATTAAACAATATAGAGGAAGGTGTTCTATTTGAAGAAGCCTTTTCTAAGGCACACAAGGACCATTGGAGGAGAATCATTCCACAATAGAATAGGAACATGCCACGAAGGAAATGTTGAGAGCAAGCTGCACTAGACAATAAGAAGCTGCTAATAAAGAACGAAGGAGGCCGCAAGAATAAAGAACAAAGGAGGGAGCCATGAGAGTCATTTGACAAATTTGAAAGGATCCCCATGCTGTTAAAGGATAGCACACACAAAAATAGAGAAGAACCCATGTCTTGCAAGAAGGAAGTTAGTGCATTAGCTGAGGAAGTTGTGACATGTTAAAACATAGAGTTTGAAAGGGAAAAAAAAGAAAAAAATTTAATCTCGCATTGTCTATATCTATGCATTTTGTAATGTTTAAATACAATTACACACCATGACATTAGTGTCTCAAAGACAGGGCCTTTTTGAAAGGCAAGGCAACATGTTATAAGGTGTGCCCCATGTGTCAGACATAAATGCTAGCTAGAGGTGACCTGTCAGAAGTTTTAAGCAAACCAACACATATGTTGATGTGGCAAGTTCTTAGGATGACACATGTACTCATCTAGTGATGGGTGCATGCTTGAAAAATAAAGATGCTCACCAGATAAGGAATGTACAGATGTAGGTGAGTGACAAGTGGTAGTGGATCCTAGCTAGCAATGATGAGGCAAGCATGTAGTAGGTTCAGATGCAAAGTCATAGGATTATGCCACATGGAAGATCTAGTGGTTAGCACATCCCCACTTCATGGAAGTGCTTGATCATTAAGTGAAGAGGGAATGTGGAAAAGTGCCAAGTGGTAGTGTGCCCTAGTCCCTAGTGACATGGCAAATACAGGTTTTAGACCAATAACAGAGTGTCATGTGGTGATGATGTGGTAGGTAATGTGAAATGGTGGATGATGCAGTGACCTGAGAGCCAATCAAACACTGCCACATGGTAGTCAGTCAAACTAGGTTTGACCCTGAGATTCAAGGGTAAGAAAAAAATTCAAATATGATAAAAAATTATTTCTAATCATTTTTCTTGAAAGTTCCCACATTTAGAAGATTTAAATGCAAAGAGGTATAAAGCTAAAGTTTAGACTTTAGACTTCTTTAAAATTTTGAATTTTAAAACTTGCAAGTCAAAGTTTTATAGCGAGGGGATATTTTTAAAATCAAGATTTTGGGGGTTCTTGGTAGGTGAATATAGTCATATTATATATTGCCAAAACTAGGAGAAGATGAACTTTTTGATTTTGGAATTTTTTTTCATATAGGAAGCAGTATGTTCAAGTTATTCAAGGTTTTCTCCCAGATTCCTAACTTACAACTATATTCAGAGATTGAAGTTCAAAACTGATTTCTAGAATGGAAATAACCTGAATATGGGTAAAAGACAATGGAAATGCAATTGGGGTCAAATTTGATCACTTTTAAGTTAGTTAACCCACATTTTCACTAGCATTTCATGATGCAATTTAGATATTTGGTGACACAAAAGTTTTGATCATTTCAGCAGAGATATTTTCAAATCAGTTATAGGATGATGATGAAAACCATATCAGATCAAATATGTGTAGAAAGATGAAAGAGGTTTTTCAATAGTAGAAGATGGAATTTCAAGTGGACACATGTCATTCAGAGATCAGATTTGAGAATTCATCTTTTTCTATATCTTTCTTTCTCTCATCCATTGTAGAGGTTCCAATCATGAGTTTTCTTAGATCTATGACACCATTGTTGGTTGGAAATTTTTAGTCCTTCTATGAGACCACTTTGTTGGATCTAGAACTCTGATTCCACCTCCATTTTTTATCAATTTCTCTTGTATGAGTAGCAATAATGAAGAGAACATAGATAGCTTAGATCTTTTAGGTGTTTCTATGTTTTAATTTTAGGCATATGAATGTATTATTTCAAGGAAATCAATACAAAAAATAGTAGGTGTTGAGTTTCATCTTGAATCTTGTCTCCTTTCTCAATAAGTTGTAATATTTTATGATCTTTGAATAAAGAGCTTAAGTCATAGTTGTAGTCCCTTAAGGTTGTATGTTGTTTCATTGTTTCCTGTAATTCAAGGAATTACATAAATGCTTCAGGGAAATCAACAGGGTTGCAAGTTCATCGAGGAGGATATTAGGTAAGAATGAGATTTAGATTGAACACATATGTCTATTTACAAGGTGAATGGATGGATTAGATATTTGAATATATGAATGGATATCAGGTATCCATATGTATGTGATTGATTCATGGAATTTCCCAATAGATAAGGCACTGATCAGCTACAATATCATTAGTTCTTACTGCCACATATTTGGGGTGTTGTTGAATTCAACATTATTAATCAAATGCTTTTCCCCCTTTCATGTTGAAGAGCTGAAAAGTCTAACCCTCACTTAGCTTATGAATTTCATAGATTTGTAATTTGCTAATGTAGATCTATGTTGTTGCATGAGTTATTAGGAGATATAAGGGTTAAATCTACTTATTAGATTCAGGGATATGTTTTTTTCACTGGTACCATATTAATTGAATCTAAGGTCCACCCACCTAGATTTTGTAGAGCCTAAAGTAGAAGAAGGGTCAAGCCTTATAGCTGGCCTAATGTTTGATATGATATGTTAAAGATCCCTCAATGTAGTATCATCAACATTCATGCTAACATTCCTTTCTACTATTATTTATGAAAATGGAAAATCTTATAAAAATAAGAAAGTTGAGAATTTTATGGAGAAATATTGTATTCATCAATGATTTTCTACTTCTTACTACCCTTAATCCAATGGTCAAGCTGAGGCATCTAATAAAGTCATTGATAAAATCTTAAGATAAATTGCGAATAAGCATGGAAAATATTGTCATACACAACTCACATATGCTTTATGGGATTATAGGATAGGATTTTGTATTGCTAGTGAAACTTCTTCCTATAACTTGGTGTATGGTGCAAACACTATTATACTATTTGAATTAGAAATTCCCTCTCTTTGAGTCTCTTTCCATGGAATTATTAATACTAAACCTTTTAGAATACAACCTTTACAAGAATTGGAAATGTTGGATGAACAACAAAAAATACATTGGAACATTTAAGAGCTTATCAAACATCCCTTCAAAGTGCTACAATAATAAATTATATTAACACTTATTTAATGTGGGTGATCTTCTTCTTTACAAGAATCAATAAAATGCTAATACTTTACTAGATAGAAAGAGAAAATTCAATCCTAATTGTTTAGGTCCTTTTGTGGCTACTAAAATATATGGATTTTATGTATATAATATTGTGGATATGGATGGTGTACCTCTTAAAGAACCTATCAATATTATGCATCTTTATAATTATTATGTCTAACTTACCTTCCGTTCTATACTTATGTTTCTTCTAGTAAAATGGCCATTATGTTCTATTGGAGTGTAATATTTAGAATCCCAAAATATTACTTTAGAAACATTTGTATTTTCTCAAATAATTTTTATTATTATGCAATTAATTATGATAGTAATCATAAAAATAAGTCTCTTTTATATATATCATTATCAAAAGTTTGTATACATGGAAGGCATTGTACAAAATATGCCTTTATATATATCATCTATTTATTTACCAGTCTATGTGAATGCTCCATAAGGTCATGGATCCCTAATCTCTCTCATCCATGGTGTGAGGAGGATGGTCTCTAGGATTAAGTGTAATGATTATGGCTTTTGGAGTATCTACGCACCATGATGCACTCTTGTATCACTCGCAGCTTGGTCTCTAGCTCTACTATGTACACTAAAGTATCTCCTCATTCTGCTATCTCAACCTAATCTCTAGGAAAATTGATACAAATATATCAGCATGTTTTCTTAGATCCCTTTTTCCTCCAACCTCATCACAAGGAGTAGAAGGTACTATCAAAGCTATCGTCAGTTCCTTTGGGACCTAACTCATAAAGCTCCTTCACTTTCTTTATTTCTCTACAATCATAGAATCATGTTAGTTTTATGCAATATTTCTTTCAATTAAAATTCTAAATCTATAAATCAAATCATACATGACATCCCCTTAAAGTACTCTATCTCTCTCACTAGTGCTGAAGGTGGGGGCATGGACCAACATATCTCTTCGTTCTCTTGTTGATTATGTCATAGGAGTGGGGTATCACTCTGACATCATGGGAATCATGATCATAATGGGAAGTCATACACTATGAAACAAGGTTCCTCATCCATTGCATGATCTAGTAGGGGCATGTCCTTTTCTCCCTCCCCCTTTCTCCTCTATAATAGCATCATCTAATTATGGCTCATGTCCATCATATGCTTTGTCATCTAGATTAAGTATCTCCTCTTCTTCCATATCTAGTGTTAGGTGATCTACATCCTCCATCTCCTCACCCTCTCCATATCCTTATACTCATCTTTGGAAGTTCCTTCCTGAGCTCTATGAATGGGACTAGTATCCCTTGTGGGAAATTCTAGTGGGGATATGGACCTCACTCTGTCTCTAATCTAGTACTTGATGTAATCTTCTATACAACTTTCATATAGGTCTTTTGTGTTAGGTACATTCTTTCCATCCTCTACCATTAGAGGTGATTTCCACTACTAAAGGTCAGCATGTGGCTCCATCTATCTAGATATATCTCTAAGGGTACGCATATTGTGGCACTACTCTTAGTAAACCCTATTATAAGCCAAACTCCCTTAGTCATAGTAGTATGGCATGACCATATGACTCTACTATCCCTCTAGGAATCTCCTCTATAAAAATCTCACCGCTTATGTAGTATTAGGCCACTCTATCATCCTTATGAATGGTCTCCACACTATTTTATCACCATGCATGCAATCAAATCTCACTCTCCATTATAGTACATCTATAAATTTTTGAAATCTAGCTAGGAGATATGCATATAGTCTCAATAGAGTTTGATCTAGTGTTGCAAGAACTTCTACTGGCCTAGTGCATATAAAATGATCAAACAACCATACCTATAAGAGTGTACATACTACTAAATTATCTCTCTAGTACCTTATGAGTCTTCTTATCTCTAGATATAGAGTCACTAGAATATTCCTACCCCATGAAAATATTGTCTAATCTCTCTCTACTACTCATACTAAATGTATAAAAGGTGATAGGAAAATTGTCCCCTTACCATTATAGGAAATGATACGACTCAAAAAACAACATATCCATCATCTCACTAAGGGAGTACCACCTAGAATGATATCATGTAGCTCTATTTGATCTTCTCTTGATATCATTAGTGATCTTTGACCTATCAAATACTCCTCATCCTCAAAAATATGCTCTATGATATTCCCAAGGTAAGGTCTCACTAGAAACCCTCTAATCAGAATTTGGAATATGCAATAACCATCCTCAAGTGTAACTATAAAATTTCTAGTTGAGGAATGGAAGGAACAAGTATCCTCATCACACCACTCTATCAATGCTAAAATCATGCCCTAGTGGAATCTCAGGTATGGGATCTTGCTTACACAATAGCGGACTACCTCCCTTGACAATTATATATGTCCTCCATGCTCACCTTGTGCACACTATCCTATATAAATTACATCACATGTGACATCAAAATAAACATCAATATCATTCTTGGATTTAGTTTGATTATTTTTGTAAGGTTCTAATTCCCCCTCATCAGGGTCAACATTTTCTAATTCAAGGTTGACACTCCTTGATCTGGATCAATCTCCCCTAATTCAAGGTTGACCTACCCCATTAGGGTTGACCTTTGCTAAATAGGGTCAACTTTATGCCCAAAATAAAAATTATGTATAAAAACACTAAAAAATTATTCTATACTATGGCCTACCTCAGGAAGAAAATCCTTGGTTGCAATGATTGCTCTCAACACCTTCATCCTTGTGTGCTCAAGCTCCTTCTTTATTATTATCACTCTTTCAACTCTTCAAAACAATAAGGTAAGAAATGAATGGTAAGACCCCAATTTATAGTTTTTTTCAATGTAAAATTAGGGTTGGGTAAAAGCACAAACCCATGTCACCTTTTATAAAGGAAAAAGGATCCCAGAATGTAAACTCTTCAATTTTAATGGCATTAAAATGGTATTTGTGTTTAGAATTTGAAGATGATGAAAACTAAGGAAATGTGTAAAATTGGATGGATTTAATGCCTATAATTATTTTAATTTCTTTAAGTAAGAATTGATTCATTTTTTAAAAAAAATTCAAGTCCTTTTTTTAACTACAAAAAATATAGGGTGTAATTCACGTGAAACAACTGTATGCAAAAACATATTTTCTCCTCTAATTTGAAAATATGTTATAGATGATATATATAGCTAGGGTACAAAAAAGAAATATTTTTTTTTAAATTCATATTTTCTTTGTTATAAGTACCCAAGTTCAACCTTATACAAAACCAACAATTTTTTCCTCCCGTCAAAATTTCCTTATCAAGTCTATACCTTTTTTAAAAAGAAAATGAATATACTTGAAGAGGACACTCTCCTTTAGGGTTAAATATGAATTTTAATTTTTTAATATTATTTATTATTTTTTCTTTCCTTTTTTGAGGTAGCATCTTCTAAAATGTTAAAATACCTCCTTATAATATTTTAAAATCATTACATATTATATCTAAACAAAACACTATGAAATTTATATAATGATGATATTGACTTTGAGATTTATATAAGTGTATTTTTAGTTTTTGAGAAAATTTGAGTTTTTTTAGATAAATGAGATTTTACCAAAATAGGTTGAGAGGTCCTAAAAGGTGGCACAATTTTGTACTTTTACCAAGTTACAATTAGGTTTTCCTTTCTATGCCATTTACAATAGGAATCTACTCATTCTATCATAACTTGAGCTAGATAACTCTAATTTTCTCCCCATTAGAAGCATTAGAATTTTGATTCATTTATCTTCCCTTTAAAATTGGTTGGGAAATTTTTTGATAATTTCCTAACTAATGTTGAAGGTATTCTTCATGAATCTATACGTCCAATTCTTAGGGTTAGTTATATCACCCTATTTCACCTTCCCTAAAAGAGAAAGTTGAAACATGGGGGCATATGGGCACCTATAAAACTCATAGAATCATCCTTAGTAAGATCTATATGATTTTGGATTTTCACTAATATGTACTAGATATCGACACTAACACTTTCTTCTAGGATCATGGCTCTTGGACTTTGCTATATCCTTTTTCTCTAAAAGTTTTTTCTTTACTTCAGCTTGCATATTCATGTAGTGTCATATCTAGCTAAAGTGGGGGCTAAATGTACCACTCTAAATTCAAATCACTTCAATTTATGACCATTTAACACCTAATTAATATAGTTCAATGATAAAATTACATTTAAGTCTCTCACCTCTCCTCTTCTTAAATGGGGTCTAGGTAGGAGCTAATAAGTCCTCCTTAGTATTCCTTTTATACAATACAAAGCTTGAGGTAGGATATATTTATCTAGGTCCTATCCTTTCCTATCTAACCAATCAACTTAATTCTTTTTCACACTAAAATGGGGTTTTCTTAGAATCTACATCTGATTTCTAGATTCTAGGACCTATTTTGGAGTCCCAAGATAGTCATAAGGGCTTATGCATATTATCATTAGGGCTGAATTTTTCCCCTAATCAATCACGAGTGAAGTTTTCCTTTGATGGGTATGTACTATTTTGAATTTTGAAAGTTGGAAACTTCTCAAGGTTTGGTCTAAAATTAGGTCTTTGAGCCTAGTTTGCTTGTGGGAGGAAATTAATCCAAATTCTTTATAAACAACATCAATCACTTCATTTGGCATAACATAACATCATATGTGTGTAGACCATCAAGAAAGAAAGCATTTATCATGTGGACAAGCCATTATGGTAAACCTGATTTGTCTTAGTACATTTTCAAGGTGGAAGAAATGAGGTTTGGAAACATCCTTTGAAGCAAGAGATTTCTACATTCTTCCTCTTCACATTCAATTTAAGCATTCAAGATTTAGTCATGGATTAGTAAATACAGATCATGATTATGGCTTCAAGTACTCTAGCCTTGAAGGCTTGGTATGCTTTCTATGTTATTCTCATATCTATGAATTACTATCTAATCTACATTTAAGCACAATACTCCATGCTAGGGTTTTTGATCCAATACTTTTGATCCTTGAATTTGCACACTCAAAGCTCATACATGAGCATCACACATATTACATATTCAAATTGACTATTTGTTAAGGTGGAAATCTCCAATATAGGGGGTTGACTAAGGAAAATCCCTATATAGGCACCCATAGCCCACAATTTAGATATCATTGGATCTTGAAAGAAAAAGAAGTTGTAGATTAAAGTACCCATTTCATTATTTAGAAGAACTATGAAATTAGAATCAATGTTGCACACCATCAATTGGGGAAAAATTCACTCTTAAGGAATTATATTTCCCTAATGAATTATTTCATCCCTAGAAGATTGTAAAAAGATTTCTAAATTTTGGTTGTCTCATTATTTCATTCTTAGATCTAGATTTGTTCACTTCTAATAGCAATGTACCACACATAAATTGAGATTCAAAGATTCAATATAAGTACCCTTATATCCCTCTTTTTCAATTCAACATTTAATTTAAGCACTTATTGTTGGAACTTACAAGTGGGAAGATTTACTTTTGAGAGGGGGGGTGAATTAGAAGTAACAAACTGTAACCTCTAGAACTATTTAACTGAAACCAATCACATGCATCTAACATCTTCTAATAAACATGAAAGTAAAGACATGCATAAAAATAGATAACACAAGATTTGATCACCCAAAAACCTTCCAAAATGAGAAGGTAAAACTAGGTTGGGGATGATACCCACAACTTATCACTACAGTAATATGTAACTGGTTAAGGTTACAAAGTTTGATCACCATCAATGGTCTACCCTATGAAAGGCCTACCTTGTTAAAGGGTTTACACCCTGTTAAGATTGACATGTCTAAAGGATTTTTAAGTATTTACTTGGAATGTCACCTTGTTAAAGGATTTACAACCCTATTAAGGATTTACAATATGGCTCCTAAACCAACCTATCTTCATAGGATTTTCATTCTCCTAATACAATGGCTAGAAAGTATAGTAGAATGTGTTGATTTGATGACTTACAATCTTTAATTTCTGATTCTAGATCCTTGTTCTGTCCAACCTAATATGATCCTTCCTGATCTAATATAACTTTGTTCATAGTGTTGATGCTCTATTCTGATCAACTTGATTCTACAATGTTGTTCTTCCTCTAAGTTTTTACACCCATTTTACTTCCTTCAAAACTTTGCTAGCATTCTCTCATGCATTCCACACAATTCACATGACCTCTTTTATGCACTAGAATTATGGGGTTTCAACCTACTTATAAAGATTTAGAGACTTAGGGTTAGGTATGAATCTATGATCAAGATTCATCCATCTTTTTCAGCTCAATTCTTTCCATATTTCCTAATTGGTTGCATGTTGATGGCATAGGGAATGTAATATATTCAATCTTATCTTCTAGATCCTTTGAGATTCATCTTTAGTCGGCTCAAAAATAGTTTACATCTGAGTTTGTGAGGGCACAAACTTTTATGCTGATTTTGTGTTACTCAAAACTTACTGATTGCTAATGCTTGGCACATATAGGATTTCTATCTTGCTCAACTCCTATAGTAACTCTGTCTCACTTGGCACCTATACTTTTCTTGGCACATATATTGGATCAGCATTAATTGTCACTCAACACATGAAACTTGTTTGACACTTGAATAATTCAGCACCTATTGAATTTTTGGCTTAGTACATACTATAGCTTGGCATCTATATTATACTCAACATCATCTTAGAAATGTCTTAAGTGTGTTGACACTCAATTATCAAGACCAATCTAAGACCAACACTTATCTATCTTAAACTTCCATTTCCTATATCTAGAATTAATTGGTTTAGATCTCAAGGGAAAGGTGTATTCTTTCCCCACCTTCATAATTATTAGATCCTAACTCACATTAATGCTCCTTTATCCCTTGGATTGCATTTCCTTGCTAGGATTTAACACCTTTAAGGTTTAACTTAAAAGAATATATTTCCTTGTAATCCATCCCTTTTGAGATGTGTGTGGCTATATGGTGAACTTAGGTTTATTCTTTATGATTCACATTTCCCCTAACATGCTTAGTCTAAATATGATCTTCCCATAGAGAAAATCTAAGTTGTTGTACCAATCCTAGTGATTTTTCTCCAACAGATATTTGGTAACCTCTGGGAGGCGCTTGTTGGTTGATTTTGCTACCACATAACCTTACAGATAGTGATTAATTGAATATTTCAAAGTAAGTTTTCTTTCATAATACCACTATAGGAGGTCGGTGTAGATGAATGGCATGCCATGGTAGCATTCAAGGGAAAAAGGCATTCCAAATCTAGTGGTAAAATTGTGCTCGATAAACTAAATTACTACATCCATCATGATGTTCTTACAAGGGATAACTTTGGACCTCTAGTACAATAGTCTATTGTGGTTAGCATGTATAGGTGTTTAGAGAATGAGTTGATAGTTATGTCTATGATGAAATCAAATACTCATTGGGTGAAAGGTCTAGGCTTAAAAATTAGTTGAAGGGTCATTGCATGATTTTTATCTCTAGGAGGAGAAATTTGGTAAATGTTACATTTCCTCATGTAACTATGGACATCATAAAAGAAATAAGGCCAATAATACCAATCCTAGAACATCTTCTAGGTCATAGCATTAGCTAAGTCATTTATGATCTTAGACTATCTATGGAATTCTTCAATCATTTTATTTGTTTTATCCTGACCAAGACATCTAAGATATATACCCTCAAAATTTTGACAAGACAATGTCCAACCCTTGATCATGAAATATGTGCTCTTTAATCAAAGGGCATGGGATTTGTGGTTAGGGATCCCCTTTAGACATTTTTTGTGTAACAAGAGGTATACAAAATTAGCATACCATGAGTCTTGGTTTAGAGTCTCCATGGTGTATGTTTGGAATTCTATTTTGGGGTCAGTTGAAGCCATGAATTTTAATAATCCTTGCTTGCAACTAGCTTTGCAAGAGGCATTTATAAATCTTATTCTTAGAGGATGGTCATCCACTTCCCATTTCTTTCATTGAGTTCACTTTGTAGAAGAATTGATTTGATCACTTGGACCAAAATGATTGCATGCAACTTATTTCAGAGAATATAATGTCATAATTTCTTCATAGCTCTAACAAGAGTGAAAACTCTCTTTTTAAGGGCGAAATGTTTCATTTTGACATTCTTTATGGAAAAGCTCATGAAAATATTGGTTTTCTCCTTTCCTTTGACCTTTTGAGTTATTATATTAGTGACAAAGTGTGTAGATGCAAAGGAATGAAAGTAGAACTAGGGATTGTAATTGGGACTCCCTTAGACTGGGTCCACTATCATAGCCTATTTTATTGGTAGAAAGGTCTTCTTTTCCTCTAGACTCCACTTGATCTTACTCTTCTTTTCACAACCTCAAAAAATCATGTCATGAAACATTGGATAAAATTTATCTTCTCAAACAAAAATCTCATTTCTTTGTTTCTATGAGGAATCTTCAAATTTAATAAAACCTCTACACTCTAGTGTTTAGTTGTACTATCCTTCTTAGAGATGATATGTCCTAGTAATTTTCCCTTAGTGGTCCTTAATGTAGATTTCTTGGGGTTTAATGAGATACAAAATCTACAATATCTCTCACAAATCTTGGTGTTGGTGCTCAAAATTGTAGTTCCAATTTTGAGTACCATTGAGAATTTGAGCCCTATAAATGCTTTTTGATGCACGTGTACCTAGTTGTACCTTTGAGCCTCATGAGGTGTTTAATGTTTCTTAAACCCTCCATTCAACATGTCCACTTTTCCCATGAAGTTAAACTAACATTCTAAGCTATTTCGTGAAGTCTCATTTCGAACAAATTCCAAATCTACATTTTCACCCCAAGTGTCAGATAGCGATAGGAGGCTATGTTTGTAAGTGAATATCTCGCACCCAAAAATGTTTCATGACTTACCACTTTGGGAATTTTTAATATCCATACCAGAGAACCTATGTTTCAAATTTTGAGTTGTTTTGAATATGTTTGACTAGGTTTTGAATCCCTCAAAGTTGATAGTTTACTGTTCTCATGTTTTTTCAAGTAATTCTAAAATATGGGAAGCCCTATTTGATGTGTTATAAATTTGACCCAGTTGACCCAAATGATGAAATTCCTTTTGCATTATATTGTACGCATCAAAGACTTGTTGTGTTTTAAGTTTCAGCTTATGATGAATCCGTTTGATCAGTCTTCAAACATGACTCCAAATGCAATTTATAACATTTTACTAGTGTCAACATTTGCAGATTTGTTGGAATCCCTATTTGTGATGTTATAACTCCTAATCTATGATTGGTAAGAATTAATGGATTATACCATTGTGTTGTCCTCTGAAAATAATTCAATTGTGCTAGTTTTTAGGTCATGAAAAATCCATTTGAACACTTTTCTGAGTCAATTCCATTTCAAAAAATCACTTGTTTGCCATTGTTCCTAGTCTATGATTCCAAGTAGCCTATTTTGATCATCTACCATTTGTGCCTAGTTATTTGCCATGAGCCCAAATTGCAGATCCATATTCTCCTCATGACAGTGAATCAACACCCCAGTGTTTGTTTTCCCAAGAATCCATTTGGTTAGTTTTCAAAGCCAAATCTAAATCCAGTTTATTGCTTTCTAACATGTTTGCTTGCAGGCAGTTCTGAGAGGTCAACTTTCACAGGAAATAGCTTTTGACCCTAAATTCGTCATGAGACGAGATTCAAATTGGTGCAAGTTTGCAAAAAAAAGATTTAATGTGCTAGATTTTAGAGCTCGATCAAGTGATTTGATTAGTTTTTAAGGCCTTTCAATAGACATCTTGACAAGAAATTCACAGTTTGTAGATGGGTGATAAAGTGAGCTTTAATTGACAATTTCTGGATCTATGGTAAAATGAGTTTTTAACGATCAATCAGTGATCAAAATTGATTCCAGTCAGTTCAAGAGGGTTGATGGATCAGTTTGCCAGTTTAGTTGTTCAAAAATGAAAAAAAAAATTAGTTGAACCCACCTTGGGGCTCGACTAAATTCCATCTAATTGATAAGGTATCAACAACAAAGGTTTGACTTAATAAAGGAATAGAACTTGCACATTGCTTTGCAAAGTTTTGGAGGCAACATGTGCAAGAAGAAGATGTCTATGATGAGAATGTTGCTTCCATGCTAAATGAGACTTCATATCTGTATCAATAATGTAAAATGATAAACTTGGCAATAGAGATCATACATTGAGTTGGTTTTGTTTTTCCTTTGGATTATTGTCAAAACCTTTTTCAATAAATAATTCAACATTCCTCTATAAGAAGTTCACACAAAAGAAAAAAGGAGCTCTATTTATTTGAAGGGAATTTTCCAACAATGAGGATTGCCAAACATATTAAAAGAGCACCAGTAAATCATAGGCAAGGGAGCTCCCACAATGTGAAGAAGAAGATCACATGGGGAAAAAGAGAAGTAGATCAAAGTATAAAAGACTATGCCATTAAAAAGAACAAGCTACTAGACACTGGGCAAAGAAACACATCTCTATCAACAAATAAGAGCAAGGCGTGAGCAATTGAAAGGAATCCAAACAACAATGAGTGGTCAAAATAGAACATTAGAGATAAAAAGGACTCACGCAATGAGAAATATGTAGCCCACATCCACCAAATAGAAGCAACTACAGATTAAGGAGGGACTACAATGTGGAGCTATAGCTGGAGTGTACACTAGATTGGAATATGGCATAGAAAGGGTTCGTGGTAGGTGAGACTGGGGTCCTCAACAAGATGCCACAAGGAAGAATATCAACCAACCTCAATTCACCCACTATTGGTGTGTTTGTTGATATGGGATATCCTTTACTTAATCGAGTAGTTGATGGATTCTTCAAAATTGGAACTGTGGGTGCTTCATGCATGGCTACAGAAGAGATTTATAGTGCTTTGGATAAAGGTAGGGTGTCAAAGCATGAATTGGAGAACACAGTGAGTGCCATTTCCAAAAAGTAGACCTTTTTTTGAGGCTTTATAATTTTATTTTTGGGTCACACCTCAAGAAGAGGGAAAAGGAGTTTTATACAAATGAGGGATGCATTCCAAAATCATTCAAATGCAAGCAAGCAACTGGCTAGAGCAAAGTGCAAAATGATGAAAATTCCACATTGCCTGTGTGGGTTAATTTTAAAGCTTTGAATACAATTTTACACTACATCACTAATGTGTTAAGAAAAGGTTCCTTTTGAAAAGCAAGTGTGCATGTGATGCTATGGGACTTGACCTAGATGCGACAACTAGAGAATAGAGGATATTAACTTTTGACCAAGAAAATGCACAAAGAATGATGACATCAGCAGATTTAAGCCACCAAAAAAGTTTTGTTTCCTTTCTATTTATGCTTTCTTCTTCTCTTTTGCAAGGGTTGGAAAATATTGGAAAGTTTCTCTGGAATGAAGGCATTTAGTAGAGTTGGCCCTAGAATTGATGAACTCTGAATGGAAGATCTGGGATGTGCTGGTTCCAGACCATGAAGCTTTTGCTTTGGCTATGATACCCTCTTCCCATCCCATCAACTTCTCATTCCTGCCATTTTCTCTCTTGTATGATAGAATTTTCTCATTGTATAGTCCAGTTTATTAGGTTCTTTGTGAGTTAATTTCATGCATTTGAATGTATTGTTTCAAGGAAATCAATACAAGGAACAACAAGTGTTTAGTTTCAATTCAAATCTTCTCTCCTTTCTCAGTTTAGCTATGATGTTTTATGGTCTTGGAACAAAGAGCCTCGATCATAAGTGTAATCCCTTAAGGCTATATGTTTCTTCACTGTTGCTTGTAATTCAAGGAATTATGTAAATGCTTTAGAGATTCAACTTGGTTGCAGGTTTATTGAGGAGGATATAAGGTAAGAATGAGATTTAAGTTCAACATTGATTTCTATTTACAATGTGAATGGATAGATCATATATCTGAATATATGAATAAGCATTAGATATCCAAAATGCATGAGGGAGATTCATGAATTGCCCAATGGATTAGGCACTAATCAACTACAAGATCATTAGTTTGTTTTCTATACTTGGTTTTCATCCACATTCCCCATCCACATAAAATCAAATCAAAATTCAAATCAGCTTTACATTTTATGTTGAAGATCTATAATAGAATACCCTCACTCAGCTTGTGAATATCATAGATTTGCATTTAGCTACTGTAGATCTGTGTTATTGCATGAGTTATTAGGAGAAATACGAGTTTTATCTACTTTGAATAGATTTAGGAATATGTTTTGCACTAGTACTATATTAATTGGATCTAAGGTTCACTCGCCTAGGTTTTGCAAAGCCTGAAATGAAGAAGGAGTTATGCCTTATAGTTGGCCCAAGACTACAGTCAGGTGTATCTATCATAGGAATTTGCTAGCCTTAGATGCATTTTTCTAGTTTCTTGGTTGTTTGTAAAACTATTAAATTAGGAGCTAGCAAAATGGTGACTCTATTGGGGAATGTATTGAATTTGAATGGTAGACAAAGCTTGAGAATTTAGAAGAGGAGATTCAATATAACAGGAGAAACACAAGGGAAGTAGTATAATAGTGAGGTAATTATGATGTTCTTTTCATATCCTTGCTGATTTTTGTGTTCCATAGTTAAGCTTTGTTCATGGAAAATAGTATGTTGTGAGACTTGGATTTAAATTTTGTTTTATGAATACTACAAGTCTGTATTCAATCAGTTCAGTCTTTACAAGTGCTATTATAAAGTTTTAGAGTCAAAGAATGGATCACTATCTTGTTCTCTTTTCAAAATGTTTGAGGATCTACAAGTTTATTTCATGCTGAAAGTCTAGTTCAGAATTAGATTAGTAATAATCTATGTTTCAAAATCTTTTCTCACAAATTGTGAGTGGCGACTCTATCTTTGCAACCAGTGGCATTTAATTGTATGTGTATTTTGTTGAGGACTTTCAGCACATTGTTGGGCAGATCTGAATTTGTTGTTGAATTTTTGTTTGAAAAGAGGAGTGTAGTTTGGATTTGATAGTGTAGAAGAGTTCTGTTTCAGCCTTGTTTAGAAGTTTCAAATTCAAGATAAATCTAAAGAAGGTTTCTGCTATGTACTATTGTTTCAAATCAGTTTATAGTTTTGTTCAAATTTAATCCAATTCATGTCTCACTTAAAGTGAGTGGCGACTCAAAGTTAATCTATGTACCAGTGTAGTATTATACATGAATTGTGATTAGTTGTTACAAGAGAAGAACAGATCTAAAGAGGTTGAAACATTTAAATGGTTGCAAGATTTGTGGTGTATTGATTCAAAAGGTTCATTAAGAATTTGATAAGATTTTGGGTCTGCTATTGTAAATGGTAGGCAGAGAATTCTCAACCATCCAGATCTTGAGGTATTCTCATTTTCATGTATTTTCTTTTCATGAAAATTGATTGTGAAAAGTGTTCTCCATCAAGTGATTTTCAGCATCGTGAATTTGATAAGATTTTGGGTCTGCTATTGTAAATGGTAGGCAGAGAATTTTCAGCCATGTTGATCTTGAGGTATTCTCATTTTCATGTATTTTCTTTTCATGAAAATTGATTGTGAAAAGTGTTCTCCATCAAGTGAATTTTAGTACTAAAAGGAGGAGAATAGTGCGATAAGTTTCATACACTTCATTGGATCAAGTTTCAACTTGTTGTATTAAGTTTATGAAGTGTATTTGAAGAGAATTTATTTGGTAGAAGGTTGTATAGATCCGCTAGAAGTTGTGAATCTAGGTATTAATGGTGAATGAGTTTTGAACCCTTGAAAGAATGTCAAGTTTTATTTGACCTAACATTCAGCCAGTTAATGAAATGCCTATATCTATTTCTACCAAGTGGTATATGCCATTATGTTTTAATGTTATTCATGGTTTCCCAAATGTCATTCCTAGTGATGTTAGAAAATGTTTGCCTAATTTTAGTGGGAACCATCTTGTTTCAGCTAGTCTGCATATTGAGTTGTTCAGTGATTTGATGGGTGACTATGAGATTGCTCATGAGGATGTGCACATGAAGTTATTTGTTCAAACCTTGGAAGGTGATGCTAGAGATTGGTTTTCTTTTTTACCAGCATGTTCTATTTCATCTTGGGGTCAGTTGCATTCCACTTTCATGGAGCAATTTGGAGAAAGGGTAAGCATATCTGATTCTTATGATAAGTTCTTGAAGATTCACATTGAGTGTGATGAACTTGTTCGTCAATTTAATATTAGATTTGCAAAAGTTTTGAATGAGATCCCTGAGAGTTATAGACTCGATGATCAAATGTGTTTAGCTATTTATTTTGATGCATTTGACAAGAAAATGAATTATCTACTAAGGGATAAAGAACCATAGACATTATATTAGGCTTTCGTGACCACTAGGGATATTGAAAATAATTTGAAGTATGGATTGACTAGAGGTCATTTTTCTATGTATGATTGCCGGTATAATGGTTATGAAAGAAAGGATGAACATAGTGTTGATACTTTAATCCCAAATCAGAATATCAACACCCCTACTATAATGTATAATCATATTGAGAATTTAAATAAAAATGTGTGTATAAGGAAGGTTAGTCTAGTTGTAAATGAAGACACACATGTTTTTGATGTTGTAGTAGTAAGAAGTATCTCAAACTTTGATAGGGTTGAGCATTGTGTTGGTTTTATAAATCAAAGTTTGGTTATAGCAGTAAGTTCCTCTCATGATAATTATATGTATGATGATGCAACTAATGCTTCAAAATGTTTTGTTGCTGCACCTAGGTCTCAGTCTTGTACAAGTGAGGAGGTTGAGAGTTATCTCTCTAGTTATGAATTTGGTGTTGCTGATCCAACATGTCATGGAGAGATAACAGAGGATGAAGAATGTAAGTCACATTCATCTTAGTCACAGTCAAAAGAATAGAGTGCATATATTTCTAATGCTTCGATACTAGATGGTAATATGAATTCACTTGATCAGTCAGATATGCAAGAAACACATTATCTTATTCATAGATTACATCATGTTGAGAATATTATTAAATCTGAAGTTGAAAGACAGTCATCTCAATATGAGTACAAAGAAGCTGAAAGTTATCTTCCAATTGATAAAGTTGAAGTTTCTGATCTAGTGTATTGTGAAGAAGCTTCATGTGAAGACAATGGAAAGACTTTTTGCTCAAGTCAAGAAGAGGATCATGATAGCATATGTCCATCTTCATGTGAATCAGATGCAAATTGGGAAGAAGAAAGAAATGATGGGAGTGTGTATTCTTATGTCAGTAAAGGTATGAGTTCTAATTCTAAATTTGAAAGTGAAGTTTCATTTCAGAGTTATACAAATCAGCTTGAGGTTGAAAGTTGTGAAGAAAGCTTGTTTACACAGTATGAAGACAAAGGGATTATCTATAAGAATGGATTACCTAATTGTGTAGATGAATTCCCTGAGCATGTGTGTAGTGATAATCAACATATAATTGATTCTAAGATTAATGCTTCAGCACCTATTGGTAAGATAAATGATGATTTTCTTGTAAGATATTTGAATCACCTCCATGAAGATAATGAAAGTAACTTTGATTTATATTCTACATGCTTCGTTGATCGAGTGGATGTCAAGTCTTCATATGGTTCTGATTTTTCTTTACATGCTGAAAGTCTCCATGAAGATGAGATGAAAAGTGGTTTTAAAGTATATACTAATCCTTTATATGATGAAGATCCTGATGATGAACAACCCATATTTTGTCCAAATGTTCAAAAAGGATCCCTACATGGAATTATCAATCCTCTTTTCAAAGAGCACATGGACAATTCAGATTTAGTTGAGAATGAGTTTGATGATGATACCTTGTCTTACTATTGTAAGAGGTCAGACTATTCTTCTTCCAAGTATGAAAGTGAAAAATGATGATTATATTGCATCTCGTGATGAGAATAACGTGTTTGATGAAGTTGTTATTGAAAATCAGTACACACCTTGTTGCAATTTTTATGATGAATGTTTTAATATGACTAATTCATTTGTTGATTGTGAAGAATCAATGAAGAACTCTAGATTAGTTTTAGATTCTGACATTGATGAAATTTGTGAGTACAAATTTGATTGCTCATTTGAATATCATCTAGTTATGCATAAGGATACACATTTTCAAGGTATGTGTGATCCCTTTCTCCAAGTTGAATATGAATCTTTCATATTCAAGAATGATAGCATGCATGAGTCATTAAATGAAGAGAATGTTTAGTTTCAGTCTAATATGTTTGAGCATGCTGATTAGAACTTTCATAAGAGAAAGTTGTAGAAAATGAAGCTAGTTGTTATATGCATTATGAAAGTGAAGTTGTAGATTCATTTTTACCAAGAGAGTTGATTCATGATGCTAATTTGATTGGTGAAATTGATAGAAGAAATATTTCCACTTTACCTCATACAATTTTAGATGACAATTAGGTTTTTGACAGAGGTAAAGGTTTTTGTTCAATTTTGGTGGCCCGGGGCCATTGTTTGTACATAGTAGAGGTAGTTGTTTTTGCTTTCAATAAAGTTGTTCAAGAGGAATTTGTGTTGTTTTGTGAGTGTTCTGCTTCTCCTAGAGATCTGAATCCTTGCCATGCTCGCAAGGGACATGCATCCCCAAACAGAGCCACTATTGGCGCTCAAAATTGTAGTTCCAATTTTGAGTACCATTGAGAATTTGAGCCCTATAAATGCTTTTTGATGCCTGTGTACCTCGCTTTACCTTTGAGCCCTGTGAGGTGTTTAATGTTTCTAACACACTCCATTCAGCACATCCACTTGTCCCATGAAGTTAAACTAACATTCTGACCTATTTTGTGAAGTCTCGTTTTGAGAAAATTCCAAATCTACATTTTCACCTGTGTTAGACAATGATAGGAGGCTGTGTTTGCAAGTGAATATCTCGCACCTAGAAATGTTTCATGACTTTCCACTTTGGGAATGTTTAATATCCATACCAGAGAACCTATGTTTTAAAGTTTGAGTCATTTTGAATCCACTTTACTAGGTTTTGAATCCCTCAAAGTTGGTAGTTTACTATTTTCATGCTTTTTCAAGTAATTCTGAATTCTGGGAAGCCCTATTTGACGTGTTATAAATTTGACCCAATTGACCCAAATGATGAAATTCCTTTTGAATTATATTGTAGTTTTCAAAGACTTGTTGTGTTTCAAGTTTCAGCTTATGACAAGTCTGTTTGATCAGTTTTCAAATGCAATTCCTAATGCAATTTATAACTTTTTACTGGTGTCAACATTTGCAGATTTGTTGGAACCTTGGTTCATGATGTTATAAGTCCTAATTTGTGATTGGTAAGAAAGAATGGATTGTACCACTGTGTTTTCCTCTAAAAGTACTTCAAGTGTACCATTTTTTAGGTCATGACGAATCCATTTGCACACTTTTCCAAGTCAATTCCATTTCCAAAAATCACTTTTCTATCATTGTTCCTAGTCTCTGATTCCAAGTAGCCTATTTTGACCATCTATCATTTATGCCTAGTTATTCATCATGAGCCCAAATTGTAGATCCATATTCTCCTCATGACAGTGAATCAATGCCCTAGTTTTCATTTTCCCAAGTATCCATTTGCTCAATTTTCAAAGCCAAATCCAAACCCAATTTATTGCTTTCTAACATGATTTCTTGTAGGCAGTTTTGAGAGGTCAACTTTGATAGCGAATATCTTTTGAATCAAAATTCTTAATGAGACAAGATTTGAGATGGTGCAATTTTGTAGAACAAAGATTCAGTGTGCCAGTTTTCAAAGCCCGATCAGGTGATTTGATCAATTTTTAAGACCTGTCAACAGACCTCCTGACAAGAAATTCACAATTTGTAGATGGGTGATAAATGAGCTGTAATTGACAGTTTCTGGATCTATGGTAAAATGAGTTTTTAACGATCAATTAGTGATCAAAATTGATTCCAATCAGTTCAAGAGGGTTGATGGATTAGTGTGCCAGTTCAGTTGTTCAAAAATAATTTTTTTTTTAGTCAGACCCACCTTGGGGCCCGACTAAATTCCATCTGATTGATAAGGCATCAATAAAATAGAGTCGACTTAGTAAAGGCATAGAACTTGCAAGTCACTTTGCAAAGTTTATGAGGTGACATGTGCAAGAAGAAGATGTCTGTGATGAGAATGTTGGTTCCATGCTAAATGAGACTTCTTATCTGTATCAAGAATGTAAAATAATAAACTTGGCAACATAGATCATGCACTGAGTTGGTTTTGTTTTTCTTTTGGATTATTGTCAAAATCTTTTTCAATAAATAATTCAACATTCTTCTATAAGAAGTTCATGCAAAAGGAAAAAGAAGCTCTATTTATTTGAAGGGAATCTGCCAACAATGAGGATTGCGAAACATATTAAAAGAGCACCAGTAAATCGTAGGCAAGGGAGCTCCCACCATGTGGAGATGAAGACCATGTGGGGAAAAAGAGAAGTAGACCAAAGTGTAAAAGACTATGCCATTAAAAAGAACAAGCCGCCAAAAACTGGGCAAAGAATCACATCTCAAGCAACAAATAAGAGAAAGGTATGAGCAATTGAAAGGAATCCATATAGCAATGAGTGGTCAAAATGGAATAGCGGAGACAAAAAGGACTCATGCAATGAGAAATATGTAGCCCATGTCCACCAAATAGAAGAAGTTGTAGATTAATGAAGGACTACAATGTGGAGCTATAGTTGGAGTGTACATTGGATTGGAAAATGGCACAGAAAGGGTTCATGGCAGGTGAGACTAGGGTCCTTGATAAGATACCACAAGGAAGAATATTTGCCAACCTCAATTCACCCACTGTTAGTGTGTTTGTGGATATGGGTCATCCCTTACTTAATCGAGCAGTTGATGGATTCTTCAAAATTGGAACTTTGGGTACTTAACGCGTGGCTACAGAAGAGATTTATAGTTCTTTGGATAAAGGTAGGGTGTCAAACCATAAACTGGAGCACACGGTGAGTGCCATTTCCAAAAAGCAGACCTTTTGTTGAGGCTTTGTAATTGTATTATTGGGTCATAGCTCAAGAAGAGGGAAAAGGAGTTTTATACAAATGAGGGATGCATTCCAAAATCATTCAAATGCCTACAAGAAATTGGTTGGATCAAAGTGCAAAATGATGAAAATCCCACATTGCCTATGTGGCTTAATTTTTAAGCTTTAAATATAATTTTACACTGCATCACTAATGTGTTAAGAAAAGGTGCCTTTTGAAAAGAAAGTGTGCATGTGATACTATGGGACTCGATCTAGATGTGATAGTTGGAGGATAGAGGACATTAAATTTTGACCAGGAAAATGCATAAAGAACGATGTTGTCAACAGGTTTAAGCTATTAGAAAAGTTATAAATCTGGCTGGTCACTACCTCGCTAGCCAGAAAATTCCAAGTTTTTTGACTAGTGACATAGCGAGTTGTTGAAAAACCTCCAAATTCGACAAGATAGTCATCAATCCCGCATGGCAGTGATGCGGCAGTGTTAGCAAACCAAAAGTTGCCAAGTGGCACCTCATGAGTGATCAGAGTAAGATGCCAAAAAAGTTGCTGCAATCTAGTGCTCGCTATGTCGCCATCAAAAAATGAGAGATTTTTTGGCAAGTGACATAGCGACTTGCCAAAAAATCCAAGAATCTGGTGAGGAGCTAAATGAGATGTGGGACCTACAACAGTCAAACGACTAGTAATATGATGACATGTGGTGCCATTGGAGAGATTAAGTAGATATAAAGGAGTTTTAATTTTAAAATAATATCCCTTGTTTGCACATCCAATGGAGAATTTGAAAATTTTGGTTTCAAATAATGAATTCCTATGGTTTAAACTATGGAATTTTAAAAAAAATTCAAATTCATTTTTTTTAATGTGCAAGGCCATAGCAAGAGCCTAGATTTTCAAAGGAGCATGACAGGGGCATTTTTTCATCAAAATGTGCACTCCAATATATCGTCGAAACTAGGAAGAGATGAACTTTCCAAATATAGAGTTAGCTTTTGCACACATTTTCACTAGTTCTCACTATAAGTCAATTTGTGATTCCCAAGGCATTCTTAGCAAAATAGGCAGATTTCATTATTGATCATGAAAATTGGTTATAAGGAAGATTTGAAGACCTTTTGAAGCCTGAATGTGGTAAAAATAAGTTGGAAAAGATTATTTTGCATTCTTGAGGCCATTTTAACTAATTTTCACTTTTTACCATGAGTTCAGCTTGGCATCAAAATCAATTATAATGGTGAATCAAATATCTTAGATATTCCTTTCTTTTAGAAACAAATTATGAGGATTTGATTCTGGCAGTTCAGGCGAGAAGGTAGAGAGAGGTTTTTCATCTTCTTGGGAAGGAATTCTGAGGGTACACTTCTCAATTGCAGATTCAATCTGAGTTTTGTTTCCTTTCTATTTATGCTTTCTTCTTCTCTTTTGCAAGGGTTGGAAAATATTGGAAAGTTTCTCTAGAATAAAGTCATTTAGTAGAACTAGCCCTAGAATTGATGAACTCTAAATGGAAGATCTAGGATGTGCTAGTTCCAGACCATGAAGCTTTTTCTTTGGCTATGATACCCCCTTCCCATCCCATCAGCTTCTCATTCCCTCCATTTTCTCTCTTGTATGATATCATTTTCTCATCTTATAGTCTGGTTTATTAGGTTATTTGTGAGTTAATTTCATGCATTTAAATGTATAATTTTAAGGAAATCAATACAAGGAACAACAAGTGTTTAGTTTCTCTTTAAATCTTGTCTCCTTTCTTAGTTGACCTATGATGTTTTATGGTCTTGGAACAAAGAGCCTAGATCATAAGTGTAGTCCCTTAAGGTTGTATGTTGCTTCATTGTTGCTTGTAATTCAAGGAATTATGTAAATTCTTTAGAGATTCAATAGGGTTGCAGGTTTATTGAGGAGGATATAAGGTAAGAATGAGATTTAATTTGAACATTGATGTTTATTTACAAGGTTAATAGATAGATCATATATCTAAATGTATGAATAAGTATTAGATATCCAAAATGCATGAGGGAGATTCATGAATTGCCCAATGGATTAGGCGCTAATCAGCTACAAGATCATTAGTTTTTTGTCTATACTTGGTTTTCATCCACTTTCCCCGCCCACATAAAATCAAATCAAAACTCAAATCATCTTTACATTTTATGTTGAAGAGCTATAATAGAATACCCTCACCCAACTTGTGAATATCATAGATTTGCATTTAGCTACTGTAGATCTATGTTATTGCATGAGTTATGAGGAGAAATAAGGGTTTTATCTACTTTGAATAGATTCAAGAATATGTTTTGCACTGGTACCATATTAATTGGATCTAAGGTTCACCCGCCTAGGTTTTGTAGAGCCCAAAGTGAAGAAGGAGTTATGCGTTATAGTTGGCCCAAGACTGCAGTTAGGTGTATTTGTCATAGGAATTTGCTAGCCTTAGATGCATTTGTCAAGTTTTTTTGGTTGTTTATAAAACTATTAAATCAGGAGCCAACACTTGGCAAGGTGCATGATGTGATCATGCTTATCCCTAGAAAAAGATTATGAAATCATTTGTGTAGATAATTATGCATTTGTTAATTAATCCTTTGAAAGATGTATACATTTCCTTTTTGGAATGTAGCCCTAGAAATGATCAGCCCAAAGGGCATCCATCTATAGGAAAATTTGGCCACTTGGTGGTAAATGTCATCTTAAGCTAGTCTTCATGATTGATTATGATATGAGCCAAGTTCGAGCTGATCATGGGATACTTTAGTCACCTAACCATAGTTATTAAAATATTTTCTCATTTGGGGTTTACTACCAACTTTAATTTGGCTTTGTTCCCCATCCAAGGAAGCCATAGGTGGGAAAATTCTCTAAAAATATACCTATTTCAAGATTTTGACCAAATTATGACTTATTAACATCATGTAAGTTTTAGGGATGTCTACCATTTGGATTTCAATGATATTGGACACCCAAGGTTCTTGGGTGAGCTAGATCTAGCCATTTTTAAGCTCAACCACTATCTTGACAATAGTCTTATTGAGTTCCACTACAACACCTTTCGATGATGTAGGGACCAAGTTGAATTTATTGCATATGGAGATAGGAATGACATTACCCAAAGCTCCTAAATCCACAAAGAAAATGTGCAAGATTTTACAATATATTTTAAAACTTGGTAGAAACTGAGGATCTTTAGTATTTCCTTGAAAGATGGTTATATTGACATCATTACAAGTCACATTCTTGTAATAGTTGGTCGTGCCTTAGGTAAGTTAAGTTATTTTATAAGATCCTTTTGTCATTGGAGTAGTTCAACAAAATGTCAATCAGGGACATAGTAGTATTGGTACTCTCCATCACCCATGTTATATCAAACTTCACTTTGGAGGAGCCTAAGCCTTTCATCAAAGAGCTACAAGGCTGGTCCTTGAGAAGGAGGTATATTTATGTTAGTATGCAATTCCAAGGGTATAAGTTTATCTTGCATGGGACTAACATTATGAAGGGGCCCTTTTTGCATTATCTTCCAGTGTTTTAAGAAGGCCATAACTTAGTGAAAGCATTGGCATCATCAGTAGGGATGGAGTCATCAAAGAATCCTTAGATAATGGGATCCTTATCTTCTTGTTCACCCTACCCATAGAAGATAGTTTTTTAGATGAAGGCAGAATTGGAAGGTTCTATTAGTCTTTGGGGTATTCTTCTTAGGATCATGATTGCAAGTCTGAGTGGGAAATATTGGTTAATTTCTCTAAGGTGGCATAAGTGGCCTCCAAATCTAATCTCGTATCATGTAACTAACAATAATTTATTCGGGGGTAAAATTCCATGAGGAGGAAAAAATACTAGTTATTGCATTCCCATGATTATGTAGTGGACTTGGGTGAACTCTCCCATTATTTGGCATGTTATTCCATTTTTAGTTACCTAATTATTGGATTCAATTTCCATTATTGGTTCCATAGGGACCAGAGTTACATGAACCTCTTTGTTCTGAGTATATATTCCCCTATTATGGAGGGATGGATTGTTGGCTTGTTATCATAGATTTGTCTATCTTGAGTTGGGTCATATTATTAGCCATATTGGTGAAAATCCTCTAGAAGGTTTCTATGCCAACTAGAAGACACAAAATATAAACATGTATTTCTTATGACTATACCTGCATGCATGTCGAGGTAATAGGACAATAAGGTATTTCTCACTAGGGACTTTGTATGATGATATGACCTATGGGGTCATAGTGAGAAATAAAGTCATGGGTACCTAAGATACTAGTGGCTAAGTCCAATAGTAATATTCTAGAGCTAGGGTAGGAGTGACTTATAGTGTGTGAGTATAATGAGAGATGGGATAAGCTTGTAATCCTACCACAAGAATCATGATGTAACTGCTTGGGTAAGGACCTACTCTTGGGTCTAGCTTTTGTAGCATACTTTTTTGAGCATCAAAAAAATGGTAAGATGGACTAAAATTTCCAAGCCAAAGGCATAAAATTTAACTAGGGTATCATGGTCTTCTTGAGGTAGGGTCAGTATGATATATATTGACACAACTCTCTCGATGACATTGAGGTACATCCTTAGAGAAAGTTCTGAGTTGCCATAAAAGAATCTAAACATCACTTGGGGACCTATTGAAATAAGTTGTTAAATATAGGTAGAGGTTTATTTGGTTCTTTTTGGATCCCAATGAAATGATTATGGTACATGGGAGAATTGACCTAGGACTGAAATGTTGAGAGAAATGTTCTCTCTATATAAACCCATCTATTAATGGAATTAGTGAGAAGATTAAGGCACAAGTTCATCTCATTAGGGCCCAAGGTTATTGGGGATTTAAACTAGAAAGAAACATCTTTGGGTTCCACATTGTTTCTAACCAAAGCATCCTTGAATGCCCAAACCTATTCTTCCACCATTCATGATCCCAAATGCTTGAATTTTGGGCAAAGTTTCTCAGGGTTGGATGACATATTTGTTGGAATTATTGTAGAATAACTGAGAGGGGGTGAATCATTTATCCAAGGTCTAGATGTACATATAAAACTTTTCAGATTAATCAAATCTGTATCCATAAAATCATAACATGCATCCATCAATTAGATCATACTATACCTTAACTTAGTAGGTTACTATTCTAGGTCAAAATAACTTTGCATAAAAGTAAACATGAGATACCATAAGAACATTCACACAATTCGACACAAGGATTTTATGTGGAAACCTAATTTGTGAAAAACCACCAGTGATATGCTAGTAATTCTCACTCTTTTGAGGTGATGCCCTATGAAAGACCAACCCTATTAAAGGTTACAATACACATTGTTAAATGTGAAATGTTTAAAGGGTTTCAATCATCCTATTAGGAGTGAGCCTTATTAGAGTACTTTAGAACATTCCATTAGAATATCACCTAGTTAAAGGATTTTACAAATGATTGTTAGGTCAACCTTAATCAAAAGGATTTTATCTACACTAGTATAGTTATTAGAAATAAATAATAGAACTTGATCTCATAAAAACTTACAACTTAATTTTTTATTATAGATCTCTAGTTTAGTCCTCCATTTTTCTTGGCATTCATACTCTTCATCTCTAATAGCTTATTCACCCTTCAAGAATTCAACCTCTTAAGCCTTCTTGCTCAGCATGCCAATAGTATTCTCTTCTATTCGACCACTAGATGAAGCAACACCTTAGACTTCTTGTCTTCCTTAGGTTCTTGCACATGACAACCTTTTCTTTTGGCCAAATATTTCTATAACTATAGAATTTAGATCTTTTTCCACTTAACCACAACTATCCATTTTAGGGTTAAGTAGGATTCAATGAAACTACCTACATTTCCATCTTTATTCCTCTACAATCTTCCTTGAATTTTCCTTGACATGGTTTAACTTGAACTGTGTGCCACCATATCATCATAGTTTTCTTCCACATCATTTAGAAAATCAAATTAGTTAGCTCAAATTTGTGAAATCTTTGATTTAACACTATTTACTATCACTTGCAACCTATACTATTATGTCACTTGGCCAACACTAGTTCACTTAGAAAAAACTAAAGTTTACTAGTGCTTAACATCAACTAAACTTTACTTGGCATATACTAACATTCAATCAACTTGTACTATTTGTCTTCTTTTCTTAGCATCTATTAAATTTCACTCAGCTTCTACTATTTTCTGGTCAACTTCCACTGACTGCTTGACAAGGCTTGACTGACACTTTACGTAAGTAATATTTTATTTTAGGATTTAAGTAGATAAATAATACACTATAGTATCAATGCCTTACTTGGTCTGAGTGATCCTTTTATACACCAAATAACTCAAACTTTCTCTAAGTTCTCTTATTATCTCCTCTTCATCAATCAACCACATGATAAAATTTAGACCAAAAAGCAACTTTCTCATAAGTAACTAGCATGTTTGAAATCATTGAAAAAATAATGATTATTCCATTACAAGTTCTGCACTTCAAAACAATATATTTTCAACAATATTATACATGGTAGGAAAACATGCCAAGGGTGATAACTGACTCCTAAGGAATGCAAGATATTGTGGGATAGGCATTATCCCTTTTGGTAATTGGGTCACATGTGATAGAACTTTTATTAGTGGTGGGTTAGGGCTTGGTTTTCCTTACCCTTCTTTAGTCTATTTTTCTTATTTCATAGTGTGGGTCCAAGTTCTACAAAATTTATAGAGATGATAGATGATTGAAGCTATCAAAGGTGTCTCACAATAAAGGATCCCAATAGACATAGGATTTGGGAGCTATGATATTCATTAAACTATTGGTCAAGATTTTCAAATCAACAACTAAATCTGGGTCAATTTGGTGAACTCAAACTTTCTTGTGCTATTTTTTACATTGCAAAGAACCAAATGAGACCAAGAATCACCATGGTATGCATGAAAATCACATGAATGTTTAAATGGGAACTCCTTCTAGTGTGATTTATCTATTGACAAAAAAAAAAATTCACACACTACCAATAGAGTAACAATTGTCACGAGGCTAGAATGTTTGGCCAACATCACCTAAAAGAGAAGAAAACAAAAACTCTCTATTCCAAAGCTCACTATAGACCTAGTATCAATCATACAAGGAATAGAAAAATTTGGATAAGGAAGTGACTATATTTATAATAAGGTGAGAAAAATCTTCAATAGTTCTCTATACATATTAGTTTACACAATGATTCACTTAAATTGGGTTGGATAAAAATCTTAGGATGGGACTTGGTGGATACAAAAAAGTAAATAACAAAAATGAAAGAGCCTATAGCATTAGAAACTTAATATACCTATTGTCAACTTTTGTACTATTATTATAACAATGAATGCTTGGATGTTAGGATAACCTAAAGACATGCTTGATCAACCAATCTAACATAAAAAAATATTACAAATGTAATAGTATCAAGGTAAACAAGATCATTTAGTTTTATCCAAGCCAAGGAAGATAATAGAAAAAAAATAGAAAAATCTCACTGCTTTTGATAATAAATGAATCCCATAGCAAGCACTCTAGGATTCGTCTACTCAAAAGACAACTTATGAATACCAGCATGCATTGGTTGAAATAGAGAAAATGCTCTGAGGAAGCCAAATTATAGAAAAGACAGTGCATTTTTAATTCATAACAATGGTGTTACAATAAAATGGAAGGTAAAATCATGAATTTAACCTACCCTAGAATAGTTGACATTTTTGTCATTTGTAGACAACTATCTAAAACTTTGGACAATAAACTAGCTCCTTGCCCTAATTAATTTATATTCAACCTTTAGTTTCTAAATCTATAAGATCTACTACTACCTTCACTCAGAAATAGCTACGGAAGTGAAAATTACACCAGAAAAAAGCATAAAAGGGAGAAAGAAAGAACCAATGAATAAAAGAGGGTATTTCCCAAAGAAAGACTTGAATTTCAAAAGGACTTGAATTTCAAGACTCCTATATATGATACATTTTTTTGTAAATAGATTTGTAAATAAATAATGAAAAGATTTTATAACCAAACTCACAAGACAAACACAATTTTCCAAAAGTTGAGGAATATTTTGTTTCTTCAATTCCTCTTTAAATTTTAATAAAGCTCAGCTCCCTTATTAGATATTTAATTAATGCACTCTCTTAAACAAGGATTACTTTTAACCAGAAAGTAATAAGGAATCTTCTCATGTCCCCTTTTCAAATAATTAAAAATAATATCTTTAGCTAAGGCTAACAAGCTCAAAAAAGTGAAGTTTCAAGAAAAGGGGCTAATATTTAGAAACCAATGGATTAATAAATGAAAATTATTATTAAAATATGTATTATTGAACCCTCTTGGTTGTGATTTAGGGTTATGCTCTTTTTTAAAGGGGTTTGGAGGCATTTCAGGCTTATTTTAGAACTTGATATTTGCTCATTGCTTTGTTGTTCTTCAGAGGCTGCCAAAATTGTGTAGAAGGAGACCCAAGGATGGGATTTTATAGGTTTCTAGGAATGCCAAGGATGGGAGTTTGAGGCCATTCCATGTGCAAGCTCATGCAAAGTTTTTCCTTGTGCTGAACAGTGCAAATTTGTGAGTTTTTAGGTGTGTTTCTTGTAAGAGTTTGGTGTTTCTGGTTGAATATTTCATATCATTTTGGTTTTCTATTATATTTTAGACATTTAGCTGTTAAAATATAGTTGAATACATGTATTGGGTCATGGTTATACTTTTTTGATAGATTATAAGTGTTTTGTGGTGTTTTCAGGCTATTTTGTGTTGTTTTTGGCAACCCGATGAGCATTGTTTTTGTCCTTCATTTGGAAGCTGTTGTGTAAACTCTATGTATATCTAGAAATTTCATTTTTTGGGATGTTATGCTGAAAAAATTTCTGTAAAAATTTCTACTTTCAGATTTATTAATAATATGTGAAGCTGTGAAGTTTTTGGCACTATTTCAGGCATACCCGATTTGGGTTGTTTGATTTTAAAATCTGATTAGAGGCTTTAAATATCATATAAAATCAGAAAGGGGAAATTTTGCATCCCATCTATTCTTGGATAGGGGGATAATCAAATAAATATAAACTAAGAAAAATGTACATTCTACAAAGGAAAAGGAATTCACAATTTCCCCATCAACGACCATTCAAGAAAGATATAGAATAGATAAATTATCTAAATCACACAAAATATATGTACTTCAATAGTAGAAAAAGATCCCACAATTTGATAGTGATTTAATCATAAACCAATAGTAGACCATTCAAAGCATAAAATCTTCAAATCTATTTATAGAACCTTTATCATTCAAAAAAAATCTTGTTTTTTCCTATAACGAGAATTCCAAAATATTTTCATAACAACTAAACTAAAAATCAAATTATAGTTCATAGTTTGATGCCAATCAAAAATTTCCAACGCTCTATACTACCAATTTTCTAGCTTAAAATAAAGTAGTTTATGAGAATCTCCATCAAAACCCAATTCTTGAACAATTAAAAAGTAGCTAAAATAACCAAGTTTTAATGGGTACATAGACTTGAGAAGAAACTAATTAAAAGTGTAAACTTGAAGAAGAAAAATAAAGTGGAAACTCCTCAAAGAGAGTCTTCATCCTATTTCTTTAACAACTCTTCTTCCTCTTTATCCTCATCCTAGTTGGAAGATCCTTGCACAATTTTCTAGACTATGTACATGCCTATGAATTTTGACATCACATTCTTGTTCGGACTCTTTATGTACTACAGGAAGCTTTTCCATGTGTCCCTATCCTATTTCATTTTAGTAACACAATCTAAATACCCCATAAAAATTTGGTTTCACATGTTGTTCATAGTTTCCACCTTATATATTTTGGTAAGATCTACTATGGTCAGACTGGTTCTATCTTTGATTGTGTGTAGGGGTTCTTCATATTGCTTAATGAATGCATTTACATTTGAACCCCTTCTATGAAAAGTTTCATAGGAGTCAAACTGATAGTATGCAATTCCTTATTCATTCTATCCTAAACCATTTTGAACTCCCTCTTAAAAGCTTGTCTGTGAGAAATGGCTAAAATATAGTTAGAAACCTGCTAGGATATGTTCTTTCATAATACATGGATCAACCCTGCATCAACCAGTTAGAAAGGATTTTCCTCCAAAAATTTATCCAAATCATAGTTTTCCACATCTACTAACTGAATGACCATGGCTGATAGCCTTTTAGATTCTTCTTTCCATACTATCACTTGTATATGGGTTCCATCTATCACCACTTCAACAAGAGTAAATATCTTATGTAGGTCACATATAAACTTAGTGAGAAGGTTTATCATACAATCTATCCAATTATGGATGATGTAAACTATGGCCTTCCCCTATCTTAAGTCATTAATTAGTTGTTGATTCTTGGGTGCACTAGGATCAAATTTTGGCTAAGATGTTCACCATCAATTGCTCAACTTTTCCCTTTTAATGATTTTATGTATTTTTCCAATGCATGGATTTTTGCCTTTAATATCTTTTTTCCAATGCCATTCATTTGCAATTGTAGAATAATTTGTTTTGTGAATGATTCCACCTAGTGTTATTTCATCTCCCAATTTATCATGCCCAAATTGGTGTGATTAATATCAAAATTACTTAAATCCAATGCACCAATATCATCTTTGTGATTATAAGTGGTCAATTCAGCAATGTTGTTGCCTATTTCCTAGTCAAACACTATTCTGGCTGAACCCTTAGTTCTTTTGGACTTTGAGGCTCTAGTAGTATATTCACTCACAATATCATCAACAGGGAAGAAAATAGGAACTAGGCTCCTCTTTTTGGTAACTGAGGCCACTAGCCAATTTGGCATGGAATCAAGAACCTTCTAAGATTCATTTCCTTTAACTAGAGTGTTTAGATTACCTATCCTCTAAGGAGAGGTTCCCACAGTCATTTGAATTCAATAAAAATTATCAATGGTTACATCACCTATATCTTTATCATGTTTACTATTAACTTGAATAGGTTCACTAGGCCCAACAAGCGTTGTTGTCTTGGTTCTATTCTTAGAATGAGCCTTTTGCACTAGTGGAGGGTTATTGCTTGGCACCTTATTAATCCTTGCAAATCTCCTACTACATGAAAATTTGTGATGGACATAAGAATAGGAATTGGTTGATTTTTTAGCATCTTGGGTCTTTCTCATCTTTATCCAAGAATTTGTTCCTTCAAGCACATTTTTTGTTCTTTCAAGAATACCATCCTTTTCATTAGAATCCCAATTTATAATGGTTTTTCTAGAAATCAAAGACTCAATTATTTAGATGCTCATGAGGTCTGTATTATCTTCTTTAATATCTATGAAATCAATATCTAGATCTGGGAAATAGTGATTCTAGTATATTCTCTTCTCCAAACTTCTAGTTCATCTGCACAATCTTCCCAAAATTCTTCAATATTTGGAATATGCAAAATCTTCACACAAGATTCAAACAAGCTACGAGCTATCCCTTTGCTATGAAATTTTTGTTTAGCATGATAAGAGCCAAGATGAAAATTGATTAAGTCTAAACTTGTTCATGTTGCATCCTCCATACTTCTATAGGTTAATTTACCTAGCTTGAGTGGCAAAATGATATCAAAAGCTTCATCAATGGTGAAATTTTTTATGTCTAAAATAAATTTCTAAGACACCTCTACCAAGATGAAGCAATCAAGAGAAAATCTATGGAGATGTAAAGGTCTCTCATCAAAACCACCTACCCTCATATAAGTAAATTTAAGAAATTGAATGTATATATTTCCAAAAGTTTGAACACACTTCTAAGATTCATGAGAAAATATTTGGTGAGGAGAACTTTTCATTTCAAAACACAATTTCCCTAGGAAAATATCATTAACCTTCCTGAATTTTTCCAAAGTTTTTTCTCTATGTAACACAAGTTAATAATTATATATATTGACATCTTTTTTCTAGGGTTTATGAGGTAGATACTAGAAATCCTAAGTACTAGCCAACATATATGTTAAATACTAAGACATATGAAAATTATAGTTCATGCTTAAAGCTCCTCTAAGCTGATTTCTCAAAGAACTAGCAATCAACTTCTCCTAGTCTAAGAATTGAGACCCTTTCAACACAATCTAAATGTAAAAGTACATCCATTGTTCAAACAAGGACACATATCGAGAACCAAAAACTTGGTGAAATAGGACCATTATGTCATGAACTTATGAGGTAATTTTACCTTTCTTGAGGGTATTGGGTAACCTTGAACCACCTTTGTAAGGAGTTTTGGTTTAGCTCTTTGTAATGATATTTTTATATACATTAGACTTTTCTAAAAATCTGGCTAGTGATAAGGCAGGAGTCAAATCTCTAAATTCTTGAACTTCAAGATAAAATAGCTTGGACATGGTTTCTCTAGTGATACTTAGTAATAAACTTTTATCCTTTTTCAAAATATTTCTAATAGGAATATCATACATTTGGATATATTCCTAAACGAATTTTAGAGATGGGTATGTAGGCAGGAAGGTAGAGGCCATAGCAAACTTAGTATACAAGACTTTAGTAGAAAAGAGCTCTGCAAGTTTCTCACGCAACCTTTTTGATATCCCTCCTAGGTCAACTCCTAAAAGGTTGATATCCAACACAATGGGTGACTTGCTATTTAGACTATGGTTACTCATAAACATATGCAAAGGGGACCTCATGATTTAGATTTCCCTCCTGTTTCTTGAAAATTAAAGAAGTTTTGGTGTAAATAAGCATTTACTATTTACACTTTACTTAAGTTTACTTAGGTTAATGCATATTCATATTAGTTTTCATGTAGACACCTAGGAGTTTACATATTCATATGAGTTGTCATGTTGACAACATATTAGTTTGCACTCCAATTGAGCAAATGTTGTCTACTACATCTCTTTATGAGATACACCTTTATATTCTTATCCTCTCATTGTTGCACATACATTCATGCACAATGGAGGATAATCTACTCTTGATGGACATGTGCTCAGTTGTTATGCTTATCTCTTGCATACTCCTAGACATATTAGTTACCTTTATATACAAGTCTCTTCTATGATGTGTTAATCCAATTATTTGATTAATCCAATCATCTAATATCCATTTTTATTTGGTCATATCTTGTCTCTCTTGAGCTTGTAGATATTGGCATTTATTCTTTCCTCAGGAAAATTCTTACATAGTATTAGAGCTATACCAAATTCTTAAATGGTATCAGAGCCATAATATTTTCATTACATAGCCATTGGAAGATTTCTATTTTGCAGGTCAAGATTAGAGCTTGCTAGTGCAAATTAGATGTTTGCATCATATTTAGAAGGTCAAAAAAACCCTAAATAGACTCTTGTTTCATCAAAATTGGACATCTAATGTGAAATATAGAGTCATTTTTTTTGGAGGTACTATGGCGGTGATTCAAGAAAAATAATTACAATGGTGATTTTCAAACAACAATATCTCCCTCATACAGACTCCTTTTTTCAAGAAATTTTTTTGTTTTGGGGTATAATTTCATGATCTACACATTGATGCAAGTTGTTTGTAATCCTTGTTCCTAAATTTTTCTTAAAATCACAAATTCTAATTTTTGCAAATTTAAAAGCTTAGTTCAAGCTCATTTAGACACATATTCAGGTGCTATTTTTTTTGAAAGTACATATTTTTTGTCTACTTTCTAGATTTGGTATTAGTTTGAAGTAATTCTTAGTAGGCATAGTACTTTCAACATTTGGTCATTTTTGGCCTATTTTGGCACTTGTAATTAATTAGATCCTTGAGAGGTCTTGTGTCTTATCATGTTGAGTCTGATATAGATTCATATTTGTTGCTGAAACCATCAAAATTATAAGTCCACTTTGGTTCATTTTGACAAGTGGCAATTGTATATGTACTAAATATAAAGTGCCAAAATCATCCATTTTGGGTGGGAGTTCTTTGATTGAGTGATTTGGGGGGTGTGTCTCAAGTGTTTTTGTTTCTCTTTCTTTCATTTTGCATTATGGGTTCTCCTAGGTTTCCACTTTTAACTCCACATAATTATGGTACATGGAAAATAAGAGCATGGAGTAAAATGAAGGAAAAAGGTTTAATTGATTATGTTGATCGAACCATGTTTGCACCATCTAATCCTGATAAACTAAATGAATGGAATTATAAAAATAAGGTTGATATTGGTACTTTGAGAAAGTATGTACATGAAGATCTTATCTTCCATATTGATAATTGTAAAATAGTAAAGGAACCATGGGATAAGTTTGCTAGCTTCTATGCAAAAGTAGACAAAGCTAGGGGTTTTGAACTTGATAAAAATCTCATGTCATTAGATCCAAAAGAGTTTGACAGTATTCAAGACTATATCACCAAAGCACATAAGCTAAGGTCAATGGTTAAGGATTGTGTAATTACCATAGAGGATGAAAAATTAATCTATAGTTTGATGAGAAAACTTCTTCCAAAGTATACATTATTATTTTTGAACTTCAACACTCTTAAGCTGACCTAAGCTTCTTCCTACACCATGCCTTCATTTGATTGCTTCACAGAGATATTAATGGTAGAACAATCAAAATTGATGAGCATGGGGATTCTCAAATTTTCAAAGTCCAAAGCATTGGTGGCTAGTAAAGGGAATCAAGAAAAATGATCTAACAAGAAGAAGAAATCATGGCAACAAAATTCACAACAAGAGAAAGAAAAATCAACCTCCTCACCACAAGACAACTCCAACAACAAGGGAAAGTCATCCAAGAAGGAGTTTCTTACTTGTTCATATTGCAAAAAGAATGGAAATGAAGAACATCATTGTTATAAAAATGAGATAGATGAACTCAAGAATCTTCTTAAGAAGAATCAAACTAGTCTACCATGAAGAATGACTACTTCATGATCTTCTTCACATTCAAATTTTGATAAAGAAAAGTATGACATGGGAATAGGTCAAGCCTTAGTAGCTACTTCAAGTCAAGATTCAAGGACATGGCTTCTAGATTTAGGCACTTCTCATCATATGGCATCTTCATAGTCTATGTTTTCATCATTTGATCCTTGTCATACTCCACCTATCATGATGGAAAATCATACTTACATGAATATTTCTAGGAAAAGAAATATTGATAAAGGGGAGAGATGCTTCAAATATGTATTATGTGTACCTCACCTAAGTCATAATCTTCTTTCCATCTATCAGCTCACTCATGGAGATAGAAGATAGATTGTGGAATTCACACCTGATTCAATTTTTATCAAAGAGTTGGAGACTAGAAAAATCATTGCTATAGGGGTGGTTGATCACACATCTAGGCTATACTACTTCTCTAATTTTTCTGATGATGATGACAATAATTTCTCAGCAAATTCTTCAGCAGATTTTGATCATATTTCTAGTGATGATTTGAATTTTGAGGAAAACTATGGCTACTTGAACTTGGGTGTTCTCACATGTGATCAAGTTCTTGAGCCATCCATTTCTTCTCCTCCTACTAATATTATATCTACTGTTGTTCCTAATGATAGTTGTATTCACATACCCATGGATTCAAGTGATTCAATGCAACAAGATATTCATTTTCTTATAGACTTAGTTTCATGGGATGACTACTTAATAGACATTTTTAGTTTGTTTGTGGAGTTCTACATTGCAGATTTTAGAGACACTATTGATGACATTCATCTTCTCTTTGGGATAGATGACCATTCTTTAGTTGTTGTGAGGGAACACTTTGACCCTCATATTCATTCTCTACTTGATCAGTCTTTTGAGGTTGAAATGATGGTAGATCCTTTGATACAAAAGTTGGAGGAGGTCACTTTCTCTTTAGAGGAGACACTTGAGTCTTTGATACATGTTCTACATTCATCCTCAGTTGAGCCTAATTTGTCTTTTTTACTAGAGTGGCATAGTACACATGATTTGGAGGAGTCACCTTTCAGTGTTGGCATGAGGACACTTGAGCAGGTTTCAGAGATTTCATACATTTTGAGGTTTCTTCCTATAGAAGGGAGAGGCTTCATTGATACACATTTGGTTTTGTTTCTTCCTAAGAGTAGGAATTTTTCTCTACACTCATGGATGAATTTCTACATTGAGCCTTATGCATCTACCATAGGTGTACATTCTACATTAAGGGGGACTTATTTGGTCTATCTTCCTCTTCTTCTTTCTTATCGAGGGGATCTTTTCCTCACATGAGGTCTTCTTCTCTCTCATTTTTTTTTATTTCATTTATCTCTCTTTTTAGAGGGGAGTTTTTCCCATGTGCCTTTCCCTCTTTCTCCACTTTATGAGAGATTGAATTACATCTATATTTTGCACCTGCATATTGTACATAGGTACTTAACATGTTCTAGTAGTCAAGACCCATCTTCCATTATTATATAGCTTTTGTGAGCTTAAGTACATTTCCCTAAGTTGCACGTAAGGGAGGTGTTGGTGTAAATAAGTATTTATTATTTACACTTTACTTAAGTTTACTTAGGTTAATGCATGTTCATATTAATTGTCATGCAGACACATAGGAGTTTGCATATTCATATGAGTTGTCATGTTGACAAAATAGTAGTTTGCACTCTGATTGAGCACATGTTGTCTACTACATCTCTTTATGAGATACACCTTTACATTCTTATCATCTCATTTTTTCACATACATTCATGCACAATGGAGGATAATCCACTCTTGGTGGGCATATGCTTTGTTATTATGATTATCTCTTGTATGACTCCTAGATGTATTAGTTTCCTTTATATACAAGTCTCTTATATGATGCATTAATCCAATTATATGATTAATCCAATCATCTAATATCCATTCTCATTTGATCATATCTTGTCTCTCTTGTGCTATCTCTTGAGCTTCTAGATCTTGGTCTTTCATTCTTTCCTTAGGTAAATTCTTACATGGTATCAGAGCTTTACCAAATTCTTACAAGAAGAAATTAAAATTTGTTATACTAACAAGTGAAAGAAAAAGAGTTAAAGAACACAAGAGTTACCTAAAGAGAAATGACTATGATAACTACAAAAAATAATTCTCCTTTCTTAGACTCCTACTAATAACACTTAAACAACTAAAGAAACTTGGGTCTTTTGAAAAAGAGACAAAAAATTTACTCATATATAGTTCATAGCAATAATAGGAAAATAATCATGATTAGGACAAATTGAACTGCACATTTCATAAGAAAAGGAGGATGGGACAAAATGGTGTCTATCATTAAATACAAAGAAGGTAACTTAAATGATATTCTGACTCTGAATGTGCCAATTTTCACTTTTGACCCTTAAAAATAAATTAATGTATTATAAATAACAATTTCATTACTTCAATTTACTACCTTTTTGAAAATGATGAAGTCATACACAAGTGTGTTAGAATTAATGAGGTATCCAATTATCTTCTAAAAATTGAGCATAGTGACACATTAGGCTAGGGCCCACTAATGACATTGCATGAGAACTATAAATGGATTAAAGTGTTGAACCTTTTGAACTTTGTTCAAATGGTACAACATGTACAAGAGGTTCGTGTTTACTTTTCTTCATTCACAAGTGATACAAAAGGTTCAAAAGTTACTTAAAGAAATTTGAATCTTTGAACATGATCTCAATCAATATGTTTACCAAGGAATTCTAGGGATGAGACTTGGTCCACAATAAGCATGAAGGAAGTAGGGACTATAAGGATGAGGTTTGTGAATGAATAATTAAAAAAGGGTTTATTGAACCTCAAATTGCAACTAACACTAGTCAGAACCAATGGTTCAAAATAAACAATTGAAAGAAAGAGTGAACTAGAAATATAAAAATGGTGACTCTGAAAAATCCTAAAAGAAAAACATTGAAATATAACTACCACATAATGCAAACTTTCCTGACCAAGTCACAAGGAAGAGGGAATTCGGGACCCAAATCTATAATTCATAAAATTTTAGTGCTTCTAAAAGAAAGTGAATCTCCTTATCATAAAATATTTAATCTAGCCAAAAGGTTCCCTCCATACAAAAAATATTGCATGTACGAGAGTCCACATTATGAACTCTCCCACATCATAACACTTGGAGTGTTAGAGATGAAAGGGGAAGCCTCATCAAAACTAGGAGATAAAAAGTTTGATGTTGCTCTTACAGAGTGTCGATTGTCGATTGTCCAAGAATCCTTCTATTTTTTCTCATTTCTTCTAAACTTCACTTCTTGGGAAGCCTCATCTCATGGTTTAGATCTTGGAACCTGGCTAAACTTGGCTAGCTTGGAACTCTTGGGGAATCATCTTTCCATGTTCACTTGGAGATGTCCATTTTAATGGGCAACATCCATCTTTTATAATTTACATTTTCCCTTATCCCACCATGAAATTTGAGGATTTTTTCTAGTCCTCCAAAGTTAGTTCTCATTATGACCTATGAAGATTGGACAAACATCAATATCATGATCCTTTTCAAGAAAATATAATCATTTTACTTCCTTTATTAGACTCAATATTTTAGGTTTTTTGGGAACTCATGTCTTCTTGTCCTTTTGAAGGATAAATATGCTACATGGAGAAGAAAAATGAAACCCAAAATCATGGTAAGTAAACTAAATCCTAATAAAAGATGAAATAATGGTATCCAAAATCCATACCTTAGAAGAATGAAAAATATCTATTGCCAAGCATAGGAGATGGAATCCTCAAATCCCATAAACCTATAATTTTAAATCTTGTGAGTGAACAAAATAGATGGATTCAAATGTAACACAACATCAATCATTTCCTCTCTATTAGAAACCAAAAATACATCACCCAAACTAAACTTATGGCAAAGTGGCTTACAACACTAAGTTTTTCTTAGGTGATTGACAACATCACTTATTCAAAATTTACTTGTGGGATGCATGGGATCAATAAATGATGATTATGTTTGATGTGATAGGTATTTAAATTCAAAATACTAGGCAACTTATTATAAAGGATGCTAGGCACTCAACCCAAGGAGGCAAGTGGCATAAAAGTAGATGATTAAGGGAATAAAATAATCATTAAAAGACACCCAAAATGTAATGGAACTACCAAAACAATACCAACAAGCCACCACTTACCCTACTAGGACTAAATTCACATGTGTGCATGTCAAAATTGTCAATATGAGATTATTTTGGAGTAAAAAACTTGTAATGGAACAATCGTTGTTTTCTCACTAATGTCAAACCTACTACTTGTTGGTAAGAAAACTTCTTAGTTAATGAGAGTACTATTATTTGTTTTATTGATGGAGAGGATTTGATCAAATAAGATAACAAGAGCACCTAGGGGAAAGGTTGAGTTATGGTATGAAAAAGGAGTGCAAAGATTGGTTAAGATAGTGAGGATATAGTGTATTAATTATCTATTGAAGGTCATAAAGTTTGAATACACTAACTAAGTCTAGAAGAACATGTTAGAATAATTGATTCTACCAAGCTTGACTATGTGGACAATAGGTGCTAAGTAAAGTTAGTGCAAGCCCAAGAAAAAAATTAGTTGGAGCTGAGAAAAGTGAAGATTTAGTGTATGCCAAGTGAATTTAGTTTAAGCTAAGTAAAGTTTAGCTGATTCCAAGAACTAATAAACTTTAGTGTTTGCCAAGTTAACCAAATGAAGACAAGTGGAAGAATAGTATGGAAAATGAGTGACAACATATTGATTTCAAGTGCTAGTATTCATTTTAAATCATAGATTTGATGAATTTGAGCTAACCTTTTTATTTTCTTCAATTATGTGAAGCATGTGGAAGATAACTATGATAAGCTGGTGACACAAAATTCAAGGTAAATATTTTTGAGGTGAATTAAGGAAAATTGAAGAAGAAGTTTCTAGAGGAACCAAATGGAAAAGTCGGTAGATTCATTGCATCCTATTAAATCCTACCTAACCCTAAAATGGATGATTAGGTTTGAATAGAAAAAGATCTAAAATCTCTATTTATAGAGAGAGTTGGTTGGAAACAAAGGTTGTCATATGCGAGAACCTAAGGAAAAAAAGGAGTCTAGGTATTTTCTTCATTTAGTGACCAAATAGAAGAGACTACTATTGGCAAGAAAAGAAAGAAGGCTTAAGTGTATGAATGCTTGAAGGGTGAACAAGATATCAAAGCTAAAGTTTGTGAAATCCAAGTAGAATAGAGGACTAAACTAGAGATCATTAATCTACAAGTGAGTTGTAATTTGTTATCAAATCAATCCTTGTTGTTCCTTTCTAATCATTGTATCAATCTAGTGTAAATCCTTTGGATTAAGGTTGACCTAATAGTTATTTATAAATCCCTTAACTAGGCAACATTCCAAGTGAATGATCTAAAGTCCTCTAATAAGGATCACTCCTAGGGTGATTGAAATCCTCTAACTAGGTCACATTTTATAGTTTTTATTGTAACCTTTAATAAGGTTAGCCTTTCATAGGGCATCACTTCAAAAGAGAGAGAATTAGTAGCATGTTATTGGTGGTTTTTCCCAAATTAAGTTTTTTTGGGTCTCAGAATGGTCTTGAAATTTGAGTGTTAACACACTTAACCAATTCCACCATATATGTCAAGTACACTATGTATGCTGAGTGAGTTATAGTACCTACCAAGTCAGAATCTTAATATGTGTTGAGTGACTTCATATACCGAGCAGTATTCAGGTGCTGACCAAGATAGAGCATAGTATGTGTTGAGCAATTCAAGAATATTCATGTGCCAAGCAACATAGAGTGTAATAGGTGCTAGCAATCTAGAAATGTAATATGTACTAAGCATCAATAATATAGTATGTGCCAAGTAACACAGAATTAGCATACAAGTTTGTACTCTCACAAACTTAGATGTAAAACATTTTTGGAGCTAACATAGAGAGATTTCAAAAATGAAAAATGATAAAGACAAATTATTTACATTTCCTATGTGATCTGCATCTAGCCAATCCGAAAAATGGAAATGGCATGCAACCAATAAGAAAAATGCAAGGAATGAACAAGTATTTGAGATTCAATATGGATCGTAGATCCATACCTAACCCTAAGTCTTCACATTATTTAAAAAGGAGGTCAAAAACCCATTGCATGTGTGGATGAGAATAGTGTATGGGGAGATTATAGAAAAAACTTAGTGTGAAGAGGGAAGGACTTAGAGAAATAGAGTAGCATTTTCATATCCAGTTGATCAAATTAGGACAAGGGATAAGGGACAATATTAGATATCAAATCTCAGAGGATCAAAATCAGAAGAGAGCAGATCAAGTGCTTAAATCCAATAGTTAGAGACTACATACTATCAGGTCAAATGTTCTAATACTTTCTTACCATTGTGCTAGATACTAAAATCCTATATTGATAGGTTAGCTTAATAGGTAGGTGGGAAAACCTTTGGAGAAGGTGATTGAAAATCCTATGTATTAGGTGGGTTTAACAACCTACTGTAAATCCTTTAATAGGGTGACACTTCATGTAAGTGTTTGTAAATCCTCTAACCAGGTCACTATTGACATACTGTAAAGCCTTTAACAGGGTAGATCATCAGAAGTGGTTGAGCATGTTGCTACAATAATTTTTGTGGGTGCCATCCGCACCCTAGTTTTACCTTCTTATTCCTAGAGGGTTTCTAGGTTACCAAATCTCTTGTGTCATGTGTTGATGCATGCTTTCATTTCATGTATGCTTGTATGTTTACATGCATGTACTCTACTTTCAATTATGTGTATCAACTCAACTCAAAAGTACTCTTCCCATTTGAACATTCCAACAAGTGTATCAAAGCATTGGTTCTCACAAGGAAAAGCCTAATAGATTGGAGAAAAAGGTTAGAAGATGGAAGTCTTCAAACTTGGGAATATTATTGACAATCCAGTTATTGATGTGCATCTTTCTCTACACAAGGTAGAGGAAGCCAGAGAGGAACTTAGAAAATCCTTGAAAAGAATAAAGGAGATAGCCATAGCTGAAAATGACATACACTACAAGGAGATTGACATGACACAAGTGTTTTCCAATGGAGATTCCAAGGAGTTTGATGCAACAATAGCATAAATGATGGAGAAAAATAGAGCACAAGATAAAGAAAATAGATTACTCAAGCTTGAACAAGAATCACAAGCCATAATGCTTTATTAAGTAACTAAACAAAAGAAAAGAGCTATTGAAGACAAGGCCATGATAGAAGATGACAAGAGAAATCTCATCAATAGACTAGAGAAGAAGACAATTGAGTTTGAAAAGATCTCAAACATGTAGCTAGACACCTTAATCCAAATGATGAATGCTCATCATGAGCTAAACATGAAGGACATTGAGATCTACACCATAAATATGTAGAATGAACAATTGAAGAATGAACTAAAGAGAGAAAAGGAGATAGCAAAAAGCTACAACAAACCCAATGAGGCTATCAAATATTTTGAACAATTACTGAAATCACCAAGGGCTAGTAATGATACTTTAGGATCTGGCTACACTAGCACTAAACAAGGGGAATCATCCAAGACTGTAGAAGAAAGAATCAAAAAAAGTAAGAACACTAAACCTACTTTTCATTTTTGTAATAAAAAGGGGTACACTACTAATGTTTGCAGAAGTAAAAAGATCAATCAACAAGACATATCCATAAACAAAGGTTATTGTCACAAGTTTAACATGCAAGGACACTCAACACAAGACTATAGAACCAAGACCATGAGGATACCAAGATTTGATGGTCACTACTACAATTGCAAAAAGTATGGACATAGAGCTTTTGAGTGTAGATCAAAGCCTATGTGGACACCAAATCAGCCTACAAGGAGAAACAACTATGCACACCAGTACAATTGTGATTACAATACTAGGCAAAGTTGTCACTACTATTAGGAATATGGTCATGTTCCTCATAATTGAATAGGAACTCATTTGAAGGGAAATTACAGTAGGTGGTTAAGCCAAACTACATGTTTTAGTTGCTTGAAGATAGGACATGTTAGTGGGAATTGTCCAACAAAGGCCAAGGCACACAAGTTAGAAGTCAACAAGGGAAAAGAAAAAGTTAATGTGGAACACATCAGGGTAGAAAAGAAAAATACATGGCAAAGAAAATATGGATCAAGTACATCCAATGGAGAGCTCACTTCACCCAAGAGGTCAAGTGATCACAATTCATCTAAATAAGCAAAGGAAAATGTATGGGACTAATATACTAAGTCAAAGCATACATCAGTTCCAAAAGAACAAAGAAGTGTTGCCAAGAAGAAATCTGCATGGGAAAAGATGTCAAGTTAAAAATTGAAAATTTTGAAGATGTTGAACTACCCTTGGATGCCGAGTGAAACTCCAATAGATGCTGAGCTAAAAATACTAGTTGATGTGAGATGAGATATGTTAGTGGAAGTTGAGTAAGTGAATTAAAATGGGAGTTGAGTTACAATGAATCCTTCAAGTGCCGAGTGTATAGCTGTAAGCACTATGTAATAAATGGTAGGTTTTAAACCTAATAAAGTTGAAAATCACTCATTTTCAAGCCATTCAAACACAAAGAAAAAATGAAAAGAGTAAAGAGGCAATCAAATAGTGATTTAGCAGTGACTTGCATCGATCCCAATAGCAATTCAACTCAAACTCTTTGATTCAAAGGTATTTCATCAAGTGCTGAGCTATGTAGTATTTGAAAGTTCATTTAAATATTAAACCCTAGTTTGGTCAAGATGGAATCTGGGTCTAAAACCATAAAGGGAAAGAATGATCATGAGTTTCAACATGTTAGTAATGAAGTTAAATAGCATGAGTTTAGGCCAATACCTGAAGTTTCCTATAAAAATGACCTAGCTAGTGCTTTTTTAGTTATTCTAAACAAAAAAGAAATGGTTGAAGACATTAGGAAATGATATAACTGTAAGATTGGAGCCATAGGTGACCCAAAAATTTTCAATTCCTTTGACAAGCTATGTGACAAGGGTATATTAAAGGATGAGTTTCAAATTGTTGAGAAGAAGGGTTTAACTAAAGCCCTAGTTTTCCCCATTATATTTAAGACTGAATGGATTGATATAGTGTTGAGCCAAATTATGATGGATCATTTTTGTTAGAAATAAGGCTAGTAAAGATCACAAAGAAAATTTTTCATAGGGTCACTGGATTCCCAACCCTAGATCAACCTAAGACCTTGAGAAGTGACAAAAAGGAAGCCATAGAGAAAAACACTGGTGCCAAATGGAACAACAAGGGAATGACCATTGATACCATCACTAAACCCCTACTTGATTTCACTATTAGAGTCATATCTCATAAATTTTATCAATCAAGAAGATTGAAAAAAATGCCATGTATAGTAGTAGATGTTGCATACAAACTTGTGAAGAACGACCACACTTATGATCTAGCAGAGCTCATGCTACAAAAAATTAATGAAAACTTGGAAGCCATAAGGAAATCTAAAGGAGTTGAATGCAAATTTGGATCAGTGTTGGTTTGCATATTTGTCTATGTCATGAAAGAATTTCCTTTAGTTGGAAAGGTAAAATGGGATCCTAACAAGACAATTGTTACACAAGTCAATGAGCTTATTGAGAAAATGGGAGATAATTTTGATGCTTAGATGACAAGATACTTTGAGGACTTCAAGAAGTCCATGAAACAAAGGATGACGATACTAGTATCATTGGTTGAGCAATATGTAAATGGTATTCGTTTCTTGGTTGACATAGATTGCACTTACATCCAAGAAGTGATACCAAGAATAAGATGGCTTATGTCACTTGGTAATGAGCTTGATGTAGACCAAGCTTCAGCTACAATCACTGCTTTACTTGCAAAAGAGATTGACAAGGATGCTCCTCATTTTGGTACTTACGATATTATCAAATCTAGGGTGGTAATAGATTTGAAGACAGCCTCTACAATGAAGAAGAAGGAAAAAATGATGAGAAATCTCAAGAAAACATTTAGAGATGATATAGAAGCAGAAGGCATTGCACTAGAAGAAGAAGAAGTGGAAGGAGGCAGTGAGGAAGAAGGTGAGCAAGGGCAAGAGCCATTGGAATTGACATAGGGCCTAGGAGAGGACAATGAAGAAGGTGCTGAGGAAGAAGAAGCCAAGGAAGCACCTACTAAAGTCAAAGCCACCAAAAGGAAAGCTAAAACTCAACCTACATCCTAGCCCAAGGAAAAGAAGGGGACAAAGCTCATTGCAATCAAAGAAAAGAAATCTACTACAAGGGCTACCACAAGAGTTGCAACTCAAAAGGAAAAATATGAAGCCAAAGAGAAGAAGAAGGCTACAAAGTAAATTGGTGAAGAACCAAGGAAGAGAAGGAGATATGTTGCCCATCTTGACTCAGATGAAGAAAGAATAGAGTTAGATGATATCAGTCAGTTTAAAGTGGAAAGTCATCCCATAAAGTTTTCCATTGACAAGTTATGTGTAGATATTAGAAAAGAAAACTTAAATGGTTTAAAGACTATTGAATTTAATAAGCTCAATAAAAAAGAGCAACATTAAATATAGGAATCAATGCATGTAATGTTGGTTGAGTACAAACGCACACCTCTAGAGTTAGATAGTACAATGCCCAAGAAGCTATACAAGATAGTTGTAGATAAGTGGAATTTTTGTTTGCAAATGGAAAAGGAAATAAGAGAATCAACCCTAGCTAGAGTACTACTAGACCTGACAAAAGGTCAAATAGCTAAGGTGATTAAAAGGCATACTATCAAATTTTCTCCTAAAAATAGAGCATTTTGCATCCTCCAATATAAGATAGAGGATGTTGTAAATAAATCCACAAAATTGTGGAAATCGATATACAAGTCAATTGATGATGTATTTGATGAGGAATATAAGGCAAAGGCTAGCTCAATGAGAAGAGAAGTAAAAGAAATAGGAAAGAAAGAGGAGAAGAGAAGTCAAGAAGAGAAGAAAAGTGAAGAGGAGAAGAAAGTTGAGGAAGGAAGAGTAGAAGAGGAAGTAAATAAGGAGGAAGAAGAAAATACAACTAAAGGAGAGGAAGAGGCATTGGATGAACAAGAAGAAAAAAGTGTGCAAGACAAACAAATGCCACCTCCTAGCCCTCCTCATGTCATGTCATCACATCTATAGAGACCATAATAATAAAGGATGCTATTAACACTTCATGTGAAAACATCAATCCTTTAACTACAAAGGATCTCTCAAATATCCTTCTCCAATCCACTCTATAGGCACAGTTGTGTACAAGCTTTATATTGGTGACTATAGATGAACTAAAAAGAGCAATAGAAACACCTCAAAGAGAAAAGGTGAAGCCAAAGGAACAACCTTTTACATACAATGCTACTAAACTCCTACTACTTCCACCACCATCTCCACCAAAAGCAGTAAGTGATGCACTTTAGATGCCAAGTGCAGCAACAGGGGAAGAAACAAGAAAACAAGAACAATTAATAGGTTCACCCCCAACAATTGATAGTGATAAAGGGAAATTAGAAGAAAAGAAGGAGGAAACAAGAGATGAGGAGCAAGTTGTAATATAGACATTGGTTGAATTACCAAAATCTAGTACTCCCACTCAGACTCTTTAGAAGTCAAACACTAAAATGATATCAATGCAAGTTCAAGCACCAAGCTTGAGCTCTAGAAAGGTAGCTAGGATACTTCACTATGGAGATCCTAAACTTGATGAAGAGATATCATTCTCTCCTATGAATCCAACACCCTCACCATAGAAAAGATAAATGAAATACAGAGTGTACTGGATAGGAGAAAAAGTCAAGAAGTATTGAGAAAAGAATACAAGTATAGTCAAGCATTGAATGAGATAAAGGACATATTCATGGATGCCTTCAGCTTGTAGTTACCAAATGAAAAAAAGCCTATCATAGAACAACTATCAGAAATAGTTGATCTGGTGACTAATGCAGACCATGATACAAATGAAAAATTAATGGAATGGTCAGAATGAAAATTCTAGGGCAAAGTAAATTAAAAAATATCAAATGATATATCATTAGCCCAAGTTGAATTGGCTAAGAAATTGGAAAGAGTAAAAATTGTACTTGGGAACACTTTCTCTTTGTACAAAAAATTGTATAATTTTTCCAACTTCACACAAGAGACTAGCCAAAGAATAATGATCTTGGAAAGAAATCTCAAGATTTCTAGCATGCAACTTCCAATGAATCCAACTTAGAGTGAGAAGCATTTTGCATAGACACTTAACACATAAAGGGAATTAGCTATATTAATAATAGAAGAGGAAAGTATAAAGGAAAAATTGATGCAAATCTTGTCCTCCATAACCCCACACTTAGAGGTCCTCCACAAGGAGAAAGCATATGCAGAAACAATCCTAAAGAAAGATCCAAATATTTCTACCCTAAATGGACTTGTACATCTTGTTGCAGAGACTTCCATCCAACACAAGTCACTAGACATTGCATTGGAAAATTGGGATGTAGCTTTGAAGATACTTTTGGAGGTAAATAGTACATTTTTGGCTAAGTATGGTATTACTCCTTAGAACCCTTTGACATTAGTGTCAAAAAAGGGGAAGATATAGACATTAGGGGGAGATATGTATATATGGGGAGATATATGAAGATATATAGAGAATAACAATTTTTTTGATAATTTTGATTACATTCTTTCTTTCATTTTGAGAATAAAGTGGAAAGTTTGTAGATAGCCAAAAAGGGGGGAGACAAGAAATAAAATAAGGTGAAGGGGAGATGCAAAATGATGCAAAATTTTTACAAGCATGTGGAAAACAAATCTGAAATAGGGAATTCATAAAGACCAAATATAGTATATAGGCACAAGGAGCAGGAACAAGACAAAGGATAGAGTGAATTAGGCACATCAGCATAGAATTTTAGTCTCAAGAATGGACTAGGCATAATCAACTCAGGAGGAGTCATAAGGTATATTTTTTCTCACAAAATTTTGAACATTTTTTCAAATTTTGCATGTATGTTAAGCAAGAGTAAAAGATTGTACTCAATTAGATTAGTTCATTAATGCATAATTAGGTGTTTTTGACACTCATGTCAAAGGGGGAGATTGTTGGTTTTTGAATGGTCTTGACATTCGAGTGTCAACACACTTAACCAATTCCACCATACATGTCGAGTAGACTATGTATGTCGAGTGAATTATAGTAGCTACTAAGTCAGAATCTTAACAGGTGCCGAGTGACTTCATGTGTTGAGCAGTATTCAGGTGCTGAGCAAGATAGAGCATAGTATGTGCCAAGAAATTTAGGAATATTCATGTGCCAAGAAACATAGAGTGTAATAGGTGCCAAGCAATCTAGAAATGTAATATGTGTCAAGCATCAGTAATATAGTATGAGCAAAGTAACACAAAATCAACATATGAGTTTGTACTCTCACAAACTCAAATGTAAATCATTTTTGGAGCCAACATAAAGAGATTTTGAAAAGGAAAAAGGATAAGGATGAATCATTTACATTTTCTATGTAATTTGCATGTAGCCAATAAGAAAAATGGAAATGGCATGCAACCAATAAGAAAAATGCAAGGAATGAGCTAGAATTTGAGATTCAATATGGATCATAGATCCATACCTAACCCTAAGTCTTCACATTCTTTAAAAAGGAGGTCAAAAACCCATTGCATGTGTGGATGAGAATAGTGTATGGGGAGAGTATAGAAAAATTTTAGTGTGAAGAGGGAAGGACTTAAAGAAACAAAGCAACATTTTTATATCTAGTTGATCAGAATTGCACAAGGGACAAGGGACAAGATTAGATATCAGATCTCAAAGGATCAAGATCAAAAGAGAGCAGATCAAGTGCTTGAATCTAGTAGTTAGAGACTACATACTATCAGGTCAAATGTTCTAATACTTTCTTACCATTGTGTTAGATACTAAAATCCTATATTGATAGGTTGGCTTAACAACTAGGTGGGAAAACCTTCGGAGAAGGTGATTGAAAATCCTATGTATTAGGTGGGTTTAACAACTTCTTGTAAATCCTTTCCTAGGGTGAAACTTCATCTAAGTGTTGTAAATCCTCTAACTAGGTCACTATTGACACAATGTAAAGCCTTTAATAGGGCAGACCATTAGAACTGGTTGAACATATTGCTGCAATAATTTTGGTGGGTGTCATCCCAACCCCGGTTTTATCTTCTTATTCTTGGAGGGTTTTTGGGTTACCAAATCTCTTGTGTCATGTGTTGATGCATGCTTTCATTTCATGTATGCTTGTATGTTTACATGCATGTGCTTTACTTTTAGTTATGTGTTAATAAGGGTTTAAAAACATAAAACTAGTTACTTCTGATTCACCCCCCCTCTCTCAAAAGTACTCTTCCCATTTGAACATTCCAATAGTTTTTACATAAAATTCATTTTGTCAAATGTGTTATTGAATTTATTATGTTTCATGTTTACATTTCTACAAATCTTTTTTGACCTAGGACAATAACCTACAAAGTTTAAGCAATGTATAGTCTAAGGGATGCATGCATAATAATGTTTTATGGATATGGGTTCACTAAGCTATGAAAAGTTTTATTTGTACATCTGGACCTTGGATAAATGATTCAACCCTCCTCTGAGTTATTCTAAAGAATTCCAACAATTGGTATCAAAGCCATTTTCTTAAGAGGACTAGTTTGAAGGTACTAGAAGCAAAAGATCAAGATATCAAAAAGAGAGATACCCAAGTTTAACAAGGATAACTTCCTCACATGGAAAATTCTAATGAAGCTACACCTAGGGGGTCTTGGAGATCATGCACAATCTACAATTATCACTAAGTATGTCAATCCTACTAAAGCCCTAACTATTGAATATCTAAAAAAAAAAGAAAGAACATAACCAGACAATGTTGGGGATTGCTTCTATCTTAAGTTATTCAGAGTTTGATGATATCAAGGGTTGTGACAATGCAAATGTGATGCCCCCTTCTAGCTAGAGACATCACTTTAGCTGGTGATTATCCTATTAGAGACCCTCGTAGGCTAATAAGATTGGATAGAGGGTCACCTTGGTGTGGAGATCCTCCAAGGACATAAGAAGAGTACTCTTCTAGGATGCCAGAGTTTGTTTATGATGAGTTTTCCTTTGAGTTTGGCTTGGTCAGGCTATTTTTAGCAGTTTTGGAGTTCTAAAGATAGAGCCCTTCCATTTTTAGAAAAGGGGTATGGTCATATGCAGTTCTATCATGTTAGCTCCCAGTCCAAATGACATTCAAAAATGTTGAGTAATAATGGAGATATTAATGTTTATTTAGTTAAAATAAACATTATTGGTTTTGAGCCTATATTGTTAAGTTATAATATATAACTTAAGTGAGGGTCATGATATCATAAAAGGGGCCATCGTTTCAATTAATTGTGGGTCCAAGCTTATGGAAAAATTAAAAGGGGTTTTCTAAGTTTTAATGTAATAACATTTTTTATGTTATTATTATATCTTTTATCCCACATTGAGCGTGGAGACTCATTCTAGAGTTGAGGAGTCCTTATAAACAAACCTTGTCTTCCTTCAAGAGCAGGTTATGAGAATTGCTTAAAAACTTTGCCTTGTGAAATTTCTTGAAGTTGTGGCAACAAGGGTTTCTACAAGTTTAAAAAGAATTCAGACTGTGGAGAACATAGTATCTTCAGAGTTGATGCAATTTGAAGGTGTGAAATATCACTTGAATTTTGCCTGTGAGTTGACTTCATTCTGGAGTCAATATTGTGTTTAGTAGGAAAGAATTGGATGAATCTATTACAGGTTGGAAGGGGTTATAACAGCAGCTACAGTGCTGTGAACAGTACAACGCTACAGTGAATTAAAAATCAAAGATTTAATATTGTGGTTTTTGATAGGCGCTGCCCAAGGAGGAAGCAACCAGCAGCGTGGTTGCGTATCAGAGACAAAAATCAGGTTTTTTTCAACTATTAATGATGATGTTTTTAATGTATGCTTCCAGCAATAAGTATTGTACAAACATTAGGAGCCATCTGAATAAATGAATTTGATTAGCATTATAATTAGATTTGAGTTATAATTTGAGGTAGATTAGTTTTCAATATTTGTATTTTCTTTTCATCAACTCAAAAACCCAAAAATAGCTTAAAACATTCAAAAACAAACCAAAAACAATTATTTCACCCAGGGAAACAAATAGTGATTAGCGTAGAGCCTATTTGGGGTTCTTACATTGGTATCAAAGCCTAGTTCCTGCCATCCTAAGGGTTCGGGGAGTCATATGCAGCCACCAGAAATTGGACCACATAGGTACCATACTCGTAGGAGAGCTCTGATTGAAAGAGAACAGTTACAGGAAACAGGAAATATGGAAGAGAGGCATGATGGTAGTCCACCTAGAAACAAGAAGAATAATGATGATCAGGATACCAGAGAATTCTACCGTGCTATGGTTACAGGGCAGCAGCAGATGGCACAGGCATTACAGGCACTCACTACTATGGTAGAAAGGATGAACCCAGCTGTTAGATAGAATGGGGAGCTAGGAGAATAGGGAGATAATAGGAGTGCTACAGGTAATCAGAGACCACAACGGACCCATTCCAGAATAGCTGATAGGCCTACATGCCCTACATTTGTTCTGGAGGAGCCTGAAGAAGCTCCAGTAGAGGAGGCGACAGGAGACCCCATATTCGCAGATGCACTCATGGCTGCAAATGATGAATGGGAATTATTAGCTCCACAAGTTTGGGAGAGGATGACCTTTGAACACTTTTTAAATCAGAGGGAAGAGCATTACAGGTCACTCAGACAAGATAGGAGGCCTAGAGGTCAAAATAGTGAGCTGAAGAGGGCTACAGGCAAGCTTACTATGCATACATTTGATGGGAGTGGTGAGATGACAGCTCAAGCTTGGATTCATAAGCTTGACACATTTTTGACACTGAGGCCAATGACAGAGATTGAAGCTATCAAATATGCCACCTTGCATTTGGAGGGAATAACACATGATTGGTGGTACCATGGTATGGTAACACTTCAGCATAACCAAGTGATAGAATACCAGGACTTTGTGGATAGGTTGGTTGAAAGATTTGACAAAAAAGATCTAGAGATTTACTTCTAGGACTTAGCACAGCTGAAACAAACAGGCAACTTGGAGTATTTCATTGGTGAATTTCAGCGGTTGGCAGTCATGGTACCAAACATTTCAGAGCATAGATTGATAGTTCTTTTCATTGAGGGCCTATCTGAACCATTGAGAGGTTGGATAAAGGCATTTAATCCTATTTCTTTACAGGAAGCGATGAAAAAGGAAAGAAGTATGGAACATGCAGTCCCAACAAACAAATTTCAGTCCAAAGGAGCATCTTCTAGTAAGGATAACAAACCATTTTATAAAAAACCAGAGAGGACTGATTTTAAAAATGATTCTAAAGATAAAACTCCAGCACCTTTTGACAAGGAAACATTAAACGATTTGAGGAAGAAAAAATTATGTTTCTACTGTAAGGGACCCTATGTTGCAAACCATGATTGTCCTCTTAGGCCAAAGGGAAAAGCTAACAGATTTATGTGGGCATACTATGAGGAATCAGAATAAGATAATTCAGATCAGCAGTCTGATATAGAGGAAATAGATGGTGAAAAAGAGGAAGACAAGGCTGAAAACTTGTCTAAAATGGATTCCAAGGATGGGGAAGGAGATGGGCAACTTAGGGAAGCTCGTCTCACTAGTATTAAGCAAGAAGGGTCATTCCGGATGAGAGGAGTACTCGCTAGACAGTGAGTCATAACATTGGTTGATACAGGTGCCACTCATAAATTCATTGATGCTAGGATGGTGGAGAAGCATGGCATACAAACAGAGGAGTTTGGGGGAATTAGAGTGAGGGTAGCGGATGGCTATGTCCTCAAATGTGATCATAGGATCACTGGACTCCCATTGAAAGTTAATAATTATGACTTTAAGGAAGATTTTTATGTTGTACCTATGGGAGATATAGATATAGTTCTTGGGATGAGTTGGTTGCACGATATTGGTGAGTTCACTCTTAACCTCAAGGAGATGGAGATGAGGTTTAAAGTGAATGGGAAGACACATATTCTTAAGGCAATCAGGGATAGTGATCTCAGGATGGTCTCTTTTTGTAGAATGGCTAGATTGATTCGACATGATCAGGTAGAGTGGGCAGTAGAGTGCATGTTGATGCCATCACAGGAGGGACAGCATAAGATTGAATATCCTCCTGATATCCAGGAGCTTAGAGTTAAACACTCTAAGGTGTTCAGTGACATTCCACCATGTAGACCACCAGACAGAGGTATTGAGCACATCATTGAGTTAGAGGAGGGGGCTAAGCCCATCATGATTACACCTTACAGGCATCTGAAGAGGTTGAAGGATGAAATTGAGAAAACCATAAAGGAGTTACTTGCTATGGGCCACATTAGACCAAGTAAGTCTCCTTTTGCTTCTTCTGTGGTGTTAGTAAAGAAGAAGGATAGGACATTGAGGATGTGCATTGATTACAGAGTGCTTAATAGGAAGACGATTAAAAACAGATACCCTATTCCCAGGATCAATGAGTTAATAGATGAGCTTCATGGAGCTTGCTTCTTCTCAAAGATAGATTTGAGATTAGGTTATCACCAAATCAGAGTTAGAGAGCAGGATATCGAGAAGAAAGCCTTTAGATGTCATTGTGGCCATTTTGAGTTTGTAGTTATGCCATTTGCGCTAACTAACGCACCTGCTACTTTTCAGGAAACAATGAATAGGGTTTTCCATCCTCAGTTGAGGAGATTTGTACTTGTCTTCTTTGATGATATCTTGGTATATAGTAGATCTTGGGAGGAGCACTTGGTTCACCTGGACACAGTGTTGGGTATATTAGACAGAGAATCCTTGTATGCAAAGGAGTCAAAGTGTGAGTTGTTGTACTTGGGTCACATCATTAGTGTAGAGGGCGTGTGCATGGATCCTGAAAAGATTCGTGCCATTGTGGAGTGGCCTTCACCGGTGAACCTTACACAGTTGATGGGCTTTCTAGGACTATTTGGTTTCTACAGAAGGTTTGTAGATGGATATTCCAGGCATGCAGCACCCTTGACAGATTTGATGAGAAAGGGAGCTTTCTTGTGGACTCTTGAAGCACAGGAGTGTTTTGAGAAATTTAAGGGGTTGATGACTTCTTGTCCAGTGTTAGCATTACCGGATTTCAGCAAATCTTTTGAGCTACATTGTGATGCTTCTGGAGAGGGCATTAGAGCGGTGCTTATGCAGGAGAAGCACCCTATTGCTTATGAGAGCAGGAAATTGAGAGGGACAGAGCGGAGCTTCAACATATATGATAAGGAGATGTTAGCCATTATGCATGCTTTGGCCAAATTCAGGAAATATTTGGTAGGTAGCAAATTTTGTATCAAAATTGACCATAATAGCCTAAGACACTTTTTGGGGCAGCGAGATCTCAATGATAGGCAGCAAAAGTGGGTGAGCAAGTTACAGTCCTATGACTTTGACATTACATATTTTAAGGGGACACAGAATGTAGTTGTTGATGCCTTATCACGTAGGCCCCATTTGAGCTTACTGACAGACATATCGGAGGATTGGAGACACTTGATCCTTGCAAAGTATGCAAAGGACACTTGGGCAGCTGGATTCATAGATGGGACTATTCAGGACAGCAGATACACCCTTCTGAATGAGCTCATCATTCACAAAGGACAAATATTTTTGGTCCCAGGATCAGTAGTGAGGAGGGTGGTTTTGAAATCTTTTCATGATTCACCTATGGCAGGACATCCTGGTTTCTACAAGACATACCGACAGATTAGAGAGTGATTTACATGGAAAGGGCTCAAAGCAGAGGTACTTCAATATGTTAGGGAGTGTCCCACTTGCCAGCAGAATAAGCAAGAACACTCCTATCCAGCCGGTTTACTTCAGCCACTTCCAATTCCTAATAGGAAGTGGGAGTGTTTTTCTATGGACTTCATCATAGAACTGCCTAGAGCCCAAGGCAGAGACTGCATATATGTGGTTGTGGATTGCCTTACGAAGTTTGCACTCTTCTTTCTGATCACTGCTACATACACTGCTACACAAGTGGCAGAGTTGTTCTTCAAAGAGATATTCAGATTACATGGCTTACCTTGGAGCATTGTAAGTGACAGAGACAGTAGGTTTATGAGTCACTTTTGGCAGGAGCTATTCAGATTGTGTGCGACAAAGCTCACTCTGAGTACCAGCTACCACCCTCAGACAGATGGTCAAACAGAGATAGTAAACAAATGGGTGGAGGGATATCTCAAAAATTATATAGTAGGGCAACAGAGGGCATGGGTAAAGTGGATTTATCTTTGTGAGTATTTCTACAATACCACTTATCATATGTCTATTCAGATGTCACCCTTTATGGCCCTGTATGGATATGAGGCACCCAATTTTATGGATCTACTTTTAAGTGACAGTAGAGTGCCCAGTGCAGGTGATTTGTTACAGGAGAGTCAAGACCTTGTTAAGACTCTCAAGGATAATCTAACTAAGGCACAAAATCAGAAAAAGCAGTATGTAGATCAGAAGAGGACTGAGCGGACTTTTGAGGTTGGAGACATGGTGTATCTTATGTTGTAGCCTTACCGTCAATCCACTCTCAATAAGAGTGGTGCCGAGAAACTCAAGCCATGATACTATGGTCCATTTAGGATTATCAAGAAAGTGGGAGAGGTGGCTTATGAGTTAGACTTGCCAGCGGAGAGCAAGGTGCACAATGTTTTTCATGTGTCACGCCTCAAAAAGGTGCTAGGGCATCATATTGTGCCTTCTACAGTGCTACCACCCCTAGATGATGAGGGAAAACTTGTTTTGATACCAGAGGCTATCATTGATTTTAGAGAGAGGAACTTGAGGAAACGTACCATCCGAGAATATTTGGTGAAGTGGAAGGATTTGTCGGTAGAGGATGCTACTTGGGAGAGCGAGGAGATTTTACAGCATCCAGAGTTGAGATTGCTTGAGGACAAACAATTTCAAGGAGGGCGGACTGCGATGTCCCCTTCTAGCTAGAGACATCACTTTAGCTGGTGATTAGCCTATCAAAGACCCTCGTAGGCTAATAAGATTGGATAGAGGGTCACCTTGGTGTGGAGATCCTCCAAGGACCAGAGCAGAGTACTCTTCTAGGTTGCCAGAGTTTTTTTATGATGAGTTTTCCTTTGAGTTTGGCTTGGTCAGGCTATTTTTAGCAGTTTTTGAGTTATAAAGATAGACCCCTACTATTTTTAGAAAAGGGGTATGGTCATATGCAGTTCTATCATGTTAGCTCCCAGTCCAAACGACATTCAAAAATGTTGAGTAATAATGGAGATATTAATGTTTATTTAGTTAAAATAAACATTATTGGTTTTGAGCCTATATTGTTAAGTTATAATATATAACTTAAGTGAGGGTCATGATATCATAAAAGGGGCCATTGTTTCAATTAATTGTGGGTCCAAGCTTATGGAAAAATTAAAAGGGGTTTTCTAAGTTTTAATGTAATAACATTTTTTATGTTATTATTATATCTTTTATCCCACATTGAGCGTGGAGACTCATTCTGGAGTTGAGGAGTCCTTATAAACAAACCTTGTCTTCCTTCAAGAGCAGGTTATGAGAATTGCTTAAAAACTTTGCCTTGTGAAATTTCTTGAAGTTGTGGCAACAAGGGTTTCTACAAGTTTAAGAAGAATTCAGACTGTGGAGAACGTAGTATCTTCAGAGTTGATGCAATTTGAGGGTGTGAAATATCACTTGAATTTTGCCTGTGAGTTGACTTCATTCTGGAGTCAATATTGTGTTTAGTAGGAAATAATTGGATGAATCTGTTACAGGTTGGAAGGGGTTATAACAACAGCTATAGTGCTGTGAACAGTACAGTGCTACAGTGAATTAAAAATCAGAGATTTAATATTGTGGTTTTTGATAGGCGCTACCCAAGGAGGAAGCAACCAGCAGTGTGGTTGCGTATCGAAGACAAAAATTAGGTTTTTTTCAACTATTAATGATGATGTTTTTAATGTATGCTTCCAGCAATAAGTATTGTACAAACATTAGGAGCCATCTGAATAAATGAATTTGATTAGCATTATAATCAAATTTGAGGTAGATTAGTTTTCAATATTTGTATTTTCTTTTCATCAACTCAAAAACCCAAAAACAGCTTAAAACATTCAAAAACAAACCAAAAAAAATTATTACACCCATGGAAACAAATAGTGATCAGTGTAGAGCCTATTTGGGGTTCTTACAGCAAAGATGATGTGTGATGCTCTTTACACCATTTATGGAGGAGATAGAAATGTTCTGACAGCCAAATTTGAAAGTCTTAGAGGTAAGTTTGATGATATGAGAATGCAAGAAGGTGATAATATTGCTCAATATTACTCTAGAATAAAATATTTTGTTAATGATATAAGAGGAGCTACTAGTATTATGATGATGATATTGTACAGAGTAAATTACTAAGAACACTATTTCTCATCTATGTTATTAAAGTTTCTTCCATACAAGAACTGAGATGTATACTAGGTTCAAATTTAACTTTGGAACGTTAGGTAGGTAGGCTCACTTCCTTTGAGCTCTCTAATTTTGATAATTTCAAACTTGACAATGTTGAATCTTCTTTCAAAGCTAAGATGTCATTAAATAAACCTAAAGAGAAGAAGAAAAAGGTTAACTATGTTTCTAGTGATAGTGACATAGATGGGGAGGATGTGTAACATTGTGAAGCACTATTACCAAGGAGTTTTCACATAGGCAAAGGAAAATTTCAAGGTAAGTTACCTATCATGTATTTTAGTTACAATGAGGTTGGTCATATTGTTGCTAGATGTCCATAGAAGCAGAACTATAGAAATGGAGACAAATACAAAAGTAAAGAGATGAGGACAAAAATGTTTTCAAAGACAAAGGCAAGAAGTCTTGCTACATTATAGAAGAGTAAACCAAAAATAGTTCTAATGATCATGAGATGAAGTGGTGTATATTGAAATGAAGGATGAATATGATAAGGATGAGGCAAGTGCATTGGTATCTTATGTGAACAAGAGTGATTGATGGATCATTGACACTAGGTGTTCACATCACATGACTGGAGATAAAACTTAGTTCGCTACCTTAAATTATTATGATGGAAATAGTGTAAGGTTTGGTAATGATGCATCATTTCTAATAAAGGGAAAAGGATCTATCAAACCCAAAAAAAAGATATTTTTTGACAATGCTTATTATGTTGAAGGACTTAATTAAAACTTGTTGAGTGTGTCACAACTGAATAGTTTAGATTTCAAGGTTGATTTTGAGAACAAGATAGCTAAGATATATGACATTGATGAGAAACTAATTGGGAAAGGTGATCAAACTAGAGGTAATCTATCTTATCTTGATATAATGATGCTACTTGTGTTGTTGTAGAATTTGATGATGTGTGGCTATGGCTCAAGAGATTATGTCGTGTTAATTTTGATAACTTGGTTAGTATCAATAATGTGAGAACAGTCAGAGGTTTTCCTAAATTGAAGAAACCTAACAATATAATTTACAAATAATGTCAGTTAGGCAAGATGAAAAAATCTAGTTTTAAGAGTAAGACTCACATCTCTAGAGGAATTTTGAAGATTATTCATACTGACTTGTGTAGACCAATTGATGTGCAAAGATAATAGGGTTACAAGTACATTATGCTATTTGTTGATGATTATTCTAGGGTGATGACAATTATGTTTTTGAAATAGAAATTTCATGCTTTCCAAATCTTTAAGTGGTTATTAGCAAGAGTTGAAAATAATGTAGGTCAAATCTTGAAATGTTTGAGATCTAATAGAAGAGGAGAATTTACATCAAATGATTTTGAGATGTTCTATAATTACTGAGGATCAAAACACATACATTTGCACCTAGGACACCTCCATAAAATGGAATTCCTGAAAAGAGGATCATATCTATAATGGACTATGCTAGGAAACTCATGATGGAGAAGAATGTTGCTTTAAAATACTAGAGAGAGGTTGTAAGTACATCTGTCTATACCATGAACAATTTACAAGTGAAGAAAGGCACTCATTCAACACCTTTTGAACTATGGTATGGATACTCACCCAATGTAGAATATTTTAAAGTATTTGGAAGCAAGTTCTATATTCTTAAATATTTTAGGAATTGTAAATTATATGTTAAAAGTGAAGAAGGTATATTCCTTGGTTATTCCACAAGAAGCAAATCTTATAAGTGTTTAAATACTAATGCTAACAAAGTTGTGGAAACTGCAACTGTGAAGTTTGATGAATATATAGAGGTACACAAGGTTGAACCTATGAAGGAATTAGAGGAATAAGAATCTTTTTGTATACTTTTATGAAGGTATGTCTATTGATGGAGAAGTTGTAAATCAAGTTACAAATCAACAACAAGTTTTGGTGACTACTAAGTCACATACAACGAATGTCAATTTTTATTTAGGAACTGAGCTACATTCAAGTTTTGATCCTAAGATTAGTGTACATGAAAGATATATTGAATTAACTAATAGAGAAGTACATAGTGACTCAGAAGCTAATAGGCCTAATGAGGAAAGTAGATTATAGTCAAGATTGTCAAAGTATGTCAAGAAACATCACCCTACTGAAAAAATTATTAGAGATAGAACTGCTAGACCAATGACAAGGAACAAGCTAAGAAGTGATACATTTTTTTTGAGTATGCATGAACCTAAGTTAGTAAAAAATGCCTTAGAAAATGAGGACTAGATTAAAGCCATTAAATAAGAGATTTAGAAAATTGAAAAGAATAAGACATGGACTCTAGTTCCCAGATTAGAAGATAAGAATGTGATTGGAACCAAGTGGGTATATAGAAACAAATTAGATGAAAATGGTGAATTCATAAGGAACAAGACAAGATTATCTTGCAAGAGGTATGCACAAGAAGAATAGATAGACTATGGAGAAACATTTTCCCCTATTTTAAGATTGGAAGTTGTAAGAACTCTATTTGCTTACTCTACATACAAAGATTTCATATTTTATCAAATGGATGTGAAATATGAATTTCTAAATGGCATATTAGAAGAAGAGGTCTATATAGAACAGCCAAAAAGATTTTTTGATGCTAACAACAAGAACACGGTATGTAGACTACACAAATCTTTATATGGTTTAAAGAAAGGCCCAAGAGCATGGTATGAAAGGCTTCACAATTGTCTTGTGAAGATTGGATTTTAAAGGAATGATGATAATAGCAATTTTTACTTGAAGAATGAAGGTGGTCAAGATGGATTATGTAAAGTATTTGCAAATGAAATGAAGCAAGAATTTGAGATGTGTATGTTTGGAGAGATCAAGTTCTTTGTTGGTTTGAAATTATATCAGATGAAATATGGTATATACATCACTTAGTCTAAGTATGTAAAGGAAATATTGAAAACTTTTGGATTAGAAGATTCGAAACTAGTTAGCACACCTATGGTGATAGGACACAAGTTTTCAAAAAATGACTATTTAGTTGATGTGAATCAAACATTATATAGGTCTATGATTGGAAAATTGCAATATGTAGTGCATAACAGACCTAAGATTGCATTATTTGTTAGGATAGTTGCAAGATTCTCTACTAATCCTAAGGAGAATAATTTGATGGTTGTTAAGATAATTATGAGATATCTAAAAAGAATAAAAGACTACGGTCTATACTACAATAAAAATGAAAAATTTGAGTTAAGGTCTACACTGATGTTGATTAGGTTGGAAGCAATGATGACAAAAAGAGCACTAGTAGAGGAGAATTTTTCTTAGGAAAGAGGTTGATTACCTAGACCAATAAGAAACAAAACTACATATCTCAATCTACTATTGAGGTTGACTATGTGGTTGTTCCAATAAATTATAAATACATTGTATAGATCAAACAACTACTCAAAGTTATGAAGGAAGAAATCACTAAACCAATGATACTTTGTTGTGATAATACAAGTGCTATAAATATATCAAAGAACCTATGATGCAAACAAAGACTAAACACATTGCAATATAGTATCACTACTTAAGAGAGTTACTTCAAGACAAAGAGGTGAACATAGAATATGTCAATACAAAAAAGTAGATAGAAGATATCTTCACCAAAGAATAACCTAAGGATTCTAATGAGTATCTAAGAGGTTAACTAGGGGTGATACCCCTATCCAAATCTACTTAAGAAGAATGAGTAGTGCCCTACATCAACTATAGTTGAATGTTGTATCTTACATATTGATGCAATGGATCTTACTTTAGGAGCTACCTAAAGTAGTCAAAGAGTTGGAATAGTAGATCACTCACATCAAAGGTGATAGGGAGAAATTGAAATTGCTAACATCTGCATGTTGAGATGACAAGTATTTGCATTATTTTCAAAGAGGGAGATATAAGAATATAGCATGAAATATCTACTCAGGGGGAGATAGTGTAATAGATGTTTACTAAAGAAGGAGAAATCATTAAAAGAAATACATCTGCCTAGTATGAGGGAGAAATTATTCAGGGAGATATAAGTCAACAGGAGAAAGTGATATAAGTTGATAGATGAAGGGAGTCATAAGGAAGAGTTGATTGTCTATTGATTAGAACAAAATTTTGTAGCCTATAAAAAAGATGAAAGATGCTAATAGAGGGAGAGATTTCAACATAAGGAATTATTTTCTTTTTGGTATTGTTGTTGGTAATGATTTTCCATTAATGCCATTGAGGGAGTTTTTCAATATGAGATTTTTTTAGAGTAAAAAATGTGTAATAGAATAACCATTATTTTGTCATTGATATCAAACTTGCTACTTTCTAGTAAGATAACTACTTACTTGATACAAGTAAATTTATTTGTTTGATTGATGCAGAAGATTTGATCAAATAAGATAACAAGGGCACCTAGAGGAAAGGTAAGCTATGGTATGAAAAAGGAGTGCAAAGATCAATTAAGAATGTGATGATATAGTGTATTGATTATCTACTTAAGGATACAAAGGTTTGATACACTGAAAAAGTCTAGAAGAACAAGTTAGAATAAATGAGTCTGTCAAGCTTGATCGAGTAGATAGTAGGTACCTAGAAAAGTTAGTGCAAGTTGAGCAGAAAATCAGTTGAAGCTAAAGAAAGTAAAGATTTAGTGTATGCTGAGAAAATTTACTGTAAGCCAAGTAAAGTTTAGTTGATGCCGAGCACCAGTAAACTTTAGTGCTTATTGAGTTAACTAGTTGAAGACAAGTGGAAGAAAAGTATGGAAGCCGAGTGATAGCATATTGATCTTGAGTGCTAGTATTCACATTAAATCATAGATTGAACAAATCTAAGCCAACTATTTTTTTTCTTAAATTATGTAAAGCATGTGGAAGATAACTATGATGGCCTAGTGGCATAGAATTCAAGTTAAACCATTTTGAGGCAAATTCAAGGAAGTTTGAAGAATAAGTTTCTAGAGGAACCAAATGGAAAAGTGGGTAGATTTATTGCATCCTACCTAATCCTACCTAACCCTAAAATGGAAAATTGAGGTTGAATGTCAAAAGATTTAAAATCTCTATTTATAGAGAGAGCTAGTTAGAATCAAAGGTTTTCATGTGCAAGAACCTAAGGAAGACAAGGAGTCTAGGGTATTACTTCATTCAATGACCAAAGAGAACAGACTACTATTGGCAAGAAAATTAAGATGGCTTAAGTGTATGGATTCTTGAAGGGTGAACAAGCTATTAGAGATGAAGTGTGTAAAAGCCAAGTAGAATGGAGGACCAAAACAATAATCTATAATCTATAGGTGACTTGTAATTTGTTATCAGATCAAGCCTTACTGTTACTTTCTAATCATTATATTAGTCTAGCTTAAATCCTTTGGATTAAGGTTGACCTAATATTCATTTATAAATCATTTAACTAAGTGACATAAGGATTGAAATAGAGATCTATAATTTGCAAGTGACTTGTAATTTGTTATCAGATCAAGCCTTATTATTACTTTCTAAACATTCTATCAGTCTAGGGTAAATCCATTAGATTGAGGTTCCTAACAGTCATTTGTAATTCCTTTAACTGGGTGACATTCTAAGTGAAAGATCTAAAGTCCCCTGACAAGACTCACTCCTAATAGAGTGATTGAAATCCTCTAACTAGGTCACATTTATTTGTTTGTATTGTAACCTTTAATAGGGTTGGCCTTTCATAGGGCATCACTCTAAAAGAGTGAGAATTGGTAGCACGTTACAGGTGGTTTTTCTCAAATTGGGTTTTCATGTAAAATCCATGTGTCAAATGTGTTATTGACTCAATTATGTTTCATTTTTACATTTCTACAAAGTTGTTTTTGTTAGTGTAAATAATTATTATTTACACTTTACTTAGGATAAATGCATTATTTTATTATTTCTTAGGTTAGATACCTAGGAGTTTGCATACTCATGTGAGTTGTCATGTTGACAACACATGAGTAAGAAACTCTCATTTAGTGCATGGTTTCTACAACACTGGAGTTTGCATAGTTAACTAAGTTGTCATGTTGGTAACACAATTGTTCTGACTCTTAATTAACCACATCATGTCTACAATGTAATTTTATGTGACACACCTTTCTAGGCTTATCCTCTCATCATTGCACTAACTTTTGTGCTTAATGGAGGATAATCCACTCCTGGTGGACATGTGCTTAGTTGTGAGGCTTATCATATTGCTAAATCCTAGACATTCTAGAAGCATTCTAGAGGCCTCTATATATAAGAACTCTTAGTGTACTTGAACATCAATATAAGAAAATTAATTGAATTATCATATCATTATTCTGATTATACATTATTTGGTCAATATTGTGCTAGTTTGGTGCTTCTTGATCTTGGCATTATGTTGCCCCACTTTTCATCCTGTACCCATTTTGCAAAGTGGAAAATAATCTATTGTCTTAGTTTGGTCTAGGTGTGTCCAAATCTAGTCCTTTCCCCTCAAGTGAAAAGTTTCTCCATTGGGTTTTCCATATTTTCTCTTCCCCCGCTTTACATAACTAGGTGGGTTTTCCTTGTTATCATGAGTTTGTGGGTAGTCTAGAACCTAATTCGATGGAGATTCTTGGGTCATATAATGATTTTTATAGAGTCATTTCCAAGGATGAAATTTTTCATGGCTTATTATAGTTTTAACATAAAGAAAATGAAGTTTGTAAAAAACCCAACACTGTCGTCTCCTCGATAGGTTTTTGACCCATGAAGGTGATTTTCTACAAAGGTCAATAAATGAGGGTTACAAGCTAAAGCAAGGAAGAAATGAGTTGTTTTATGGATAGATCATCACTAAATTATAGTATTCTACCTTGGGAGTAACTCAGGATTCGTCATAGTGCTCAGAATAGCATTTAGCAAAAAACTCTAAAGTAACTTCTCCACGGCGGGATTTCAACCAATAAAGTCAATTTTTTGATAAAGGTATTTGTGGGAAAGGAAAACAAGTAAGTGGATTTATTTTTTCAGTATTCACAGCCATTTTTAGATTCTTTGAAGCTTAGAGGCACATTAACTTTGAGGGTAAAATGAAAATAAAGGCAAGGGAAAAAAAATAGAAGTTGCTTTGTCCTCTGTGGGTTTCTAACCCTAGAAGGCAATTTTCTGCATCTATTGAAAAATCACTTCTACAAGCATGTTCAGCTCATAGATCAATCACAAGATACTTAAAAATGAAAATGGAAGAAAGTTAATCACATTTGGGAAGTCATTTTAAGAAAAATCTTGCTGAGCAAATTTTTGCTTATAGAGTACTCCATTCTTAATTCTCCAGAACTTGGTAAAAAATGGGAAAGTAAGTATGTAATTAAAGAAAGCTACCATTAGGGCAATAGAAATAGTGAAAAGACATGGAAGAATCCATTACAAACACCCACATTTACCAATCTAATGGATTCATCATTTAATTCAATTGTGTGGCATGGATCTTGAAGATTAAAGGGTGAATTAGGATTTCTATATATAGATGAACATAACAAATTTTCAAATTACACTTTCTTTATTGAACTGTTATGCGTATGAATTGAATAGCATTTTCAAAGCTCTTATACTTGCAAAGTTTTACTCTCTACACTTCTTTCAATTTTAAGATTTCAATTCATCTCTATCTCAAATTAAATGGCAACTAGATTTTTTGGATTTGATGGACTAAATGGAATTAAGTCAACTTTGGAGAATGTTACATATATCTCGCTCCATTTCTTCGACATGCAAGATTTTCAAAGAAGGTTGAGGATGGAGCCAATTCATCCTATAATATAAAAGCTCCAAGGAAGCAAGCTAGTGGAGGCAGCTAGATTTTTTGTGGTAGTTCAAGCTCCTGAACTAATTTTTGAATGCATAAATCACTACAATCTGGACACTAAGAAAAATTTTCTTCCTAATCATATAGTTTTAATCTTGATTGATAGGAAAACTATAGTGAATTTCCTCCAGATTCCAAAGCAAGAAGAATTTTCTAAATTGACAATAGGAGGAGCCATATCTAAGTTCTCTTTGAAGAAGATGGTGTCGCAGAAGGAAATTATGAGGTCCTAATTCCAAAATCCATGAGGAGCTAAAACTAAGGTTCCTAAGACTCTATTCGATACTGATCTCAAGCATAAGATCATAAACATTCTAGTCCTTTTACATCGACTAAAAGGTGAGGTAGAAGCACTCAATTTTTTTGAACAGTATATCTTTTTGGTATAAATCATCTATTTAGATATAGATTATGTTGATTGGGCATATGAGTTAAGTGAGCATCTATCTAGAGCCCTCAATGCTGTAAAGTTTTACAATACCTTCTACATGTCTTCTTTCCTAATTTATATGTTAGCCTCTCTACAATTGTGGCTAGGCCTTCCCAAAATAGAGAACTTCCTTGTTGATGTGAAAATCTATGAATTTTGTCCATGCTTGCAATTATAGAATAACTATGCAAAATATGTCAGAGTTAATGACTTGTTTACAATGAGGATTTGCAGGGAACTCCAACGATGCCCAAAGAGGAGGTTCTGCCTAGAAGCAATGTAGCAATCAATTCTTTATTTAGTTCTCATCCCTTTTCATATTTGCATCTTGCAACTTTTGATAGATTTCCTTTGAAGCTATCTAGATACCCAAGTGATATGATTGTGCTGATAGAGATCATGAGACAAGCTATCCAAGTGAACGTGGTAGGTGCCAGTTTAAAGAAGAAGCAGTATGAATTCCCCATGATGGTTGGAGATTCTAGTTGTGAGTCTCGATCTAATGCAAAAAATATGCTCAAGGCATTCAAGACTAAGTACAAGTTGGAATAATATGAGGTTGTGAGACCCATGTTCAATCCAAATGGGTATGCAAGAGAGGTGCTGAAAATTGGGAGTGTGATCAAGCATGTCACCACTATAGAAGATTATTGGATAGATTGCAAGGATTGGAGGATGATGGTCAAAATATGTATAGCAATACATATTTGATGAAGTTAAAAGGAATTCCTATAAATTTTTTACCATATGTGGATGTGGAAGAGAGTCTTGATATCATGATGGCTAGGATCATAAAGAGAATGGGGAAATGAGTTGAATGGACAACCAAAAAGAGCTAGAGTAAGGGTGTAGCCACTCAAGCTTCTCCAGAAGCTACAATGCCTAATTCATCCCAGAGTGCTACACTAGACATGACCATAGCTTCCACTCAAGGGCTAGCTCAGCCTTCAAGTATAGGTGATCGACCTTTAGACAAGAATGTTCCTATAGCCCAGACCTATCATGATGGTTCCTTACTAGTCATAGGAACCTAGACTGGCACTGAAGAGAAGAAGGAAAAAGAACCAAAGGATAGTGTCCCTACTCTAGTGCCTTTCCCTTATACTACTCTAGTTCCATCTCCTCAAACTATTGTTGTTCCTTCTCTGCATACCACCCCAATTCCATCTCCTCACCATAGCCTCGTTCCATCAGCAAGTACTTCACTTTTAAAGCTAAGTGGTTACCCTATATAGATAGTAGACCTAGGAGATGGAAAGAGTAGCAACAGTGAGTCTACTAAGTCAGATGAGGAGACAAAGAAGACTTTAGAAATGGTGAAGAGCTAGAATTCTTCTAGATTCATCTCTAAGGATTCAAAAAATCCTTTCTCTTCAACTACTGTAACAATGACTCTAGTGAAGAAAAAGATGTTTAGTATTGAATCAATCAAAATGGCTTCCAAAGTGATAAGAACAGATTCCTAGTTGGAAGATACTTTGGTAAGGAAGAGAAAGAGAAAAGATGAAAGTGTTTCTAAAAATGATACTATATCTCTCATAGTTCATTCTATGACTGCATTGAAAAAGGTTAAGAAGAAATAGACTTTGTCAATACTTGGGAAAGATCTAGAAATAGTGCACTTGACAATGGAAATAGCCAAGTTGAACAAAGGAGGGAGAATTGAGGATATGATGCTTGATGATTTTACTCTACATTCAATTGATCTTGGAGAGGCTAGACATGATACAAAAGTTGTCTTGTGGAGATCAAGTAATGAAGTAATAGAATGACAATTAGAAAGCCTTAAGCTATCAAAGATCAAGATGAAAGTCAATATAGAAGAATTGAACAAATTTATCAAGTAAATAGTCACTCCACTAGCAACTATCTCTCGTATGTTTGTGACCCAAACTCCTACCATAGCTGAAGTGCAAGTCCTCATTTCCCAGCTCCAATAAGATAGGCATTATGGCCAAATTGGTAAAAAATGGATTCAAAGACTCAAGTCAGAAGGAGTTTCTCTCATAGATCAATTTGGAAATGTTATCCTCAGACTAGAGATAGAAAAGGAGAACATCTTGTCTAATAGTAATACTCTAGCCAAAGAAAGGGTCAAATGTGATGATTGCATCTCTTTTTTGAAGATGAACATCTAGATGAAGATGAAAGAAGTAGTTGAAGCAAAGATCCTAAAGAAAGGAAATGAACCTTTATTAAAATGGCTCCAAAGTATGCAGTTCAAGCTAGAAATGATCTAGGTAGCTGAGAAGGGACTCATGTAAATAGAGGAGAAAGCCAAGAAGACTCAAGATAGAAGATTCAAGCATATGAAATAATTACACACTAATTCAAAAACCAGTGGTCACGGAAAGGCTCTCATTGGAGTAGATATAATGAAAATAAACTTTTCTGCATTTTTGGATAACCTATCCAGAGTGACTTCCAGTAGTCAAAATAGAGTTGCACAACTCCAAAAACTTAGTGGTTCTATACACGTGGCTATGGAGGAGTTTCCAAATTAGTTGAATGCTATAAAGAAGCTAGCAAGGGAACATTAAAATGGCTCTTGAGATTCACTAATATACACATGCCCAATCATGAGGAGCTAATTCCAATAATAGTTGTTGCTAAGGCATATAGAGAGAAAACATAAAAGGGGAAGAATTCTAGATGATTCATATTATACCTTCTTTTCATTTTCTTTTGTAATATTGTAATACGACAAATTGGCATCTTGCCATTTGTCATTTTTAGAAGATGAACTGATTAAACTTCTATTGTAATGGTCATCTTGAAACTCTATATGTATGAAATTGAAAGATTAATGAAAGGTCGACAAATTTTTGGTGTGAAGTACTTTTTGTTGCAGAGACAATTGAATGGTATTTTATGTCAATCATTTTTTGTCCCATTTGTTGTTATATTTATTTTATATTTTATATTTTGTTTGAATCGAGATGAGGGAAAAATAGAGTTTTACCTCCCCTATTTTGAGGCAAAGAATTAATGTAATAGGTGTTTTTATTTTTCATTCAAAGAGAAATCCCTTCAACATTTTCAATTTATTAATCATAGTTTAGATTCAAACTTGTTTAGTTTTTTATTAACATTTTTTCAATTAATTTTTATGAATTCATAATATGTGTGAATGCATAAAACTATTTTGGTATTGAGAAACTTCTATTTGCTTGAGTTAGATTCTATTTAGGTCTAGATTGGTTATACCTCTTCTATTCTTAGGTTAAGAACATACCCCCAAAGTAGTTTAGGAAGAAAAATATAGTTCATTGCAAATCCATTTTATGGAGCTATACCTACCAATTTAGAGGGAAGCCAATTCATCCACAAGTGGCTTTCCAACTTTTTGTGATCAGATATTGTTTCGAGTTGGGTGTTTAAGAGTTAGAATTTGAAATATCAAAATCTATTTACCAAAACATTATTTTTCTTTAAGGTAAATTCTTTATGGTATCATAGCTATACCAAATTCTTACATGGTATCAGAGCTATACCAAATTCTTACATGGTATCAAAGCCATAGAGACATCATTTCATAACCACTGGAGACCATTCTTGCTTCACCTCTCTAAGAACACCTTGATTTAGATCCAAAGTATCTATAGCTATTGGGAGCATGTAGAGCCAAAAAAAACCTAACTATTGTGTTTAGAGCATCGATTTAGTTAAAATTGACAATGCATTCACGTATATTGGGCCATAGTAAAATTTGAGGCAACAATTTTTTGCAAACTAGCACCCGAAGGCCCGATTTGCAAGTACGGTATGATCATTTTCAAATCTATATTCATTTTCTTTGCAATTTTTGAATTTGCATTTTTGATAAAAATTTAGGCCATCAGGCCTATAGAGAAATATTTTTTGCAGGAACTAGGTGGTGAAATCCCAACTCCCACAGAATATTCTCTGTATATCACCAAAGGTTTTTATTCAAATATTCTAGAATATTTACACAATTTCTGACCTCAAACTAGAAACTAGACATAACTTATTTTAAGTCCTACAAGCTTTGCCTTTTATATACCTCAAAGTAAAATCTCACCCCGCATGTAGGATTAAAACCCATTGGAGAACACCATTGGCATCCAAAGACACTGTTGTCATCCCTAGTACCCAATAGGTAAATAACTCTATCACCGCTAATTAAAATCCATCATCACCTAGTTCATGCCTACATGGCTCTAGCTTAGCTAGACACATAATCACCCTCTATGTCAGCATTGACACATAAGCACTGCACAGTGAGAAATACATGTTACATGTACACTAAGTTCCATGCAGATAGACTAAACATGTCAACCAAACCTAAAACTATCCATGTCATCTTTGACTTAGTTTCCACACGTACATTTTGTACACTACCACATGGTCCTATACATATGATTCGTACAATGACATTAGTAATCTGTTAACCACATCATCTGGGGGACTATTTTTCGTTGACATCAGCCAATCATGTGATTAAATTTGATGATCATTTGACCATCATTTGCAAGACAAATTGTATTGCTGTAATGGTTGTTTGGATGTCAAATTTAACATCATAGTTTGCTGCACAAACCCCTCTCTAGATTTAGTTTTGATTTGACAGCCTGAATTTAGGAGGCCATATCTCAGTCATCTAGGCTCCAAATCAAGTGCAATTTTTTTTTTCACTAGAATTTCCTAAAAATTTTACTTGTACTACTATTTTTTGGTTTTGATGCATGAATTTGTCAAAAAATGTAGTTTTTGGTGACTATACCTATCCAATCCTACATTTTGCAACTTCATTTGCTTCGTACGGGCTCATCTGTAAACCAAATTAGGTTCTATTTTTTTGAAAGTGAATAATTTCTTGTCTAATCTATAGATTTGTAATCAGATTATAGACTTGCGTGGAAAAAAATACCACTTTTAGAAATATGTCCTATCTTTGTGTTGTAATACTTCAAAATTATTATATTTCTAAGCTACATTGTAAAGTTCCATATTTGAACTATAAGGGTAGGTTATAAATAACAAATCAGAAGTCCACTAGGGCCAAAATTGGCAAGTGGCAATTGTAATCATACTAAGTATAAAGTGCCAAAACATGCATTAAGGGGGGTTGAATGATTATTTTTGCATTTTGGGGGATACATACATTGATCTCATGAATTTTTGTTTCACATGTCAGGGTGGTGTTAGAGTGAGGTTGTCAAATAGGAATTATCAACAATGGAGTGCCTTGATAATTGGTCATCTAAGAAGAGAGCATAAGAAAGTATTTCCTTATTTATGTTCCAATGAATTGATCTCTTCCATTGAAAAGTGACCTATTAAAATAATTTTGGACATCATTTATTTTAGTGTCAATCATTATTGCCTTGATGTCATTGACAAGTTCATGTATCCTTATGGCATTTGGATGGGTCGTTGGAAAGCATATGGAGATCCTACAACTCCTCCACTTCTAGAAAACATTCTATCTTCAGTCACTCTAGATATAGTACCAGATGAGATCCCACCTCCTAATGCCCCTATTGCTTCTATAGATCTAGTTCTAGCCATAGATGCTCTTGATTTAGTGCAACAAGATATACCATGTTTCCCTACTTCATCTTCATGGGATGACTTCCTTCTTGACATTATAGGACTATTCATGGAGTCTCACATTGAAGTGGTCAATATTGTGCTAGTCTTGTGCTTCTTGATCTTGGCATTTTTTTTCCCTAAGGAAAATTCTTCATTGTATCATAGATATGCCATATTCTTACATGGTATCAAAGCTATACAAAATTCTTATAGTTTTGACCTAGGATAGTAGCCTACAATGTTTAAGCAATGAATAATATAATGGATGCATGTATAATATTTTTTTTATAGATACCATTTCACTAAGATGTGACTTACAATGCTATTAGAGCTATACCAAATTCATATAGTTTTGACCTAGGATAGTAACCTACAATGTTTAAGCAATGTATGATCTAATGGATGCATGTGTAATAATTTTTTATAGATATGGCTACCAGGCCATGTTAGGTACCCAAGTACTAATGCAATGAAATGCAATCTCTCTGGAAAATATAGAAAGAGGGAAAACCTCATAGGAAAAACCCTCCTCCAAAAAGAGAGATATGTACAATATAGAAGAGAAGGATCATGTGACCCCTCCTAGTGAAAAATCCATCACCCACAAGAGATCTCACAAATGAAGATACTTGACCTCTATGAAGGGCTTGGTTAAGATGTTGGCTACCTGCTACTTAGTAGGACAATATTGTAGTGCAATGACTTACTCATGAATTATCTCTCTAATGCAAAGCATATGAACCTCAATATGTTTGGTTCATTGATGTTGTACTTGATGATTTGAGATCTCAATAGCACTCTAGTTATCACAATGGATGACTATGGGTCTAGGTAGATCAAATCCAAACTCCATTGCTCTCTCATCTAGTAAGGCTAAGATAGTTATTACTAACTCCTATGCTTAATGGAGGATAATCCACTCCTAGTGGACATGTGCTTAGTTGTGAGTATTATCATATTACTAACTCCTAGATATTATAGAAGCATTATAGAGGCCTTTATATATAGGAACTCCTACTATACTTGAACATCAATCTGAGAACATTAATTGAATTCTCATATCATTATTCTAATCATACATTATTTGGTCAATATTGTGCTAGTCTTGTGCTTCTTGATCTTGGCATTATTTTTCCCTAAGGAAAATTCATCATAGTATCATAGCTATACCAAATTCTTACATGGTATTAGAGCTATACCAAATTCTTACAGTTTGGACCTAGGATAGTAACCTACAATGTTTAAGAAATGTATGATCTAATGGATGCATGTATAATAATTTTGTATAGATATGGATTCACTAAGCTATGAAAAGTTTTATTTTTACATTTGGACCTTGGATAACTAATTCTCTCCCCCCTCTTAGTTATTGTAAATAATTCCAATAGCAATGACAACATACCTTGATATTCTCCATATTTTAGAGTCTAAAAAACTAACTAGACACTCTATGAAAGCATGCCTATAGCATCTTAGACAAGATGAAAAAATGATCTCAAATAGTGAGATCCTACCTCACAAAAAACTAGGACAAATTAGGGTGTTAGAGGGCACCTAGATCAAGAAAGTAGGGTAAACACCTAAGAAAACTAGAAGAAGTGAAATTGTAGCACCAAACTGAATGAAACAAAAAGAAAATAGAAAAACCAAACCCATCTTATCTATGGAGGAATATGTCTTGCACTATGAATTTCAAACAACTCTATTCAAACTACCAAGCTCATTTTATTGAAAGAAGGTTAGCCTACTTCACAAACAAAGTGGGTGGATCCAAAGGAACTCTAATCTACAAAAAAATGTCAAAAGAAACAAAATAAAAAATACAAATTCAACCCCAAAAAAATAATATTAAAGCGACCACCAAAACCATGGTAAAATTTGTGGTGAAGACAAGCAACCCAAAAGAAAGAAAAGGAGGAATAGACCACACATAAACTAGGAAAGACAAGCACCTCTAAGAAAAAAGAAAAACAATCAAGGGAGGAACACCAACTTGTAGCACTAGAATGTAAAGATATCACAATGTTGAAAGCTATCCCTAGTTCAAACCCAAAAAAAACCAATCAAGCCCTTAGAAGACACTCAGACTTGTAGAATGAATTCTTATAGGTAGGGTGATGACCTAAATGAAGGATTTTTTTATCACAGAGCACAATTGTGATTATTGTACAAAGTTACAATTAATCCCTTTAGCCATCTTAAATAACCCATTGGTCATGATAATTAAAAGGTACATTAATTGTACTTATCCATCATTAATGAACTTTTCCATGCGTCCAACCTTAGGACCAAAGAAATCTTTTCCTAGAACTAAAGACATGTAAGAATAAGTTCATGCTTGATCTGAATTTTTCTTTCTTGAAGACCAAGAATCCCATCCCTAAGGAAAAAAATACTCACATCCTTCTTCCACACAAAAATGGTTTTACATCTAGGATAAGGCTATAGGAATCTAAACACCAAAAACCAAAAAAACATATAGGCCTACCTTAAGCAAGGCAAGGAAAAAGGAAAAAATGAGGGGACTCAACTTTTTGCTAACAAAAAATAGGGACCTATATGTAGGATTTAATAGTTACTAGAGTTTATGATAGTTGGTTATAGTACATGAGATTTTCTCATATACACTTTGATAATGTTGTGAAGATAAGTAACAATAATGCAATAATGTATTTACCAAAGATTATGAAACCCTCTAACCTAATATGCAAGGAATGTGTAATGGATAAATATAAGAAGAGTTTATTTCCAAAAAAATTATTTACTACATCAAAAAAGTTGGAGATGGTTCATAAACATTTGCATGAAGCTACAAAGACAAGAACATTTTATGGTGAAAGGTATTTTATTCTTTTCATTGATGACTTTAAAATAATTATGTGAGTATCATTTCTTGTAGGTAAATAAAAAGCATTTGAGAAATTTAAGATATTCAAGGATAAAATTGAAAATGAATATAGATTGAAAATTAAATCTTTAAGATCTAATAGAGGAGGATAATTCAAATTAAATCATTTCAATAAATTTTGTGAAGATAATTGAAACAAAAGACATCTTTCATCTCCTAAGACCCCATAACAAAATGAGATAGTTGAAAGAAGAAATAGGTCAATAAGTAAACTACCCAAAGAAATTATGATTGAAAGGAATGTAGCATATATCTATTGGAGAGAAGTAGTTACTACTATAGTACATACTATGAATAGAGCTCAAATTAGACAAAGTACTAATAAGACACTCTATGAACATTGGTTTGGGCATACACCTACTAGGAAATACTTTAGAAAATTTAGAAGTAAATGCCATATCAAGTGAGAAGATGACATAGGAAAATTGATCCTAGGTTTGATGAAGGGATTAATTGATTTAATTGATAATTTGATTAGGGATCTAATTAATTTTGATAAATTATGCTAGTAATTGATTCCACATAATTAAGATTGATATTTGATGAATTATGCTAGCAATGGGATTGACATAATTAAGGGTGATTTGATTTAATTTGATAAAATAGGGCTTCTATTCCATCAACTTATATTAGCGTGATTATATTATCTTCTCTTGGAATCAATGTGCAAGTAGTATATTGATTCAAATAAATGATGATATTGACTTGAAGAAAACTTTAATATGAAGCTATGAAACTATTTTTGATTCACATATTGATAATTTTGAGTTTGATGAAATTAAATTAAATTAAAATTTTTAAGCCATCAATTCTAAACTTGATGGAATTTGAATTGGCCATATTGACTTCAAACTTGGTGGAACAAATATCAATAAGAGATTTGAACAATATTTGGAGTTCAATTCATAGGGTTAAAACTGAACATATAATATGATGATGTGTTGACAAATAACCAATTTGGTTCATAATGTTAAAATCTATCAAAGGTAAAAGATATTAAAACTAATGTTTGATTGACAAAATAACTAGTTTGATATTTTGTGATGAAACTAGAAAAGTGTGATATGGTTTGAGTTAGGCAAAGATTATCTACTTGATATGATGTGGTGAATTCAATTACCCAACAATCTCATCTTGACCAAAGACAACTACCATGCCCCTAGCATTGCTAAAATTTATTTGATTGTCAATTGATTGAATTGGATATGATTATGCACCCTTCGAAGAAAAATTGAAATGATCTTTGATGTAATGTCATTTTTTAGCATTCTTTTATGATGTTTGATTAATATAAATATGATTATGTTTTATTAGTAGATGATAAGAATCACCTAGAATTTGTTTTGGATCATTAGAATAGGTTTTGAATCTATTTTTGATGTTTTCAATCAATAAGAACCTAATTTGAGTTGATAGACTATTAAAAGAATAATATTTGACCAAGTTTGACCACTTGAAAAAGTGTGATTTGACCAAATTTGACAATTTTAAACCATGGTTAGCCAAGAGTTTGGTGATTTGACTATAGTTATTTCTTTAAGTATATCCTTCTACAAATTTTGGTAAGTTTTCATAGTTATTTAATAATATTTTGACCAGGTTTAGTAAACTTTGATCATATTTGGCCATAGTTTGTGTTGGAAACTATAATTGGAACAATTGTTATGTTGTCATTGATGTCAAACCTTATTGGTGAGATAGTTTCTACCTAATTAAATTTCCATATCAAGATGATTATGAAGAGGATTTGGAAAGAATGGATAACAATGGATAACAAGAGTACCTAGTGGAAAAGATGAGTTATGTGGAACTACAATGGGCACTTGATTAGATGGATCTTAATAAGATAATATTTTTTTAATCATAACACTAAGTGGAGAAGATAGTTGTGTTAAAACATAGAAGATATGATCAATAAAGGACCAAATATATTAGTTAAACTAAGATTCAAAGAAGAAGATTAAGGAACTTATAGTTGAAGCCGAGTTGTGCTAGTGTCAATCAATTGGATAGTAGAAACTAAGAAAATATAGTGTCAACTGATCACCAATAAAGACTAAATATCACAAAAGTTAGACCAATAAAAGCTAGTGTAATCTAAGAAAGATAGTTAGTGAAGGCTAAGTTATCTAGTGATGATTGAGTCCAAGGAACATAGTTTTGGCTGAGTCTTGAGATTATTATTTTGTGAAGGAATTGAGGTTCATAGTTGACATAGTTGAATTTTCATATTGTTTAAAGGACATGAAGGATAAATATTGATGATCTAGAGCATTGAATGTTTGAGAAATTATGTTTGGGAATTTCTAGGTATGGATTCAAAGAGAATTTTTTAGAAGAATCTAGAAGCATAAGGAGAAAATAAAATGATGGAAGGATTCAATGAATCTGACCTAACCCTAAGATCAATGATGGTGTTTAAGAGGCATAAGGATTAACAAGGAGAGGTTAATAGTTACTAACTTTTTTGACTAGTGAATTAAAGAAGAAGGATGAGAAGAATGAGCAGACTAGAGTTGAAGAGTGATTGTTTGAAGGATTTTCCAAGAAGATCAAAGATAATGATAGAGACATGAATAGAGTTCATTTGATGACTTAGAAGAGGAGCTACATTATGATTTTCATGTGTAAAGTTAGTTGTATTTATCAGATCAACCTATTGTTAATTTCTAACCATTACAATAGTTAAAATCCCTTAATAAAGGTTAACCTAATAGTCATTTGTAAATCCTTTAATCAAGGTGAAATTCTAATGGAATGTTCTTAAGTCCTTTAAAACAAAAACTCCTAATAGGGTGATTAAATTCTTTAATAGTTCCACACTTAATAGTGTGTATTGTAACCTTTAATAGGGTTGGCTCCTAATAGAGCTCACTTTAGAAGAGTGAAAAAATTGTGACATGTTATTGGTCATTTTTCTCAAATTGGGTTTCCACTTTAAATCTTTGTGTCTTACTTGTGTGGATGTTATTTTAGAGTTTTACTATTAATTTTTTACATTATGCAAGTTAGTGATTATTGGAATAGTGGACTGCAATTTTATGTTACTAATAAGTTAATATAGAGACTAAGCTACTTAATGATTATATCTAAGTTGTTTGAAGAGTTCAAAATTAATTGGTACATCTAGACCCAAGGATAATTGATTCACCCTCCCACCTCTCAATTATTCTATATCATTCTAGAAATTAGTAGTAGATATTTTGGTGCATGTGAAGAAACATTTGAAGGGACTTAAAGCTAATGATCAAGATGTACAGAAAGGAGGTGCCCAAGTTGAACAAGGAAAAATTACATGAATGGAAAAGTTTAATGAAGCTTCACATTATTGGAATAGGAGATTCAACAATATATTGATTAGATAATGAATACATAATAGTGCATACAGCTATGACAACCCATAAGATAAAGGAGAAGCAAGAGCACAATCATGCAATGTTGGAAAATGCATCTACCCTAAGCTATTTAGTGTTTGATGATATAGAGGATTGCAACACTAAAAAAAAGATGTGGGAGTAGATGGAAAAGATACATGGAGGAGATAAGAATGTACTAAGAGCTAAATTAGAAATCTTGAGAGTAAAGTTTGATGACATGAGGATGGTAGAAGGTGAGAACATTGCTCAATATGTTGGAAGAGTTAAAGAAGTAGTTAATGTCATCAGAGGAGCTAAAGGAAAGATCAACACAATGAGACTATGATCAAAAAGGTATTGAGAACCTTACTTTCTATCTATGCTATTAAAGTCTCTGCAATACAAGAACTAAGATATACTCTGAGTAATGATCTAACCTTGGATAGTCTAGTTATTAGACTTATTGCTTTGAATTTTCAAATTTTGATGATTTTATTGCCCCTTCTATTGAATCTTATTTCAATTCACAATTGTTTTTACATAAGTTTAATAAGAAGAAATGAAAGTATGAGAAAAGTGAGAGTGAATCTTTTGATGGTGATCTTGAGGATCTTGAAGCATTAATGGCTAGGAGACTACCAAGAGGCAAAGGAAAATTCAAGGATAAACTTCCTAAATTTTATTTTTCATGTAATAAAGTTGGTCATCTTATTATAATATGTCCCAAAATGTATGAAAAGGATGAAAGGAAAGACAACAAGTTTGAGGGAAGAAGAGATGGAAAAGACAATATAGGTTACAAAGACTACAAGGGAAAAAGGTAAGAAGTCTTGTTACATTGCTGAAGAAGAGACTGATGATGATTTTGATAGTCATGATGAAGAAGTTTTTTATGTTTTTTTTGAAAGAGTTTTTTTATGAAGATGATAAAAATAAAATTTATTCATATGTGAGTAATTGTGATAGATGGATAATTGATAGTGGCTTCTAACATCACATGATAAGTGATAAAAGTAAGTTTGAAACTTTTGAACATAATAAAGGAGGTAGTGTTAAGTTTGGTAGTGATGTACCATATATTGTGAAAGGTAAAGGATAAATAAGATTGATTTATAATATCAGATGTGATAATGCTTATTTGGTTGAAGAACTTGACTACAATTTGTTCAGTGTGGCATAGTTGAACAATTTAGGATACAAAGTTGAATTTTAGCACAAGAAGGCTAAGATCTACAATGGTTTTGATGAATTGATTGGAAGTGGAGACCAACCAAGAAGTAAATTATTCTATATAGACCTTTCTAGACTAACTTCCAATATTCCTCTTTGGAATTCATGATTTGGGTTAACCACCTCCTATGTTCTTGTGGTTATATGGGACATTGACAGGTTGATATTTTGGTGTAATGACAAATCTATCTTTTAACAAGTGGTATTAGAGCTTGGTCATAGGTTCAAATATTCTAGATAACAATAAGAAGGGATTTTTGGACTAATTTACAACATTCCTCTTTGTGATTTGTGACATGGCTTAACCAACTCTTATGTTCTACAAGTCTAGTGGTTGTATTAGGCACTGATAGATTGATCTTTTGGTGCAAAAAAAAATCTATCTTGTAAAAGACCTATTTGATGATACATGCTTTTTTGTGGAATGTGATGATATAAGGTTATGGAATAAAAGGTTATTTCATGTGAAATTTGATCATTTGGTAAGCATTAGTAAGATGAAGAAAGTAATAGTGTTACCAAGATTGAAGAAACCTGATAATGTGATGTGTAAACAATGTCAATTAAGAAAAATGATAAAGATTACTTTCAAGAGAAAGACATATACTTTTGATGTTATTTTATAAAAAGTTCATACCAACCTTTGTGGAGCTATTAGAGTGAAAAATACTTTATTATATTTCTCAATGACTATGATGTTTCTTAAAGAAAAATATTATGCATTTCAAATATTTAAGTGGTATTTGGCTAGAGTTGGAAAGGAAATAGGTAAAAGCTTGAAGTGCCTGAGATATGATAGAGGAGGTGAATTCATATATGAGTAATTCAACACATTCTAAAATGATAGAGGAATCAAGTTATAGATGTCTACATCAAGGACCCATCCATAGAGTGATATAGCTTAAAGGAGGAATAGATCAATCATTGACTATGCTAGGACAGTGATGAAGGAGAAGAATGTTGTACCTAAGTACTAGAAAGAAGCTATAAGTACAAAAATGTATACCTTGAATAGATTACAATTCAAGAAAGGTAAAAATATCACACCTTTTATGGTTATACACCTAATGTGAAATATTTCAAAGCTTTTGGAAGAAAATGCTATATACTGAAAGAGAAGAGACATGAAAAAATTGATGCAAAAATTGATGAAGGTATATTCTTAGGATATTATACTAAGAAAAAATCATATAAGTGTTTGAAATATAATACTAATAAAGTTGTAGAAAGTGAAAATGTGAAAGTTGATGAATATGCAAAAAATAATGAAGTTGAATGTAAGAAGGAACCTGAACATTACAAAAATTTCATATACATTGATGAAGGTGAGACCAACACTTTACTTGAACCTAAGAAGAAATTTGTTGAGAAAAAGAAACTAATACATTAAGTTATAGTAATAGAGTTTTGAGTAATATGTAATTGGTGCCGAGTGTCATGGAGAGCATGTCAAGCATTAGGAAGAGCATGTTGAGCATTAGCAAATGATTGTCAAATAACTAGAAGGACAAGTTGATATACATGAAGGTCTATTTGAAGATAATCTACAAGATGAACCTAAAGAAGAAGAAAGAATACCTCAACCAAGTTGAATGAAAATGGTGAAGTAATAAGAAATAAAGAAAGACTAGTTTTTAAGGGATATGCACAAAAATTTATTGACTATGTGGAGACATTTTCCCCTATTGCAAGATTAGGAGTGAGAACTCTACTTGTAGATTTTTCTTACAAAGGATTCAAAGTATACCAAATGATGCATTGTGCAAGTCATTTGTAGATCAAATGAGGTAGGAGTTTGAGATGTCTATGTTTGGAGAGATCAAATTTTTTGTTGGTTTGCAAGTGTATCAAATGAAGAAAGGTATCTAAATTACACAATCAAAATATATTAACGATATACATAAAATTTTTGGAATGGAAGACTTAAGACTAGTTGAAACACCCATGGCTATTGGACATAAAATTTAAAAGAATGATGATTTTGCTGATGTGAATCAAACCTTATATACATCAATGATTTGAAAGTTGCAATATGTTATCCAAAGAAGACCAGATATTACACTAGCGGTTGGTATTATTACTAGATTTTTTTCAAATCCTAAGGATAATCACATGATGGTTGTAAAAATAATATTGATATATCTAAAAGGAACCAAGGACTATGGATTGTATTACAAAAGGAATCACAAGTTTGAATTGAGAGTCTATATTGATACATGTTGGGCTAAAAATGTTGATGATAGAAAAAGTGCACGCAATGGAACTTTCTTTCTAGGAAAGAGACAAGTTTCATGGACAAGCAAGAAGAAAAATTATATCTCCTAATCTATAGCTAAAGCTGAATATGTAGCAACAATAGTTAATTGTTCTAACATAATGCGAATTAAATAATTATTGAAAGGAATTAAGGAAGATATCACTAAACCTATTGTTATATTTTGTGATAACACAAGTGGTAAAAATATACCTAAAAATCTTGTGATACACACCAAGAAAAAACATATTTCTATCAAATATAATTACTTGAGAGAGTTGGTACAAGACAAAGAAGTGAGATTAGAGTATGTGAATACAAATGAATAGATAGTTGATATATTCACAAAAAACTTATCTAAGGATGAACATGAATATATAAGATGTAAATTGGGGGTGCTTCCCCTAACTGAGGCTACTTAAGCTAAGATGAATCTATTCATCAAATGTTTTGATTAGAATATATTACAAATCAATGTAGAAGATCACACTTTAGGACTTTGATAAAGCTATGAAAAGAGAAGCATAAGATATTGAATCAAGGATAAGAACAATGACAAAAGAAGAACCTAGTTCAAAGAACTGGCCAAGAGATATCTACATGTTGAAGTTTCTTTCACATTGTTGTCAAAGAGGGATAAGTTCAAAAGTTACAATCAATAGTGCAAAATGATGGAGAGATTATGAAACAATTACCTATGTAGTAATGAAAAAAGAGGGAAAAGTCATACAATTACCATGAGAAGAAAGAGATCAATGAAGATGTTACCATAAAAGAGTGTGTTCATGTTTTGATATGAAGTTTCTTAATGAAGATCTATCACTGAACATAGAGTTAATTGAAGCAAGTCAAGTATTTTGGATTGTATGGTAAACAGAGGTATTGTCATCAATACCAAGGAGGGAGATTGTTAGAAGCTACAATTGGAATAATTCTTATGTTTTTATTGATGTCAAACCTTATTGGTGAGACAATTTCTACCTACATAGAGTGACATATCAAGATGATTAATGAAGAGCATTTGAAAAGAAGAGATAATAAGAGGACCTAGAATGGGTACTTGATCAGTTAGAATTTGACAAAATAATGTGTTGTTTAATCATAAAACTAAGTGGAGAAGATAGTTGTGTTGAAGCTGAATGTAGGAGCATCCTGGGTGTAAGAGCAATCTTGCATCACCCAAAAAAAAAGTTCCTTTCAATTGTTTCAATAAGAGTTGTCTTAATGCAGAGTTGTTGTTTGTAGAGGCTTGTTACTTAGTAAGTCAATCATAGGATCTTAGAATGGTTTAATTTCAGAGGTGAAGGTTTATTTTAGTTATATCAATTTGTCAATGGAGTTTCATGGCCATATTATATGTATTTGTGAAGTTATTATAGATTTTTGGTGTGTAATTTTGGTATCAAAACTCCACACTCAATTTTAAAGGCCTTAGAGGCCCTAGATGAGGCCCAAAAACTTGATAAATGGGTGATTGTACAAATTTGAGTCTGTAGATCAAGAGCTAAGGTTTATGAAAAGTGGTTACAATAGCCAATAAAAGTAATGGTTTGAGAGTTATGGTCTTTCAAAGTTGGGATACCCAAAATTTCTCAAATAAATGTCAAAAGTGTATTTGGCTAACTCTATATATATTGTTAGGGTCTATTAGTCCTAGATATAAAGTTTAAGTGTCTAGGACCTTCCCAAGTGACATTAAATTTCCTATTTAAGAAAAGCCCAAACAATGTCTAGGACAACTCTTGGTGATAGTTCATAGCTTTGTCTTGCAGATTACTATAATGAAGAAACCCATGAGGGTTAGCATATTGTAATTTTGAAATCTATAATTCCTCATTTGTAGTGATAATAAGAAGCCCATATTTTTTTATCGCAATTGTTGTTGTTTCTTTTTTTATGTTATGTGTTTATGGTATTAAGGGGAGCATCCTTCATCAAAGCCTAGAAGAGATGATCAATGAAGGACCAAATATATAGGTTAAACCAAGCTTCAAAGTAGATGATTAAGTAATTTTAGTTGAAGTCAAGTTCTTGTAGTGTCAACCAAGTGAATAGTAGAAGTTGAGCAAATATAGTGTCAACCGAGTACCAGTAAGGACTAAGTATTAGAAACATGGACCAAGAAAATTTAGTGTAAGCTAAGAAAGATAGTTAGTGAAGATTTAGTTATCTAATGATGATCAAGGCCAAGGAACACAATTTTGGCCAAGTGTCAACATTTTTTATTGTGTGAAGGAATTGAAATTCCCAGTTGACATAGTTGAATTTTTTGATTGGTTAAAGCATGTGAAAGATAAGTATTGATGAGCTAGAGAATTTAATGTTTGAGAAATATGTTTGAGCATTTCTAGGTATGGATTCAAAGAAAAGTTTTGAGAAGTATCTATAAGGAGAAGGAGAAAAAAAATGATGGAAGGATTTGATGGATCCAACCTAACCCTAAGATAAAAGTTACCTAGTTAAAGGGGCATAGGGATTAAATTTAGATAGATTAGCAGTTACTAATTTTGTTGACTATAAAATTAGAGCAGAAGGCTAAGAAGGAGCAGAGTAGAGGTGAAGAGTGATTTCTTGAAGGATTTTCCAAGAAGATTAGAGAAACTGATGGAGATGTTAAATGGATTTCATTCAATGACCTAGCAAAGCAGCTATACTACGATCTATTTTGGCAAAGTAAGTTGTAATTATCGCAACAACCTATTGTTACTATTTTACTATTGTATTAACTAAAATCCTTTAATAAAGGTTGACCAAAGAAATATTTATAAATCCTTTAATCAAGGTGACATTCTAATAAAACATTCTTAAGTCCACTAACAAGGCCACTCTTAATAGGTTGATTAAATCCTTTAACAAGGTCACACCTAAAAATATGCATTGTAACCTTTAATTGGGTTAGCTCCTAATATAGCTTACTTTAGAAGAGTGAAAAAATCAGTGATGGTTACTATTTATTTTTCACAAATTGGGTTTCTACATCAAATCCTAGTGTCTTACTTGTGTGGATGTTATTTGAGATGTTTTACTATTTAATGTTTTACATTATTCAAGTTAGTGATTATTAGGATAGTGGAATACAATTTTATGTTATTGATAAGTTACCATAGAGTTTGAGCTACTTAATGTGATTAGATCTAAGTTGTTTGAAGAGTTCAAAATTTTAATTAGTACATTTGGACTTGAGGATAAATGGTTCACCCCCCAACCCCCTTGCTCTTCATTATTCTAAATCATTATAACAATTTGTATCAAAGCTTTTGGTGCTTGTGAAGAAACATTTTAAAGGACTTAAAGCTAAAGAAAAACATGTATAGAAAGGAGGCACCCAAGGTGAACAAGGAGAATTTCCCTAGATGGTAGAGTTTGATGAAGCTTCACATTGTTAGAATTAGAGATTCAGTAGTATACTACTTAGATAATCAATACATAAAACTACCTATACCTATGATAGCCCAACATATAAAGGAGTAATAAGAGAACAATCATGTAATGCTATATATTGCATCTACCCTAAGCTATTCAAATTTGATGATATAAAGGATTGCAACACTACAAAGAAGATGTGGGAAAAGCTGGAAAAGATCCATGAAGGATATAATAATTTACTAAGAGCCAAATCAAAAAGCTTGAGAGGAAATATTGATGACATGAGGATGGTAGAAAGTGAGAACATTGCTCAATATGTTGGAAGAGTCAAAGAAGTAGTTAATGCCATTAGAGGAACTAAAGGAAAGATCAATGATGAGGCTGTGATCAGAAAGGTATTGAGAATTTTACTTCCTATTTATGATATGAGAGTTTCTACAATACAAGAAGTAAGATGTACTCTTGGTAATGATCTAACCCTGGATATTCTAGTTGGTAGACTTGCTACTTTTGAATTGTCAAATTTTAATAATTTTATTATCCTTGATATTGAATCTAATTTCAAGTCATAATTAGTTTTACATAAGTCTAATAAGAAGAAAGGAAAGTATGAAGAAAGTTAAAGTGAATCTTTTAATGATGATCCTGAGCATCTTGAATCACTAATGGCTAGGAGACTACCAAGAGGAAAAGGAAAATTCAAAGATAAACTTCCCATAATTTGTTTTGCATGCAATAATGTTGGTCATACTATTACAAGATGTTTTGAAAAGAATGATAAGGATGAAAGGAAAGAAAACAATTTGAAGGCAAGAAGTGGTGCAAGGGCACCTAGTCAAACTCCTTATTTTGATTTCTAGTTTAGATTTTGGCCTATACTAACTCTAGCTAAGTTAGGAGTGTGAGTTTGGGCCTTTATTGGTCACATTTTATTGCTTCTAGATGGATTGTGTTTGGTTCAATTTAGTCTAGAGGTTTTGGTGTTTTTATCTACATATTTCCTCTAAGGTGTTTTTACACCTTTTTGCATAGTTTAGAGGTCACAACTTATCATTTGGGAAAAGATTGCATAAGTTGTCAAAAATGTTGCAATATTGTCAATTGGGTCTAGGATGGAAAAAATATGAACATGCATTAAAAGTGGTAGTATTAAGGTTCAAAAATTCTTATAAATCATTAAGGAACCAATTTAAGGGTATGTGGAAAGATCCAAGTCCTAAATTGCAATAATGTAAAAGTTGTCAGCAACTTTGAAAAGTTGCATGACAACATTTGAGTAAGAATTGAACATGTCATGTATTTGAGGTTGATATTTCCTATAACTATCTAAGACCTCTTTGTAGACTTATAAAAACCATTAAATGGCCCATTCTAGGGTTTCATAGTGCAAGAATAAAGTTTTGTTATTGAAAACCATGAATTTTGCCCTAGTTTACACAGTTTTACATATTTTAGATTGCATGTTCACAATAATGGATTAAAGATTGAGTTTTGGTATTAGAATATTGGATTTCATGCTTCTATAGTTATTTTTGTTTCAGTTTTATAGGTTTTAGAAGTTTATTTGATTAGTTTTTGAAAAAAAATTGTAATCAAGTTGTGTATTGTTCTAGTCTTGACAGTTTATGCAAAAATGGGTCCCCCATGAGTTCCTACCATGGATTCATCATGGCCTTAAGGGGAATGGGAGCTAGTGTACATTATTTATATATCATTTGGGATCTTATAAATTTGGTTAAACATTTTTAATCTGATTCCCTAGGAAAATCATGGTCACTTGGTTAGGCAATCACATTATTTCCAAGAAGCTTTTGGAGGTTTGAATGTGATAGATACTTCAAAATATGAGTTGTATAAGGAGGGCTAAGTGATGTTTTGATATACAAGAGGAGGAATTTTAAAATAAAATAAAATTGAAAGGTATGATTAGACCCTAGTTAGCACTATCATTCTCCATTTAAAACCCTTCATTATAGGCATAAAATTTGCTTTTAGGTGTACAAAGAGCTTGGGGACCTATGACCCACAAAATCCTTTATTTTTTCCAAAAGGGTACTTGAATATATGATCCCTTTTCCACCTTTTTCAAAGAAATTTGGAGTTATAGTCCAAAAACCCATGTAGGAGGGTTAATTCAATTAGGCCTAATTTTGACAGTTTTGGAGTAGATGCAAGGAACTTGAGAAAAAATTGTGGTATTTGTGTCTAGAAGCCTACATGAGGTCTAACACCTCATGTATGAGCCCCTCACTCCATGTAGTTAAGGAACTGGACAAGATGGATCAAGAATTGAAGTTGGAAAGTTACCTTATAGAGACAATTGGTGAATGAAGAAGCAAAAATCCTTGGTGTAACTAGGTAGTGAGAAGTTGGAGAATATGATAGAGATCCTTTAGATGTTAGGGTACTAATTTGAAACCTAATAGGCTAAGAGAAAGCCTAAAAAAGTCCTGGAGAAGATATGGACTAAGCAACCAAACTACCTAGTATTACATCAAGAAGAGATGTAAAAGACAACAAAGGATACAAAGACTACAAGGGAGAAGGTAATAAGTCATGTTACATTGCTAAAGAAGAGACTGATGATGATTCTGATAGTCATGATGAATAATTTGTTTATGTTTCTATGAAAGATTATTCTAATAAAGATGAGAAAACTATACTTATTTCATATGTGAGTAAATGTGATAGAGTAATTAATAGTGGTTTCTCACATCACATGATTGATGATAAAAGTAAGTTTGAAACTTTTGAGTATTATAAAGGAGGTATTGTTAAGTTAGGACTAACTAACCATAACAATACATGTAGAGCTGACTAAATACACATTTGACATTTATTTTGGAAGTTTTGGTTAATCCAACTTTGGAAGGCCATAACTTATAAATTGTTTCTTTGATTTTCTATTATAAACCTTTTTTAGAATCCTCAGTTTCTAATCTACAAACTCCAATTCACACAAGTGCCCATCTGTTGAGTTTTTAGACCTCATATAGGCATATTTAGGCCTTAGAATCTAAGATCAATTTTTTTGTACAAAAAATGTATACAAAAAATCCATAATAACTTCATTGATACTTATGATATGATATTGAGCCTCAACTAGCAGGTTCATATGACTGAGATGAACCTCCACCTTTAAAATTAGGACATTTCAAGATCATATGACTGACTTACTAAATAGAAAGCCTCTATAGACAAAAAATCTATATTAAGAAAACCCTTATCCAAACAACTAAAATGACATAGTTTTGGGTTGATGCAAGATTGCTCTTACACCCAAGATGTTCCTTCATTAATTGAAGACATCTACTGGTACTTAAGAGGTGAGAATTCCTTGACTAGTTGCTAATCAAAGACAATATACTTCTACCAAATTTTCTTTGTATTTCTAATGATATAGGTTATTCAACAATTAGCCCCTTTAGCATTAATGGAAAAACATGTACCTGGGTGGGTTGGCTACCAGTAGAATCTTTATTGATGATCTAACTTAACCATTTTCATATGTTGTTGTGTAATTTACTATGTTGTGATCCCTTTGTGATGAACTTACTTCTCTCAATTGTATTTAGGGATAGAGTATTCCTTTTCATTGTCTTATTTATGGCTACTTTATCTTCCTTGCTCCTATTTGTATTGATAAACTCCTCCTTTCTTTGATCTTATCTTTCTAGTTCTTCTCCCTCTATCAATGTTCACTTTTTCATTCACTCTTCTTTTCTTTCATCATAACCATTCATTTCCACCTTTTTGTAAATCTCCCCTAGTTCTTCTTAGTTATCTCCCCTTGTAATCATCTTTCCCCATAGCATTCATCAAATTCAGTCATTTCCCTCCTTTTGTCAATCTCCCCTTTGTTGTCATAGTTTCAATCTCCCCTGGTTCTTCTTAGTCATCTCCCCTTGTAATAATATTTTCCAATAATATTCATTATTCATTTTCTTCCTTTTTCATCAATGACAAAGGGTATGTTGCTTCTATAGTTTCTATCTATCTTCCATATTCCTTGAATTTTATGGAGTGCATGGGTTAGGTTGATAATCTCTCATAGATATTAGTCCATTTCTTCAATCGTGGCTTTTTTATCTAATGAGATCAATAAATATTCCTCCTTGATATATTGTTGAATAATGAATATTATGGGAAATAGGAAACTTTTTAATTCGAATAGGGTGGAGTTTCTTTAGTGTTGAACTATAGTAACTTGATTGATTAGATGATGTTTTTCTTGAATTTGACTGGTGTACATTCCTTCTAAACTAGTGAGTATATTGAGTGATGTTTGAGTGACTCGTAGTGTCTAATGAGTTATTCTTAGTGAGCCATTTAGATCTATCAGAATATTTTATGAATCTAAGATATATTGGAGGATTAGAGAGATGTCCATAAACAATTCAATTTTAGTGTCCCTGACTTCTGCAAGTTGTTGTATGCGATGCCCAATTAGTTTATTGAACTTATCTTTCTCTATCTACTTACTAAGTTAACCTATTCTATTAAATATGTTTGTTTTCTTCAAGATGTGGCTTAGTTGATCAATAAGATTAGTGGTAGTGTTGATTTGCACATCACCAAGTATTATAGTGATCAATTTATTTTCTTTGATTAGGCCATGTGCTCATTATTGTTGTAGACTTTATTTATTTATCTGAGTGAGATTCTTCAATAGAGTATTATGATGATCCTTTTAGAGTAATAAATTATTTTCTTAGTAATTAAATCATATTTATTTAATTATTAAGTCACTTATTCTCTATAGTTTACTTAATCTAAACTTTAGGCATATAATAATTAATTATTTTATTAATTACTATCATGCAACCTAGGTTTAACCTTTAGAGTTCTGATCACCTTTATAAGCATTGATCTCTTTGTAATTTTTTCATTCACTTTTGATAATGTAAATCTCTTTTTTTTTCTCATCAAGAATGTCTCATCTATGGATGTAGGAATTTTAACCTCCATAGTTTTGCTTCTCTCACTCTGATACCATGTCAAAGTTGGTGAAAAATCAACCCACAACTCCTTGATCAATCAAAGATAGAAGGTATCTTCATGATTATCTTTGTTCCTATTTTCTAGGACATTCCTTAGTTTGGAGGCTTCTTCAATCCTTCACTAGTTTTTTTTAGTATTATTTCCATCTCTTTTTAGAGTAAGGTTTTTCCCATGTGCTTTTCTCTATTTATCCTCTTTTCAAGAACTTGGTCGTGCTTGGGTGCCTCATAAAGCCTTGTTTGTCAGGACCCAAATTTCCTTTCAGTAATAGTTTCTAGGTTTTTAACTACTCCCTAAGTTTTTCCTAAAGGGGGGTGTTATAGTAATAAATTATTTTCTTATTAATTCAATCATATTAATTTATTTATTAAGTCACTTATTCTCTCTAGTTTAGTTTAGCTAAAATTGAGACATATAATAATTAATTCTTTTATTAATTGTTGTCATGCAACCTAAGTTTTACCTTTTAGGGTCTTGATCTGATGATCTCCTTTATAAGAATTGATCTCTTTGTAATTTTTGCATTCACTTTTGATAATAGTAATCTCTTTTTTTTCTCATCAGAAATGTCTCATCTTGGATATAGGAATTCTAGCCTCCCTAGATTTTTCTTTTCTCTTTCTATGACAGGTGTTTGCATGCAAGTGATTCTTGGGAGCTATGTAGTTGATCTTTCATCAACTTCAATATATCCAATTCTTTAGAACTCAATTCCTTTATTCTACTTGCATATATGTCTAGTGCACTTTGAATTTTCTCATATTTCTCCACTTCCTAAGTGTGTCATTCGAACAATTCACTTTCATCTTCAGAGCTTGAAGATGAAGATGATGAGGATGGTGTCTTTCTCCTCTTCATCCTTATCCCTTTTATTTTTTTTGATTCTATGCTTCTTGGTTTTAGCTCTCTGTTTTTTACTTGGGGCATTTTAGTGCTCTTATATTTGGTGCAAGAGGTTGGACTAATTGGTCAACACCATTCTTTGAAGTTCTTTCCTTTGTAGCTATGTTTCCTTTTGGACTTGTTTGGCCTTGATTTCCTTCTCCTATAACCTTTGGTGGTGAATTTTTATCCTGTAGTTTTATTTATACTAGTATTATTGGTTGAGTGTCAATTTCTTCTTATCTCTCCTCATATTGAGTAGAGTAGGATTCCTTCATGTTTGTTACTAGTTGTAACTCAGATACCTTAGAGATATTATTACATGTGTGACTATAGTTTCTTGTGACCTTTTATTTTCAATGGCTTTTACTATACAATTTCACATCTTTAGATTTTCTTGGTGAGGTCAAAGGATTGAAGATAATAGATTCCTTGTCAAACTCTTCAACATATCCTTCAACTTCTATTGCTCTATGCATTCTAAACAATGCAATAGTCTTTTTCTTTCCCTTTTTCCTCCATATCTATTCTAGCTAGAGCTTTTGTTAAACTAGTTGACATACTAACACATATTACCTCTACTTGATCTATTATTGTTTTCCATTTTTTTATTTATTTTTCATGCATTTCACATTCCCCTCTTATTTTGACTAATGATATATTTTCTTGGGTTATAGATTCATTATTGTAGGAATCTATGTATGTCTGTATATCTATTGCAGTGAATTATGATCTCACTTTAGTTAGAGAGTCATTAATAACACTTTTGAGCTATAAAAAACATGTTTTCCACTTACTCATTATAACATCAACTAGATCTTTTCATAGAACCTTCTTCATTACTTTATGTGTTATATTGTAAGTCCTCATTCTGATGAATACAACACTTATGACACTATTTTGATCTCTCTCTACTTCATAATTCCATATATCTATATTATGGTATTGTAGTTTCCATTGTGCATAATTTCATTCAATATATATTTAATGTAAAGTACAGGGGTGGGTTACCACTTCTTACAATTTCACAATCCTTGGATTTATCTTTTTTCTGAAGGTGTACGCTTCTCCTTGGCTTCTTCTTCTATCTTCTTTTCTTTCTTTCATAGTCATCACTGGACTCAATTTTAGGTGAGGTTGTTTCTCTTCATGAATCATCAATTTTTTTACCACATTTCTATTTCTTAAGGTTTGTACTCTTGATACCAATTGTCTTATTCCTCTTTCTTGTACTTTTAGCTTCTATTTTTTCTCTTCATTATTTATGTCATGGAGCCTAGTGGGACTAATCAAAAGGTTATCAACTAGTCCAAAAACCCTCTTCACTAAAGTCCTTCAACCAAATCTCTTGTTAAAGATGATCAAATTTGCAAGCACCAATCACAAATGCTATAAGGATGATACAAGTTTATCACAATCCTACACCTAAACAAGGGAAAACCCTAATCACTAGGGAACCCTATGAACAAGACAACTTATCACAAGTTTCTTACAATGCACAAATTGACCAATTTTGGGAAAACAAACTTAAACTTCTTCAAATGATAAAGGAAGACTCCAACATGTTGGAAAAGTCTATTTAGGTCACCAATGACACGAAACAATGCTTAAAACCAAAAAATGTAAGTTATTCCACATAGTTGCTCTATTAAACCATCCAAAAGTCTAGTAGCCCTTTTTGATGAAAATTAGATTTTAAAGGAAATATCTGCACATAACCTAGGAAAAAAATTCCATTTTGGAGACCCTTTTGGGAATTACAAAACATACTAAAGCAACAAGGTTTTCCAACACAAACAAATGGGATTTTTTTCACTTTCTCACTTAGGTAGCTAGGGCAATTAGGCTTGCATTTAGAAAGGAATTACATGTTATACAACTCCATTCCACAAAACAATTATGGGAAAATGTGAGGAAAATCCTATACAAGTTACAAACTTGATTTCAAGCCTTGATGCTAAGTCTAGTTGGAGTTGTGGGAAATGTTGGATCCCTTTCCTAGCATGCACATGGGAAATGCATGCCTAGGGCATCAAATTTCTCAATGAATCTTACAATTAAAAACTTTAATCCACTTGCACCTAAAAATAAATATCTAATGCTAGGATTTCACTAGAGGTCATTAAATTCTCATGGTGAAATCCTCTTCTATGCTTGAGAATGTTTCAAAACCCTAGGTTAGTAAGAAATTTGGACCTACTTATACAAAAGTGTGAGTATCTGTAGTTAGGGAATAGATGGAGACTTCAAACCAGAACATTGGAAAGTTATTTCATCCACCTATCCATAAATATAGATATTAAAATTGGGAAGAATTCTTTGAATCTATATGATGCTAAACAACAAACTATATGTAGTAAAAACAAAGTATCTTTATTGATTGAAAATTGAAAGTACATCTCTAGAAGGGCTTATTATATGCCTTCAAATGGTCATAAAAAAATTTCAAACTTGTTATGTCCATTGGGGAAGCTTTTTTTTTTATTTACAAAAGAATTCTTAAAAGTTGCTTGACAACTTTTCAATCAATTTTGTATTTTTTGCACTTTTTATGCTTTATAAGAAAAAGTTATGAAAACTTAAACCTATTGACCTAGATAGGTCTAAACATGATAAAACATGAAATGATCTATAATCCTAATATTTTAGGCCCTTTGAACATCTTTGAGAAAATTTGACCAAGGGCTTATAACAATGCCAATCTTAGAAATAGGTCATACAATTTTGGTCTAGATGCTTATTGATTAATATTTTTGAGGTTTTATGTTTGGATTCAAGGTTTGATATTACTTCATTGTGTGTGCTCCTACACCATACTCCCCTTTTGTTTGAAAAATCAAGTTCCTACCTAAGGGAAATTGCTCCCATCAATATTCGAGGAGCCCTTTCCACTTGACTAAGTACTAAATGTACTTATTGGTTTGTGTTTGTTTTAGCAACTTGGTGTCCAAAATTTCTTCTAACTCCATTGGTTTTCTTTGAGGGAGATTAGTTACATAGTCTTCACTATGGATGTCTATTTTCTAACCTTGTTCACTTGCTGAATCTACTACACCTTTGTATGGGGTGAGGTCTATAACATTGAACACTGGAGAAATTTGTGAGGTAGAGGGAAGAGAGATCTCATATGTATTTTCACCCATCTCATTGAGTATACTGTGTGGTCCAACTTTCTTCATCTAAAGTTTGGAATATCTACCTTTAGGTAGTCTCTCTTTTCTCAAATATACCCAAACCTCATCTTCAATTTTGAAGTGGATTTATCTTCTTTTCTTATCAGCATGTTCCTTGTATTTTAGTGTTGATCACTATAATGCTTCCTTGACATTATGTTGCATATTTGTAATGAGTTATACTAAATTTTCTCCTTGAGCACTAATTTTGAAATTAGATGGTAGTTCTATTAGGTTTGATGGTCCCTTGGGATTAAGGCCATACCCTGCTTGGAAGGGAGTCTTGCCTATTGATCTATTCAAGGAGTCATTAAATACAAACTCTACTTTGGGCAAGAGTAGATCCCAACTTTGAGCATACTACTTTTTAGGCATCTCAAGAGATTTCCTAAACATATATTTACCACCTCAATCTATCCATTAGTTTGTGGATGGTACACAGAACTACAAGTTAGGTTGGTACCAAGTTTCTTAAAAAGTGTTCTCCAAAAATGGCCTTGAAATTTTACATCCCTAGTAGATATAATAGTTTTTGGTAAAGCATGGATCATAACTACTTCCTTAAGGAAAAGATGTGTAATATGAGAAGCATCATTTGTGCTTTTACATGGTATAAAGTGAACCATTTTACTGAATCTTTCCACTACCATGAAAACACTATCAAAACCTTACATACTTCTACATAGCCCCATGATAAAATCCACTGAGATTGATTCCCAAGGTCTTGTGGGGATTGGTAAGGGTTGATATTGTAGGAGTTGATGAAATCCAACTCTACAGTGTTGCAAGATCACCTGCATGCAAATAGCTTGTTGAAGAGAAACTGAAGGAGCAAGAGCTTGAAGAAATCAATTTAAAATGAGAGAGAGACTGAATATAAAGGCCTCAAGAAAGCTTGTAGAAGAAGCTAGAAAGTGCAAGAAGATAAGGTTGAAAACTAAGCATACTTCTACATAAAGGTGGAATTCACTAGAAGGGAACAAACTCCTATGTTGTAAACAACTCATCAACTACAACTATTAACTAATGCATTAACCTAAGTAAACTTAAGTAATAGAATAAGTAATTAATAAATAATTATTTACTCTAACACCCCCCCTTATGTGCAACTTAGGGGAATGCTTTAAGCTCACAACACTAAGAGAAAATGTAGAATGGGTCCCGACAATAAGGCCATGTTAGGTACCCATGAACAATGCAAAGAAATGCAACCTTTGAAAATGGAGAAAGAGGGAAAACCTCATTGGAAAAACCCTCCCCGAAAAAGAGGTTAAAAACATGCTAAAAAAAACATGAAGTCAAGGAAGGAAGGCCTCAACCAGTCCCCTCAAGGATAACTTGCATAACCCCAGGCATAGAACATAGCTCAAGATAGCATGGTGATGCAAAATATTTAGTGAAGATGTAAGCAACCTGGGCATTGGTGGGAATTTACTCTAATGCAATAGCACCATCCTAGATCAGCTAACACATGAAGTGCATATGCAGCTCAATATGCTTGGTATGTTGATGCTCCACTAGGTTGCGAGAAATGTGGATGGCACTATGATTATTGCACCACAAAACAATGGGACAATTTGGAGGAAAGCCAAACTCAGTCATCAACTGCCAAAGCCATAAAACCTCCTGACTAGCAAGTACTATGGCCTGGTACTCAACCTCTATAGATGAAAGTGCTTGAGAATCCTACTTCTTACATGACCATGTGATAGGACTAGAGCCAAGACAATACAAATCCAAGAAAAAATACAAAGCCAAAAGTAGACTTTCAATCATTAACATTACTAGCCCAGTCTGAGTCAGTGTAGCCAACAATGTGTGGAGTCCTTATGGTGTAATGAATTGCATACATGAGTTTACGCTAAATGTATGTCAAAATACACCTAGAAACTTGCCAATGACTCTCATGAGGGTCCTAAGAAAATTGAGAGATAAGGCCAACTAGAAAGAAGAGATCAGGATGAGTGTGTGTTAGGTACAACAAGCTACCAACCAACTATCAATACAAAGTAGCATCCATGGAAGGTGAAGAGTAGGAGGTAGACAAAGTGACACCTGACTTAAAAGGTGTGGGAGTAGGCATTCAATCAATCATGTCAAAGTGGTAAAGCATGTCAAGAGCATACTTTTGTTGATACACAAAAATCCTAGTAGAGGACTAAACAATCTGAAGACCAAAAAAGTAGTGTAGCAAACCAAGATTAGTCATCTCAAACTAGTCCATCAATGCATGCTTAAAATCCTAAAGCATAGATGATAAACTACCCATGAGGATAAGATCTACAATACATAGAACAAGAATCAAAATCTCATCTCCAAGATGCTAAATGTACATTGTAGGATAGAAGTGGTAGTGAGTGAAGCCTGTAGAAAGTGAAAAAGAGTCCATCTTCTCATACCAAGCCCTAGGGGCTTCCTTGAGACCATACAGTGAACATCAAAGTCTAGAAACAAAGGAGGAATCCTACACAAATCTTGGAGGTTGCTCCATATAAATCTCCTCAGTGATATCATCGTACAAGAAGAAACTCTTCACATCCATTTGATAAATAGCCCATCCTTGTGAACCTGTGAGGGATAAGACAAGGTAGATAGAATTCATCTTGGTGATAGGGGAAAATGTCTCAGTATATTCAATACCCTCAACCTATGAAAAACCCTTCACAACAAGATGAGCCTCATGCTTATCAATTGAACCATCAACAACATACTTAGTATGATAGATCCATTTGCATCACACTAGCTTTATCCCCTTAGGATGAGGACAAAGATCACATGTGTGATTATTCATCAAAGAAGAATATTCCTCCTCCATTGCACTATCCCATTTAGAATGTCTTGTCACATTTGAAAATGTCTAAGGATCATCATTGATAGCATGACTAAGAAGACTAGAGCCCACAGTATGAGAATGGGTGTGATGGGAAGTGGAAGGGTCACCAGCTAGACATCCTACAGCCTCAACTATAGCTTAAGCCCATTTATGCATCTAGGGAGGATCCTATGGCAGAGGTAAATGGGGATCACCATGATCATCATCCTAATCATCCATGGAAAAAACTAGAAAAGAGGAGGGAGTAGTGGGAGGTGAAGTAGGTGTTGAAGGTGAGGTATGAACTACAAGAGGGCTCTCATCAAACTGGACATCCCATTGAAATAGGACCTTTCTAGAATTAGGATCAAACAACTTGTAAGCCTTAACATCCTCATAGTAGCTAACAAAAATAAGTGGTCAACTCTTCCATTCCATTGCTTTCCTCTGAGCGTTAGGTATAAATGCCGATGTTGCACTCCCAAAAGCTCAGAATGATGATACATTAGGCTTGACATGAGAACAAGCCTCCTCAGGAGTCATATGTCAAACTTCCTTGTGAGGCATCTAATTTTGAATATAGTTGGCACAATTGACTACCTCTACCCAAAAACATGAATCCATGGACTTGGACTGAATCATATAATTAGCCATCTCCTAAAGTGTTCTATTCTTTCTCTCAACCACACCATTCTATTGAGAAGTGTAGGGCACTAAAAAATGATGCTAAAGACCATGCTCAGAAAAAAAATCTCTAAAATCTTGGTTCACATACTCCCCCTATTGTTTGTATGTATTCGCTAAATAGATAGACCAAACTACTTCTCTACAAATGCCTTAAAGACTCGAAATGAATCAAAGACATCAAAGTTGTGCTTGAGAAATTATACCCATGTGCATTTGGAGATGTCATCAATGAATGTAAGCACATATCTAGCACCTAAAAAAGGAGTGGAAAATGATATGAGGTCACTATGAATTAACTCCAAAGATGCCAAAGCACGAGTGGCTTGTCCATGTGGAAAAGAATCCCTATGTTTCTTGCCAAGTGCACAACCTTGACAAACACCATCTAAATAGGAAATCTAGGGAAGCCCAAGAACAAGTGTCTATGTGCTCATCTACTGAAGATATCTATAATTGATATGCCCAAAATGTTCATGCCAAAGTCTACTTACTGAATCTACATGTGCAACTAAACATGATCCTATGTCATCAGAAGACTCAAATCCATCAAATCTGTAGAGGCAAGATGCAAATTCAACACTCCTAGTAGCCACAATTATCTTAGAATCATGTAAGTCCTAGATAACCATATCATGTGGTGAGAATTCAACTATCTTTCCAGATCCAAAGTGGAAAATCTGATAAATAGACAATAGGTTCATTGAAATGTTAGGGACACAAAGAACATCCTAAAGAGAGCCCTCGACTAGTGCAATACAACCAAAACCCAAAACTAAAAGTTCTAATGAGTTCCCAATAGTAATCTTTGTGGTAGCACAAGGAGAAAGTAAAGTAAGCAACTTATGAGTATTTTTCATATGGTGAGAGGTGCCAGAATCAAGAATCCATGTAGACCCTGAAGTCGTAGCTCAAGTAAAAATATCATGACCTTTCCCTACAGGGGGGATGAAGATTGAGGGGCTAAAATATGATGCTCCTTCATGTATTCCTTTAAAGCCTCCAAATTCTTCCAACACCTAGAAATGGGATGTCCATCCTTGCCACAAAAATTGTAGGTCTCACTAGATTTCTTCTTGGTCTTGAAGGTAGACTTAGCAGACTTCGAAGAATATTTACCCTTTGAAGAGTTTGTTGGAGGAGTAGTTAGAGGCTTAGGATTAGATGTTGATACATATTTCTTTTATTTTCCTTTCTTCTTTGATTTCCACTTAGAATTTTGAGCAACCAATGCTTGGCTGGAAGAGCTAATTGCATCCACCTATTAGATCTTTGCCTATTACCATGTCAGCCAATCACAAAATGTCTCAAATATAGGCATCCAATGTTTTCCACCAAGGGAATCCATGGTGGTGTAGAAAGTAGAAGAAAAAATCTAATAGTGTCCCCAAAACTTTAAGAGTATCAAAAAAATGCACTCATCATCTATTTTGGTTTTTCCACATCCTTGTAAAACTACATGTAGAGATTTGAACTTCATCAAGAAATCTTCAATGGTGAGAAAATTGGTTGGTGACAAAGAAGTCAACTTTGCATCAAGCTAAAGTGCTCAGAACTCATCCACTATGCCAAACAAAGTCTAAAATTTGAGACAATAAGCCTATGGAATGGTCAAACCATCCAAGTGAAATAGTAGAGTATCTAAAATGTTTAGTGCAATCAATCCCATGGCCTCATCCATTTTTTTCCTGTACTAAAGAACCTCAAAAGAGCATTTAAGAATAGGTTGATTCTCATCTAGACATGACCATAAGCCCCTTTTCATGAGAAGCCTAGTCATTTGTGCCTTCTAGGTGTGATAATTGTGTGGCATGAGATGGGTCATAGATGCATCTACCATTGAGAGAAGAAGATGAAAGTAGAAGGGTCTTATTTTGAACTAAGTCATAGAAAAGAAAATTACCCCCCCCCCCCACCTTTGCCACCACAATAGATAATGATATCCCTCAAATACCAAAAAAAACAACTATGGAAAGGAAGAAAAATTGAAAATGAACCTGGATTCTAGATGCAGAGGAGGAAACAGAAGCCTCTACTTTGACACAAAAAATGGGAGCTCAAATGAACTTGGAATTGGATGAAATCAGCACCATTGTCTTCATCTCTTAATCAACTTTTTGGTGCTTCTTTTGAATAAGAAAAATTCCTCTATATGCTCAAGTCATGGAAAAAAAAAAACTACTACTCCAAAAGATAACCTTGCTAGAAAAATACAGTCACTGGAAAAAATTTCACGGCTACATGGCCATCAACAAGACATTGTTGGAAAAAAAATTCAATCACTAGATTGTTGATGTCAATAGCTAAAAAATGACATCACTAGGCTAGAAAATGACATCAACATAGGGCTAGTGGTGATGACATTAGTGGCCAAAAAAGTGTGATGTGGCAATTAAAAATGATGTTAGCAGCCCTGCAATGCTAACATAAGCCTAATAAATAGTGACATCACTATTAAAGTGGTGATAGTTAGTGAAGCACCAGTGGTGGTGGCACCTAGGAGGAGAACTCGATGGCATAGAGGCTATACTATTAGCGGAGGTAGAGTGGAGGGTTGCATACAGGTGGTGGCCAGGGTCGGGTGTCACGTGCATGGCACAGTCAGCTTTGGCAAGGTGTGGGTGGCATATGTGTGGCCCTGTGGTGGTGCGCAAGCACTGCTATGGTGGTGCACCTTTTTTTATTTTTAAAAATTATCGAGTCTATACAGTCTGTACGGCTACCTATAGGGGCACTAATTTTTTTTCCATTTGCTCAATAGCTAAAATTGAAAATTTTTATATGAATCCTAATTGTAACTAGCCTTTTGGATCCAACGGTAGCATTTTTTTGGCCCCAAAGTGCTTTGAAATATTTCTCTACCCCTGGATTAAAGAAAAATGCACAAACAAACTAGGGTTTGTGTCTCTGAATCGTGGCTTCAAAAAAATTTCAACCAAGAAGCAATAGGGAGGCTCTAATACCATATAGGAGTTGATGAAATCCAACTCCATAGTGCACCAATATCACCCATTAAGCATTTGGGAATGGATAATTGAGCTCCTTTCAATAGGATTCTATTCTAAATCAAATAATCATAGAAATCTATATGGTATCTTCCAACCATCTCTGTGTAAACTTGAAAATTTTCTACAAAATCAAGATCATTAACATATAAGTGCTTGAGGGAATCAATTCCAACAATTTTTAGTTTTACTTCCTAAACTAGGCCAGTGCTTCAGCTAAGGGCATCAACAACTTTATTTACAACACCTTTCTTATGTTTGATGTTGAAATTATAAGTTTTCAACTACTCTATCCATTTTAGATGTTTGATAGATAGTTTTTCTTGATAATTGAACAATCTTAATGCATGGTTGTTAGTGTATACTACAAACTCCTTTTTAATTAGATAGTGTCTCCATTTTTTAGGGCTTGTACTATGGCATAAAGCTCCAAGTCATAAGTTGAAAATTTTTTCTTAGCATCATTTAGTTTCTCAGAAAAGAAGGCTACTACCTTGCCTTCTTGACTTAGGACTACACCTATGGCCAAATTGCTTGCATTACTTTCCACAGTGAAAACCTTATTGAAGTCAAGTAGAACCAAGATTGGGTATTGAGAGACTCTATTTTTCAAGTACTAAAATACATCATTGGCTTCCTTTGCCCAAGAAAATTTAGTCTTCTTTCCTCCTTTGATGGTGTCAAGCGTGGGCACACACACATGAATCAATTTCTTGATAAACTTCCTATAGAAGCTGGCAAGACCATAGAAGCTTCTTACATTACCATGGTTCTTTAGTGGGGGCCAATTGATGATTGCTTCAACCTTCTCAAGGTCCATCTTGAGGGTACCTTGTGAGATCACAAATCTTAGGAATGCAAGTTCCTTCTTCATAAACATGCACTTTTCCAAGTTGATCACCAAATTATGTTGATGAAGCCTCCTTGGCACCCATTTTACATGATCATGATGTTCTTCCTTGCTATGATTGAATACTAGTACATGTCATCAAGGTAAATAACAACAAATTTTCCAATAAAATCTATGAATATCTCATTCATAATCCTCAAAAAAGTGCTAGGGACATTGCTTAACCCAAAGGGAATTACTAACCATTCAAACAAACATTTAGTAGTTTTGAATGTTGTCTTCCATTCATCACCTAGTTTTATTCTAATTTGATGGTAGCTAGACTTCAAGTCTAACTTTGTGAAATATAAAGCTCCTCCTAGTTTATCCAATAGATACTCAATTTTGGGCATGGAGAATCTATACCTTATGTTAATCTTGTTGATAGCCCTACTATCAATACACAACCTCTATTTTCCATCCTTTTTGGGAGCAAGGATAGATGGAACAACACAAGGACTTAAACTCCTTTGTATTAGACCTTCTTTAAACAAATCATTCACCTCCTTGGAAATTTCAACATGTTGAGTTGGTGTCTTTTTATAGGGTGCCTTGTTAGGTACAAAAGAGCCAAGTATCAAGTTAATTTGGCTGGTGATTGATATCTCTAATGGGAGGGAGGCTTGTGGAAAGATTAGTAAGAATAACCTAACTGTACTTTTGCAATAGATCTTGTATTTCTTTAGGGATAGGATCCTTTTCCTTATAAGTTATTTTCTCCTTTGTCTTAGAGACCAAAATAAAACCTTGGGCATCAGGTTCCTTCAAGGCTTTAATTATTTCTTTCTCCCCTATGGTTACAATAGTAGGTTCTACTTTAGGATCAAGAATGGGCTTCATGGTGAAAGTTACACCATTCCTAGTTATAGAATAAGTATTATTCTTCTTGCAATAGTGGATAGCATCAAGATCACATTGCCAGGGTCTTCCTAGTAGTATATGAGATGCATCCATTTCTGCAATATCACAAAGTACCTTATCCTTGAAATTTTCTAGAGAAAATTCTACCAATGCTTGTTTTTTTACTAAGGTTTGTTTACCCTTTGTTAGCCAAGAGACATGATATGGAAATGGGTGGGGTTCCTTAGGTAGTTTGAGTTTCACTACCATTTCAAAAGAAGCTAGATTTTTAGTAGAACCTGAATCAATCAACAAATTACATACTTTGCCTTGGCACTTGATCCATGTCCTAGAGAGATTCTTTCTTTAGGGTGGCTCTTGGGTGTGTGGGTTCTACAAAAATTCTTGCCTCATCATTAGTCATCCTCCTTCCTCAGATGTAAGTTCTTTGCAATCAAATTTATCTTACTCCATAATTTGTGCTCTTCTTTCCCCTTCATTATTGTTTCTCTTTTCAGGGCACTTTCTTGCATGGTGTCCTACCTTATTACAATTGTAGCATGTGAGAGGATCATTTCCTCTTCCTCTACCTCTAAAAGGCTTTCCTCCTCTATAGTTTCCCTTAGAAATTTGTCCTCCCTAATCCATATTATAATCAATACATTTGTTTCCACTACTCTTCCCCTTGTTCCAAGAATTGTTCCTGGGCTTGAAGTTTTTATTATTCTCCTTACCTTTATTTTGATCCTGCTTCCTCTTCCATTTTTCTTCCACCTAAAGTGCTAATTGATAGCACTTGTTCACAATAATGGGGGTGTGAAGGCTGGTTTCTTCTAGGATGGGTAACTTAAGGCCATTCATGTACCTTGCTAGTTTTTCTTCCTCATCCTCTACTGTGTTGATCTTCATACACAATTTTAAGAGTCCTTTGAATGGGAACTAACTCTAGATCTTTTTGTTTCAGACTTTGTTTCCTCTTATGGAGTTGTACACCATAGTATTTAGGCACATATGTTTCCCTTACTAGTGACACCATTCTATCCCATGAAGAAATCATGTTTCTTCCTTTCTTCACCCTTTCTCTCTAGATGAAGTTCCACCAAATTAGGGCTGCTCCCTTCAACTTGGATTTTGCCATCTTTACCCTATGCTTCTCTAGGATGTCTTCACACTCAAAGAAACTAGTTAGGTGGTGTAACACCCCAACCTTTCTTCCAAACCCCAAGCTCTCTCAAGGCTACCTTATGTCATTCACTAGACCCACTAGGGATTCTTCACACCCTATGCTTACTAGGACCTTGCTCAAGAGATCCTAATCCCTGAGTTGAGGTCACACCAACAAAGTAACATGGAATTCCTTACTAGCCTACTCCAATCCACTACTAACCCTCAAGTCCATCTATAGCCTTAAGGGTTGTAGTTCTTCATCTAGGGTTTTTTCTAACATCCATGAGCCTAAAAAATGTTGATTTCATAGGTGCATTCAATCTACTAGGGAAAATACACCAAATTGCTCCAAAAAGGCTACTAGGAATTAGCCCTCCTAAATAGATGGCAACAAGATTTCTTCAAAAAATTATTAACAAACCTAAAAAAAATTACATTTATGGATACCCTTTTCAAATTACTTCAAGATTCTACGATTGTTCAAATCCCAAACTATTCATACAGCCAAAGTACAATTTTAGGCCAAAAATGAGGGTTTCAAGTGCTCTATTGATGTTGTGATGGAAAAACACCTTAGAAATTGTTACAATACCTATCCTTTGGATTAAAGCAAGGCTAGACCTTCTCCTTACTCCCTATGTTTCTAGATTGAGGTATTTGCATGTTCATTCCCCTCCATAGCTCATTTTTCCCACTGTGATTCCTAGCCAAGTTGCATTTGGCTTGCCTAGGGAATCACTTTAAAATGGCTTGCCATGATTCCCATGGGCTCTCATTTTTTGTACATAATTTAAAATGAGTCTAGTTCCAAATCCAAAGAGCTCGTACATTTTATATAGTGGGAAATGGCCCTAAGGCTCCAATTTTTGTTGGTTGCCCAGTTCAGAACAACAACCTGCTAACTTACAAAATAATTTATTTTAACAAACAAAACTCTTTGTAACAACACAAAAGACAAAAATAAAAATAAATTAAAACCACCACTAACACTTCCAACTCATAAAAACCTAAGTCTGATTTTTATAAAGCATGAAATAACACTCAAAGTAAGAAACTATTGTAATAAATAAAAATGTTGATTACAATCCGTAAACTATCATTTCTCCTTCTTCCAAACTCTTGAAAAGGTTGAGTTTGACCTTATATAGGATTGGAATGGATGTTTCCAAATAATTTAAATGGTTGAAGCTGTCCCATAAAGAAGTTTCTCTTTTTGCATAAAAGTTGCAAAAGTTGTCAATGACAACTTTGCAAGAAATGAGCAATTTTTGCAATTTTGCAAATTGTCTATCCAAACTTGCTCTACTTGCTACCAAACTTTCCAAAAGGCTTAATATGAATCCAAAACACCTAATAAGAACCCTAAAACACTTTTTTTCCCTATTTTTCCCTCCAAAAAAAAAATCTCTATTGAGCCAAATGAGCAATTTTGAGCATTTAGGAGCAATATTGCATTGCGGGGCTCTTCTAACCTATCTAACCTCACCTTAGGACCAAGTTTATCCTATTATTAGAATAGTGATGTGGCTAGCATCACTACAAGCCAAAAATAATGAAATAACTTGGTTTCACACTTATCCTACCCAGGTGCTCCTACACCAGACTCCCCCCCCCAAGGGAAAGTCAATTAACTCTAGTTTGAAGAAGGTCCAAAGGAATGACCAGCTTCTTGAACTCAATCTTAGCCACCCAAGTAGCCTTTGAATTAGGTTTTCCCTTCCATTTGATAAGGTGCTCAAAGTACTTCTTGTGCCTAGTTGCCTTTGTGGGTCTTGTTTCCAATGCCTTCTCTACTTCCAACTTGATGACTTTAGGTATTGCAAGAGGGTACAAATCTTCATGAACATCTATAGTAGTTGGACATACAACACCCTTGAAAGCTACCAAATCTTAAACATTAAAGATTGGTGATATGCCTAGACCATGAGGTAAATCCACCTTGTAAGAATTTGCTCCATACCTTGCCAAAATCTTGCATGGTCCTATCCTCTTCATTTGTAACTTGGTGGGAACACCTTTTTGGAGTCTTCCTTTGTTCAAATGCACCATGACATAGTCATCAATAACAAATTTTATTTCTTTCCTCTTTTCATCCAATTTAGCCTTGAGTTTTTTAGTGTTCTCTTGGATAGTTTTCCTAACTTGGTCTTAAATCTCCTTCATAGTTTGAACAAAGTATTCAGCTTGTCTCCTCCTCTTATCCAAGTCTCCAAGATTCCTCAACTCAAACAAACCTCTAGGATGCATTCCATAAACCACTTCAAAAGGGCTTTTACTAGTTGTTTTGTTCTTGCCATCATTGTATGCCTTTTTAGCTTGTGAAATCACCAAATCCCAAGACTAACATACTCCTTTGTAAGGCACCTCAAGAAGTTTCCTAAGGTATGGTTAAAAACTTTAGTTTGACCATCAATTTGAGGATGGTAAGCCAAACCAAAAAACATGTTAGTACCAAGCCTCTTCCATAGAGTTTGCCAAAAATGAGTCATAAATTTCACATCTCTATCTAAAAAAATACTCATATGGAGTCCATGAATCCTAACCACCTCCTTAAAGAAAAAATGAGCAATATGACTAGCATCATTGGTAGTCCTACAAGGAATGAAATGTGTCATTTTGTTGAACCTATCCACCAATACAAAAATACTATCAAATCCTTGCTTGGTTTTGGGTAAATAACCAATAAAATCCATACTTACATAATCACATGGATGGTTAGGAATTGTTAAAGGTTGGTAAAGACCTAAATTACTCATACCTCCTTTTTCTTTCATGCATATGATACATTTCTCCACATACCTAGTAACATCTTTGATAAGTCTAGGCCAAAAGTAGAATCTTTGTACAAGTTCCAAAGTTTTGTTCATGCCAAAATGGCCACTTAAGCTACCATTGTTTTTTTGTCTAATGAGATTCTCCCTTATAGATCCCTTGGGAACACACAACTGATTAACCTTTAAGAGTAACCCATTTTGCAAAGTATATTCTAAAAACTTGCTATGAAAATGGTTCTCAAAATTTGAACATGCCTTGTATGCTTCACCAAAATCTTCATCATCTTTGTATATATTTTTAAATCCTTCTATTCCATGCTATGGAGCTGCACTTCTTGGACTATTGTGACCATTCTACTTAGTGCATCTACCACTTTATTAAGCTTCCCTTTCTTGTGCTTAATGGTGAAAATGAAAGCTTGCAAGTATTTCATCCATTTCAAGTGCCTATTACTTAATTTCTCTTGGGTATTTATGTAACTAAGGGCTTGGTTGTCAGTAAACACCAAAAACTCCTTAGGTAACAAATAATGCCTCCACTTCCTAAGACATTTCACTAAGGCATACAACTCCAAGTCATAAGATGAATACCTCTTTTTGGCTTCACTTAAACTTTGTTTTTACCCCTCCTTTAATAGTATCCAAAAAAGGTGCACAAATTCCACTAAAGTTTCTAATGAAATTCCTATATAATTTTGAAAAAACATGAAAACTTCTTACCTCGGTGGCTATAGTAGGTGTTGGCCAAATCAAGATAGCAGTAACTTTCTCTTTACCCATCTTCAAAGGACCTTTGGATATGAAAAAACCCAAATAGACCAGCTCTTGTTTGAAAGATTTACACTTCTCAAGATTAGTAGCCAAATTCTCTTCATGAAGACTCTTTAGGACTACCTCCACATGCTTTGACATTTTCTTCTTTTGTCTTGCTATAGATGAGAATATCATCCAAGTACACCACCACAAATTTTTGAAGTCCTTAAGTACTTCATTCATGAGTCTCATGAAGGTACTTGGAGCATTTGAGAGACCAAATTTCATTACAAGTCACTGATAAAGACCATCATTAGTCTTGAATGTTCTTTTCCATTCATCTTCCTCCTTAATCCTAATTTGGTGATACACACTTTTCAAGTCCAACTTTGTGAGGTACACCACCTAGACAATCTATTAGGTCTTCAATACGGGGTATGGGAAACCTCTACTTGATTATGATCTAGGGTATGGGAAACCTCTACCTAATTATGATATGATTTATTTCTCTTGAATTAGTACAAAGCCTCCATTTTACTCCCTTCTTAGTTGCCAAAATGATAGGAATTGCACATGGGATTATTCTCTTTCAAATTAGGCCTTGATCCAACAACTCTTGAACTTGTCTTGCAACTTCCAAATTTTGTTCTAGGGTAAGCTTATAGGTTTCTTTGTTGGGAAATGAAGCACTTGGAATGAATTCAATTTGATGGTTAATGACTCTCCTTGGAGTTAAGGTAGTCGGGGTAGCATCATTGACAATATCTTTGTACTTATCAAGCAAGGTTTGCATTTCAATAAGAAAAGGTTCTTTTTCTAATTTTTACTCTTCTTTGGACTTAAAGATGATAGAAAATCCTTTATTTTTAGTTTTTTTAAGTTCCCTTAAGAACTCCTTCTCACCACACAACAACACCTTAGGAACCTTTTCATGTGTTCCCTCTTCTTCTAGTAAAGACTGAATTTTAAAGGTCTTACCTCTTTCTTGAATAAAATCGAATTCATCCTACCATCATAAACCATCTCCCTATAAAATTTCCAAGTCCTACTTAGTAAAATATGGCAAGCATCAATGGGAAAGATACCACACAATAATCTATCCTTGTAACCAACTATGGAAAAATCCACCCAAGCTTTCTCATTAACCAAGATACTTTGACTCTTATTTAACTAGGAGACCTTGTAGGGATTATCATGAGGTATCCTTGTAAATTTTAGCTTATTAATAGCCTTTTTAGAGATGAAATTATTAGTGGATCCTGAGTCCAATACAACCTTGCATACTTTGCCTAGAATCTTGCACTTGATTCTAAACAATGCCCTTCTTTGTTTTGGTTCATTAGGGGCAAGTTGTTTGATTAGCACCCTCCTATACATCAAACTCTCTCCTCTTTTAGACACAAGATGATCTACATCAGCATCCTTTCTATTTCAATAATTCTCTTATAAAAATGCCACTCTCTTGCTTGGATTCGAAGAAGAAGGCTTCTTAGGACACCTATATGTAGGGTGTCCAAGTTGGCCACAATTGTAGCATTTCATGCTTACAAAATAAAAATTTCATCTACCTACTCCTCTTATACTTTGAGAACTAATATGATTGCCTCTTCCTCTATTATGACCTCTACTTTGTGAGGTTTCATTTGGATGCTCATTGGTCTTACTTTCAGCTTTACCTTTTGATTCACCACCTCTTCCTTGGTAACCTCCCCTTTATCCTTGTTGGTTTTTACCCTTGGCTTTGAAATTTGAATCATTTATCTTCTTGTGGTTCTCTTCTACCTTCAAGGGTAGTTGATTACACATTTGGACTATGGTAGGAGTCCACAAGTAGAGTTCTTCTTGGATACTCAACTTCAAACCACTTAGTTATCTAGCAACCTTGATTTGCTCCTCCCCTTACTTCTTGGATCTCAAGCATAATCTCTAAAATTCTTCTATATAGGAAGCCACATCCATGTCTTTTTGTTTCAGTCCTTTCCTTCTTTGGTGGAGCTAAACCTCAAAGTCTTTAGGTAGAAAGTTTTCTTGAATCTTCTTCACCATAGATTTCCAATTTGCAATGGGTGCCTTGTCAACCATAACACTCTCACCTTGGACATATTTCCACCAAGTGAGTGTTGTTCCTCTAAGCCTAGGGGTTTCCACCTTCACCTTCTAAGCCTTTGTTACCCCTTGACACTCAGAATGGTTCTCCATGCCTTCAATCCAATCTAAGATAGCATCTAAGTCCATCTTTCCTATAAACAGAGGCATTCCTTCCAAATCTTTGCCACTTAGTGCTTTGGTGGCTTTCACAAAGGGCTTTTCTTGCAAGATAGGATTAGGTTTAGGTACAATGTCTTCCTCTACTATCTTTTTACCCTTCCCATCTTCTTCTTCATCTATTTTCTTGGCTATCTCTACAATTGCATCCAATTTTTGCTTCACCTCTTCAAATGCTTCTTTAAGAAGTCAATTCCTTTTCCTTTTTTCATTAACCTCTTTGACTAATTCAACATTAGTCACCATCATGGATTCACCTACTAATTTTGTAGCTTGAGACATCCACTACCTTTTCCCAAATCTTTAAATTTATCTAATACCACTCTTATGTAACGCCCCAACCTTGCTTCCAAACCCCAAGCTCTCTCAAGGCTACTTTAGGTCATTCACTAGACCCACTAGGGATTCTTCACACCCTATGCTTACTAGGATCTTACACAAGAGATCCTAATCACAAAGTAACATCAAATTTCTTACTAGTTGGCTCTAGTCCACTACTAACCCTTAAGTCCATCCATAGCCCCAAGGGTGCCAGTTCTTCATCCAGCATTTTTTTAGACTTCTTATAACATCCATGACCTAAAAAATGTTGATTTCATAGGTGCATTCAATCTACTAGGGAAATATACCATATTTCTCCAAAAAGACTAGAGGAATTAGCCCTCCTAAATAGCTAGCAACAAGATTTCTTGGAAAATTTCTTGACAACCATGAAAAAAATTACATTTATGGATACCCTTTTTGGATTACTTGAAGATTCTATGATTTTTTAAATCCCAAACTATCTGTACAACCAAAGTACAATTTAAGGCAAAAAATGAGGGTTTCAAGTGCTTTATCATTGTTGTGATGGAAAACCACCTTGGAAAATTTTTCAAGACCTCTCCTTTGGAAAGAATCAAGGATATACATTCTCCTTATTCTTTGTGTGGCTGAATTGAGGTATTTTCACACTTAATCCCATCCATAGCTCATTTTTCCCATAGTGATTTCTAGCCAAGTTGCATTTGGCTTGCATAGGGCATCACTTTAAAAATTCTTGATATGCTTCCCATGGTCTCTCATTTTCTTTACATAATTTAAAAGGAGTCTAGTTCCAAATACCAAGAGGCCATACATTTTATATAGTGGGAAATGCCCCTAAGACTCCATTTTATGTTGGTTATCCAATTCAAAAAACCAAACCTGCTAACTTATAAAATAATTTATTTGAACACAAAAAACTTTCTATAACAACACAAAAGATAAAAACAAAAATAAAGGAAAACCTAACACTTCCAACTTAGAAAAACCTAAGTCTAATCCATAAAAAGCATGAAAAAACACTCAAAGCAAGAAACTGTTGTAATAAATAAAAATGTTGATTACAATCTGTGAACTATCATTTCTCCTTCTTCCAACCTCTTGAAAAGGTTGAGTTCAACCTTATGTAGGCTTGGCACGGGATATTCCAACTACTTTAAGTGGTTGAAGGTCTCCCACAAAGAATTTTCTATTTTTGCATAAAAGCTGCAAAAGTTGTCAATGACAACTTTGCAAGAAATCAGCAATTTTTTCAATTTTGCAAATTGTCTACCCAAACTTACTCTACTAGCTACCCAAATTTTCAAAAGGCTTAATATGGATTGAAAACACATAATAAGGACCCTAAATCACTTTCTTCCCCCATTTGGCCCTCAAAACCATAAAATTCTCTATTGAGACAAATGAGCAATTTTGAGCAATTAGTAGCAATATTACATTATGGGGCTCTTCTAACCTATCTAACCCCACCTTATCACCAAGTTGATCCTATTATTAGACTAGTGATGTGGCTAGAATCACAACAAGAAAAAAATAAGAAAATACCTAGGTTTCACACTTAGCCTACCTAGGTGCTCCTACACCATCAAGTCTTCTATCCAATCCAATGCTACATCAACATTCATTTTACCATTGAAAGCTGGCAATTCCAACTTCCCCTCCATGATTCTTTTCTCTATAGATTTGAGAGCATTCAAGAGAGGACTTTGTGTAGGAGGTACTTCATCATCTTCCTCAAGATCTTCAACCTCTATGTTCTAATCTTCTTCAAACTGTGTGCCTCTTAGTTTATCCAACTTGCCTTCAACTTCCTTCAAGCTCTTTGCAAGAGCAAAATTGGTTTCTCTTTGTTCCCTTACTATTTTTTCCAATTCAGCATTTATTACCTTGGTAGTTATTCCTTCCTCTTCTTTAGCAAGAGCCATGGCTCTAATACAACTTGATGGCATGAAGCCTAGTAGGACTGATCAAAAGGTGTTCAACTAGTCCAAAAACCCTATGTATTTTGATCTTCTTCATTCTGTGTGTCTCTTTGTCTATCCAACTTGCCTTCAACTTTCTTCAACCTCTTTGTAAGAGTACCATTGATTTCTCTTTTCTCCCTTACTATTTTTCTAAGCTCATAATTTGTTACTCTAGTAGGTATTTCTTCCTCTTCTTCTATAAGAGCCATGGCTTTGATACCACTTGATGGCATAGAGCCTAGTGGGACTAATCAGAAGGTGATCAACTAGTCCAAAAAAATATTTCACTGAAGTCCTTCAACCAAATCTCTTGGTAAAGATGATAAAATGTGCAAGCACTAATCACAAGTTCTACAAAGATAATACTAGGTTATCACAACCCTATGCCCAAACAAGGTAAAACCCTAATTACTAGGGAACCCTATAAACAAGACAACTTATCACAAGGTTTTTACGATGCACAAATTGACCAATTTTGGGAAAATAGCCTTAAACTTCTCCAAATGACAATGGAAGACTCCAACACATTGGAATAGTCTATTTAGGTAACCAATGACATAAAATAATGGTTAAAACCAAACTATGTAAGCTTTTCCACATAGTTGCTCTATTAAACCATCTAAAAGACTAGTAGCCCTTTTTGATAAAAATCAGATTCTAAAGGAAATATCTCCACACAACCTAGGGAAAAAAAATATTTTTGGAAACCCTTTGGGACTTACAAATCATATTAAGGCACCAAGATTTGATGACACAAACAAATGGGCTTTTGTTCACTTTCTCGCTTAGTCAACTAAGGCAATTAGGCCTCCATTTACAAAGTAAGTACATGTTATAGGACTTCATCCTTCAAAATAATGATGGGAACATCTAAGGAAAATGATAGAAAAGTTATAATCTTGATTTTGAGCCTTGATGCCAAGTCTGGTTGGAGTTGTGGGAGACGTTACATCCCTTTCCTAGCATGCACATGGGAAATGCACACCTAGAGCATCAAATTTCCCAATGAACCTTGAAAGTAAAAACATAAATATACCTACATAATAAAATTCATATCCAATAATATTATTTCACTAGATTTCATTGAATTTCCATGATGAAATCATCTTCTATGCTTAAGAATGTTTAAACACCTTAGGTTAGCAAGAAATCTAGACCTAATCATACAAAAATGTGAGTATCTTGAGTTAGGGAATAGAGGGAGACTTAAAACCAAAAGAATTATAAATTTACTTCATCCACCTATACATAAATTTAGGTCTTAAACTTTGAAATAATTTTTACAAATCCATACGATGTAGAACAATAGGCTATTTGCAGTAAAAATAGGGTATTTTTATTGGTTTAAAATTGAAAGTACATCATCTGTGCCTATTATTCACCTAAAAGTTCTTATTATAGGCCTCCCAATGGTCATAACAACATTTCAAACTTTTTATGACCATTGGGGAAGTTTTTTCTTTGATTTCCAAAAAGTTGCTTGACAACTTTTCAAGCAATTTTGCATTTTTTGCACTTTTTGCGCTTTATTAGTAAAAGTTATGAAAATGTAAACCTATTGACCCAAATAGGTCCTAAACATGAAATTATCCAAAATCCTAATATTTTAGGCCCTTTTACCATCTTTTACCATAGTTGACCAAGGGCTTTTGGCAATGCTAATCTTGGATTTAGGTTATACAATTTTGGTCTAGATGCCTATTGATTAATCTTTCTAAGGTTTTATATTGACATTAAAAATTTTATATTTAGATACAAGGTTTAAATTGATTTATTCTTGGTGCTCCTACAACAATTATCCTTTTCAATTCTAGTTATTGTGCTTCTTCTCATTATGGTGGTGACACACACTGGTAGCATGTTATCAACAAGTATATACAATATTAGTTCTATAGTTGATCTTTGTCTCTTAATCAATTACTTTATATTGGAATATGGTAATATAATGAGCTCTAGGATTCACTATTTCTATCATGCAGTAGTTAGTACAAGATAGAAAACATAATTCATTCTTGTATTCTTCCACTAGGACAAATTGAATTCTCTTTCTTTTTCTCAATATATTCCTAAATCTATCAAAATATCCTTTTTTTATGAATAGTTCCTTCCTTATAGTAAAAAAAATACAATAAAGTTACATATTCACAAAAAAAGGGGCCAAGGGAAATAGGGTCACCCTGTGAATTCATATGGCCAAAGGCTAGAAATCAACTATTCATCAAATAAAACTTTAGAAAACATAAAAAACCCTCAAGTTGCCAATGCAGTGCCAGCCAAAGGAGGAGGATCCTTATCATCAGAGCCCCACTCAAGGGAGGGGTGAGTAGATGGCTTAGAGGGAGTCCATCTTTCATTAGTATCATTAGCATTATCTTCATCTTTCTCTCCCTTAGGCCTAGGAAGAGAAATGGCTAAGTCTAGCCAAGGAAACACCCACTTGGGGTCTAAGTGCGTAGAGGGCCAACCGGTAGAAAGAGTACTAGGAAGAGCCATTGGGGACCACCCTAAGCTAGATCTCTGAGGAGGCAAGGTAGAATAGTGCCAACCACCAAATTCTCTAGAAGAGTGGTGCCAACCAAAAGCACCACTTTTAAGAGAGCAATGTGGTTGAAAGCAAGGTGTGTGAGAGTGACAAGTAGAACTACTATGTCCTCAATGATGACCATAAGGAGAAGTATGATATTTAGAGGCCAAATATAATGGAACACAAGAAAATATACATGGGGCATTTCCCCAATGAGCCAAAAGCTCCTATATGTGAGCTACCTCTAGAGCCACTTTATCTATTTATACTTGAATCTACAACATGACATTGTTATAAATACATGCCTTAGCATACATAGCAACATCAATGTCAAGTGTGTTGTTAGCATAAATAACTACATTGAAATCTTTCCAAATGGTAAATAAGATCACCAATTTGAAAGCATGCCATATATGGGAGTACTTGAAGGGTATCTAAGTATTGTCAACTAGAAAAACTATAAGCCAAGAGAAAGGTTATGGGTAGAAGGGGTGAAAGACATCATGGATCCATCACTAGTAACATTGAGCCCTTCTATAGAACCAAAAAGTGTGCAAAAAGTCTTTGGTTGACCATAGAAAGGGCAACAAGGGTCAAGAACACCCAAGTGTCACAACCCAAGGCCCAAAGGCTAGCCTTAGAAAAGAATACACTAGGAAAAATGCACAATTTCAGGCTCAGTAATGGCTTGCCACATAGTGGAGAACCTCTGAATCCAAGTATGATGAGAAGATTGTAAATGCCATCATTGGTTGAGAACATCAACCAAGGGCAAGTGAGGAACTAGCCATCAGTAGCCTAGCCTAGGCTTATATCTATTTATCAGGGTGTTTGGATACCACTTTTAGTGTTTCCACCAAGGGAAAAAGGATTGAATGCCCACTTTATGTAAGAAATGTTGAGGCACCACAAAAACTAGAAGATACAAAGTCTATCGATCTAGATGAGTTAGCCAAAATTGTACTTTCATATCCTCCCATGACCATAAACTCATAGTAACTCTAGAGAAAATATCTTTAGGGGTTTTTATGCCACATTTTAAAAAATGCAGAGCACTAGCCCCATGCACCTTAGCTAGGGGAACACCTTGGATAGAAAATAATTGTGACCACTAGAGATTGTGTTGGTTCATGGAGAGCTCATCTCTGAACCCACTACCCCCATGCACCTTAGCTAGAGGAACACCTTGGATATAAAATAATGGTGACCACCAGAGATTGTGTTGGTTCATGGAGAGCCCATCTCTGAACCCACTAGCCCCATGCACCTTAGCCAGGGGAACACCTTGGATATCAAATAATGGTGACCACCAAAGATTGTGTTGGTTCATGGAGAGCCCATCTCTGAACCCATTGCTAACCTAGTAAAGCTAGGGCTTAACTGCTTCCCAAGCTTTCCAAATACTCTTGGAAACAAAAGTGCCCTGAATCTAGATAGGTTCAGTGGTGACAAGAAGGATCTGAAAAACAATCCCCTTCTAGGCTAGTTGGTGAACTAGAAAGCCTAAAGAACTGCAATGTCTTAACAAAATCTTCTAGGCTTCATTGTCAAAAAGGGCTTGAATCACCCATTTGACACATAAAGTAGTACCTTTCTTCTAGGTGGACAGCAAGTCTAGGCCACCAAACTCTTTGGGAAGACAACAAAAATCCTAAGCAACTCTATGAATGCCCTAGTGAGAAACATCTAATACCCAAAGGAAATCATGTATTAGGACCTCGATTTTGAGATAAGAGGCCTTTGAAGGAGCACAATAGGAGGAATAGTACACATGGGTGGAAGCCAACACTTTGGAATAAATCTATAATTTCCTTACAAGGGAGAGAGGTTTACTGATCTAATACTCCAGCTTCTTCTCTATTTTGGCAAGAACTGCATTCTAGAGCTCAATGGTTGAGGCTTAGAAGACAAAAGGGATGCCTAGAAAATGAAATAATTCCCCATGTTGAACCCATTTCCATTGATATTTCCCAATCCAAGCAGGATGGGGAAGGGAAGACTGCTTGTAGAAAAGGGTTTTGTGCCACTAAATAGCAAACCTTGAAGCAAGATAGAATGTGTCAAAACATTAAAAAGAGGAGGTAACATTCTCTTCATCCTCAATGAGAGTGAGGAAGAATCCATCTATGAAATGAAATTCACAAGCTAATCAGGGGAATTTGGGAGGGAAATATGATGGACCCTCCCTTGTGAGATGGCATTTGTAAGAAAATACCTAAAATCTTTGGCTGCCAACAGATATAAAGAGGGTACCAATGGATAACCTTGTCAAATTGAATAATAAATCCCAAAGGCTTGAGACTAGTGGCCATTAATGGAGATACAAGTAGAGGCATCCCCAAAAAGCATCAGGATTGATTACAGAAAAGAAGGGCCAAACCCAAGTGCCTAAAGCATTGCAAGAATGAAAGGCCACTCAATCTAGTCATAAGCTTTGGCAAAATCAATCTTGAGAAAGATGGCCTATTGCTTGGAATGTCGAGCCCATTCCATCTCTTCCCATACAACAATTATATTGTCCAAGATATAATAGGATTTGATAAAACCTATCTATTCAAGGTGAATGATCTGAGGAAGAAGATGATAGAATTTAAGAGAGAGAGCCTTTGAAATGATCTTGTAAGAGACATTCAACAAATGGATGGGCCTCTAATTACATATATCTTCAGGGTCATCTACCTTAGGTATGAATTTGATATTCCCCTTATTAATAATATTTCCTAGAGAGAGGGAATTGTAGGCCTCAAGGTAAACCTCATGCAGGTCTAGTCTAATTTTATCCTAGAAGGTTTTGTAAAATTCACAAGGGAAACCATCACAACTAGGGGCCTTATCATCTTCCATGGAGAAGTTCCTTTCCTTGAGGTCTACTAAAGTGAGCTTCTACTCATAGAATGCATATTGTTCTAGAGAACGTCTTTTAAGATGACATTCAAACAAGCCTACAAGGCTTGATTATGGGTTTTGAGGGACCCTGTACTATGAAAATAAAATTCATAGTGGTGAATGAATACTTGCAAAATGCTAGGAAGCTTACAGAAGGATTTTTGACCCTCTTGAATGCATTTTATCCCCACTACAAAATGGTGAGCCCTCAATGCATTAAAAATTTCCTTGGGTTGAGCTACCTAGGTAGTATAATTTTCTGCAACCTACTTTTGGTGGTGAAGGTTGGAAAGCCAAACCTAGAGATCCATGTCAAATAGATTCATGGCTAGAGCTTAAGTAGTCATGCAAAGATCTATGCCTACAAGAAGTCAAAGTCTTTGGGTTTCTTCAAAATATCTTTTGAATTGAACATCTTTATCATTCCCTAACATCAAGTGATCTTTGTAAATTTTTGCATAGACAAGCCTCTCAATTAGCCACATGACTTGACCTTGTCCTAAAATTTCTCTCATAAAATAGAAGATTATATACTAGGAGACCCTTGAACTTAAATGGATATACCTTAGGTTTTTTCTTCATATTTTTCAAGTTTAAAGTTAGATGCTTTTATAACCATACACTTAGGTTGAGTGGTGCACCTCTGTGACTAATTTGTTAGGCTACATGTACCACTCCATAGGGTACACTATTTATTTTTCTTGAAAACCAAAGTTTGTAAACAATTTCTATTACAGTGAATCTCAATTTAGGATCATGAATTTCTTCAATGGCTAATATTTTTCCTTCCTTCTTTTCTCCTATCTTCCTGGCCACTTCATCAAGTTTTTCCTTTCCTAAATTTAGCCTATGCCATTTAGTCTTTTTACCGTATGTATAACCTATTTTGTGATTTCATAGGGTTTATCAAGCCATGTGTAGTTCCCATGTAGTCTACTCAGTAAACTTCTTATCTAATCTTTTAAGATGAAGTCAGGAAACTCTAACACTCAGTGTAGAGTGGTGTTTAATAGGTGCCATCTCTTCTTTGTTATTCTTCCATCCTTTAGAAATGTAGAGAATATTTCATGAATTTTATCCACTTGTAGTTCCACAATATTTTTATTTAATTTTTTTTCCTACATCTTATATCAGTAGAACACTAGTAGACAATGAGGATAGTGTTATTTCCTGGTTCCTTGCATTTCCTTTGATTCCTTGCATCTCCTTTTAGTAAGGTGACTATATATGTTGGTTCTGACATTTCTTTATTTTTGATAAGCATAGATTTGTTAATTAGGCCAGCCATGATACCTTTTTGAATTAATTATTTTTATTGAAAATTATCATGCATATTTTTTCAGCTTTAGAGAGCTTGATGATGGAAGGGATGGTTTAGTTGCTCAACTACGTTAAATTTTTTTGATTAGGAACAATAATTCAATTTGCAAGTTAATTTATCAATCTCATATTTCCCTATTTATATCCTCTGATCTATCATTAGGACTTTTGTTAATGAGTAATTATAAACATAGTGCTTACCTACATGTATTTTTTCAATTAATGCTTATACTTTGTGTAACAATGGTCATAATCTTAACATTCTCATGCCTCAATCTAGGTTTCTTATACTTGTCTTGTGTTTCATTTCACTAATTTTGAATAGGATATCGGTGTGTTGTAAATATATTTCTTTTGTAGCACAACCCCTTTTAGGCTAGGACTATCTTAGTTTTTCGCTAAAGTCTCACCATCAATAGGTGAGATCTTTGTTTCTTCAGACTTAACATTTTTATTTTTGTCTATCTTTCTTGTCCATATCTTTTTGAAGCCCTTTTTGACTTCTTCCTTATCTATTATCTTGATCTTTCCTTTATTATTCAAGTTTTGCACTTGGGCTCCTTTCCTTGTTCTACAAACATGGGAAACATGCCCTATTGTGTTGCAGTAACAATAGGTTACACCCATTCCTTTCTATGGTCCGAAATGATTTATTCATACAATTCATGTTTGCTAGTGATTACTTGCATGTTTCTTTCTCTCATAGGTAGGATGTACAAGCATGTTGGTTCTATTCTTCCATCCAAGATTAGAGTTCCTCTAAGATTTATGATTTTTCCATAGTCTTAATCTACATGCCTCATCCTTGTGTATGTACTTGTTATAATAGTAATAGCACCCATCAAATACTTTTTCTTGAGTGTGAGATCTACAATCTTGAGAAGAGTGACATTACCTATAATAGGTGTTTTACTTCGCTTGGAAGGTGTGTTGTGCATTGGTTACAATCCTTTTGTGTTAGCATATACTTGAGACATGACATATTTTACCATATAAATGACAAGTTGGTTTCTTACAATTCTTACCTTTAGATGATTTTTTCCCTCGTTTGTATTTGGTATGTGTTTCACTCTTCCTTCATAACAAAGACCAGTTGTGTCATTTGTTCCCTTTTGAGCTTTGAGTTTCTCATCTACCTTTTTGAAGTTGTCATTGAACTTTCTTAGCTTCTGATTTATTTCATTGGTGTATTTTAGTTCTTCTCTTATCTAATGAATCTACTAGTCCTTTTGTCTAGCATTTTCTTCATCATCTTTCTTGGTTTCCATGGCTTCACTTAGAGCTTTTTCAGATTTTTCCAATGCTTTCACTATATTGCTTTTTCTTTTTGTGCATGACTCAATCTTTCTAATGCTTCTTCCAATTCTTTCTTTATCTTGGCAACTGACTTTCTTAGCTTCTTGTTATCAGATATGAGGTCAAATATAGTTTCTTTAAATCTATTAGATCCGCTCTACTCCTCTATTTTCTTGATGATTTGATGACTCTCACTAAGTTTCTTCACAAGTTCTTTCCTTTTTACAAGGGATTTTTTAAGCTTTTCTTTCAAGTCTTCTATGGTGTCAAGTGATTCTTTGTATAAGTGTATATACTTCATGGTTGTTTATTGATCTTCCCTCAAGCTGTGAGGCTTTCAACTTTTAGAGTCCAGTCTCTTATACCAATTTTTGTGCCCAACTAGTACTGAGAGGGGGGTGAATTAATAGCATTTACTAATATAATTAAAATTTCAACCTCTTTAAATACAACACTTAACAACCACTTGAGAGCCAATACATTTGTGAATCTAGTAAAGTAAAAGAATCTAATATCATACACAAGAATTCATCAATGAACACATAGATTTTGCACGTGTAAACCCTTGATGAGAGGATGAAAACCATGGTGGAGATAATATACCCACTAGTCTTTTAATATAGATAAAAGGTTTCCAAGTTAGAGGCTATAAGTTGTTCCTTCTAACAACACATCCTATTGGCTTATGATTTGACATAAGTTTAACAATCTCTTAAATGATCAGAAAACCTAGGGGTTAGATAGAAACCATAATGGGCATTCTAAGGCCCACAATAAGAGGTTCAACTGACAAGACTCTATGATGTCTTCTCCACTTTGAACTCTACAAAATTTAGGTAGTTGTACCTACGAGATTACTCTTTAATTCTCTTAAACTCAAATATCAACATGAATTCCCTTATAGAAGATAATTTAGCCTTAATTCTTCTAATTCTAAGACTATAAAAGAGATGATAAATGGTTATTTTACCAAACCCTAAAACTCCATGAATCACTGACATTCAAATATTTAACAAAATAATAAAAGGATTGATATATAAATGATTTATATTATAGAGACATTCCAAACTAGATCAAATTTTATGGATGGCCAGTGCTTTATCTATTGGGCTATTAACTTCACAGGAATTTAATATCTATTTATCTGATATATCTTAACACTTTGTGAGAAGAATATCAATATTCATTTTTAGATCTTATTCTTATCAAAATATTCAATGAAAAAAATAGAATTCTTTCAATTTACATCAAGAATTTACATAACCCATTAGATCATAAGAAGAATGTAAACTGAAATATAATTAAACAGGAATTACAACTAAAATTTGATAGACTTAGATATTAAACCTTAGAGATTTAAATGGTAACAAAGGAAGTGACAAGATCTAAAAATGAATAGCCAACTTTTTCAATCTTTGTATTAATTTATTTGAAAATATATAATTTAAATGTCAATTCATATTAAAGAAAGCTCAAATGGATCAGCAATTATTTACTTTTTTTCATTCTATCTCTAGAAAAAAGCATATACAATATATTTGGACTAACTCAAGAAGAAAAAAGACTTAGTTCAACAAAAAATGAATCTTGAATGCTCACTCCACATCTTAGAAGTCCTTTTATAGAATAAGGATTACAACAAGCTTCAGATGGGAGGATACATGTTCAAAAACAAGATACAACAACTGTTCCATATGTTGGCTTCTGATTTAATAGTTTTAAAATTAACCAAGGGACCAGAACAATGCATCTAAGGCTAGCAAATTCTTATGATGGATGCACCTAATTGGAATCTTGGGCCAACTATAAGGCATAACTTCTTCTTCACTTTAGGCTCTATGAGACATAGGAAGGTTAACCTTGAGGTTCTGATATATGGTACCAGTGCAATTAAACATAAATTTGAACCTAATAATAGCAGATGAAAACCCCTTCTATCTTCTAATACTTATGCAATAACATAGGAATGAAATAGCTACAGATCATAACCTATGAACCCATAAGCTAAGTGAGGGTTCATTCTTTTCAACCCACTACAAAATGTGAAAAATTGAATTGATTTTGATTAAAATGATTTGTGTGAATGACCATATTAGCTAGCATCTAATTTAGTGATAAGTGCCTTATCCATTGAAACATGGACTCATTACCACCGGGATGACCTAACTTGATTGCCTTACAATTAAGTTTTTCAACTACAATCCCCAAATACTATTCTTATGAAATATCCTCTTCATATACCTAGAAAACCTATCAGAACATTGAAGCATTCACTTAACTCCTTGAATCAAAAGTGACAATAGATCTAATACACAACTCATCCAAGCTATCTTAAATCAAATGAACCTTATTCACTCAATCTCAAAGTTAATAGCATATGAAGAATTAGAACACAGAATAAGGGAACACAGATAATTCATTTGCAAATCCCCTTTTATATTTATCCTTGGAAAGACTGAATAGATCAACTAGAAAAACTAAATGTAACTCAAGATACTCCTAATGATTTAGCATCAATTACCATTATCTCAAAGAAACAATACATAAAATGAAATGAAAATATACATAAGAGTGGATGTGTGGCCTTCACTACTAGAGGTCAACTCAATAGACAGGAAGCAAAACCATCAACAACCTTGGTTTCATAGTGAAAACTAGAACCCTGCTAGTATCACAAAGAAAACTACCAACCACAACAATCAGAAAGAAAGAGAATGATATAGGGGAAATGAATTTCTGAATTTCTTATGAAGATCACATGTGTCCACTTGAAATTCCATCTCCTAGAAATGAAAAGAATCTCTCTAATCTCTCTCTACAATTGCATATCAAATCCTTGATCATTTTGGCTCCCCAAAACCATAAAGTGATTCAGATATTTGATGGAAATCATAATTAATTTTAATGTCTAATTTGAACTCAAGGCAACAACAAAAATTAGTTTAAAATGAACTCTAGAAGCCAATAAAACTTTTTAGAATCACTTTAGGCTCTAACAAACTTCAATGTTGGCATCTAAATTGATTTTTATGCTCCATGATGAAAGCTACCTATTCTATTGAGAATGCCTTGAAAAACACAAAACTGCTTATAAAGTGAACCAGTGAAGACCTGCTCAAAAACTAATCCCATATCTAGAAAATTTATCTCCTCCCAATTCCAATGGTATGTTGCACTGCATATTTTGCACAAAAATTGTGCCTCTGAGGTTGATTTGAATTTTTGGCTCCTAGACCATGAACAGAGCCATAAAATGAAAAAAATTCAAAGTTCATATAGTTTGAACTATATAAAAGCTTTTAAATTCATTTAAATCTTTTCATTTGAAAACTTTTAATTTTAATTTTAATCCTATATTTCCATTTCTCTTTATTTCCCCCAATCTCACGACACCACATGTTGGACTCTAATTTGTTGAAATGCTCAGGTGGGCCCCACAACTCATTATGCATTTGAAATATTTTAAATTTCTACTTAATTTGTAAAACTGTAAAGCTTCAATTTTTGCCTCTCAATCATACACTCACATACCACTGTAGCCCTTTTAAATTTTGCTTCATGCCCATATGGGGTATTTCAATTTTCAAAGCACAACCCATCTTCTAACAATATGCTAGGCTGAGAAACTTGTAGCACTAGGACCCTTTAAATTTTGGTTTATGACCGTACACAAAGCTTGAACCACCATAACATCAGGACCCTTTGAAATATTACATTTCGACCACACAATGCAAGCATCTTTCGTATGTGCCATGTGGCACTCTTTCCTTACACTAGCAATGAGTCAAAATTTTTTGACCATGGTAGCTAACTAGCTAGGTGGGTCCCTCCACATACTCGCTATGCCTACCACAAAGAAGCGTTTCTTTTGAAGAAAACATACCCTTACATGTTTGGGCTTTTAAAATACCCTGAGAACTAAATCCCAATCAACATGGGATATATAATGGTAGACTTTCTCATCCACATGAACTTCCATCTTTCATGTGTGGATCTTCTCCTTCAAACTATAGCCTTGCTAGGTGTGGAGACCCCTAAAAATAGAGCTTGCATTCAATTCTACAATCAAATCATTTGCAAAGAGGGGCTTTACTCTACAACATGGGGTACCCTACTGCAAGCTACCCTTCTTCTCTATTATTGTGAATTTTTCCTCTATACATAGTGACCTTGCTATATTCCTACCTTTTATGTGGGTTGCACACTTCATTCTTTACTATGGATGACTTGTCTTCAAACATAGGCTACCTCCCCCTTTTGTGTTTTATCTTTAGATGTGGGCTGCCATGGAACTTGTGGAATGCTAAAGTTAAGGTGTCTCTATAGTGCTACTCCCCTATTATTAATGTGTTCTTCCATTCTAATGTTAGCTCTAGCCTTCAAAACATGGTGGCAACTTCTAAACACCAACTATTTTGTCTCTAAGTGCTCATCAATCATAAAACATTACTAGTTGTTGTCACTATGGGTTTCTATCTCTGCTCGTACTTACTATTAGTGTCCCTATCTCTGTATCTATCTTGTTTTAGTGAAAATTTTCATCAACTCTGCCACATTTCCCATGGCATCTCCCTTTCACTATTGTGGGTGTACGCATGCAAGAGAGTCTCGCTTTAACATGTCTTTCCTCATAATTCTTCAACTCAAGACCTCTTCACATGACATGAGACTTTAGTGATAATTTCCTAATCACATTCTTCCTATGCATTGGATTCTATGGAGGCATCACCTTCTTCTTTACATTTCTTGCTATGCTCTACAAATATGCATATGGAGGTAGCAGACCATGCCATAAAGGAAGGTGTTCAATTGGGAATTTGTTGCTTCTATAAAACAAATATCCACTATATTCATGATATATAGTGACCCAATTTAGTAAGATTTAAGGTAGATGAAAGTCCCCTTGTTTAAATCCTTCTAATATTTATTATTCATATAATCCCACATACCCACTTTCAAATGAGAAGGTAATGTACATGCTAAAACAAATGCCTTCATTACTTGGTCAGAATAGGTTTACCCTCATGCCTCATTCATACCATCACCACCTATATTGCCTTTGCATTAAAATATTTTAATAAATCAAATTCATTCCAACCACATTTAATCATATCAAAAACCTCATTATGTCTTATAGATTTGATAGAATTAGTCAGGCCCCAAAGTAGGTCTGGCTAAAAAAAAATCATTTTCAAAAAACTAAAGTACAAAATTGATCTATTGAACCCATCATACTGATTGAAATCACATTTGATCACTGAATTGCTAATTAAAACTCATTTTATCACCTTCTTGCAGATTATTGACTTTGTGCCAAGAGCTCCTTTAACTGGCCTTAAAAACTAATCCAAACAAATTATTGGGCTCTGAAAATTGGCACATTGATTCTTTGTTCTTCATACTCCTACCTAGTTGAATCTTGTCTAATGAAAAATTCTTAGTCAAAATATATTGACCTTCGAAGTTGCTTACTTAAAATCACCTGCAAACAAAGATGTCAAAAATCTAGAAAATGCATTTGGTTTTGGCTTCAAAAACTAGGTAAACTAACACTTGGGAAGATGAAAACTGGGGCATTGGTTCATTGTCACTTATGAATCTATTATTTGGGCTCATAAAAATAACTGGGCACAAATGGTGAGAGGTCAAAGTAGGCTACTCAGATTTGCAGACTAAAAGTACTGGTAGAAAAGCATTTTTTGCAAATGGAATGGACCTGGGAAAGTGTGTAGATAGATTCATCAAAACTTGAAAATTGGCACACTTGGGGTATTTTTAGAGTACAATAGAGTGGTACAAACCATTTGATCTCACCTATCATAGATTTCAAATTATAACATCATGAATAGAGGTACTGATCAATTTGCATTTCAAGATAGTAGTGAAACTTTATAAATCACAAATGAAATTGCATTTGAAAAAGGAGATTTCTTATTCAGGTTAATTGATCAAAAGTTATGATAGGTCAAATAGGGCCTTCCAAAATTTTGCACCTTTGGCAAATGCATGAAAACAGTAAACTACAAACTTTGAGGGGTTCAAAATGTAATCAAATAGATTTGAAATGACTTGAAAATTGGAACATAGGTTCTTTGATATGTATATTAAATATCCCCAAAGTGGTGGGTCATAAAAGATTTTTGGGTTAAAGACATTCGAAGGAAAATTGGGCTTCGTGTTACTGTTTGACACGGGCAAAAATGCAAATTTGGAAATTACACAAAACAGGACTTCACAAAATGGTTTGGAATGGAAATTTAACTTCAAAGACATTCATATGTCAAATGAAGGGTGTTAAAAAATTAAAATAACTCCTAAGCCTTGAAATGTCAACTAGTTACATATGCACAAAAAACATTCATAGGGGGGCTCAAAGTAATTTAGAATTTGAAATAGACACTCAAAATGGGAATGCAATTTTGAGTGCCATCACCATAAAAGACAAAATAGTTACAAAAATAATGTTGGAGATAGCCAAAATTTAAATAGTTGTCAATCTAGATGTTCAGAATCAACTTCATTGTTTATAATGAGAGCATAGTCATAGCTAGTGAACCACAAAGATAAGGTATCTCTTTTAGATGTCATCCCTCTTGATGTTACTTTGACTTTTCCTTCCATGCTCAGTCACTATCTCAAGATGGAATTTCATTTATGTCTTTTATAACCTCCCAAATGGTAATGTCTAATTCCTCATCTGGCCAGGTAGCTACTCTAACTATATTCACTTCATTTAGGTACTTATTCTATTTAGCATTAGTTAATTCTCTAATCTCTACAATAGTTTTATTCATATCTATCTCTAGCTTGTAGAAAATATCAACAATATCAAAAACTTTTATTATGTTAGTTTCACCATTTCTATAGCCAATAAACCTTTCATGCCTCAAAATGTCATCAAAATATCTAGCCACTCTTGTCATTCCCTTAGCTTATTGTCATCATCAATAATTTTTTGTATGAAGCCAAGTGTACCATTGGCAATGGTCTTCATTTTATTATTTATTAATTTTAGTTTACTTGAAAATATTGCATTTAATTCTTTTACCCTATTTATCATTTTTCTAGTGTAAATGATAATATCTTTTGGCAACTCATTCTTCTAGGCCAAAATTAGGACCAACCTATCCAAAATTGGAATGTAGGGGCTCCACTTAGTCAATAGAGGAGAAAGAGTGGATAGTTCCCAGGGCACTAATACTCTACTCCCTGTAGTGCAATGTAGCTACTTTGGAGATTCTAGGAAGCTTGTTTGAGGACATTTATTTTGTGTGAGAGCATTCCCTCCATAGTCCTAACTTCTACTTCTTTTCTTGCTTCTAGCTCATTCACCTCCATTGGCTGATCCATACCCACATTTCATGTATCAACATCTATTTGGGTCTCCTGATCCTTTATCTCTATTATAGGCCTTGTTACATTCTTTGGATTTCTCACCTCATCTTTTAGGGAAGTTACCTTCTGCTCTAGTACATAAGTCTTCTTCACTTCTTCCTTGTACTTTTTCCTTATTTCAATGGATATGGTGTATGTTTGAAATAGTTGTTCTACCATCATATCTAATTTTCTCTTCCCCATGAGTGAAACAATGTTTGAATCATGTTTTCAATCTAGTCACTTGATGTTGTAGTGACATTCCAAAATATCACATTACCTTCGGGTGAGTCTTTAGCTTCCATTAATGTTGGCTTGCTAGATTCAAGGCCATGCACCCTACTATCATTTTCTTGGTATCAACATTAAATCTAGACGCCTATACTTCTCCTACAATGTTAGTCTCCTCAAATGAGATAGATTTTAATTTCCTTTTTATTTAATCTAACATAAAACATTATCTTAATTCCCATCTAGGGGAGAGAAACATCCCACTTCTCTTCACCAGCTCTCTAGCCTCATGAACAATGAGAGTCTCACTACTTGGGTCATATTCTTGCATTTTTTGCACCCATTTAGCCACTTTCTCTTGTGAGTCTCTTGGTTGCAATTGCAAAGTGAGATCATTTTGTTTAATTTTAATCATAAAGGATTTGAACTCTTCATACATTATGAATTCATTGTCCTTCATAAACTCTTGAGCTTGAATTATTCTTTCATCTAGCATACTTTCCTCAAGCTCAATTTTATTGTGGAATCATTCATTTTGGCTTGCCTTGCTTATTAGGATATTATGCTTGATATTATCAAAGCACTTAGCTCCCCTAGGCATAATTTTTAGTGCCTCCTTCCTTGCTTTGTCTAGGATTTCTATCAACTTCTACTTTTTTCTGCTACCTTAGGCTTAGCCTAAACTCTTTGGGTGATCCTCTTTATTGTCAATATCAATCATGTCATCATGGTCTAGAGATCTAGGTAATGCTCTATCTCTTGTTTCAGGACGCACCTTAGACATTATGCTTTCAAAATTTTTGATGCACTTATTAAATATCTCAAGATGCCTCTCCTTATGATATAACCCTTTCAACAAAGGATCTATTATTTTCATCTCCTCTTCTACTCTCATGATTTCTTTCCATTTCAATGTTTTGTCTCGACATACCTATTTCTTTAGGAAATTCATGAGCACATCCTCTTCCCAACAAGGCTTGCTACTAGATAGGTTAATTTTTCTCATCTATTTCAGGGCATGCCTAACAATATCATTAGGATCATAGGTCCTAGTAGGTGTTTTAGGCAATTAAAATTCTCTCATGAATTCATCTAGCTCCTCATTAGCATGCTTTCCTATAACAAAATCCCATTGCTTTACATTCCTACTAAAAAAGGATTCCTTCTTGATTTTAGGTCTCAAATACTCCTAGTTCATTATTATCAATTGCCAAAAGAATTCTACAATCCACATTCTCTCTAGAATTACTTTGGCAAAACATGATGGGGCTAGGGGCATCCATAAACCCTTATTATTGAAAAAGTTTTAAAAAGGAAAAAACTTTCCCAATCATGGCCCAACCTCCTATCCTCATTAGGGCATACATCATATCTAATTAGCATCAAAAACCCCTAGGAACCCTCTTAATTAATATTAGCTAACATATTTGAAATTGGAAATACAAAATCATTATTAAAAGATAAAGCATTAGAATAAGGATAGAACCTTTCCCATAATCTGGTCCAAACCTGTATTTACAATTTTTCTCCATTCTCCTCCATCCCTTCAATAAAATCAAGACTAATGTTCCCTATGTTCTTATGGAGGATGATATCCATCATTAACGAATAATGGTGGAATTTGACATTCCCCATTTCCCCCCTCTATGTTGTTGCAATCTCATTGTGCATCACATTTCTTATATGTGTCACAAAATCATGCCCTACATTATGGTGCAAGTCTTGTATATATAGGGCCATGATGTATACACTATCAGTAGCATTCATCATTCCATCCAATATAATTACCTTATCTACTCCAAAAATTGTATATTGGAAGTATTTGTTAAGGAATTCTAAAGACATAAAATCTCCTACCTTCTTAGGAAGCTCACCCTTTTTCTTTTTGGACTTAGGGATATGTCTTCACATAACTCTCCTAGTGAAGAAACTCTTTTAAGTCTTCAAATTTTCATCCATCTTTTCTTTCTCAAAGATCTTTGTCATAGGTCCTCCCAGGTTGAAGACTTCTATGAATGTCTCCCTATCTACTTTGTATAGTAGACTTATATCCTTCCTATGAAATCCATGATTTTTAGGATTGTAGGATTGTATCAAGGCCTTCATCAAATCTATGCCTACAATCACCTCTAACATAACCAACTTTGCTAAGTTTTTATTCCAAGGATTGGAGATTGGTGGCTTATAGAATTTTTTGTTATAGAAATACCAGAATAACTCATTCCTATTAGTTTCTGGCACTATTGCATCTCTACAAAAAATGTATCCATCTTTGAAAAGATATGAATTAATTGTTTTGGCATTTGAGGACCCTGGTAAAAGTAAACCCATTCTTCAGTATATAGGTTGGCTATCTTTGCCTTGGCTTTCTTAGTGCTATGTGTAGCTTCCTTTACATTCACCTATACTATCAACTTTCCCTCTTCCTATGCCATTTTTCCAAATTTAGAAACTTTAATTACCTTTTTGCAACTTGATTTTCTTGAAAATTTACACTCTCAAATCTTCTTTGGCTCTAAACTCTATGAAAATTGTAACTGGAGATATGTTACATCACCTTTTAATAATATTTTAATATAGGAATAGCATTGATGGCATCTTTAAGTTAGCATGCATGAGAATTTTCTAAAACTTAGAAAGGTATCACAATCTAGTTTCATGGCACTCATACTACCAGCATTCAAATTTCGTTTCTATGCTTTTTCAAACAATACCTCTCATTTTGGAAATTGTGGGGTTTCAATAGTCATTTTACTATTTAAGTCCTATGATGTGACCATTGGAACACTAGATACTGCGAGTTGTTTGTGGCTTCATGAGGCTTATTTTCTAACCCTTATTTATACTAGTGATCATCCAAAACCCTTGATCACAACATCATTGTCTATCTTAATGCTTGGCCTTTAAACCTTGCAAAAGAGTGAATACTTCTAAAATTATCTTATTGCTTCTTCGATTTTATTTTTTTCTTTATGCTTTTAGCCACATGACTAGGAAAACACTAATATCATATTTGATCACTACTTCATAGTCTATGCTTTGCCTTGTGTTCATAATCATGAGAGTAAGTGATCACATAAACTATTACATCTCTTGACTACATCACATAATCACATTTACCTAATGCAACTACATTTTATGAATTGTGAAGTTCTAAGAACCTTTATTTGTACCATAACTACTTGATTATGGCATTGAAATTTTAAGCTTACAACCATGAAAGATATGCTAAATATAAGATGTCACTACTTCACACCTTCTATTTCACCATTAAATCATAACTATGCGACCACACAATCAAACAAACTTCATAAGCTCTTATCCTTTTTTCCAATTTGTAGCTTATATCCTTCATTGTTATTTTAAATGGTGCAACTAAGCATCCAAGCATCACACTCATGCAACTTAACCACTTTCTTTAGCCATGTGACTGTGCATTAAAGGTTGATTGCCAAGTCACTCCATTATTCCATCTATTTTAAGCTTTAAGTTGTGAAACTATGAACAACTTCCTTAACCTTAGTTGCACCATCGCATCATAAATATTTATGTTTAATTAAAACACACTATCTTTAGATGCTTCCACATGTCATATCCTTGTGTTCTTAATAGGGTAGTGATTGAATGTGAATGCCCTTTTTGCATGGTCGTAGTTTAAAATTCTAGCATTATACTTAATTGTGTAAAGCTATGAAAGCTCATCACTTAACTGTGTCATACCTTTGTTGTCTAAAATCAACCATTTCTAATTAACTATAGCAACCAAGTAAACACTAAGCATTTGAATGTGTTGCACCATTGCATCATAAAAGGGTTAAAGGCTTAATAATGTAATGACAGAGTGATAATCTTGGTCATAGGGTCATGCCTTCAAGTTTCAAAAATATTTTAAAAGTGTGAAACACTATTTAAAACAAAGATGGTTTCAAACATGAAAACATGCATGTGGATAAAGACCTAGGTTTTTCTAGGGAAATCTTTGCACATAAAAAAATGTAAACCCTAACTGCACAAATGAAAGTTGGATTTTCACAATAAGTTCTTAGCATTTAAACAAGGTGAAAGTATAGGCCAATAGTGGTCATGTCTAGTGATAATGGATAGCTAGCATCCATATAAGGATTCAAAATCTCTAGTTAAAGAAGACGACATACTTGGCACATTGAAAATATTTTTAGATAGATGCACACATAGAGGAAAAGCACAACATGTATAGAGAAACAACATATTTACAAGAACCTAAACTACTATTCATGGAAAAAAAGGTACCTTCAATAGATGTACTTCTCCAGGGATTGTCCATGAAATGGCGATTCAAGAATATTTCTTGATAACTCTTTTATAAAATAGGGTCAATCTTTCCATGTTTACCATTTTCTTCCATTCTAACATTTCACATCAAGATCGGATCTTCTAATTCAAATTTTCTTGCAATAAGTTTTTTTTTCATACAAGTGTTTGGCTTATAATTTCAACTTAGCATTCTTGGCAAAGGCTCCCTTCCTCATCTTAGTTAATCCAACTAGTTCATCCATCCTTTCTTTCATGTAATCTATGATATCCTCATCATACATTTGGATGTATTGAACAAACTAGTCAGATTATTTTGAGGCATTATTTCTTGAATTCCATATACCAAATCAAAAGGTGAAACACCTATTGTTTTCTTAACTATTTCTATGTCAGCCCAAACTACCAAATGTAGTTTGGAATGGCATGCCTTCTTTCTATCATCCAATGTTGTTTGATGATTTTTAGTAGACTTTTGTTTGTAGATTTGACCTTCCCATTTCCTTGTGGGTGATATGGAGATGAATTTGATACGGTGATGCCAAATTTGTCACAAATTTTTATAAACTCTTATGATCTAAAGTACATGGCATTATTAGTTACAACCCTTTCAAGACATCCAAATTTAGTGATTATGTTATTTAGTAGGAAATTGTTCACCACTTTGCTAGTAGCCTTCCTGGTAGGAATGACTTCTACAAATTTTGTGAAGTAGTCAATGGCTACAAGAATCCTTGAATAATTAGTATTGGATTTGTTTAATACTTCTCTAATGTAATCCACTCCCCACTTTTGTAATGGTGCTTAAATGTCTACTAGATTTAAAGGGGTATTCCTAGAAAATTTTATTCTATCAGTAAATCTTTGACAAGGATCACATTTTATGACTAAAACATGAGCATCCTTGTATAGTCTTAGCTAGAAAAAACCATCTCTCATCGCCTTATGGTCTATAGTCTTGGCCATATTATGACCTCCATATACTCCTAAATGAATCTTAGTGAGTATTTTTATTGACTCCTCATAATCAATACACTTCAGTAACACTCCTTCAAAAAAAATTTGCCAAACCTTTCCATCAATGATAATACACTTGATTTCTTGCAGCTTCACAGATCTTTCATTATTAGTCAAATGATATGAAACTTCTAGCTAGTGCAAGTAATAAATAATTTTTTTATACCACTTACAATCATCCATATTACAAGTATGTGGCTTGTGGTCTTCATCTAAAACATTTATTTGATTGACATCAAAATTAGACTAAACCATCAACTTAGCCAACACCTAGTCTCTCTCCAGTTTTGTAATTTGGATTTCAATGTTGAATTCTTAGATTATGTTAATCCATTTGCACCTTCTACCTAACACTTCTTCTTGGGAAAACATATCCTTTAGAGTAGCACTAGGAACAAATGTTATGACAGTAACTCCTATCAAATAATACCTAAAAGTTTTAACAGTTTTCTCAAGAGCATATTCTTGTTTTTCATTGATCTCATACTTTAGCTCTAGAGGTTGGTGTGACTTATTGATAAAAGCAATGGGATTTTCAAAATGATCTTCATTCCTTTGGAGATGGTTTGGAAGGAAGAAAAATAAAATACACTCTTTAGTTTTGTATAGTTAGGTGTCTTAAGGATAGGGGCATTCTTCATTGCTTCTTTAATTTCTTGAAAGAACACTAATGGTTCACCTTCCGAGTTGATCACTACCCCTTTCTTAAGCATCTTAGAGATGGTTCTACTAATCTTAGAAAAAATTGTTACAAACCTCCTTAAAAATTGGACTTGGCTAAAGAATGATTAGATACCTTTGACATTTTTTGTCATGTGAACATTATCTATTGTTTCCACTCTCTCTCTAGATCAATCTTAACTCCATCCTTGGATAGTATATGGCCTAGTAGTGTGCCTTCTATAACTCCAAATGTACATTTCTTTAGATTCAAGGAAACTCCATATTCGAAATCTTTCAAGAAGATCTTTTCTAAATGTCTATAGTGATCTTCTTCTTTCTTGGAATAACTTGTTAGATCATCCTAGTAAGCAACCATTAATTTATCTATATACTCTGCGAATGCAACATCCATGGGTCTTTGGAAAGTAGCCCCTACATTGATTAAGCCAAAGGGAATTCTAACATATACATATGTTTCCCATGGATTTGTAAAGGTTATCTTGAACTATTCCTTTTCATCAACTAGCACTTGGTTGTAATTAGAAAAACCATCCACCATGGACATCAATTTAGAGCCATTAACTTGTTGTAGCATGGCTTCCATATTTGGAAAACCATAATTATCATTTAAGGAGGCACTATTCAAATTTCTAAAGTCTACACACAACCTTATATCACCATTCTTCTTCCTAACTATAACTAAATTTGATACTAATGAGGAATGTCTTATAGGCTTAATAATTCCCCCATCATTAAGCTTCATTGGCTCATCTTGCATTTTGGGGGCTAGTGTGGGGTTGGAAAGTCTCTCTTTTGTCTAAAAGGTTTGGGATTCTCTTCTAATGGGATGACATGCTAGAATAAGTATTCCCTATAAGCTTTTAAATCATCATAGGACTATCCAAACACATGTCTAAATTTACTTAATAAATTAATTAGGTACTTTCTTATAGCAAGAGATAGATACTTACCTATATATACCTTTTTGGGAGAATCACTTATTCCAAGGTTTATTTCTTCAATTTCCTTTGATTTTTTTTCTTTGGCCTCGAGGTGGGCCCTATCTTGATTATCAAACACACATTTTACTAGTACTAACCCATTGGGCACTTTGTTTGTCTTCAGCTACAAGATCTCTTGGCCAAAGATGGCATCCTTTCCATATATGTTCTCAACAAATGTGATGCAATCCAATTCCTAGCCATGGTATTTATCTTCATTTAAAAGGAAATTTAGAATATCTCTAACATCTTCAAATACCTGCCAATTCTCTATACTATCAAGAATTGAAGGTTTGTTCTTCCCTTCAATATTTGGAACCCCAACAAAAGATATATCATCAAGCTTAATGTCTATATTAGCTAGAAAATAATCTATTTTATTACTACTCTTATCCATCCAAGTGATTCCAAAAGGATAAAATGCTTCAATCTAATCCCATTAAACATTTCTACACTATTTCAACCTCTTGTTCTTAGATGCATATGTCTCTTTAATATGAGATGCTATTAACTTAGAATCACCAATAACATGTGGCTTTTGATAATGTGACTTGTAGCTACTTTTAATCTGAGTAAAAGTGCTTCATATTCTACTATGTTATTTGTACAAGTAAAATTCAGTGTAAATGGATATCTAGATGTGTTCTTCTCTAGAGATATAAAAACTACTCCAGCCCATAACATTTCTTTGGAACTAGCCCCATCAAAATAAATTGTCAATAGATTTTGCAAATCTATGTGTCTTACTACTTCTTGTGAAATCAATGGGGTTGTCTTTTCTATTTCTTGAATAGTGATTCCAGCCCTAAAGGCATTTAATCTTGTATCTCAAAAACAAGTAGAAAGAGTGTCAATATTCTCTTCAATCATGTGAATGAGCCTTGGTTCTCTATAAACCTTGATAGCTTTATCATCTATTTAAAATGTATCAAATGACAAGTCACATTGTAGGCTACCTCTCATTCCAACACTCTACTTTCTTAAGAGTAACATTCCATATTGGGGAGGAATATCAACTAATAGGATAGTCATAGTCAAGTCAACATCAGGATAAGCAACTAACCTAAATGGAAATGCATTAATAGTACCTATAAAAGCGACTTCTCTACCATCCATCGCTCTAAACCTTGTTAGGATTAACCTCAAATAGAAATAACAATTACATACAAATATAAACAATATAAGAAATTAATAGACTGCATAGAAGAGAACACAAGACACTAAGATTTAACATGGTTCACCCAACCCTTGGGCTATGTCAACCAAATAGCATGTCTGATATTATTACAATCTAATGATTACAACCTGATTACAATTCATAATTCCTTACAGCTCAACACCACTGCAAGAAACAATTTTGGATCACACATTATGAAAGATACCTAATCCTAAGCACTTTTATGCAACTAGTTATGCCACTTTAGGGCCATAACATGTTGGCCATATGTCGGCTAGCCCAAACATGTCAGCTGCATTAAGAAATATTATGAAGTATGTATAGCACTTCCTTGATCAATCACCACAAACTAACACACCTTCCCTATTTTGTATCTACCTTTAGAACAAGGGCCTCCATATCATAAAAGGCATGATAGTTGTTGGTGTTTGAAAATACAAGAGGGTTTTCAATTATCCCACTAAGAAACTAACATATCTAGGGGAAGCTAACTCCCATTTTCAACATGTCATTTCTGAAAATAGGCCAACTATAAGGCATGACCCTTCTTCTACTTTAGGCTCTACTAAACCTAGGCGGGTGGATCTAAGATTCAATCGATATCGTACTAGTGCAAAACATATCCCTGAATCTATTTACTGCAGACAAAAACCCCTTATTTCTCCTAAAGACTTATGAAATGACATGACCTACAGTAGCTAGGTGAAGATCTATGGATCTCAAAAGTTGAGTGACAGTTCAACTTTTATGCCCACTTCCAACATGAACAACTGAATTTATTTGAATAAAAGATTTGTGCAAATGCCATTCATATCAGCTTGCATCTGATTTAGTGATCAATGCCTTATCCATTGAAAACATAGAGTCATTACTAGCAGGATGACCTAACTTGTTTTCATTACAATCAATTTTATCAACTAAAATTCCCTAATTCCATTCTTATGCAATATCCCCTTCATACACCCAAAAACCCTACCAGAACGATGAAGCATTTACTTAACTGCTTGAGTCAAAAGCAACAAAGATCTTATACACACTTCATCAAAAATGTCTTAAACCAAATGAGCATTATCCATTCAATTACAAAGTTAATGACACATGAAGAATTAGGAGACAGAATTAGAAGACTCAGATAATTCTTGTAAATCCCCTTTTGTATTTATCCTTGGAAAGATAAATACAATAATTGGTAATACAAAATGAAACTCAAGATAATTCATACAATCTAGCATCAATATCCAATGCTTCAAAATAACAGTGCATAACATGAAATGAAAATCTGCACAGGGTGGATGTGTGGCCTTTACTGCTAGAGCTTAGCTCAAAGTCAGGAAGTAAAACTATCTACAATCTTGGTTTCAATAGTAGAACTGGAACACCGCTGGTATTACCCAGAGAAAACTGTCAACCCCTACAAATGAGAAGAAGAATGAAAGATATAGGAAAGAAGCAATTTCCCAGATTGAATCTAAACGTGACACTTGTCCACTTGAAAAACCTTCTCAGTAGGTTAAAACCATATTTCTTATCTTTTCCCTCAAATGATGAATCAAATCTTTAGTCAGTTATGGCTTCAAAAGCATCAAATATCTGAAATGTATGATTGAACAATTAACTAATTTCATTCTGATTTTTGCTCATAGTAAAATAAAAATCAGTTAAAAAATTAACTTCTAAAAGCTAAGGAAACACTCTAAAACTGATTTTCTTCATACCCAGACTTTACCAAGCCTTCAAAACTGCCTTGAAACAAACTCTAATACCTCATGATGATTTTAGCCTATTTTGCCACCAATGCCCTGGATTTTACAAATTCACCTATAGCTCAAATTGATGAACACCTATGCATAATCTAACTCCAAAAATGAAAAATTCAGCTCTTCTCAATTTCAATGGTATATTGGAGTGCCCATTTAGGTTAAAAATCACTCTAGTTATGGATGTTTGAAGTTCTCAGTTCTGTTCATGGCTTCCATATGATTTTGCAAAATTTTTAATTTTTATATAGTTTAAACTGTATAGAATTCAGACATTGATTTAAAAGACCTGCACATGGATTTGAGGAAAAATAATAATAAAATATTAAAATTTGAAATATCTCAAATTTCTCGTCATTTTCTACTCAGGTCAAACTTCCTTTGACCGAATGCCATGTGGCACATTTTGATTGAATGCGTGCTTGCTACCACATCATACTCGCTATGTCACTATACTAATTGGCATGCATCTCTCCCTTAGTGACATAGTGAGAACCACATGATCTACCATGTATCACAATCTCATGCATCTCGTAAACTTGCTCGCCACATCACCATCTCCTAGACTTGCTGCCATGTGTCATCATTGCATCAATCCTTGCCATGTTGCTATGGTAAATCACATGCATCTTCCATTTGGCAATGTAGCAAGGACCACATGATGAGGACATGTGTCAACATCTCCTTCTTTCTAAGCTTGTTTGTCTTCGCCAGATCTCTAGGTTTTTTTTGATGACTCGCTATGTCACTAGCTAGAAATCCTTGATTTATCAGCTAGTGAGGTAGTGAGGTGCCCGATTTTTTATTTTTTGGCAACCTCCAAATCACTGTCATCACCTCTTTTATGTGCATGTTTGTTTAAAATTTATGTTTGATTGCATGACTTCCATCCTAACATCCCATCTGGGTCGGGCCCACCAACCTATGCTTCTATATGCATAAGCATGAATTGCTCAAGTTACTTAGCTATTGAGTGTCCCCTCTTTTAAACAAGCGTAAAGCATGCACAGGAAGAATGTGGGACAATGTATGCCCACATCTGCACCCTCTTCACTCGACACTGCAGGTTCATCCTTCTTCTAATGACTTCTCCTCTTAAATGCCTGCATGGAATCACGTGGAAGGCCCCTTTGACCTACACGAACCTCTGACCTACCGGCTCACCTTCTTCTTCAAACTATGATAAATTCTTATTAATGTGAATGCTATCTTTTGCATGGATGGCCTCCTCTATTCTTGACGCCTCTTCTTGCGTGGTCTAATGTGCCTTTCTTTTAGCATGCATGGGGCTTTTGTAAAATCGACTTCCCTTCTCAACATCAATAGATGAGAGATTGCACTTGTCTATACTACCTCCTGCTTGCCTCACGCTGCGCATCTACCTTGAAAGCCATGGACTTGCTTCCTTTTAGCTGCATGGTCCTCATTAAAGGTGCAAGCTCTTTTTATGATAGCTTGATGTGTTATGGGCAGTTGTCCATTCGCTGCATGGGGTCTTCTTTTTGATGCTATGGATTTTGTCTTTGACTTTTTGACTGGCCCCTTTGCATCAAATGTGAACCTTCCCTATTCAACATGGGTTCTATTTGATTGTTCCTTTGGTCATTCACATCTGTTGTGTCTTCCTCTTTATACACGTGATTTCTCAATGCTTGGCATGAGCTCAAAGCTCTATCCTCAACAACTTCTACTCTACTCTTTAAAACACAAAGCTCCTCCTCTGGAGTCTTTTCATAAGATTCAAAAGCTTGAGTAGCTTTCTTTGGATTAGAATTCAAGTGAAGCGCAACTGTAAATCCAATCCAATTCATACATTGATTAGGCTTTTGAGTTAAAAGCTTCTGTATTGTTTCCACAAATCCAACTAAATTTCGCATTTGAGCCTTGGAGAAGAGAAAGATCTATAATTATCAGGGTTTGCAGCAAGAAGAGATTGATATGATGCCTTAGCTTCCTCTGTCTTAATTGGTGTGGGATCTCTATTTGTTATTGCTTCCATGTGCTTTAAAGACTAAGGCAGATCTCATTATTTTTAATGCATGAGATGCTTGCTTGCAATTGTTTTACTCCTTATCTTAGCCTGAGTTTCTTTTAGAAAATGTGGCTCCTCCCTTCAAAAGTGTTGTCTCTCTTTATGGTGGGTGTTGCTGATTGCATACCATGGGCTGGTGTTTGGTCATGTGAGATGCCTTTTTCTTTAACTAGCGTAGAGCTAAGTCTTCTTTTCTAGCTCCTCCACAAGACCCTATACTATCTTGTCAATTCCTTCCTTGATGGCTACTAAGTTTACTCTAGATGTAACATTGAGAAGTCCTAACTTGATGATCTCCCTTGCCAAAATGGAGGTAGTTCTCCAGTCTTCAACTCTTCCTGCGCTATCTAGCTTTTGAGACTTGGTCATTTTACTGGCAATGGCCTTTGTTATGCGTGACCTCTGTTGCTAGGTGTCAAGGCTCTTTCACATTCTTCAATTATGTTATTCAAGTCTTACACAATGGGATCACTCCTAGGATGGCTAGAACTATACTTATGCATTTTGATTAGACTGTTCCATGGTGATCTCCATCTTAAAGATGTTTCCTCTAAGTCTGTTGACAATCACATATAAGGAAGTCAGGTCCAAATTTTCTAACTAGATACTCTTTTGTTGCAACAGACTAGCTTCTTACCTTATGAAGAAGCATGCAAACAAGCCAATTTTTCCTCCTTGTACATTTTCTAGCAAAACCAATTAAATAACAACTCTTAATGTAAAAGTGAAATGATTCTACGAATGAATTAATTTCTTGACTTGAATCAAAGAAGTTTCGAAAGTCTTTTGTCCATGAAGCAATATGGCCATCACCATGACATCAAATGTTTTTAAAGTGACTTTTAAAATCCCTCTCTTGTGGGAATTCCTTTGTGAATTCGTTAATTAAGTGAATAATGATGTCTTCATTCTTCAAAGATGACTATAAAAATAGAGTCACTTATCCTTAATACTGAATCCAAAAGCAATTGACATATATTTCATTTCTAACCACCATGAATCAATTGCAAAGACCACACTCTTCCAGAAAAATTGGTGTCTCTAGTTTGTCTTGAAACTTCACTTTAATTGCCTTCACAGGAAAGTGTAAAAGCTTTATCCTTTTCCCTTGTTGATTTTTTAAACAACACCAATTTTCTTTCATAAGGATTTGAGAAACATTAGTTTGAACACCATTTATGTATTAAGACATTTCCCCTTCCTTTGTATTTTAATGCATAAGCATTCCTTCATGCCTACCTCATGTGGGGGTACATAAATGTTTGAGATATCACAAGCAATCAACTATGTTTAGATGCCTTCAATTCCGACCATTTTATTGATATGGTGAAAACAGTTGGGCCCCAAAGCGGGCCCGGCTAAAAAAAATTTCGTTCTCAAACAAATGATATGAAAATTGACCCAATAATATTTTCAAACTAGTTGGAATCAAATTTGACCATGAATTTACCATTGCAAACTTATTTCAATTATTCCCACACCATCGTGAAATCTATGTTAGGAGACTGTTGCCTGGCTTTAAAAACTGATTCAAACATCTGACAGAGCTCTAAAACTCAAGATCTATGTTCTCTCTGACATGTCCAACAAGTCTGAAAAAACTTGTTGCATGATGACATCAGGATCAAAAGATATCGATCTTCGAAGTTGCCAACTTAAATTCACCTACAGATAAACATGTTAGAAAACTGGAAAGTGTGTTTGGAAATGGCCTGGAAAATTGGACATATGGGCACTTGAGGATCTGGAAACTGGGGCATTGGTTCTTTTTCATGAGGAAAATATGGATCTATGGTTTGGGCTCATGAAAAATAACAAGGCGCAAATGGCGAGCGGTCCAAGTGGGCTACTTAGATTTTGCAGATTGGAAACACTGACAAAAAACATTTTTTGCAAATGGAATTGACCTACAAAAGTGTGTAGATGGATTCACCAAGACATGAAAATTTGCACACTTGAAGTATTTTTAGAGGACAACATAGTGGTACAATCCATTCAATCTCACCAATGATGGAATAGGAGTTATGACATCCTGAATAGGGGTACTAATCAATCTGCATTTGCTGACACCAGTAGAAATTTTAAAAATTACATTTGGAATCATGTTTGAAAACTGATCAAACGGATTTTTCATGAGCTGAAACTCAAAACATAACAAGTCTCTAATGTCTACAATGCAATGCAATATAAAATTTAGCATTTTGATCAACTGGGTCAAAGTTATAACACGTCAAACAGGGCTTCCCAAACTTTTGAAGTAATTCCATCAGCACAAAAACTGTAACTGACCAGCTTTGAGGGATTCAAAACCTAGTCAAAAGGACTCAAAATGACTCAAAATCTAAAACATAAGCTCTAAGATATGGACACTAGATGATCCCAAAGTGGAAAGTCCTAAAACATTTCTAGGTGCGAGATGTTCAATTGCAAACACAGCCTCTTGTCGGTATTTGACACTTAGGTGAAAATGCAAATTTGGAACTAGCTCAAAACAAGACTTTACGAAATAGCTTAGAATGGAAATTCAACTTCATTGAACAAGTAGGCATACTAAATGGAGGGTGAAAAAAACATTAAACACCTCATGGGGCTCACAGGTACAACCAGCTACAAAGTCATTTTAAAGCATTTATAGGGCTCAATTTTCTCAACATTGCTCAAAATTTGAGCTAAAATTTTGAGCACCAATAGTGGCTCTATTTGGGGATGCATGTCCCTTATGGGCATGACAAGATTTTAGATCTCTGAGAGAAGCAAACCACAAACCTGAATAGCAAAACTTTCTTGAACAGCTTTATTGAAAACAGGGAAACAACTACAACTACTATGTACACATGATGACCCCGGGCCACCAATCTTCAGCAAAATTTCTTACCTCTGTCGAAAACCTGATTTTCATTTCTTTCCTCATGAGGTAAACTAAAATTACTTCTCATATTAGTTTCACCAATCAGATACACATCTTGAAAATCAACTCTTAGCAAAACTGAATATACAACTTCACTTCCATAATGCTCACAAAAACTAGCTTCATTTTTAAACATTTGTTCATTATGAAAGTTATGATCAGCATGCTTATACATATCAGACTAAAAATGAAAATGCTCTTCATAAAGTGACTTGTGCATGCTATTAATTTCGAATATGAATGCATCATATTCAACATGGAGAAAAGGATCGCTCATACTTTTAAAATGTGAATCATTATGTATGAGCGGATGATACTCAAATGAACACTCTAACTTATACTTACACATGTCATCCACATCAGAATCTGAAACTAATCCATAATCTTCAAATGGTTCTTCACAAAAAACAAATAGATTAGTCTTCACATCAGAGAGTTCATCATAAAACTCATTGCAAGGTACATAATAATTTTTGAAAACAACTTCATCAAACACCTTGTCATCTATCTCATCAGATGCAACATAATCATCAGTTTCACTATCAAACTTGGAAGAAGAACATTCTAATCTCTTACAGCAGTAAGACAAGGTACCATCATCAAACTCATTCTCAACTAAACTTGAATTATCCATGTGTTCTTCAAAAAGAGGATTGATAACTCCATGCAAATCACCTTTGTATACATTAGGACAAGTGATGTGCTAATAAACATCAAAGTCCTCACTATATAATGGATTAGTGAAAACTTTAAAACCATTTTGAACATCACTATCATAGATGCTTTCAACATATGAAGAAGAAAAATCATAATCATCATTCGAAGACACATCATTAATTCCATCAACGAAGCATGTAGAATATAAATAAAAGTTACTTGCATTGTCTTCATGAAGGTGATTCAAATGTCTTGCAAGTAAATCATCATTTGTCTTACCCATAGGTGCTGATGTATTAATTTTAGGTTCACTTATATATTGATCATCACTACACATATCCTCAAGACATTCTTCTACACAATTAAGTAATACGTCCTTATGGACAACCTCTTTGTCTTCATATTGTGTAGACACATTTTCTTCATAACTTTCAATCTCAAACTGATTTACACAATTCTGAAATGGAAATTCACTTTCAGATTTAGAAATAGTACTCATACCTTTACTGACAAAAGAGTACTCACTTCTGTCATTGCTTTCTTCCTCGCAATTAGCATCTGATTCACATGAAGATGCATATGTGCTATCATGATCCTCTTCTTAACTTGAGCAACAAGTCTTTCCATTGTCTTCACATGATGCTTCTTCACAATATGTCGGGTCAGCAATTTCACCTCTATCACTTGATACATCACTTTCAAGTTTTTCATCCTCATACTGAGATAAATACCTTTCCTCTTCCTAATTTGTTATGTTTTCAACATAATGCAAATCATCAATGGGAAAATGAATGACTGGATTTATATCTTGCACGCATAACTCATCAAGTGAATCAACTCTATCATTCGTTGTTGTAATATCGTAAACATATGCATTCAATTCAGCACGAATGGAATCATTTCTTCTTTGCAACAAAGAGATTTCATGTTCACATGTTTTTATTTCTGAATCTTCAACAAAACTATTTACATTAGAAGGGGTGCTTATTTTTTGATCTGATATCAAACACTCCTTATGACATTGACTTGCGCTTTGTACCTCATCTTGTCAGAAAACATTCCTAGAGAAGTGACTCCTGGTTAAGCCATATTTTATGTTATTCTCAATCTCTATCATTGTCATGAATGCTTGATGCAAAGTCTTAGGTTCTTTATCTCTCAACAGATAGCTCATCTTCTTATCAAATGCACCAAGATAAACCACTAAAAACATTTGATCATCCAACTTGTAACTTTCAAGAATTTCATTTAAAACCTTTGCAAATTTGATATTTAAATTCAAGAACTAACTCACTATTCCTGACTTGGATATTCAACAACTTATCAAAACAATCAGAGATGCTTACTCTTTCTCCAAATTGCATCATGAAGGCTGATAGTAATTCATTCCAAGATGAAATTGAGCATGCTGGCAGAAAATAAAACCAATCCCTAGCATCCCCTTCCAAAGTCTGAACAAACAACTTCTTATGAATGTCTTCATGAGCAATTTCAAAATTGCCAACTAAGTCACTAAACAACTAAACATGATGACTGGTGAATTTTCATGGTTCCCACTAAACTTAGGTAAGTATTTTCTAAGATCATAGGGCATAGTATTCGGGAAACCATGAATACCATTAAAATTTAATGGCATATACTCCTTGGTAGAAACATATCTAAAACTTTCACTAACAGGCTACATACTAGATGAAATGAAACTCGACATTCTTTCCAAAATATGAAACTCATTCACCCATAATAAATTTTGATTTATAACTTGCAGGAGATCTACACAACCTTCTACCAAATGAATGCTTCAAATACACTTCACAACTTTAAAACAACAATAGCTAAAACTCAATCCAATGAAGTGTATGGAACCTTTAAAACTATTCTCCTCTTCTTAGTGCTGAAACTCACTTGATGGAGAACACATATGTAAAGCTTACTTTCATGGAAACAAAATCACATGAAACTGTAGAATACCTCATGTTGTTGCTGAAAAAATTGATCTGCTAGTTGGCACAGGTGCAAGACTGAAATTCCTTTACACCACTGATCAAACTTTGTAGAGCCGCCACCTCTTTGCAAGAGGAATATAATAATCACTACTGTGATTCACTTTTTACACTTCAATTTCTTATAATAGTAGATTGCAAACATCACTTAAAAACTTATCAAGAATTCAAACTCCGTTTTCAAGAGATTACCAAAAGCATCAAATATGCCCATACAACTGAAAGTCCTTCAAAATTTTGTAATTAAATCAACTAGGAACAAACTAGTACAGAGATTTGAGAGTCACCACTCACACTTTGTGAGGAATAAAACATTTTACTTGACAAATCTAAACTAGACTTTTAATGTAAGAGAAACTTGTAGATCATTATCATCTTGAAAAAAATTTACACTTTATAAATCGATTCTTGACTCTGAAACTTTCTCAATAGCACTTGCAAAGACTGAATTGATTGAAAATAGACTTATAACATTCATAGAACACAATTTACATTCAATTCTCACAACATATTTCTGCAAATGGATAAAACCTTAATAGGAGACATGAATCTTCAGGAAAGAAATGGAAAACACTCCATGACCTTACTGTTTATACTAGAGATTTCAGTAATTCTAGCAATGAATTTCTTCATAGACTCCCCAACAGAGTCGCCATCTTGTTGGTGTTTGAAAATGCTAGAGGGTTTTCAATTATCCCACTAAGAAACTGACATATCTAGGGGCAACTAACTCCCATTTTCAACATCCCATTTTTGACAATAGGCCAACCATAAGGCATGACCCTTCTTCTACTACAAGCTCTACTAAACCTAGGCAGGTGGACTTGAGATTCAATTGATATCATACTAGTGCAAAACATATCCCTAAATCTATTTACTACAGATGAAAACCCCTTATTTCTCCTAAAGACTTATGAAATGACATGGACCTATAGTAGCTAGGTGTAGATCTATGGATCTTAGAAGCTGAGTGAGGGTTCAACTTTTATGCCCACTTCAAACATGAACAATTGAATTTATTTGAATAAAAGATTTGTGCAAATGCAATTCATATCAGCTTGCATTTGATTTAGTGATCAATGCCTTATCCATTGAAAACATAGAATCATTACTAGCAGGATGACCTAACTTGCTTGCATTACAATCAAGTTTATCGACTAAAATTCCCTAATCCCATTCTTATGTAGTATCCCCTTCATACACCCAAAAACCCTACTAGAACGATGAAGCATTTACTTAACTGCTTGAGTCAAAAACAACAAAGATCTAATACACACTTCATCCAAAATGTCTTAAACCAAATGAACATTAACCATTCAATTGCAAAGCTAATGACACATGAAGAATTAGGAGACAAAATTAGAAGACTCGGATATTTCCTGTAAATCCCCTTTTGTATTTATCCTTGGAAAGATTAAATATAGTAACTAGTAACACAAAATGAAACTCAAGATAATTCATAGGATCTAGCATCAATATCCAGTACTTTAGAATAACAGTGCATAACATGAAATGAAAATTTGCACAAGGTGGATGTGTGCCTTTCACTGCTAGAGCTTAGCTCAAAGTTAGGAAGTAAAACCATCTACAATCCTAGTTTCAACAGTAGAACTAGAACCTTGCTGGTATTACCCAGAGAAAACTGCCAACCCCTACAAATGAGAAGAAGAATGAAAGATATAGGAAAGAAGCAATTTCATGGATTGAATCTAAACATGACACTTGTCCACTTGAGAAACCTTCTCAATAGGTTAAAAACATCTTTCCTATCTTTTCCCTCAAATGCTGAATCAAATCTTTAATAAGTTATGGCTTCAAAAGCATCAAATATTTGAAATGTATGATTGAATAATTAAATAATTTCATTCTGATTTTTTCTCACGGTAAAATAAAAATCAGTTAAAAAAATTGACTTCTAAAAGCTAAGGAAACACTCTAAAACTGATTTCCTTCACACCCAGACTTTACCAAGCGTTCAAAACTGCCCTAAAACAAACTCTGATACCTCATGATGATTTCAGCCTATTTTGCCACCAATGTCCTTGATTTTACGAATTCACTTGTAGCTCAAATTGGTGAATGCCTGTGCATAATCTGACTCTAGAAATGAAAAATTCAGCTTTTCCTAGTTCCAATGGTATATTGGAGTGCCCATTTAGGTTAAAAATCACTCTAGTTATGGTTGATTGAAGTTCTCAGTTTTGTTCATGGCTTCCATATGATTTTGCAAAAATTTTAACTTTTATATAGTTTAAACTATATAAAGTTCAGACATTGATTTAAAAGACTTGCAAATGGACTTCAAGAAAAATAATAATAAAATATTAAAATTTGAAAAATCTCAATTTTCCCCTCATTTTCTACCTAGGTCAAACTTCCTTTGACTAAATGCCATGTGGCACATTCTGATTGGATGCCTGCTCACCGCCACATCATACTCACTATGTCACTATACTAACTAGCATGCATCTCTCCCTTAGTGACATAGCAAGAACCACATGATCTGCCACATGTCACAATGTCGTGCATCTCAGAAACTTGCTCACCATCTCACCATCTCCTAGACTCGCTGCCACGTGTTGTCACTGCATCAATCCTCACCATGTCGCTATGGTAAATCACATGCATCTTCCATTTGGTGATGTAGCAAGGACCACATGATGATGACACATGTCAACATCTCCTTCTTACTAAACATGTTTGTCTTCACTGGATCTCTGAGTTTTTTTTCGATGACTCACTATGTCGCTAGCCAAAAATCCTAGATTTCTCGGCTAGCGAGGTAGCGAGGTGCTAGATTTTTTATTTTTCGGTGACCTCCAACTCATTATCATCACCTCTTTTATGCGCATGTTTGTTTAAAATTTATCTTTGATTGCATGCCTTCCATCCTAACGTGCCATCTAGGTCGAGCCCACCAACCTATGCTTCCACGTGCATAACCATGAATTGCTCAAGTTACTTAGCTATTGAGTGTCCCCTCTTTTAAAAAAGTGTAAAGCATGCATAGGAAGAATGTGGGACAATGTACACCCACATCTGCACCCTCTTCACTTGACGTTGCATCTTCATCCTTCTTCTAATGGCTTCTCCTCTTAAATGCCTGCATGGAATCACATGGAAGGCCCCTTTAACCTGGGCGAACCTCTGACCTGTCAGCTCACCTTCTTCTTCAAACTGTGATAAATTCTTATGAATGTGAATGCTATCTTTTGCATGGATGCCCTTCCCTATTCCTGACGCCTCTGCTTTCCTGGTCCGATGTGCCTTTTTTTAGCATGTGTGGGGCTCTTGTAAAATTGACTTCCCTTCTCAACATTAGCAAATGAGAGATTGCACTTGTCTATACTACCTCCTGCCTACCTCACATTGCACATCTACCTTGAAAGTCATGGACTAGCTTCCTTTTAGTTGCATGGTCCTCATTAAAGGTGTGAGCTCTTTTTATGATATCTTGTTGTGTTATGGGCAGTTGTCCATTCATTGCGTGAGGTCTTCTTTTTGATGTTGTGGATTCTATCTTTGATTTGCTGATTGGCCCCTTTACATCAAACGTGAGCCTTCCCTATTCAACGTGGGTTCTGTTTGATTGTTTCTTTGGTCTTTCACATCTGTTGTGTCTTCCTCTTTATACACGTGATTGCTCAATGTTTGGCATGAGCTCAAAGCTCTATCCTCAGCAACTTCTACTCTACTCTTTAAAATGCAGAGCTCCTCCTATGGAGTCTTTTCATAAGCTTCAAAAACTTCAGTAGCTTGCTTTGGATTAGAATTCAAGTGATGTACAACTATAAATCTAATCTAGTTCATACGTTGATTAAGCTTCTGAGTTAAAAGCTTCTATATTGTTTCCACAAATCCAGCTAAATCTCACATTTAAGCCTTGGAGAAGAGAAAGATCTATAATTATGATAAGGTTTGTAGGAAGAAGAGATTGATATGTTCACTCAGCTTCCTCTGTCTTAACTAGCATGGGATCTCTGTTTGTTATTGGTTCCATGCGCTTTGAAGGCTAAGGTAGATCTCATCATTTTTAATGCATGAGATGCTTGCTTGCAGTTGTTTTACTCCTTATCTTAGCGTGAGTTTCTTTTAGAAAATGTGGCTCTTCCCTTCAAAAGCATTGTCTCTCTTTATGGTGGGTGTTGCTGATTCCATACCATGGGCTGGTGTTTGGTCATGTGAGATGCCTTTTTCTTTAACTAGCATGGAGCTGAATCTTCTTTTCCAGCTCCTCCACAAGACCCTATACTGTCTCCTCAATTCCTTCCTTGATGGCTACTAAGTTTACTCTAGATGTAACATTGAGAAGTCCTAACTTGATGATCTCCCTTGCTAAAATGGAGGTAGTTCTCCAGTCTTCAACTCTTCGTGCGCTATCTAGCTTCTATGACTTGGTCTTTTTACTAGCAGCAACTTTTGTTATGCATGACCTATGTTGCTGTGCATGAAGGCTCTTTCACATTCTTCAATTATGTTATTCAAGTCTTTCACAATGGGATCGCTCCTAGGATGGCTAGAACTACACTTATGCATTTTGATTAGACTATGCCATGGTGATCTCTGTCTCAAAGATGTTTCCTCTAAGTCTATTGAATGGCGAGCGGTCAAAGTGGGCTACTCAAATTTTGCAGACTGGAAACACTAACAGAAAAAAAAATTTGCAAATGGAATTGACCTAGAAAAGTGTGTAGATAGATTCGCCAAGACATAAAAATTTGCACACTTGAAATATTTTTGGAGGAAAACATAGTGGTACAATCCATTTGATCTCACCAATGACAAAATAGGAGTTATGACATCCCAAATAGGGGTACTAATCAATCTGCATTTGTTGACACTAGTAGAAAGTTTAAAAATTGCATTTGGAATCACGTTTAAAAATTGATCAAATGGATTTGTCATGATCTGAAACTTGAAACATAATAAGTCTCTAACATCTACAATGCAATGCAATAGGAAATTAAGCATTTCAATCAACTGGGTAAAAGTTATAACACATCAAACAGGGCTTTCCAAAATTTTGAAGTAATTGCACCAACACAAAAATAGTAACTGGGCAACTTTGAGAGATTTGAAACCTAGTCAAACAGACTCAAAATGAATCGAAATATAAAACATAGGCTCTAAGGTATAGACACTAGATGCTCACAAAGTGGAAAGTCCTAAAAAAATTCTAGGTGTGAGATATTCAATTGCATACATAGCCTCTTGTCGATGTTTAACACTTAGGTGAAAATGCAAATTTGGAACTAGCTCAAAACAAGACTTTACAAAATAGCTCGAAATGGAAATTCAACTTCATAAAACAAGTAGGCATACTGAATGGAGGGTGTAAGAAACATTAAACACCTCATGGGGCTCATAGGTACAACTAGCTACAAAGTCATTTTAAAGAATTTATAGGGCTCAATTTTCTCAACATTGGTCAAAATTCAGGCTACAATTTTGAGTGCCAACAATAGTATTAGAGGCTCTTGAATCAATCATGCAATTCTTCAAGGTTTATCCATTTTATATTAGGGTAAGGAAGAAAGGGTCAATATTTTCAATCTATGACAAACTATCCAAATACATTTGAATACTTTTGGATATGACTCCTTTGTCTTCCTTTTCTTTTACTACAAGTGGTATCTTTCTCCCTAATGATGACTCTCCTTTGATAAATTGTTGTTCCCAATCCCACCTGACCAAGAAAGGGCTTTACTATTATGTTCCTCTATCTTAAATATTTTAGATCATGGAAATTTGACATTAATCTATGATAGCATAGAAATCATGTTAACTGGGTCACAAACTAGAGGTTTGCATAGATTACCTTTAGTTCCTAGTATTTGAATAGAACAGCCCTCAACTTGCTTGATAGTATCATACACTAATTGTCTTTCATCTTTATTTTTTTTGAAAAATTCTACATTATGAGTTTGTACCTTCTTAGATTCCCACTTCTTACATTTATTTTCCTTGATTTTGACAACCACTTCATCCTTTGTCTTGTTTTCATCATTCATCTTGTGGGTTATATCCATAATGAAGATACATGATGTCTTCTCAATAGTATTGTTCACTATCCTTTTCCTTTGATTGTAGGTACTATGAACTTGAGCCATAATCTCAGTAGCTATCCTATTAATTTCTTCCTTGGAATATTTTCTCATATTCATATGCTCAACATCTAAAATCATGTTACACATCTTATCATCATCTTGAGCTTCATCATCTAAAAAAACTTGTTGATGGTATAACTGATATATGCTTCACAAATTAATGACATCAATTTTAGATTCTTCTTGATTAGATTCTTCACAACTATCACATAAATTAATCATGTTTCAAGGCACATTATCATTTCTCTTTTCTTCCTCATCCTCTTCAGGTTGTGTCTATTATTGTGCAAATAAAGATTGAGCAACTACATAGTAGTTAGGAGAATGAGGAGATTGACATATTATACACCAAGGCATTTCTTCCATCATATTCATAGAATTTATTTGCAATGGATCTAGTGTATTATTTTCATTTGTGCCTTGTATAGGATTAATAATGGGTTTTCCATCCTTCCATTGTGTTTTATAAGGATAGTTCTACAATCTAGTCTACCTATTGTACTTATTATTGAACTATGGCTTCTCACTAGTATTAGGCTTGCTTTTATGGCTTACTGGAGGATTTAGATTCTTAAGCATATTCAAAACCTAATCAATTTTTTCATCTTCAAGATTTTTGGTTGTGATAGGCTTATCACCTTCTTTCCTATTTCGCCTAGGATTGAACAACTTAGGATCATCTCTTACTTCTAGTTTACCAAAGGCTCTTCTATTGTTTTCAATGTTGATAGCTATATCCAAAACATCTCTTAATGTCTTGGGATCTTTATCTCTCAAAATATAAGCCATTTTTTTATTAAAGGCATTGAAATACGTAGTGAGACACACATTCTCACCTAGTCTCATAACTTGGAATAAATTGTACATTCCTTTTTGGAATCTCACATTAAAATCAAATGTGGATTCATTTTATTTTTCTTAATATTATTGAGCTCATTCAACATGAAGCTTTTATTAGTATTGTCCCAATACTGCACCTTAAAAATCTTTTCTAGATCATTCCAAGAACTAATACTATCATCAGGTAGTCTCCTAAACCAATCACTTGGATCTTTAGTGAGTGAATGCACAAATAACTTAATGCAACATTCTCATGTTTCACTTCATAATCATTTAACATGTCAATAAATTTCTTGAGATGTTCTTCACCAATTATGGCATTGTTTCCTAAGAACATAGTGACTTTATCTCTCAAGTCATTGGAGATAGCATGAGGAAAGCTAGGGACACCAATAAAGGACATTTGTTTGTATCTTTCCATATAAATGGGCCTCTTCTAGAAACCTAAGACATTTAAAATGCTATTTCTAGCCCCTTGGGTCTGAATGGACATTTTAACTTCTTGAGTTGTAACTACCTGACCAGCAATAGTGGAAGAGGAAGCTAGTATTGTCTTATAGAAACCTTGGCTATTTATTATAGGTCCACAAGTTGGGATAGAAGATATAGATTGTGAAGTCAAGTTTGGCCAAGATGTTAAGCTAGAGGTAGATTTAAGGAAATTAATTTTCCTCCTTGTCTCTACAACAAGATCTTCCCTCTCCTTTTTATCTTTCCAACTTTAGATCAAGTTTTGATATAACAGGGTTCTTAGGGGTAACTTGAGGCTCATTAATTTTTACACCTACAACATTTTTCTTTCCTTTATCAGAATTATTAATGGTAAGATCTATGGAATTTTATTCAATAGGTTTATAAGGTTGGACTTGAGAAATTACAGGTCCTTCCTTCTCTCTTATAAGGCATTCTTGATCTTGGATTTTTAACCTTATCTCTCCCACATCTCCAAATAAGTCTGAATGTAGAGTGGAATATTTCTCTTCTAAATTTCTATTATACTAATTTAGAGCTTCCATCCTTCTAAGAAAGGTTTCTCTCTCTATAAAATCATTCATGGTAATTACTTCTTTTTCTTTTTCCAAATGCATACATTTGGCATCTTCCTTAGCAACCTTCTTCCTCAATGTTTCAATCTTAGATAATAATTCTCTAGGATCTACAAAGGTAGTTTAAGAATCTATAGGAATCCAAAACTATGAGATTTCTTTTAGTATATGGAACCTACCCAAGGTAGTTCTTCCTACCACCCTAAGGTAGTTATGTGTATAGAGGGACCTCTGGATTTGCCTTCATATATGCTCTTGTATTTTTCCTTCTATCGGCCATTTCAACAATACTTCAAATATATAGCATTAGCTGCTAAACCTTTGATTGAGTCACCACCCACTTAAGGGAAAAAAATTAATATGGCTAGAGGACATGAAAACAACACAAGAATAGAATATTTGACCATAAATATAACACAAGGGCCCAAAACAAAAAAAAAAATTTTCATGACACGCTTTGGGAAATGAAAACTCTATCACATAGACAAGGCGCTATTTAAACAAAACCCACATCATGTGCTTCCTTTTGTATTGGAATTTTTTAGATTCTCAAGATTTTTCTATTAAAATAAACCAATACAAGAAATCCCCAGCAAAGTCACCATTTTGTTGGCTTCTAATTTGACAAAATTTTAACAACCTCTTAAATGATCAAAATACCTAGGAGTTAGCTAGAAACCATAATGGGCATTTTGAGGCACACAATAAGAGGACCAACTGACAAGACTCTATGATGTCTTCTCCACTTTTAATTTTGCAAAATTTAGGTGGGTGTACTTAGGAAATAAGTCTTTAATTATTTAAAACTCAAATCTCAACATGAATTCCCTTATATTAGATAATTTATCCTTAATTCTTCTAATTCTAAGTCTATAAAAGAAATGATAAATAGCTATTTTACCAAACCCTAAAATTCCATGAATCAAGTACAAGTTGATGTTTCAAATCTTCAATAATACAACAATAAAAGAATTGATTTATAAATGATTTATACTATAGAGACATTCCAAAATAGATCAACTTTCATGGATGGCTAGTGCTTTATCTATTGGGCTATTAACTTCATAGGAATTTGACATCAATTTACCAGATCTGTCTTAACTCTTTGTGAGAACAATATCAATATTCATTTCCAGATCTCAGTCTTGTCAAAATCTTCAATGAAAACCAAAGAATTCTTCCAATTTACATCAAGCATTTACATAACCCATTAGATCATAAGTAGAATGTAAACTGAAATATAATTCAAAATGAATTACAACTAAAATTTAATAAACTTTAATATTAAACCTCGGACAATTAAATGGTAACAAGGGAAGAGACAAGATCTAGAAATGAAAATCCAACTTTCTACATCTTTCTATTAACTTATTTGAAAATATATAATTTAGATGCCAACTCATATCAGAGAAAGATCAAATGGATGAACAATTGGTAACTTTCTTTTTTAATTTATCTTTGGAAAAAAGCATATACAATATATTTGGACCAACTCAAGAATGAACAAGACTTAGTTTAACAAAAAATGAATCTCAGACCCTCAACCCACATCTTGTAAATCCTTTTATAGAATAAGGATTGCAACAAGCCTCATATAGGAGGACACAGGTTCAAAAACAAGATACAACAACTTTTCCATATAAGACAAAATAGTTACAAAAAGAATGTTGGAGATAGCAAAAATTTGAACATCTATCAATCTAGATGTTTTTAATGAACTTCATTTTTTGTAATGAGATCATAACCGCAATAGGTGAAACAAAAATATAAGGTATCTCTTTTAGATAGTTGTCCTCCCTCTTTGTTACTTTGATTTTTCCCTATTTTCTTAGTCACTATCTCTATATGGAATTTCCTTTATGTGAGCTATAACCTTCCAGATGACAATGTTTGATTCCTCATCTAGTTAGGTAGCTCCTCTAACTATATTCAACTTTTTTAGACACTTATTTCATTTATCATTAGTTAAGGTTCTAATATCTTCAACTATTTTATTCAAATTTGCCTCTAGCTTGTACAAAATATCAACAATGTCAAAAAGTGTCACTATGTCAATTTCACCATTGCTATAGGAAATAAACCTTTCATGCTTCAAAATTATATCAAATCAATAACCAAAAAATCCTATTAATAATATATTTAATCTATCAAATTTATAATTAACCTATTAAGGTTACCTTGTTAAAGGATTTAGCACTCTTTTTGAGAGGCACCTAGTTAAAGGATTTAACATATGCTTACAACTAAAGCATGCTCTATTAGGAGCTTACAACTTTATTACAATGGTTATAAAGAAATCATATATGCTCTATAAATATAGAATCTTACTTCTTAGTTGATCATGAGTGATACTTTTGAGATGTGGCAATCTCTGTCTATCTAATAGGCATTCTCAGTGATTTCCTCTATATCACTCTACCTTTATGTCCTCATCTTTCTGTTATAGTATACTCAATTTCCTCTAGTTAGGAGTGGATCTTTTTTCTACAACTTCTAATTTATTTATTTTTTTAGTATCATTTTTTTCTGTGTTCTTGTCCACACTTTCTCCACCTTTCCTCTATTTCTTTCCTTTTTCTTAAAATGTGTAAATTTACCCATTTATCTATGGGTTTTAGAATCCTAGCGATGTATCCCCCTCAAACCAATGAATTCAAACTTTTTGGTGTTTCATGAGTGACCCATGACACCTATGTGTTGGAAATGAAAAGCAATAACTAAGAGGGGAGGGTGAATTAGTTACTACAAAAGAAAATCCAAGTTCCTTTAAGATGTCAACATAATATAAAACAAAATCCTATTGTAACTTAGTTAACACTAAATGTATTACTATCACTCAGTTAGTATTAAGATACTAATGTGATTAACCTTTTTAACTTAGTTGTAGAAACATAAAGGAAATAATATGAACACAAGAGACACCAAGATTTAACATAGAAACCTAATTTGGGAAAAATACCAATTATAACTAGTTACTATTTTTCACTCTTCTGAAGTGAGCCCTATTATGAGCCAACCTTGTTAAAAGTTACAAAACACACTATTAGGTGTGACCCTATTAGAGGATTTAATTCACCCTATTAGGAGTGCTCTTGTTAGAGGTCTTCAAAAATTTCCATCTAGAAATGCCACCTTATTAGAGGATTTTTTGAATAGTTGTTAGGCTAACTCTATTAAGAGATTTGATTCACTGCTACAATTATTAGAGAGTAAACAACAACTTGACTTCATTACTAATGCAACTGACTTTGGTGGTTTAGATTCCAGTTCTAGCTTGATTATTTGAGCCTCCTTGATCAAAATTCTCTTTACAACTTGGTCAACTTAGATACTCTACCTATATAGATATCCTTCAAATTCACTTCCTTGATTCATCTTCTTCAATTTCATACTTCAATCCCCAACTTGACATTTCATATATGATTCACCTTGTCAAGTTTTCTTGAACACTCTTTTAATCAATCAAATATTAACCCTTAAGTTGGCTTGTACTAACCAATAAATTTACCAGATTAAATATGTTGATAGTTGGCTAATATAGAATTGAGTACTCAATCAACATTGAGAATCACTTCGTTAACAAACCCAATTTAGTTAGAACAGGAGTTCTAGCATTAACCAACCCAATTCGCTCAATCCTAACTTCATGTTAACTTTCCTTTGGTAATTGAATTAACTTATTTAATATAGGATTTGTTTCATTAACCAACTAAGCTCAGTCAATACTATCTCTGGAATTGGTTATAACTAAATGCTCAGCATACACAGGAAACTACCTTTGATGCTCGAGTAAGATCAGCTATCATTGATTTCTAAGTAAAGGCTTCACATTTTGTGTAACATCAAAGACAACATAAATTGAACAATTGTTTTCAACAATCTCCTTGCCATTGATGGCAACACAACATGTCATAATATAAAGAAATTTTAGAGAAAAAAGAAACACAATATCCTTAGTTTCATTTTGATTCTCATCCATGAGAACTCCCTCTATCCGTGAGAACTCCCTCTGACATTAATCTCTCCTTCTAGAATGATTTTCTATGACATGAACTTTCTAATGACAACAAACTCTCCCTCTAAAAAATTTCTATGATATGATAGGAAACTCTCCAAAAAAATCAATTTATTTTCCATGCACCTAATATACTAATTCATGTGCAATCTACTCTAATAATACTACATCAACTTGACTGATCTTCAAAATGCTTGGTTGATGCACCACTAAAATATGATTAGTAAGCTTTAGATAGGGAATGACCCCTAGCTTACCTCCTAGATACAAAAATGCATCCTTGGGTAATGTCTTGGTGAATATGTCTACAATTTGTTCTTTTTTATTCACATATTCCAATCTAACCTCTTTGTCTTGCACTAATTCTCTCAAAAAATGATACTTTGTTGGAATGTGCTTTTTCTTGGTATGCATCACTGGATTCTTGGATATGTTTCATACATATTTGTGCAATCTCTCGTATTGGGCTTTGGGGGCTTGTTTGAGACCATATAAATCTTTGTGTAATCTGCAGACCGTATCCCTTTTGTTAGGATCTATGAAACCTTCAAGTTGCTCAATGTAGAATTCTTCTGCTAGAATTCCATTCAAAAAAGATGATTTTACATCCATCTAATATACTTTGAATCCTTTATGTGTAGCATAAGAAACTAGTGTTCTAACACATTCTAGTCTTGCAATAGGAGAAAAATTCTTTCCATAATCAATACCATCTTCTTGAGAATAACCTTTGCATACTAACCTTGGCTTGTTCCTTGAAACTTCTCTATTTTCATTCAACTTATTCCTAAATACCCATTTTGTGCCAATTATATTTTTATCCTTGCATCTAGGAACAAGAGGCCAAGTTTTCTTTCTTTCAATTTGTTCAATCTCTTCATTCATTGCCTCAATCCAACTTTCATTGTCTAGTGCATCTTTAAGAATTCTAGGTTTAAAGTCAACTAGAAAATATGTACCTATTATTTTGCTCCTTACCATTGCACCTTTTGACTAATCTTCAATGATTTTCTCAAGTGCATGATTCCTTCTGATATATCTATCAAGTGCATGTACCTTCTCTTTGGATTTAGAACTTGTTTCACTATGTTCACCATGCTGAAAATGACCTTTTGAATCTTGCTCAAGTCCCACTATTTGTAACTCAAGTCCTTTTTACTATGATTTGATTTTCACTGGCTAAAGTTTGGATCCTTCTAACTATGACTTGGGTCCTTTAGACTATGACTCAGGTTGCATTGGAGATTTAGGGGACTCGGATGGTGAAGAATGTTGATTTCCAATTACATTTTCTTGCATTTCAGGTATAGTATCACGTTTAAAGTAGACAAAGCTTCTATAGTTTTCAAGTTCTTTTCTACTTTGTTCTTTACTCTTTTCTACAAACTCATCAATTTTTACATGTGTAGTTTCTATGACTTTGTGAGTAGTGAGATTCTAACATTTATATGTTTTTCTCTGGTTGGAGTGTCCTAAGAATATTTCTTCATCACTTTTCACATAAAATTTTCCTTTCCTTGTTTCTTTGAAGATGTAACATTTTCATCCCAATACTTTGAAATAATAAACTTTAGGTTTATATCCATACCATAGTTCATAAGGAGTTTTATTAGTATCCTTCTTTAGCTGAACTCAGTTCAAGGTATGAACTATTGTACTGATTGCTTCCTTCTAGTATTTGATTGCAACATTTTTCTTTATCAATAGTGTTCTTGCATAATCCATAATAGATCTATTTATTCGTAATGTGATGCCATTCTATTGAGGTGTACCAGGTGTGGATACCTATCTTTTGGTTCCTCTTTGATTGTAGAATTCATTGAATTCATTTGAGATGAATTCTCCTCCTCTATCTAACCTTAGACATTTTACTTTGTTTCTTTCTCCACTCTAGCCAGATACCTCCTAAATTTTTGAAAGGCTTCAAATTTTTCTTTTAAGTACATCACTATCATCATCCTAGAAAAATCACCAACAAATAAAATGAAATTCTTATCTCTATAGTAGCTTTCTATACCAATGGCTCCACAAAGATCTGTATGAACCAGCTTAAGAACTTCTTTTGAATGTTAGTTCCTTCTTTCGAAACTTGTCTTTTCCATCTTTCCAATTTGATAATTTTTGCACATGCCCATATTAGGATTCCTTATGCTTAGAATGCATCTCACTCTTTTGTTCTTTCTTATGTTGACCAAGTTATCAAAATTCACATAACACAATCTTTTATTCCATAATCAATTTTCCTCTACTTGGGCTAGGAAACATGAACTTTTAATTAGATCTAGATAGAATAGATTGTCTTTTGTTTGATTGCCAATTCCAACCAAATTTCCTTTTCCATCCAATAGCTTGGCCTTTCCATTCATGAATTCTACCTTGAATCCAATGTTGTTCAACTATGCTACACTACGTACAATGTGTTTCACTCCTTCAACCGAGTAAGCATTGTGACATTTGAGTTCATTAGTTAATATAATGCAACCTTTTCCTTTTACATAACAAGGTTCATCATTTCCAAATCTGACACTCCCAGCATCATAGTGTTCCAAGTGCTCAAATTTAGATTTATTACCATTCATGTGATGAGAATAGCCACTATCAATAATCCATGTACCATTTTTGCTAATATGAGAAATGAGGGTCATCTTATCATTTTCATCATCTAATTCATCTTTAAGAGCAATGTAGACCATTTCATCTTCATCACTACTATCAAATTCTTTATCCATGTAAATAAGATTTCTTACCTTTATCCTTACTATCTTTGTAGCTTTGGAAATCTTTCTTTCCTTTGTACTTTTCATGCTTCTTTTCTTCTTTTTCTTCTTTGTTTGGACACCTTGCATCAATGTGATCAACTTCTTCACAAGAAAAATAGATTAGAGGTATTTTACCTTTGTACTTTCCTTTGCCTTTTGGGAATCTTCTTGCAAATAGGGCTTCAATGACTTCAAGGTCATCATCAAAATTATCTTCATCTTCATTGTCAAACCTTTTTCTTTTATATTTTGCACTTGTATTCTTAAGTGATAGTTTAGCTTGAAATGCAGACTCAATGCTAACAAAGTTAGGAACATAGTTATCCAAGTTATCTAACTCAAAGGTTATCAACATTCCCACCAGTCCATCCAAAGTTATATCATTTTTTGGATCACATCTCATTTCTTGAATAGCTAAAACTCTAATTGCATAAATAGGAAGAAGAGTTCTAAGTACCTTTCTGACCACTACCACATCATCTATTTTCCTTCTCGATGCTCTAGTTACACTCACACTTGCTTTGATTCTTTCACTATATTGAGCAATGTTTTCATCTTCTCTCATCTTCATTTGATCAAAAAAACCTCTTATACTTTCTACCTTAGCTCTCCTTACATTTTCATCCCCTCCATAGATATCTTTTTTAGCTTGATCCACATTTCATGATCAGTACGGTAATCTTTGACTTCATCAAATTTAGCATAATTGAGAGTAGAAGCAATGTCAATCATCATTATGTTGTGATTCTTATTTTTCATAATTTGATCAATAGACAAAGGTCTAGCAGGTGCCACATACTTGTTCTCTAGGTATTTCAAGCATTTGTCTCCAATAGTTATCCAATGTAGCTTCATGAGTTCCTTCCATGCTTCGAAGTTATCTCTATCCAGCTTAGGAATCTCCCTTTTGTAAAACATCTTGATCTTGAGCTTAGGTAACTAAAACCTTATCTACAAACACCAAACACTCTGATACTAATTGTCGGAAATGGAAAGGAGTAACTAAGAGGGAATGAGTGAATCTATTACTCCAAAAAAAATCCAAGTCCCTTTAAGATGTCAACACAATGTAAAACCAAATCCTTTTGTAACTCAATTAACACTAATTATTCTATTGCAACTTGGTTGACATTGAATGTATTACCATCACTTAGTTAGAATTAAGGTATCAATGTGATTATCCTTTATTAACTTAGTTGCAAAATTATAAAGGAAATAACATGAACATAAGAGACACCAAGATTTAACATGGAAACCCAATTTGGGAAAACCACCAATTGCAACTAGCTACTATTTTTCACTCTTCTGAAGTGAGCCCTATTAGGAGCCAACCCTATTAAAGGTTACAAAATACACTGTTAGGTGGATTTAATTCACTCTATTAGGAGTGGCCTTGTTAGATGTCTTTAGACACTTCAATCTAAAAATTCCACCTTGTTAGAGGATTTGTTGAATAGTTGTTAGGCTAACTTTGTTAAGAGATTTGATTCACTGCTACAATTATTAGAGAGTAAAAATGACTTGACTTGATTCACATCTTAGTTCGAGCTTGATTACTTGATCATCCTTGATCAAAGTGCTCTTTTTAGCTCAGTCAACTTAGATACTCTATCTTTTATAGATATCCTTCAAATTTGCTTCCATGATTCATCTTGGTATGGTATGTCAAAGGATGGTATGGTAAATCTAGTACCAAAAGAATCCTTGGTGGAATAGAAGGTAGAAGCAAAAATTTAAAAGTTTCTGGATGAATCTTAGAAAGAATTAAGTAAATGCACTCAGTGTCAATCTTGATTTTCCCACAACCCTACAGTAAAGATCTCTATTGTTTGTACTTCATCAAGAAGTCCTCAATGGAAGGAAAAGAATCTAGTACAAGAGAGGTAAGCTATTTCTTAATCTAAAGTCCCCTAAACTCATTCACTCTACCAAACAAGCCTTCAAGCTTGCTCCACATAGCTAGAAGGGTATTGCACCCATCAAAATGAAACTATAGACTATCAAATATCTTTAAAGAAATAAACTCCATTGCCTCATTCATCTTTTTTCTCTTTTGTATGACCTCAAAAGGCCTCTATAAAATTAGTAGCACTACATCTAAAAAAGATCACAACTCTTTTGACTGGAGAAGTCGTGTCATCATGGTCTTCCATGTGTGATAGTTATGAGGGGTCAAAAGTACTAGACAAGAAGAGGTCTCAGCCATTTTTTTTAGAAGGTTTTGGATTTTTTTGAAAAAGTTCTAGTTTATTGATATAAACTATAAAAACAATAATATAAAACACACCCCATAATACAAAAAACCAAACCCTAGCTGCTAGAAGGAATGCATATACAAGAAAAGAGCTAGAAAAGATTCAGTTTGAGAATCACATATACCTTTAAAAATTACTAATGAAAATAATAGAGAATTTGGATAGTTCTTGGGAAGAGCTTTCCAACACTTCTTTTGGATTAGAAAATGGAGCTAAAACAAGCAAGTTAACCAAACTAGAAAGAAAACCAAAAAAAAATTTCACCATCATGTCTATCTCTAAATCAGCTTTCCTATGCTTCTTTTAGATCTAAAAAATGCCTCTGTATGCTCAAGTTAGAGGCAAAAAACTAACAAGACCTCCATAGCAAAGAAAATTTTTCAAACCCCCTCAAAAAATTGAAAAAGGGCTAAAAATATAGCTCTTGTCCCCCCATATGACTGCGGGCTAGGTGGAGGAGGCAGAGGTGCCCCGATAGTGGCATGCTAGATAAAGGAGGAGTGAAGGTGGAATTTAAATGGTGGCTTGGTAGAAAAATGGTAGAGCCCTGCTACAGTTAGGAAAGTCATGGGTTGTGACTGCTGGGGTTAACAAGATTGCCAGTGGTTACCCTAACCACTATGGTAAATAATAAATGGCCAACACTTTTAAAAAAGCTTTTTTAATAATAATAATAAATCAATTTTTTTATTCCACAAAGTGCATGCCAAAGGTTGTATGACCCTAGTATGAAAAAAACTTTTGGCCTCAAAAAGTAAAGTTGGCCAAAATAGATGTATTTTATATGGAAATGGGCATTTTGGCATCTTCTAAAGCTAATTGTGAGGTCTGTTTGGCCTTAAAGTTATCCAAATTTCAGAGATCTCCCTATTTTCATAGAAAAAATACCCAAAAATAAACAGATATTTTTTGTCAAACCCTCATTCTTCTTTTTCTCCAAATAAGAACAAGCTATAATACCATTTAGGATTTGAGCAATACAAATCCACAAAACCGAAAGAGCACCTTGTTGGAAATAATCAAGACTAGCTAGGTTACTAAGAGGGGAGAGATGAATAAGTAACCTCAAAAACTTTAAACCAATTCAACACTTAACAATATAAATCATTCACCATTCATTCATCTAATCTACTGCATGCATGAGAAAGATAAACATTCATAACACATGAACATAGTAATTTGGTGACCCAAAAACCTTCCAAATAGAAAGTAAGACTGCGGTTGGGATGAAACCCACAAAACTTCACTACTGTAGTATAAAGTTGGCCTATTAGGGCTTACATTGATCACTTCTAATTATCTTCCCTGTTAAGAGAAATTTGGACTGCTAGATCCACCTTGTTAGAGGTTTTAGGAACATACAATGAAGTATGCACTCTATTAGGAGATTTATACAAAGACTATTAAGTCTGCCCTATTAAAGGATTTGGAAAACTATTTCACCTATTAGGATGAAATAGTAGATCTAACTTACAACTTGATTACTGATTAAATCTTTGAAGTACAGATCACCTCTTGTGATTGATATGTCTTTGTTGCTCCTTGTAGACCTTAATGAATGATTTTCTATGCTATTGATTTGCATTCACTCTTCTCAAAACATTACATGTCCATTTCATTAGCATTCCTTCATGATGCATTTCAAATGATACAATACATTACATTTATACCATTCCCATATTTACACTTGCAAGGTTGGCCAAAAAACAAGCAAACAAAATACTACTGAGTCGACCAAATAGTAGAAAACTCATGTTCTTCAAGCAAACTTGGTGACCTTCTGATACATAGCATCCACTACATTACTCAGCATCGTCATGCACTCAGTAAAAGTAGAAGTTCATTCCATACTAATCACACAATGTAGCTTGGAACTTGGTAACCATTGGAGACATAGTAGATATAATGTCACTCATTAAATATTTAATTCTTTGTTTACATGTCTATCACTTGGTAAACACTACACATCCATCACTTAGTAGACACTGACTTCACATCACATAAACTAATAACTCGGTAGACACTATGAAGTTCGATGACCATTGCCTGTTTGGTGAACATTATAAGTTCGGTAAACACTGTTGAACTACACATTCACTCAATAGCTATAGAAATGCTTGGTGTGAACTACTTAATTGTTGAACTTACAAGGTAACCACTAAATGCTCAGTATATACTGTGGATTGAGTGATGAGCTCAGTAACCTTTTAGAATCGAATAATTTTTGTCACTAATGAAAAATATAACATAATGCCAACAATCTTCCCTTTTGGCATTAGGGACAAAAATACTTATGAGCCAAAACTTATGTACAATGACATACTGATTTTGATTTTTCAAAATTGATCTTTGTAAAATTGATGTATTTACATATCTTACATATCTCACATATCTCCCCCATACATATGAGATAATATATACATAGCCTTACACTGTACATAAATCAATCTATTTTCTCCCTAGTTTCTCCACAAGTCTCTTATCAACTCTTACTCCCATGTCTCTTACTATCTCTTTCTCCACCTTTTTGACAGTAATGCCAAAGAGATATGAAAAATTTTCAAGAGAATAAGAGCCAATGTCCTATCCCAATTATCTTGCAAAATTTTGCAGGTAGAGAGTACCACTTGAACTTGTGCAGAAAGTTCAATCATGTGATCTTCTATAGAAAAATTGTTATCCTAGACTAATATTTTTTAATATGAAATGTGTTTCTGCATTGAGTCCATAACTAGAAGGGTCATATTCTGGATATCAATTAGTGTAGACATGACCCTAGTTTCCTCTCATAGCAATGCTACCTACATTTCTGACAAAAAATTCACTTTTAGGTGATGAGCTAAACTTGAACTCTAGTCAAGCTTTAGCCTTTGAGTGCTTGCCTTCATATCCACATCAATATTATTTAATTTATCCTTTATATCCTTGGTGAACTTGGTAACATCAAAAAGCTTTCCAAAAAGTGATGTTACATTTGTGAAGAATCTAGGCTGCTCAAAATTATAGACAACTCTACTTGATTTATTGTAATGTGCTGAGCAATGTGCTCAAGCACCTTGTTATCAAATTTCTTCTCTACCTTCTCAATGAGCTTCTCTTGGCCAAAAGTGTCCTCAATGAACTTATTCATAGCCTTTTCCAACTGTAACAAAATGTATTAAGATGAATCAACTTCAACACCTATAGACTCAGTAATTATATTTTTGGCATTCTTAATTATCATAAATTCTCTGTCTCTCTCATCTCTAAGTTGTTTCTACCTTTCTTTTTGCTCTAAAAGTTGACTGACCAATTTCATTTCATTAGCTGTGGTAGTATCCTGATCTATCTTAGGAATAACAATTTCCTTGTCCAAGTCAATATCTTCATCAATTGCTTTGCCAGTAAGCATAAGTTTTACAAGAGTCTTTGGTTCTACTTTCGAGCTTACTTCGTTGGACTTAGAAATGGAAATAATAGTAGAGGTAGTTGGACTTGCACTAAAAACATGGATTGGTCCAACTAAAGGAAAACTGAGAGAGATACTAACTATATCCAAAATTGATGTGCTTCCCAAAAATAAAGTACTAATAGGTAATGTACAAACTGGAACATTTACAACTGAAGAGCTAACTAGAACAAAATCTATTGCAATTAATATTGTAGTTGACAAAATTGTAGAACATACTGCCAAACTTATTGAACATGCTATGATAGAAGTTGACACAATTAAAGAATTAGTAGTTGTGCATACTGCTGGAGTAGATTTCTCGGGAGCTAATGAAGAAGGTTGTAGCTTGGTAGATGAAGTGGTAGATACTTCCATTGTAGATACCTGGAACTATGAGGTAGCAAGTGTAGATGATATTTCTAAGGTGGTTGCAATCATTCTTGTTGAAGCTAACTCCAACCCTAATAATTTCACTGACTTAGGTGGAGAGTGAGGAAGGGAAGCAATGACTTTTGTTACAATTTTCATTGGATCATCTTCTTCATCTTCTTCCTTGTCTTCCTCTTTAGCTTCTTCCTCTTTCTCTTCATCATCAGCCCTTAATGTCTAATAGTCTTCAACATCAACAGTAGCACATGGAGTGTTATCATCTTCTTCATCATCACTATCATCATCATCATCCTTGATCTCCACTAGATCATCACTAGGCTTATGTAGATGATAGATGTTTTTCCACATGTTTGTTGCATCTCTAACAACGTGATCAATATCTTTCATTAAAATCAAACATGTATGGAATCTAATCATAATTTTACCTTCATTATTCTTCATTGCTGCCTTAACTTCTACATCAGTAAGATTAGGTAGTAACTTCCTCAAAGATTGTTCATTAATATCTTTTGATGTCTGCATAGCAGATTCTCACCTTGGCTACAATCTTACCAACAATTCTTTTGAGATTTGAGGAGCCATTTGGTCCAGGGAATACTTCCATTTTCCCATTTTGGTGAGTACCAACTCCTCAATTTGCATCTTCTCAACATCAGTTCTTGTTTCAAACTTTAGGGCCTTGAATTTTGTGATGCTAGCTCCTTGTTCCATTTGTTTCAACCTTTCCTAGAAGGTAAGTGGGGGCTTGTTGAGAACAACTTCACCTTTGCCTTTTCTTTTTGATCTCCTAGTGAAAATATTTATGGAGGCCTTTGGAGGTTTAGTAATGATTACCCTCCCTTTTTTCTTGGCTAGCTCTACCTCCTTCTCTGATTCTTTCTCTTCTCCTTCTTCTTCTTCTTCTTCTTCTTCTCCTTCATCCTCTCCTTTTCCTTCTATAAGCATAAGAGGGCCAGTGGCAGTTTTCATCTTTGTTTTTTTCCTCTTTTCTTTGCTAATTGCCTGAGGTAGCTTAATTTATAGTTCAATTCTGGCTTTTACCTCATCATATGTGCCAAAAATTGGTTGCTTTGGATCAACTAGTTCATTTACTAGTGCTTCAATAATGTCCCTAGTTTCATTAATATTGACCTCATATGGAAGAGGTTTTACCCATGCAAATTAGGGCCTGACTACCTGAATGTATACTCTATCATAGTCAACTATGAAACACACCTCATCTTTATAATCCTCAGCAAGTTTAGGAGGAATCCTAAACCTGTTCTTCATCCTTTCCTTGAAATCTTCAAAATAATTATCCATGATGTTGTCAAAGTTTACACCCATTTCAGCAATAAACTCATTTATTTGATACAAAATAGGAACATCTTTTCTCCACACAATAGATCGTTTATATGGGGAAAAATTTTACACATAAAAGAAAAGACATGTCAATAAAGAACCAAATTTAAAAGGGTTGTCCTTTGATGTTTAGATGTTGTCCATATTCTTGTTTAATTGCTTTAGCAGTAACTCTGACAAGTCAAATTCCATATTTTTCTTCACAACTTTAAATGCTAAGTCCACTACCTCACATGGCATGCTATTTAAATGACTAGAGCTATAAATTTTGTGGGCGATTACATGAATGCCAAACCTTAACTCCACATCAGAAACAGTGCTAATTTTCAAACCTCTACCATCCCACTTGGCCAGGATTTTTTTTTGTAGTTCATCCCAACCTAGGGTTTTGGTAGATTTTACTTTACTCAGTATGGGAAGACCAGTAATCTTATGAATCATCTTCTTGGTTATTAACATAGGCTACTCTAACCATAGTTGTCCATTCTACACATGACTAAGAATCTATCTAATCCATTTTATCTAGAAACTCCTTGGCAGGTGTGTGATATGGGTCAATCCTTTTGTTTCAAGATGCTTATGCTCGAGTTTAATTGAACCATCAACATGCATTTCCTCTAAAGCACTATCCATTTCTAGGGTTCCTATCTCCTGAATAGAACACTTAAAATGAGTGCAAATGTTGTTAATTAAGAGTACCTTTGGTGGAATTTGAGGTTGCACACCATTAGGGTCAAGTGCCTCCGCAACTGCTAGAACTAGCTTGAAATTTGGTGCTTTCCACTCCACACCCTTAACCAACATATATGAACCTCTTTGCACCTTGCTACCGTTGGTGCTTCTGAATGCCATTGCTACTCGGTAAGTGATAGAAATTTTTCAAACAAATTCTTTGTTTCAAATTCACTTGAAATCGCTTGAGTGCACCTGGAAATCTCTTAGCTCTATGAATTATGAAGTCATGGTGAAAAATGAAGTTAAATTCTACCCTTTTTGACAAAAATTCACCATTAATGCTAGGTACCATAATGGCGTTGTGTGTGATAGACTATTGAATCCACTCACTAGCTCGGTAGGAACTTGTGACTCAATGATCAAACAAAACTTTACTTCTCTCAACCTAGCTCGGTTGAGTCTATGACCAACCTTGCTCAGTATGAAATGATCTCATGTGATCCCTTTGTATCTAAAATACTGATTTGAATCTTCTATTTTCTTTTCTTTGGAAATACTAGAGATTTATATTGAAGATGCAATTCCAGTTCCTCCTTCGTGATTCTAATTGGAAATGGTGGAGTCACCCACTTCTTGAGAGACATTGCCATCATTTGAATTGTTCTGCTCAGTAGATTTAGGAATCCACTACGATCTCATCTACTTTCTAATGTCATTAGCTTTAGCTTTCTTTTAATCTTTAACTCTTCCTATATTCATGCATTTTTTTAGCTATATGACCAATTTTAGTGCATGTATAATATCTTACTATTGAATCTCTCTTTCTCAAGTGATGCCTTGTATAGTCTATGCCAATGTGTCCATATTCTCCACAATAGTGACATCTACACCAAGTGTTTTAATCCCAACCAAATATTGCTTTGACAAGTTTTTCAGCTGGATTGAATGGTTTGGATCTGCATTTAGATGCCTTGTGACCTTGTTTCTTCCATTTGTGACATTTGCCTTCAAATTTTGGTTTTTCCTTGAATTCATTAGCTTTATGACCATATTTACTACAATTGTAGCATTTTCCATTGAATTTTTCCTTTCCATTACTCCAATATTTTTTTGATGTATGACCTAACTTACCATAGTGATTGCAAGTAGGTCTTTGATTCCTTTGGGCACCTTGTTTGGAAGATTCACCTTATTCTTTGTAACCAAGTCCTACTTTACCCTTTTGCCTATGAAGATTCTACTCACTTTGTTGATTCAATTGGTCCATGTCTAATTGAGTTTTCATCATCCTTTCATTGAGTTGCTTTTTAGAAATTAGATCAGTTTTCAATCTTTCATTGATCTATCTTTCAGTGATTAGATTATTCCTTAAACTTTCATTTTTAGATCTCATATTCATGATTTCTTCATTTGCATTGCAGAGTTGATTGATAAGACTTTCTTGCTGAATGGATTATCTTTGATTTTCATTTTTCCTTGCCTCTAAGTCTTCACTTTCCTTATATCCTTTGTTCCAAGATTTCACACATTCTTATTGACTGAATTTCTTGTTCTCTTTTCAATTTTCTTACCTCTTCTTGCAGAGAGCCATTCTTTTCGAGGAGTTCCTTGATTGCCTCATTTTCTTCATCTAAACTACTTGAAGGGAAAAAGTCTTCAATCTTTTCTTCAACATACTGATGGTCATTCATTTGTCTTTCAAGTTCCTTCCTTCTTTTTAGTGATTAAGAAAGATGCTCTTTTGCTTCCTTGAGTTGAGCTATTGCCATCTCCAGATCTAGCTTCTCATTCTCAATAGTTTTGTCAAGTCTGAATATCTCCATTGCCCTTGATCTTTACTCAAGTTGTCAAACTTTATCCTAAGAACCACACAGGTTTGATACCAATTGTTGGAAATAATCAAGACTAGCTAGGTTGTTGAGAGGGGAGGGGTGAATAAGTAACCTCAAAAAATTTTAAACCAATTCAGTACATAACAATATAAATCATTCACCATTCATTCATCTAATCTACTACATGCATGAGAAAGATAAACATTCATAACACATGGACATAGTAATTTTGTAACTTAGGAACCTTCCAAATAGAAAGTAAAATTGGGATGGGGATGATACCTACAAAACTTCACTACTATAGTATAAAGTTGGCCTATTAGGGCTTACATTGATCACTTCTGATGATCTACCTTGTTAAGAGAAATTTGGACCGCTAGATCCACCTTGTTAGAGGTTTTAGAAACATACAATGAAGTATGCACTCTTTTAGGAGATTTATACAAAGACTGTTAAGTCTACCTCGTTAAAGGATTTGGAAAAATGATTCACCTATTAGGATGAAATAGTAGATCTGACTTACAACTTGATTGTTGATTAAATCTTTGAAGTACAAATCATCTCTTGTGATTGATATGTCTTTGCTACTCCTTGTAGACCTTACTAAATGCTCTGGTCTATTGCTAATTCACATTCAATCTTCTCAAAACATTACATATCAATTTCATTAAAATTCCTTCATGATACATTGCAATTGATACAATACATTACATATATACCATTCCAATATTTACACTTACAAGGTTAGCCAAAACACAAGCAAACAAACTATTACTAAGTCGGCCAAACAGTAGAAAACTCGGGTTCTTCAAGAAAACTTGGTGACCTTCTGATACACAACATCCACTGCATTACTTGGCATCATCATGAACTCAATAGAAGTAGAAGCTTGGTTTATACTAATCACACAATGTAGCTTGGAACTTGGTAACCATTAGAGACTTTGTAGAAATAATGTCACTCAGTAAATATTGAATCCTTTGTTTATCTTTCTATCACTCAATAAACACTACACATCCATCACTCAGTAGACATTGACTTGACATCATACAAACTGATAACTTGGTAGACACTATGAAGTTTAGTAACCACTACCTATTTGATGAACACTATAAGTTCGGTAAACACTGTTGAACTGCACATTCACTCAGTAGTTACATAAATGCTCGGTGTGAACTACTTAACTATTGAACTTACAAGGTAACCACTGAATGCTCAGTATAAATTGTGGAATGAGTGATGAGCTCAGTAACCTTTCATAATTGAATAAGTGTTGTCACTAATAACAAATATAACATAATGCCAACACACCTATATGCAAGAACCTATCACATAGAAGAAAAGACAAAGAAGAGGCAAGGGTTTTGTTCTAAAAATATGAAAAATATATTATGAGACTAAAAAGACAAGATGAAATTTGCAATTGATCAATCCTTATAGAAGGAAATGGAAAACCTAAAAGGGAAACCCTAAGAGGTAAATGACATTTAATAATTACTAGTTAATTATTAAATTGAAATGCAAGTACATAAAGGGAAATCTTAACAAAGGAGTAAAGGTAATTTAGTAAATTAAATTAAATTAACCCTTTACTTAACATTTCCTTGATCAATCCTTGGACCGTAGAACAAAAATGTAAATATGTAAAGGAAAGAAAGACAAGTTTAATTATTCAACTTTCTTGTAGAAACCATTATAATAAGCATTTGCAATGCTTATATGTTGTACATGTTGGAATTCTTTAGAATAACTAGGGGAGTGAATCACTTATCCAGGGTTGAGATATACAATTAAAAATTTTCACAATTTAGTAAACCCATATCCATAAAATATTTTCATCATGCATGCATCCATTAAATCATGCAATCACTTAAACTTATAGGTTACTATCAAATCAACTTTGCAGAAATGTAAGCATGAAACATAAGAGATTCAATAACACATTTGAGACAATGATTTAATGTGGAAACCCAATTTAAGAAAAACCACCAGTAACATGCTACTCATTCTCCCTCTTCTGAAATGATGCCCTATGAAAGGCCAACCCTGTTAAAGGTTACAATGCACAATATTAAATGTGACCTAGTTAAAAGATTTAAATCACCCTGTTAGGAGTGAGCCTTGTTAGAGGACTTTAGATCATTCACTTGGAATTTAACTTGGTTAAAGGATTTACAAATGAATGTTAGGTCAACCTTAATAAAAAGGATTAAACCTAAACTAGTACAATGATTAGAAAGTAAGAGTAAGGATTGATCTGATAAAAAATTACAACACACTTGCAGATTATAAATCTCTGTTTTAGTCCTCCCTTCTACTTGTCTTCACATACTTTAGTTCTAACAACTTGTTCACCCTTCACGAATCCATACCCTTAAGCCTTTTTTCTTTGCTTTCCAATGTAGACTCTTCTCTTAGGTCATTGAATGAAGCAATACCCTAGCCTCCTTGTCTTCCTTAAGTTCTCGCACATGACAACCTTTGCTTCTGACAAGCCATCTCTTTAAATAGAAAATTATGATCTTTTGTTGTTCATCCTCCATCATCCATTTTAGGGTTAGGTTGGATTAGTTAGGATTCAATGAATCTACCATCATTTCATATCATTCCCTTCTAGAAAACTCTCCTTTAATCTTTGTTTAATTTGCCTCAAAATAGTTCATCTTGAATTTTGTGCCACCAGCGCATCAAGATTATCTTCCACATAGTTCACACAATCCAAGAAATCAAACTTGTTGACTCAAATTCATTGAATTCATGAACTTTCTCATAATGCTGACACTTGGCATTAACTTTCTTATGATGCTCAACACATACTGTATTACTCAACATCCACAATCAAAACACTCAACATGAACCAAAGTTTACTAGTGCTCAACATCAACTAAACTTTACTTAGTTTACACTATATCACTTGATATACTCTAAACTTTGACTTTTCTTGGCTCTAACTAATTGTATGCTCAGCTTACACTAAATTTTCTTGGCACCTATTGCTCTAACTGATTTTTTTCTTGGCTTACACTAAATTTTCTTGGCACCTATTATGCAGATTGTTAAACTTGGCAGACATACTTCATTTAACTTGTTCTTGTGAACTCAATCAATATTTTCATTCTTTCCAACCTTAAGTAGATTATCAATGCACTATATTTTTAATGTCTTAACTGATCATTGTACTCCTTTTCCATATCATAACTCAACCTTTCCTCTAGGTGCTATTGTTACCTTACTTGATTAAACCCTCTTCATCAATCAAACAAATGATAGGACTCAAATCATCTAAGAAATTTTCTTACCATCAAGTAGTAGGTTTGATATCAGTGAAAAGAATGATTTCAAAACACATATTCATACTTGTATCAAATTGTTTAAAAAATTTCCCTCTTTGGCGTTTATGGCAAGCCAAACTGACCAAACCCAATTAGTACAACCAAAAAATACCAATTTTATTTTTTAAATCCTTGTATTGAAATGTCTCCCTCTATCATTAACTTTAATCTTTTGAATAGGTTACAAAATTTTGTTTTGATCAATAGACAATCAATCAACTCATCCTCATGACTCTCTCTAGATCACTTCTTATATATCCTTTGACATTAACTTCCTCTTACTAGGTATTCCATGCTTCTTCTATGTTTCATTTCATCTCCCTCTTGGAAAACAATATCTCATATCTCCCTCAGCAGTAAGGATTTCTCCCTCAATAGGATTTCTCCCTTCAACAGGATTTCTCCCTCTTTGACAAAAATGCCAAATACTTGTCATCTTAATATGCAAATATGAACATTTTCAATTTCTCCCTTGCTCACCTAGTTTGTGACTGATTTCTAGCTCCAACTCTTTGATTACTTTAGGAAACTCCTAAAGAGGATCCACTACATCAATGTGTAACATATGTCAATTAACTTGTTTGATGCAGGACACTTCTCATGCTTCCTAGATAGCCTTTGATAGGGGTATCACCCCTATTTTACCTTTTAGATACTCATGAGCATCCTTAGATAATGCTTTCATGAAGATATCAAGTATTTTCTCTTTTGTGTTAACATATTCCATCTTCACTTCTTTATCTTGGACTAACTTTCTCAAGTAATGATACTTGATTAAAATGTGCTTAGACTTTGTATGAATTATAGGATTCTTTGATATATTTATAGCACTTTTATTATCACGATAAAGTATTACAGGTTCAATTATTTCCTCCTTCATACCTTTGAGTAGTTGTTTGACCCATACAACGTTTGTACAATTTACTGCAACATCAACAATATCAAGTGGATCGATGTCTTCCATGAGTGATCATATAATTTTCTTATATGTGAGCTATATGTTATGCAAGTGTGAACTTACTTTGATAGTTTATTCAACAAGGTGATAGTGGTAGCATGTTTTGTTGTAGAGGTTCAACAATTATATTCTATGGTGTTTCTACTTTTATCTTCTATATACTGGCTATAAACCTATTTTTTATTGGTAGTAAGCACTTCTTTATCTTTGGGGTGTATCTACCCTAGCAATGAAGCCTACTGGAAGTACTCCTTGTTATAGTGAGTGATTATGATAGTTAGCCTTTTTTTTGTAAAACCCACCTTAATGGGATTTTGTCATTTCCTGAGAATTAGTTTTTGCATTGTTTTTCCCAATTGGGGTTTTCACATATATCCTAGTGTTGATTATATTGTTATTTTTGTGCTTTCATTGTTCACTTTATTATGGTGATTTATTGTGGATTAACTAATAAATCTTAAGTATTTATTGATGGTTGTTAAGTATATACCAAACTTAAAAATCTTTAATAAGTGTGTGGGAATAACCAATTCACACCATCTCATTTATTCAACCTTTTCAACAATCTCTAAGGAAATTCCTATTTATATTTTAAAGCATGTGTAGAGGAAAAGGCTTTATGTGTAAGGTGCATCTAGACGTGTCATATTCAAATCCATATTTTGAGCCCTATAGTTCAAGGGAAAGGTCGATAGTGACTGTGTTCACAAAAAAAGAAAAAAATGATTAAAGAAAAGAGAAAAGTATCAAGACTGATTGGTAGACTTTGCAAGCTCTTCATCTAGGATTCCTACATAAGTCAAGGACTATAGTTTGGAATCAAGATTTTGCACAATACATGTGTCCTATTTTGATAAGGTGCAGGAGGCCATACTAGAAAAGGTACAAAGCAATAAAGTAATGGAACAAAAGTAAACTAAATTCAATATAGATAACAAATAGTAAAGGTAGACTAAAATATAACTAACTTAAAGACAAAATGAAAAACAAATCTTATATCCATTCAAAAGATTCTTTCAATATGCTACTTTAGTCTACTCTCATTTTGGTGTTTCTACCTCCAAGAAAAACCAACATAGATGTGATAAAGAATCCATCATCTCATGAGCATGTAGAACTCTCCTCAAATGCTTAGAAATGAGAAAACAACTATCCTCCAATATTTCACTTTCTTCTAAAAGTATCGCTAATTTCTTTGAAATATTATAAAAATCAAATATATTCTTCTATATACAAGAATAAAACTTCTATATAGATATACTAACTCTTCCATTATTAAATTTTCCATTATTAAATGCTAGTGAACTACCGAAAACCTGTTAGAATTTAATTTAGAACATATTACATTGCGCTATTGCAAATGGTATATGGCTGTATTTCCTCTTTATATATACATTCTCTTTATTAATTGGTTAAAACATTTATATATTATATATTAAACTTTCTGCTCATGTAAGATAATTTGGTGATGACCATCTGAATGGAAATGAAGTATGGACAAATGGAATCTGGTGAGCAAATGATGTAAGTAAGGAGGCCCGTAAAAATTAAAATAGGCATTTCATATTCTATTACTGGAGGTTGTGTAAATATAGTGTTAGGGATGTCTTAAAGCTAAAAAGTTCCATTTATATGTAGCATTAGTAACTCTATTTGAAGTACCAATGTGGAATATTAAACAAGTACAGAGTTTGTAGTAAGACATGCAGATTTTAATACAGGCCACTGCCAAAAAATTAAAAATTCAATGCCTATAATTTGACTACTTATATGGGTTGTTGGAGGATGGAAAAATTAAGGCAAACAAAAAGCAGGTCTGAAACTGCTAATATCAAGGGCATTTAAGAGCCCAGTAACACTGGTAGTGCATGCATATGGAGGTTAGAAGTAGTTATTGAAGGTTGTCTATTCAAGGGTAGGTAGTTTCATTTCTACAGTGTTTTAACATGTGGTTAGAAGAAAGATTAGTCAATATTATTGCAAACACTTCCACAATAGTAACAATGTTAATTTTTTTTCAATTATTCAATCATAATTGTTTTTCAATTATTCAATCATACAACTTAAAAATTATCCAAAATTGATTACAATCAACTGCATACAATCCCAAAGGTGGCAGGTATAAAAAAAAAGGAGATGGAAATAAAGAAAATGTTCTTGCAGATCGACCCAATTAATAAAACTGGAGACGAGACAAGAGAAACTGAACAATCAAAACATTGAAAGTCTTAATTGTTTAGACCCACATCAGTAGTAAACCGATGCAGCAACTAGAAGAGCTAATCAATCATCATGAATAGGGTGACCAAAGAGATGATAAAGCCCCATAAATCCGTCTAGACCAGCTGAAAGAGTTTAGGCCTCCATACAATCAATCAAATGGCAAAATTCTTAGAGTGTCATCAGAAATAGTTACTCATTTCTTTATCAAGCGAAGAGAAAATAAAATAACTGTATAAATGCATTCGCAATTTTTACAACCATGTCTTTATTAAGAAGTAAATTGATACATATATTGAGGAAATGAGATACAATGATTACATCATTCTTCACAAGTTAATAATATCCAATATATTAGATCTTGATTAATTAGACAATACAAACCATGTACATTTATATTGAGCTTTAAAATGTATAAAAATAAAGATCAATAAATGTAATATGTTTTCTATATATAAAGGGTGGATTTAAAATATTGGATGGAGTGGAAAAAAGAATTTAAACTAATATTTTTTCTAAAAATAAGAATATTCTTTTATATGTAACTAACACACCTAATATGACTTATCAAATGAAACTTATATATTTAATAGAAATGCATAAACATTTTAACTTTCAATTCAAACATAATATAAGAAACAGTTTGAAATTTTTAATAAATATATACTTATACAACCTTTTTTTTTCCCAAATTACTATTCCAAATTACCATTCCCTACCTCTAAGCTGATAGATCAAACCTCAATATTTAAATAAATATACACTTTATATAATTTTATTCTCTCAAAATTACTATGCTCTGCCTCGAAATCAATAGATCAGACCCAAGTAAATATGTAGATTATACAACTTGAATCCCCACAAACTACTATTCTGTGCTACCAAACCCACCTGACCTGCCAACGCTGGGACATACATTTTTAAACCTCTTTAAAGAGAATCTAGTAACTGACGTACATACACTCCAAATGCATGCTTCTACCATCTTGGCTTTGTTGCTATCTTATGCATGTGAAATATCAGTGTTTTGCTTATAAACATGAACACAGTGTACCTTTTGAAAATAACGTAAGTTTCCTCTAATGTGTGTCATTCGGCCTTTGTCTTCGAGAAAAACCATTTCCAAATTGAAATTGTAAACATATATCTGATATCATCCATGGAAATGATGTACAAAAATCTAATATCAAGTAATATACAATACTATATATAATTATATTCTTCCAACTTACTGTCATGGGTATAATGGCCTTAATTATTACTCAAAAATGTCAAAAAAATCACGACACTTAAAAATTTTGCTCAATAACAATTAATGCCGAGTGATAGTGCTCGGCACAATAGAGTGCTGAGTGACAAGCAGATGGTGCCAAGTAAGCTCGGCACACAAGGGCAACTCCGCACAAGTGTATGCCAAGTGAGCTCAGCAGCAAAGGATGCTAAGTGAGCTTGGTCTCCACTGCAAGGTGGTTCTTGGCAGAAGAGGATACCAATTGAGCTCTTTAATAACTGAAGAGATGTAATCCAATCTAAGACTAGATTGATTAGGCAGTATAACATACTGCCATTAAAACGCACAGAGCCGAAGGATGAAGATTTCAACAATGAACTTCTCAAATGCAAAACATGCAACAATAAATAGAAGGAGAACAATAGATTGCCAAGTATGCCTACTTGCCTTCTATTCAAATATGATAAAACTATTATAGAATCTGGGAGCATTCAGCTTCAATGAGAAAATCCTAAAATCTTCAAACTGATAAAATATGAAACTTTAAACTTGAAACTTACAGATCTAATGGTTGCATACAATAATGCGTAGAGCAATCACTGCTTCACATGAAAAATCTAAAAAAATAACGAGCTTACAGAATAATAAAAAAGGATGCAATATGTGCAACTGCAAAAATGAAACTAGAACTTCCTTCTATCTTCTGACTTGATCTGTTGATCAATTTCTTTTTCTCTCTATGCTCTGCTTTAGAACTCCAACTCTCTTCTACTCATTGAATGAGATAGATTCATTCCTTTTATCTCTTACCAAAATTGTTTTCCCTCACATTTTTTAATTTTGAATTCACCTACTAGCATCAATGCTTTTCATTGTTATATTGATCGTCAGGGTGGTAGGTGGGCATTTGGCTCTAGGGGCAATTGACCTACCTGCATTAAATATATCAACACTCCCCCTTTGTCCCGAGCCAAACCAAATAAGGATCACTCCTGATCCAAATCAACTACACCAAGCCTCTCTCTTAGGTATACAAAAGTTTAAATGCCTAATGGCTTAGTGAATATATCTGCCAACTATTGTTCAGACTTACAAAATTTCATTTAGATATCCTCATTCTCCATCAATTCTCTAATGAAATGATATCTAATTTCTATGTACTTGCTTCTCCCATGGAAGACTAGATTCTTGGACAATGCAATTGAGGACATGTTGTCATAGTAAATTGTGGTTCCATCCTCTTGCCTTTCATTCAAATCTATCAAAATCCTCCTTAGCCAAATAGCTTGACATGGTAATGCATTCACTTCTATGTATTCAACCTCTACTGTAGATTGAGCAACAATAGGTTGTTTCTTGGATGTCCATGAGATTACACCCAATCTCATATGACAATATACAAAATTTCAAATCCCTTGGTACCATTCACATACTTTAGGATCCTCTTTCCTGCTTGACAATGGAAATCTTTTGGTGTTTCCATAAATCTGAAAATCAAAGTTACTGCATGCATTATGTCTAGCTGAGTTGCAGTTAAATATATCAAACTTCTAACCATACTTTTGTATAGTATTGGATTCACACTTTTGCTGCAATCTTCCTTGCTCAACTTCAAAACTACTACTATTAGTGTTGGGGCTGCCTTACTGTTCTACATTTTGAATCTCTCTAAGATCTGTCTTGCATATTTTTCTTGATAAATGAAGATGTCATCATGTATTTGTTTTACTTATATGCCTAGAAAGTATTTCAAGAGACCTAGGTCTATCATTTCAAATTCATTTTTCATGGCCTCTTTGAACTCATCAATTACGAAATTTTCATTTATAGTAAAGATCAAGTCATCAACATACAAGACAACAATCAACACATTACCATTTGTTGCTTTGATGTAAAGTGTGGGCTCACCATCACTTTTTCTAAAGTCATTGCTCATCAAATATGAGACAATCTAGTTCTACCATGCTCGTGGAGCTTGCTTGAGCTCATATAGAGCTCTCTTCAATCTATAGATTTTGTGTTATTCACCTACAACTTCATAATCAGGTGGCTGCTCCACATAAACTTCTTCTTTCAATATACTATTCAAGAAGGCAGACTTTACATCCATTTGATTTACTTTCAAATTGTGTTGCATTGCAATTGCTATGATAGCACGCATAGTTTCCATTCTTACAATTGGGGCATATGTCTCATCATAATCTCTGCCATACTACTGCTTGTACCCCTTGACCACTAAATATGCCTTATGCCTATCTATTTTTCTTTCAGCATTGCACTTGGTCTTGTAAAGCCATTTCACTCCAATTACTTATTTCTTGGGAGGCAAAGTAGTTAACACTCATGTCTTATTCCTTTCAATAACATCTATTTCCTCATCTATGGCATTACACCATTTCTCTTCATTCATAATTTTCTTAAAATAAATTGGATCACTATGAGAAAACAATGCAAAATTTACACTCTCATCGTAATCTTTATCATACCTTTCTTCTTGGTATATCTCCCTTAGACTCTTAGTCTTTCTTGAAAATAGGGAGGTGAGAGTGGGATCTAAATTTTTAATATTGCTACTGCTACTATTTTGCATACTAGCTCATGGTTGTCCTGAAGTGCTTTGAGCTATTGCTTGGCATGTTAAGGGTTGCTTCTATTTTTTCCTTTGTCTACAATCCATGTTTGTTACTCCATCTTCTTTTTGTTCACCAATGTCATCTTCTTCCTCTTCAATAGTAGGCACTTTACTTAAAGTGATTGAGGATTCATCTATCAAGCCATCCTATGACTTATTTTCAAAAAACTTCACATCTCTTGAAATGATGGTCTTCTTGGTGATTGGATCATATAACTTATAGGCCTTTGATTCGGAGTTGTACCTTGTGAAGATGCAGTTCACACCTTTTTCATCCAACTTTTTCCTTTTTTCTTTAGGCACATACAAATGCTACACATCCAAACACTCTCAAGTGTCCAACTATCCATTTGTTCCTTGATCAAGCCTCAAAAGGTATCTTGTCACGAACTGACTTTGTAGGACACGTATTGATCAAATATATTGTTTTTGCTATAGCTTCTCCCCAATATTTAGTTGGGAGTCCCTTTTCTTTCATTATGCTTCTATCCATTTCAACAATGGTCATGTTCTTCCTCTCAACCACTCTATTTTGTTGTAGAGTATAACTGTTGTAAGCTCTTTTCTTATGCCATTTTTTCTACAAAAATTTACAAACATATTGGAGGTATATTCACCTCCTCCATTTGATCTAAAGACCTTAATATAGTGTCTACATTATTTTTCATCCAGGGCTTTCAATTCAACAAATTTATCAAATGCTTCAAATTTATTCTTCAAAAAATACACCCATGTCCTATGACCGAAATCATCTATGAATGTCATAAAATAAGTACTCCCCCTAATAGTAGTAGTTTGCATAGGGTCTACCAAATTAGAATGCAGCAATTTTAATAGTGCTCTATCCTTTCTAGAATTTTCAGAATTAAAGGAAAGCCTATGTTGCTTACCCAAAATGCAAGCCTCACACTTGTCATAGGAATCTACTATGCCTAACAAACCATCTACCATTCTTTTCTTGAACAACAAATTTAAACTAGAAAATCCAAGATATCCATAATTGAGATGCTAAAGCTTGGATAGGTCTTCAATCATGCTCCTAAGAGTGGATTGTTGATGTACTACTATACATGCATGCTTGGGAGGTGCAGCCCTGACTTGAGAAGAGAGACATGTCTCTATCTTCAACGAGAAAATCTAGTTCTTTGTCATTTGGACTACTGCAAGTAATCTACTACTCCCATCCTTCTCATGAATGACACACTTATCATTTTCCATCAGAACTTTGTACCCATTTTGAATGAGTTGTCCACCACTCATCAAGTTGTGCTTCATATTGAGGGACAAATAAATATTTTGTATCTCCTTCTTCTCACTTTGTTTGGTGCAGACCATAATAGATCCTTTGCCCACTATGGGAATGGTTCCATTATTTCCCATCTTAATTTTAGACTTAAAAGTCTTATCAATGAAAGAGAATAAACTTTCATTACCACTCACGTGGTTGCTACAACTGCTGTCCAAGTGCCATACTTTAGGGCCTTCTTTACAAATGTTACACATGATGAAGGTTGTGGGATTGATTGCATTTCTTGTGTTCACATCAGCCACATTTGCATTCTGCTTTGATTGATCACCTTGTTTTTTCCAACATTCACTTGCATAATGCCCATACTTATGATAGTAGTAGCATTCAAAATTGCTCTTGTTGGAGTTGTAATTCTTTTTACCTCCTTTAGAGCTTTTTTAAGAGGTGCTTTCTCCCTCTTGGTTTTTTACTCATCTTGAGCTTTCTACACCAGCATTTCTTTGACCATTCCTTTTATGACCTCTACTTCTTGAGCCTCTATCAGAGTCATTTCTTCCTTCCCCTACCTCTTGAATTCTCTGGAGCCTTGAAAGATTTCTCTTGGGAAGTATTTGTTGGCCTATTTATCCGATGCTCATGGGTTTGAAGAGTTCCCATCAATTCATCCACGGTCAATGTGGTGAGGTCCTTTGCTTCCTCTATGGTAATCACAAAGTTGTCATATTTCTAAGATAAACTCTTCAATATCTTCTCTACTATTCTCTACTCATCATAAACTTCTCCATTTGATTTAAGCTAGTTTATCAAAGTGGAGATTAATGAGCTAAACTCTGCAATAGGTTCATTGTCCCTCATCTGAAGGTTCTCAAACTCTATTCTGATCATTTGTAGCTTTACTACACTGACCTTATCAGTCCCCTTGAAGTTCATCTCAAGAATGTCCCATGCTTCCTTTGCATAATTTGATGCTACAATCTTGGGAAAGACTCTCTATCATTACTGCCTCAATCAGACTTAATGCCTTTACATCCTTTCTCCTTGACTCCTTCAACTAAGTCTTCTGATTGTTAGTGAGGGCAGCATACTGAGTTGGATCTATCACATCATTGAACCCATTGATCACAAACTCCCACAAATAATTTATAACCATTATGGTTTTCATCTTCTTTGCCCATGTGTCATAATTTTTTCCATTAAAGGATGGTGGTTGCTGCCATATCTTTCCTCCATCTTCTGCCATGTTAAATATCTCAAAAAAAAAAATGCCCTAACTCACTATGGATGTGGAGCCTCAAAGCTCTAATACCATGTGAAAAAAATTACAACACTTAAAAAAATTGCTCAGCAACAACTAATGTCGAGTGACAATGCTCAGAACAAGAGAGTGCCAAGTGATAGGTAGATGATTCTGAGTAAGCTCAGCACAAGAGGAAGCCGAGTGAACTCGACACACAAGGGCAACTTGGCACAAATGTATGCCCAATGAGATTAGTAGCAAAGGATGCCGAGTGATCTTGATCTCCACTGCAAGGTGGTGCTTGATAGAAGAGTATGTCAAGTGAGCTCAATAATAACTAAAGTGATGTAATCCAGTCTAAGACTAGATCGAGTGGGCAGTATAATAAGCTGTCATTAAAACACATAGAGCTAAAGGATGAAGATTTCAACAATGAACTTCTCAAATGCAAAACATGCAATGATAAATAGAAGAAGAACAATAGATTTTTGAGTATGCCTGCTTGCTTTCTTGCCTTCTATTCAAATATGATAAAACTATTACAAAATATGGAAGCATTCAGCTTCAACTAGAAAACCCTAAATCTTAAAACTAATAAAATTTTAAACTTGAAATTTTAAACTTACATCTCTAATGGCTACATATAACAATGCCTAGAGCAATCACTACATCATAGGACTAATCCAAAAAAAATAATGAACTTATAGAATAACCAAAAAGGATCCAACACATGCAACTACAAACACAAAATTGGAACTTCCTTCTATCTTTTGACTTGATCTGCTAATTGATTTCTTATTCTCTTTGTGCTCTGCTCTACAACTCTACAACTCCTTCAACTCTCTTATACTCATCAAATGAGACAAATTCATTCCTTTTGCCTCTTGCCAAAAATATTTTCCCTCTCATTTTTCAATTTTGAACTCACCTACTAGCATTAATGTTTTTGACCATTCTAGTCATTAGGGTGGTAGGTGGGCATTTGGCTCTAGGGGCAATCGACCAACCTACATTAAATATTTCAACAAAAAAATTGGTACTTTATTGATTTGAGATTTTTGACTTGAATGCAATTGGTTGAATTTACAATGTCCATGGCTTTGAATAATGCAATTGATCTTTGTCTCACATATCAAAATTTACTTTTTCTATCAATGTCTTTATAATACCTTCTCCCTCTTCACCAACTCATGTTCTGTGCTTTCCATTTTCCTCTATGGTGATTATTTCCCCTTCAAAATTATTTTTATCCTTTGAAAAGACCGTTGGGTTTCTACTAATCCTCCTTTGTTTGGAACTATCCAAGGGGAGCTTATTGGCAAACTTGGCTCTGAAGTATGTAACTATTGGGATTTAAGTTAGAATCCCATTGCTTGAAAGATTGACTCCCTTTGGTTTGTTGGCTCATTCAGTATGTTGGTTGTTGAACTTCAACAAATTCTAAATACTCAAAGATTCTATGGATTAGATCAGCATGACAAGCTCATTTGGAATCACTCTGTGAATGGGATTTATTCTGTGAAGTCAAGTTATATGTAACCAACTTCCCAGTGGCCTCAAGAGTTCAATTGGTTAAAGATGTAATCTTATATGTCATAAGACAATAATCAATAGATGTTCCTTATCTAAGATGGATTTAGAGACTACTGCTCACATTTTGTTTTCTTGACAGTATTCTTGGTCGATCGAATAGAAAAGTATATCTATGTTTGATAAACAATGGATTTAGTCTATGGATCCCCATTTTATGCCTTTGGGTTGGATCCCTCCCACTACCATTCATCCAATCATGATTTTTGGTGGTATTCTCTCTTATATGTTAAAGCTGGGTGTTATGGGATGAATAGAGTAATCAAATCATTAGAGATCAATCTTCTAATTGGAAGGCCTTTTCCTTTACTACTATCAAGAATATAATGGAGAACATAAGGATTATTGTGACAATGTTCTGACATTGTTTTGAGTCAAACTCATCAACTCATGTTTCATGAGTAGTGATTCAAAAATGAACTTATCTCTCATAAAAATAAATGTAACACTTAACACTCATTGGATTTAGGTGATGCTCATAGAGGTGAAGCATCAGGACTTCCCAAGAGGTCACCCATCCCAATACTACTCCAGCTCGAGCACATTCATGATTAAACCCACTCTACTTGCAACCTCATTTGCAAAACCTTCACCAAGTGTTGTTCTTTATATATAAACCATTCATTAGAAAGCCCATTAGGCTCATTATTTGGTAAGTAAGAGATATTTTTCCATAGTAAGTCAAATTGTGATATTGCTGTAAAGATTTAACTATGTACTTTTTGAGCTGAGTTATGTTTCATGAGTAGTGATTCACAAATGAATCCATCGCTTATGAAAATAAGTGGAACACTTAGCACTCATTGGATCTATGTGATGCTCATAGAGGTGAAGCACTAGGACTTCCCAAGATGTTACTACTCCAGCTCGAGTGTGGTTAACTACAGATTTTCCTCCATGGTTAAACCCACTCTGCTTACATCCCCATTTGCAAAACTTTCACCCAACAAATATTTCTTCATCTCTAGACTGGAAAATTGTTAAAAGTGCCCGACCTTTCCTCTTCTCTAGAAAAATACAGCTCACCTCCTTTTGAATCAAAAGTAATATAAATCGCCCCCCTCCAAAGTGAACACTAATGCATCAAAACCAACTTTGAGGGATCTCCAGATGGAGACCTAGTCAAGTAGGTTGGTGAGGTCTCATTTAGAGAGAAACTAGGAAAATTACTTATTGTGTATTTGGTGAATTTAGATATCCAAAAAACCCACATGGATGAGGTGGTAGAAACCTCATATAGACTTGAGATGGTGATTAATTACGGTTCAAAGTCATAATTGAGAGTGATATCCTCATTGTCATGATGATGCTCAAGAAGGCCCATAACTCAAATTGGGAAACCAACATGATATAATCAAGAAATGTATTGGCCTCATGGCCAAGTTGGATGATGACATCTTCTAGAACACCTTTTTTGAGGGCAATAGCATGGCAGATAGACTAGCTAGGGTAAGAAGATTTACAAAATCAATCCAAACTTGGTTTGAATATCAAGACTTACCTCAATAAGCTCGTGTGATGATAGACCCAGATATGGCCACATCTAGAAAAGGACACACCTTCCCCAATATGTATTAATGATGAGAAAATATCATTATTTTGTGTGACATTTTAGATCTTTTGAGATTATATAGATAGGTGTTGTTTCTTCTTGCTATGGTTAAGGTTTGAACCTATTGATCATCTCTGTGAACTCTCTTTGTAACAAAATAATAGAATGTGATCTCAATTAGATTGAACTAAATAAATGCAATGAGTAGAAGAAAAAAACACCCTTTAGCTTATACTACGGGCTAGGTATCTCAACAATTAATTTGAGAGCATGACAAGGTTCTGAGGTTTTGGCGGAGACAATAGAAACAATTATTAGTTTAGTCATGAAAAGAAAAGCCATTCCTAGATATACCAATCAGCATTACAAACAAGGCCTCAAGTGTTTCCTTGGCCTTGGGAAAGATGTTTTGAGGCTTCAAAATAATTTCAATAGAAATGTGTTTCTTGATGAATGGAAGGATGTTTCGTCATCCTAAAAGGTAGGCTCAAAGATTTTTAGTCCCATTTATTTCCAATATTAAATCATTTTTGATGCAATGTACATAATTTCCCTTTTTAGATTCTTTCATCCATATCTCCATTTGTTAGTGAGGCTAGAAAGAAGTCCCCATTCCCCACCCTACCTTCACCAAGGTTTAATCCTTTGTCTCAATAATTTGCATCTAGCCCAATTCCTATTGATTGCACCCAAAAACCCTAATCTCATTGTCCTTTCTTTAATTGTGGATCTCAACAAACCTATGATTAGCTCCAAAGATACTCAACCTCCTTTTGTCTTCCCTTGATTAGCTCTACCTGCATAAAGCAATGATGGAAGTTCTTGGCATTAACACAATTGTAGCATCTAAGGATTCTGAATTATCTTGGTCCATTGAATTGGCTTGGTCCTTTAAGAATTCTCACACCAACACTATTGGTCAACCACTTCATTCTCCTTCACTTCTTAAGCACAAAAAGTACTTGAATGACCCAAAGGTCCCTTTTAATGTTTCCCTGCCCATTCTAAAACCCCAATTTTGTAGATGATTTTCCTAAGTATTCCTTAGTTGTGAATAAGGTCGATAGACTATGCATTCTCTTGAGTAGCTAAGTTCCATCTTCAAATGGTTACTTGCCCAATTGAACACAACAAGAAAAGTTTTCCTTAATTGTGAATAAGGTTGATAGACTATGCATTCTCTACAATTGCAAAAGTTCCATTTTCAAATGGTCACTTGCCTAATTGAACACAACTAGAAAGAAAATCAGCAAACTAGAAGTCTTTGCTAAGGTCAAAGTTAAACATGGTGAGGTCGAAGATAAAAATGGAAGTCATTGTTGAGGTCTAACACCAATATGGACACTAGCTAGATGAGATGTGAGAGAGGAGTTGGCTCAAGAATTGGACAATTAGGCCATCATGAATAATCAAATTTGAGAGCTTGAAGCCCTCATTCCCTTTAATGAGAAGAAGCAGAAAATTATAAAGGCTCTAGAGAATGTTAATGCCAATCAAAAGTAGATAAACAAGAAAATTGCAAAAAAAATCTAAGTTCAACAAGGAAATGATAGAAAGAACATCCTCTTCTCCTAATTGCCTATGTGAAGAACTAGAATAATAGGAAGACCACAATAAGGATGTAGAAGAGATCAAGTTGATCATCACCTAGTAGGCAAAAGAGAGACATGGAATGGCTCAAGGGGGACCTATTCTAGATACTACAATTCTTCAACCCAGAAAGTCTTCTTTTCTAAACACTCTTAAAAGAGTTTAAGGGGAACAAAAGGAAGTTCAACTTCCTTTTTTTACTTGTTCCTAAACATTAGTTAGATTAGTTGCTAGTTTTCTTGCTGAATTTTGTTTTTTTCTATTTGAGCTCATAGATTGTGAATTCTTTTGGAACCATCATTTGACTTGATCTTTTCTCTATGGGTTTGTGTGAAAGTAAATCACAAACTTTACTAATTTTTCTTGGCACAAGAAGACGTCGAGTGATAGTTTGCTTAGCACACAAAGGATGTCGAGTGATAGGTAGTAGGGGTTGAGTAAGATCAATACATGAAGGAGCCAAGTAGCTCGACACAAGGGAAAATTGGCATAGTGTATGCCGAGTGAGCTTGGCAATGTGGATGCCAAGTTAGCTTAGCAACAGGGTATTGAGTGAACTCGATAGGAACAACAGAGAAAGAACTTGGTTAAAGAACAAACCAAGTGGGTTGTATTTCAGACTTATAGCCTAGATATTTCCACCATTAAAGTGGAGAGAGCTAAAGGATAAAGCTTTCAAATATAAACTTCTCAAATGCAAAATACCATGCAATGATGAATAGAAGGGAAGAACAAAGATTTGTATGCTTGCTTGCTTTCTATTCAAATAAGATAAAACTATTACAAAATTTGGGAGCATTTGAATTCAAGAAGAAAACCCTAAAATATTCAAACTAATAAAACTCAAAACTTAAAACTTACAACACTAATGGCTACATACAACAATGCCTAGAGAAATCACTGCTTCATAGGACAAATAAAAAAATGAACTTACAGACTAACAAAAGGATTCAACACGTACAACTGCAAACACAAAATTGAAACTTTCTTCTATCTTCTGAACTCTAACTTGATCTATTGATCGTCTTCCTTCTCTACTCAGTGCTCTACTCTGCTCTCTTCAACAACTATTCTACACGCTGAATGGATCCAATTCATTCATTTTTGTCTCTTCACAAAAATGTTTTTCCCTCTCATTTCGAATTTGAACTCACCTACCGAGTTAAATGCTATCAGTTGGGTAGGTGCGCATTTGGCTTTGGGGGCAACTAACCTACTACATTAAATTTTTGATAGTTTGAGCCCTTACTTAATTGAACTTAATCAAAACTTATTTTTTATCCTCTATAAATTTTTCATAGTTTGAATGTGTTTCATCCCCTTTCTTTTATCTCAATCTTGACCATCATATTTAATGTTCTATATTGTCATTTTGACATTCTGATCTAGGATCACACTCTTTTTTTAGACAATTGTTAAGATATATCTAATAAAATTAAAAGAAAGTTTTTAAAAAAAAAAAAAGATGAAACACCTTTCTTTATATCATACTTGGATTTCTAGCTTTCCAGCTTTCCTAGCAAATGTTAATCTCATCAATATGAATGTTGGTACCTAAAATACGATTCTACATTTAATTCCCTTCAGAATTTCTCTAATAAACTTAGAACCACACCTAAAATTTTATCTTTTATATAATTATGAATTCAACATGGGGCTCTTTTAAACTTGAGCAACCATGGATGGTCTAACTATTAAACTTTCTCATAGATCCAAGCTTGTTTCCCCTTCTAAACACACATGTTGGCTTCTATTTCTTCATGACCCAATTTTAGAAAAGATGAAGTTGGGCATACTGAAATTCTTAATGATGAGTCTAAATAATTCTTTTTGATTTTTGAATATAGAATAAAAAAAATTGCTTGTACATTTTTATTTTTCTTCTCACCAATGAATGTTTTAATATATATATATATATAGTAAGACTAATTTAGATTATGATCGATACAAAAAAATCTTTTGATTTTTTATCAATATATTTTTTAATACTTACATTAATATTTTTTCAGTTAATTTATAATACTTATATCCTTTCCATTAAAGTTAGAGAGTCTTATAGAATCTTTTAATAGTTTATAAGTAAAATGTTATTTTTATTTGTATTGTTGAACTTATAAATTTGTTCCTTTTATCAATATAAAGTTTTTTAATTTTCTCTTAATTATTTCTCTCTGATGTTCCTCTTGATATACTGTAATTGACAATCGACTTATACAAACGATTTTGTTGGATGTTTCCTTTCATGACAGACTTGATCTGGATCTTTTAAAAACTAAGTAACAAACTATAAAATGAGTGGAACCAAATATTAAAATGGGAAAAGTAAAAGAAAATGATGTAGATTGTGTGCCAAGTCACTTAAGCAAGCATGCAAATTAAGAGTACGGAAGTATATCTTATGCTAGTGATATTGCTAATGATGTCTTCTTATAGTCTTGCAATTCTTTCTAATATTGTTCTGTTTTCTCCTGGTATAAGTATGGAGAGAACACTTAAAACATACAAGCATATGAATGCTCAGAATATGCAGCAAAATACAGCCCTTGCAGACCCTGACGTTCAAGTAAGTCTTTGAAGATTTCAGTATCTCATTGAAACTATAATTTTAGGGTAATAGTTTGGTAATAATTGTATTTTAGCTGAATTGGGTTGATTCTAACCATGTAAAATATTCAGAACATGGAATGTTGGCAAGAAGAAGCCAGAAAACTTAGGGAACAAAGTGACAGTCTCATCACTTCCATCAGGTTGTACTTATAAATTTAGTCTGAAATTCACCTATATACATTGATATATGATTGTAGGTCTTCATTTTTTCTCCAGAGAAGCTACGATCATTTTTTATTATTCATTTATCTTACTTTCTAAGCTTATCTAAATAAAATTGAAGAATGACCTTTTGTCCTATATTTGTTTTGTGAATATATATATATATTTATATATATATATTGAAATTATGTATTAATCGACACAGAAAAAATGATGACTCAATATGACAGGCATCTAATGGGAGAAACATCTACATCATTAAATATAAGGGATCTCCAGCAGCTGGAAATTAGGATGGAGAAGGGCCTTAGGTGTATAAGATCAAAGAAGGTATTGAAGCAAGCATGAAAGTTTTGTTCTTCTATATATAATCAATATGCTGACTTCTCCTCTAACATGTTTAAAAAACCCATTATTTAAGTGCACACAATCATAGTTCAAACTCTTGAGAAGGTTAGCAGGAAAAATGAAGAAATAATTATTAAATTAAACTTCTATAAAACTACTTTAGTTAACTAATAAAATAAAGATCTTGTAGGACTAGTTATCATTCCCCCCTAATCTGAAAAATGTCTATCATGCCAAATAGCATTCTGAATTGCTCAAATTTCACGTCCCAGTGCTTCATAAAGATATCAGTGATTTTCTCTTCAATGGAACAATGTTTCAACTGTATGGTTTGGCTTCAACATGATGTCAATCACGAACTCTAGGATTCTTGACCAATTTTATTGCAGAATTGTTATCAACAAACAAATGTGTTGAAGTCATTTGTTTCTTCTGCATTTCAGCAAGAATTTTTCAGAGCCACACAAATTTCGTGACTTGAACTACTGCTGCATATTATTTGACTTGTGCTGCTGCTACATATTCTTTGATCTTCAAGTGATAGCAGCTGATACCAAGTGTTTGAGAATGTGAAGTTTAATGATTATGAGATCGTTTTTTTTTCTCTGCTCATTTTTTTTTTTTTGGCTGTTTCATGATAGTCCTATTTTTTAAGTTTTACTGTTTGATATTATTTTATATCCTCTTTAAAAACAGGAGGAAATGCTATTTGAGGAGATTGCGAATCTGAAAAGAAAGGTAGGAGACAGTAAATTTCTTGACCTATAAGCACCTGTCATGATTGTAAACCACTCAATTCTTCTTCAATTATCATTGGATTAGTACAGATTGTTAAATCTATTTCTTAGTCTAAATTATGTACTGTTTTAATAGGTAGAGGTATATATGTTAAGATTTGATAAATAATTTGTTCTCAGCAATGTATCACTCCTGATCAATCGTACTACTGTGAAGGTTTAATGTAAATTTGTTTTTCTTGGCCATACCGGTGTACATGAAACATGACACTAATTTTCTTCTCAGGTAGAGGAAATAGAAGGTTGCACAAGTATTACAGAGCAGCAGAGTATATCTGTGGATGATTTGCAGAATACTCAAACAACAGTTTCGGAGAAATCTACGCAGGACTCAAATCCCAATGCTCCTGTTATTCAAACTGACCTTCAACTTGGGTAAGCAATTAAGTTTAAAGTTTTCATATTTTCAGACCTGTTGTTCAATATCCTAATGTTTTTCTAAACTTACTAGCATAGATTGTGCCTGTTACTAGCCAATAACAAGCTTAAATTCAATCTTCTAGCAGTTTCTTGGAATGGGTAATATGAGTAATGAATCTCATTCTACTCATAAATCATCAAACACATTGTTGTAATTGCTTAGCCTCTATTAATAGGGAATGGTTGATAGTTTAGTGTTTTCCCCATATGTGATTCATGTTAGAAGTTAGTCACAACTAGATTGTAGTTTAGATTGTAGTGAACTCCAAAAGCAATTGGAATGTTCAAATCCTAGTTATCCAAATAAGCTGTGCTCTACATGTAGTAGCAGAGTTAGGTTAGGAGCTTTAAGCACGTATAGTGTTGCTTAAGGTGGAGGTATTGGAAATAAGTCACATTTGAATTGACAATAGAACAAGTAATTCAGTTTGATAGAATACTTTAATAGATAATAAAATGATAATAGATAAATTTGAAGTGTTCATAATAAAAAATATATAATCTGATTGAAATACTAGTTAACAGCTTTACTGAATTTTGAAAGCCTAATATCATTTAGAAAATAGAATTCTAAATTTGAATTATTGCTGATCCAATGTCATCAATAATCATAAGGATGTTCGAAAGGTTGAAAATAATTAATTTCAGTGAGATGGACACTTCTTCTTTGGATTCAAAGTTAAATGATAGCGTTTTTTAATTCGAGTCAGAGAAGAAGCGTTGAGTAGGTTAATTTGTGTATTGTGATGCAAAAACCATTGGATAATCTGGTTTTAAACCACCTTGAATTTGGGTTCGTTATTAGATAGGTTTTATCACTTTTGCTGAGTTTTAGTTGTTTCTCTTGGTTGTTATTTTTGTTTCTCTTTGTTGTTCTTTTTGTTTTATAGTAGTTTTTGATTCTCTTGTTCTATGTACCAGCGTTTGGGTCCTTTTAAAATCCCTGTTTTTATTAATAATAGAGGGAATGATAATTTCATGTTTTCTGTAGAAACTCTGATTGGTTAGAGCTCGGCAAACTCTAATTTTTTTTTAACATTTAATTGTTTGACATTTCGTCAGACACATTGCAGGTTAAATAAATCAGAACCAACTCTGTTGCTTGTTTGATGGATTGCAAATGAATATATCCTTCTCTGTGTTTAGCACTTTGAATTTTAGATAATAATGATAATGGATAATTATGCAATGCAAAGAATTTATTGTAAGAAATAACGAACTCTTTTAAACCCAATTCTGATTTCCTTGCAAAAATGTCAGTTCTATAGCTGTGATTACATAAATTAAACACCAATAGGATTTGGAAACTGGATCATAATGCACTAATGGCCCAGCTAAACTTCTAGCTTCTGGCATGGTACCAAGCGATCCTGTCCAGCACCCACGTTAGGAAGTTTTCAATTCAACTGCCGCCTCATAAATAGATCGCAGCATCCATCAGATTATGTGGCCTTAAAACACACAACACGCAGGTCTCTTCCAATTAGCCATTTATGCTGGAAATGGTGACTAGACAGCTACCAATTTGCTCACCCCTGTAGCAAACTCACCTCAATGTTCAAATGGGCAATTAATTAATATAACCAAGCCCAAAATTATAATAGAAATGGTGCTCGAACAATACCAGGTAGTTGCAGCAGATTCACCCACCAAACAAGTTTCTGGACTGAACATAATTACACTTTAGCAATGTTTGAATTCCTTACACATGCAACACCTTGTAATGTAGATAATTTCAAACGCAAGTATGCAGATATCCAAACTTATGAATGCTGCAAGAAGTCATGCTAGGGTAGTGATATTAAAGCTAAATCTCAGTCACAAATGCAGATCGAATCTTAGCAGAAATTGATTTCCAAACCACAGCAAAAACAGTAATGGAAGACTCCCCAAACCAATTCACAAGTACTTCCTCAGCAGTGATTCGCACATGAATACAAGAACTATTCTCCACAAAAAACTTCTTCCAAAGCAACAGTTACACAGAAATGGAAGACTCATATTCAAACAAGAACAATCTCAGAAATTAATCTACAATACCTCAGTTGTAGATCAGATGTTTCCTCGGGATCAAACCCTTATATTTCAGCAAGGCAACAGAATTTCAGAACTTAGAAAAGCCACAAAGGCAACAAAAGCATATAAATATTGAAGGGTCTTTTTCCCAATGAAATGAGCTCTCATTTATAAACTTTTGTTGGCAAAAGTTTCCATAAAACTCCACTTAAGAAAATGTGGAAGTTTCCCAAAAGAATTCAACACTAGAAACTTTTGAACTTGCTTTTTAGAAATATCTCTAAAAGTCATTATTATAATAATATAAATATTATTATAATAATGCAACTCAATGAATTATAAATAAATAAGAGCTCATGCAATTATTAGTCTGATCAACCGCAGGTGACGACCAACTGCCAAGCCACCCACTGCACTGCCAAGAATAGTAGCTACTACAAATAGACTTACTAAAAATAGTAAATCCATAATTGAGACCCCCAAAATGCCATGTCAGCTCACAAGGGTCACGATGATGAGCTAACTCTATCAACTGCACAGACTGGCCAAAAACAGGGACATTACAGTCCTCCCCCTCTAAGATTGCTTGTCCCCAAGCAATCTTGGAGCAAAATAAACACACAATCTACCTGGATCCCAAAAGTAGAACTGCGTACCAACCTTGTTGTGTACAAGCAACTCTTGTAGCACCAAGATCCAAAAACAAACATCAACATCAGAATCATTTGAAAACTGATCCCAGGTGTTGACGAAGGCAACAACTCATTAGAACTCAATGCAGCTAAAATACTAACTCTGTCCACACCTGAGTTCCCATTAAACTGATAATCACACCCAACTACACTGTGGGGATGGTAACAACCATAGGTACTTGAATCACAAACACCAACTCCAAACTCTACCAAAATGTCTGGGATGTGTAGATACTACAAGCAGCTATCAATCCTATCTGTAAAAGATAGTGCCAACCCATCCCATAGTGGATGGTATGAAATTGGGGCCAACCCACATTAATGTGAAACCAAGTCCTCTACTTGTGGGTCAAAAGAAAAATGATGAGCAGTCCTCACAGAACTCTCAATCTTTGTCAAGGGCTCATCATCATCAAACTAGGGTCAGAAGATGGCTCCAATCTCTAATTCTAAACTACTAGTCGGCCAGGATCATGGGCAATCCTCTCAGCAAACCCAACCTCAAAATTCTTATTAGGAAGTATTGTAGCCAAGGTCTCTACAATCCTTCCCACCAACCTCTGAATAGCATGAGAGCCTCGGATGAGAGTATCCTTAGACATTCTATATAAATCTTCCCTCACATCTGAACTCTCCAATAGATACTCCATGGAGAACTCTATGCAGTAAAAATTATATGTGGAAGCATCCACCTGCTCTCCTGCAACCCACAACTGATCCCTCTAAAAATGTGGCATTGCCAACTATCCAATGTTATCAGCTATATGAGATGAAGACATAGATTCACTTCTAGCATAAAAAAGAAAATTAGCATGAGAGCCCAAGTTCCCTGATACTCTAACCTCATCCATACCTACTACACCCATATCCTAGACAGTTGTGTTGGCCACCTCGTTGTGTCCATCATCCCCAACTATAGAAGCAAACTTGCCACCAGCCACAATATGCAATTGAACTAGATCTAGGGTTGGTGTGGTTCAAACATGCTCCAACTCCACGATCACCTCATCCAGTCATGACTGTGACTCCTGAAGAGTTAACTAAGTACACTAAAGAGAGTCCACAGTCACCTCAAGCTCTTGGGTGAGCTCTACAACCTCCTCCTCTTTCGCTAACAATGTCACATGGCAGGTGCTACCCCACTCTAGAAGGTAATCTTAGTTAGTAACTAGCTGTGAGTAATTATGCTTCAAGATCCTAACAGTCTCTCGAAGTACATGAACCTTTGCTAGAAAAAGAGTACTATCACTGTGCTTATTAGACATAGGAGCACCCCAACCAAATGTAGCTAACATCTGACGAACAACATCATGATGCCCAAGAATTGAAGAAATGTCACTATCGCTCACCTTCAACTGACTGGTCACATGATATCCCTATAACCCCTGACTCCTATGCAATCTCTTTATCTCACTAACTACATTGTAATAGGAAACTAAATCAAAACTGCCCACCACAAGATCACTCATATGTGTGCCATCATCCTCACACAACTCCTTATCCAAAGAAATGGAAGCCCTCGCAATATCAATCTCCTCACATGTCTCAACTTCTATCTCAATTGTAAGATCATGTAAACATCAATCCTGGGACTTGTTCAAAACTTCCTCGAAGTCATCACCCAATATCTGATAAGGGATATCATACCCAGTACAGCTCATAGCATCATTGGATGTGTCCATGCAAACTACATCCACATCTCTCGACTTTGTTGTAACACCTATATCACGAACATCATAGTTGGCTAACTCCATACGTGCCTCAGTCCCATCGAAAGAAGCAATTGCTTCTGCATTGGAGCAACACTATAGTAGCTAACATATAAGTCGCCAATAACAACTCCCTCCTCCAGTGAGTCTGAAAAGTCAGTGACAACTAGATAACCAAATGCCTCTGAACTATCCATAGTGACTACTTTGGGAGCCTCAACCTGCTGAAGCTCAGTGTTGCTATCCATCACAGGCACATCTACATGTCCCTGCAAAACTAGTCCATCATCAATACCATAGATAGGACTAGCAGTTACCATACTAAATGAAGGAACATCAACATCATGTACACCTGTTGGGAAAAACTCAAGCTTCCTTCCTTACAACCTCGATGTCGGCCTTCTATAGGCAGAAACCATATACCTCACTACCCTTTCAACTGTTGTTGGATCCGACAAGCTCTTTGCCAACCTTTGTTGATGAAGCTTCAATTTCTCCAAACTCTCCTGCAAGGCATTCATTTTTATGCTAACTTCCTCATTACTCCACTGACTTCTAGAACTGCCAGTCCTATGTCTACCCATTAAAATGCTGGTGACTCTAGAAATCAAATCTAAAACCTTCAAAGTCAGCATCGAACAAAATAAAAATCGAGCTTAATTTTTGTAAGCTGGCAAGAAATCGCTTTGATACCACTGTACAAACCTTGATTGGTTAGAGCTTGGCAAACTCTAATATTATTTAATTATTTGACATTTCGTCATACACTTTGCAAGTGATTACAATAACACTAAAATAAATCATAGCCAACTCCATTGCTTTTTTGATGGATTGCAAATGAATATATCCTTCTCTGTGTTTAGCACTTTGAATTTTAGATAATAGTGATAACGGATAATTATGCAATGCAAAGAATTTATTGTAAGAAATAACTAACTCTTTTTGACCCAATTCTGATTTCCTTGCACAAATGTCAGTTCTATAGCTGTGATTACATAAATTAAACACTAATAGGATTTGGAACCTAGATAATAATGCACTGATGGCCCAGCTAAACTTTTAGCTTTTGACATGGCACCAAGTGATCCTGTCCAACACCCATTTTTAATGCAACTACTGCCTCATAAATAGATCGCAACCTCTGTTAGATTATGTGGCCTTCAAACACACAACACACAGGCCTCTTCCAATTAGCCATCGATGCTGGAAATGGTGACCAGACAGCTACCAATTTGCTTACCACTATAGCAGACTCACCTCAATGTTCGAATGGGCAATTAATTCCAATAACCAAACCCAAAATTATACTAGACATGACACTTGAACAGTACCAGGTAGTTGCAGCAGATTCATACCACCAAACAAGGTTCTGGACTGAACATAATTACACTTAGCAACGTTTGAATTCCTTACACATGCAACACCTTGTAATGTAGATAATTTCAAATGCAAGTACGTAGATATCCAAATTTATGAATGTTGCAAGAAGTCGTGCTAGGGCAGTGATATTAAAGCTAAATCCCAGTCATAAATGTAGATCGAATCTTAGCAGAAATTATCTTCCAAACCACAACAAAAACAGTAATGGAAGAGTCCCCAAACCAATTCACAAGTACTTCCTCAGCAGTGATTCACACTTGAATACAAGAACTATTCTCCACAACAAACTTCTTCCAAAGTAACAGTGGAAGGAACAAAAGCATATAAATATTCAAGCGTATTTTCTCAATGAAATGAGCTCTCATTTATAAGCTTTCATTGGCAAAAGTTTTCATAAAACTCCACTTCAAAAAAGTGGAAGTTTCCCAAAAGAACTCAACACTAGAAACTTTCCAGTTTGCTTTTGAGAAATATCTTTAAAAGTTATTATTATAATAATATAAACATTATTATAATAATGCAACTCAATGAATAATAAATAAATAAGAGGATATGCAATTATTAGCCTAATCAACCACATTTGACCACCAACTGCTAAGCCACCCATTGCACTGCCAAGAATAGCAACTACTAAAAATAATAAATCCATAATTGAGACCCCCAAAAATACCATATCGGCTCACGAGGGTCTCTATGGTGAGCTAATTCTATCAACCACATAGACTGGCCAAAAATAGGGACATTACATTTTCTCACTATATATGTTTGTCACACTTAGATGGATGATGGTCCAGCAGTAAACAAAAGATCTTATGTTCAAATCTGAGTTGATCCATATGAGTTGTGCTGTAGATGTACAAGAAGAGTCGTGCTAAGAGCCCCCAGCACCTATAGAGAACTAATAGCTCGGTTGATAGAACACTAAAACAAAAAAAGGAATCATAATAGGTCAGAGAATCTGATATAAAATATTAATTAACAACTTTAATTGATATTATTAGAAAATAGAATCATAAACTTGAATTATAATTAAATAAAATCTTCAGTTTAATTATAATTGATCCTCATGAACTGTGAATCAACAATTGAATGTATGATGTTTACTCTTATTCTCTTTGTTAAGATTATCTTTTTTTACTAACTCTGAACATATCTAATAACTAATTATCTGTGCTCACTATTGAAAAATGCAGATGCAAATGAAGCTGATATAGTTTGACACAGAACCTACTTCACTAGGTCTCTGCTACCCCACAGGAAAACTAAAAGACACAGTAGAACATACTGTTAGATATTCTTTATATATTCAATAAATCTTATATTTACACAAACACGCTTACAGTCTTTCTCAATATATAGAGTTCTCATTCAGGTCATAACACGGTAAATATCTAATCTGCAAATCTCGTTTAACAATGTGATAAAATTCATAAATTCTCTCATATTTATAAATAAACTGAATTTATTTCAATAAAAATGTAGTTTTGAATTAAGTATAGAATTTCTATTAAGTTTTGAATATAATCTGCAATGAGTGATGCCATGATCAAGAAGGGTTTTTCTTATGTAGTCTTCATCGACCAATTAGTCTTGAAAATGCTCGAGTCTTACATAGTATTGTAAATAATTTTGATAATTATTATACAAATTTGTTACTTGTTTTCAAAATAAATCCAATTTATTATTATTATTAGTTGTGTAATTTTACGGATTTTTGTATTTATGAATAGAGTTTAAATTGATTGTTGTTGTTTCGGAATAATACATTTACAAGGGGATAAACTATGTTTACAATAAATGGTACAAGGCAAATCTTTATAATAAAGAATGTTCAGTGTTGATGTTCATAGAAAAATAATTTGAGAAAGGATTTATTCAGTGAAATGAAAAAATGAGTTAGTGATACTAGTCCTTCTGGTGGTTGAGAGTATACTGCCTATAAATCTCAAACTTAAAACTCTCCTATGCTGATATCTATTTTGAGTTTTACTAGTTAATGATTGTAACATTAATCAATAATAGATTTTGCAAATTAATGAACATGCAACACATAAACAATTAAACACTTAAGACAATATGTTGGTCTCATGGAAAATCTTTAGTTGGAGGGGAAATTTGTGGTGGAGATGGTATCCACAACTCATCAGTGTATTAATAAGATTTTCCATTAAGATCTTACATAAATGTCATCTTTTGAATGACTTCATTTTATCCCACTTATACAATGTTCACCCCTTTAAAGGATTTACAATGAGTTCCTAAATAGAACTCCCTAAGTCCAATTAGAGACGACCTGGTTAAGGGATTTCACAATCTTATTGCTAAACTATCAAGAATAAACTAACAATGGATTTGACATGTAAATACTTCCTCTAAAACTTGTCAAATCCGGTTTTGTTCTTTTTGTATTCTTTCCTTCACTTGATCTGTAATCTGCTAGTCTTTGTTGAACATTTTATAAAATTTCTTGTCCATCTGTTCATCTATCATACTTATTTTTACCTTTGCCTAGTCTCTCTTTATGCTTGCTTGCCCTAGTTAGGGTTTATCACACTTCTTCTAGAATCCTCCATAAACCATTTTGATAATAGATGTCGTCTTGACAACTTTTCTAAAAATCATATCCTTTATGTTGATAGCCTATCCTTCCTCTGATAGCACTTCTTCCTTTTTCAATAGTATAGTTGATATGTCTTCCCTTCTTCAATTCTTTACTTTATGTTATTTTCCAGCAATGACGACCCTAGCAAAATCCACGTAATCTTTTCAAATTACAATCTCCCTCTTAGACATTGATGTCAAAATCTTTCTTGTGTAGGATTTCCTATTCCGTTTTCATCCTGTTTACTGCTCCCCATTTGATTCTATTTCTACTCTCTTTTTTCTTTCTAGTTCTTATTAGATTTCCCTTCCCCTTTTACTTTCTCCACTCTTTCTTTTCTCCTCCCCCATTCTCTGTTTGTTCTCTCCATTCTCTGTTTGTTCACTCCCTCTTTGACAACAATGCTGAAGGCAATGAAAAACTTGGTCTGCCGGATATTATATAGTTCCTCATCTGTCAAGAATATTTTGATGTTTTTCATTTATATCTAACAAAACCGTGTTCCATTGCTCCTTTAGATGATTTATTGCAGTAATATGACTTTTTACACTTATTACTTTGTGAGTAATATATTCATTGTCATTCATTTCTAATGCGCTCAACAAGTTAGTCGTTGCTTGTATCTATTTCAATATGATATCCGTAATCATAGCTAGCATACATGATCTTAAATTTATGTATTATTTCCTATAAGTATCTTATTTGAGATGTTAGTCGCTTCAGTCAATGTCTCTTTTATATCATCTAATTTCTTTGATAATGTTCTGTGACTTCTGCTAATTTATTCATTCTTGAATTTTTCTCTCTGTGTTCTCTTAATTCTTCTTTTAGATTTTAATTATTACCAATTGTTTCCATAAATATTTTTATTTGTTTTATAACTGATTCATTCTTATTAACAATGATTTTCGGTAGTAATCTTTACAATGTTTAAATGGTCTTCTCAATGATCTTGTTCTTTTGTCTCTTCCTCAGCTATTTCTCTTTGGATATTCTCTTTATATTTTTCTACATAAAATAGTTGTTCCTTGTAATGCATCTTAGTAGGGTACTTCAAAATTGCATATTCACGTCACGTTTCTCATCTGAGTCTTCATCAGACTCTCAATCTATTTTCCTCCTTTCTTGTGTTGTTCCAATCATTGTCATAATTTGTAAAGTCTTTGCAACTTGTCCTTCCCTATTTCTGCTTTTTGTTCCTTATTCTTTTATGTATTTACTACATGTTTCTCAATTATTACTGCTACTAATATTTCACTGATACCCTGTTCCATATCGGTAAGATTCGCTTAATTCTTTGTTCCAGTATACGCTTTTGTAACTTCTGATATGTGATGTTGTTCAATTTTTTTTTCTCCTTTATTACTTGTGTTATCATCAGATTCATCCTGAATTTCAGTGGGTTGATTGTCTATTCCATCATATAACCTTATCAAGGTGTCTTCTTTTGTAAGATCAATATGTTCTTCTTGTTCTATTTTTTTTTATTTAATTCATGCATTTCACCAATTTTTACAGATTCATCTGATTCTCACTATTATGTCGTTTCTACATCAAAAATTGTCTTCCACATTTGTAGTGCTTCATCTTATATTTCTTCTTATATTTCTCTTGGTATCTTGGTTGTTCTATACTTTACAAGAAATTTGTTTTCATTTTTCTTTATTACTGAATCAATTTCTTCAACACTCATGCCTGGTTTCATAAAGATCAAGATTCTTTTTGTGACTTCATCCCATCTTCCAGTGATTTTGTCGAGTAGTTCTTCAGGAATATCCTATCTTTTTTTCACTCAGAAATGATTTGAACTTGTGAAGTTGAAATACTATTGCGTACTTTATAATTTTCTTATCTTTTTCTGACCATGTTCTAAACTTGCTTTGATGTATATATCTGATAGTCCTATATTCGCTTATTTCTTCATCTAAATCTATAGCTATACTTGGAATTCTTATGCTTGATTTCTCTTTCTCGGGTTCGTTTCTCTTTCTTTGTAGCTGAGTGCTCGCTTCTACTATAGACTGACTTCTTATGTTTCTCCTTGTTGTGGTTTTCATTGTTCTGGATCTTATCCCTTTTTGTTGCTTGTATGTTCCTCCTCGGCTCCCTTATCCTTAGCTTGCCTTTGTTAGCTAAATTTCTCTTAATCTTGGCATTTTCTCTGAAACTATGGTCGATTTTTGTACTCTCATTTTACCGCTACTTTCTTCTTTTGATTTCTTCTCTTATGATATTTTTCTATATACACTTCTTTATAAGTTCCAAAAGGATTAGCTTTCTTATCCTTAGGTTGATCCAATAATTTTTCAATATTGGTTATTAGTCCATTTTTTGTGTTTTATACCTAAATGCTTGTAACCATGATGCTCATGGCTCCACAACTTTTATATGTTTTAAACACCTTTTATCAACTTTAACAAATCTTAAACATGTAACCAAAATATATAGCAACTACAAAATAATAACCATGTAATGTGACACAAGATATGTTAATTGTGGGCACCCTTGATCAGAGAAAAAATCTAGGTGGGAATGATGCCCACAAGATGATGTACTAATATATATGCTTCTTGTGAAAGGATGTGACACTGTTAAGAGTGAAGATAAGTTGAGATTTGGTAACTATAATCTTAGGCTGCTTTCATGTCGGATTTGCATTTATTTGGAGTCATCATGATATTGTTACTTTTTAAATTGCATTATATTGTTGAAGAGTTGGAACCCTAACCATGTTGATTTGATCATCATTTGATCATCATATATCCATTTTTAGCAACAAAATTGAATTATGAAATTGGTCATCTACTAAAAATCACAATTTAAACCTTGGGTCAAACACAATTAATTGTTTATGTAATAAATCATCACAATGTACAATCAACTCATAGTAAATGTAAAATATTTTTTAATTCTATCAATGTACTGCAAAATTATGGTTAGACAACATCAAGTCATGGTCAAATTTACTCAAACATGGTCAACAAGGCCTTAATAAAGTGTAGAATGGATTCCAAAATGTATGCATCTCAATCAAATGAGACTAAATCTTTTATAAACTAATTGTAATATATATAGAATTTTTTTTATCAAATCCAATTACTTGAAATTACTATGGCATCACTCCATATGTTGATTTTATCTCTCAAGGGGTCATGATTAATAAATCATCAATCCATGATCAACATCAAAGATAAATCTTTTAATCAAGATTTTTTTTCTTCATCGACTAAGTTATCAATCAAATCTAATCAATTGAATAAGATCTCATTTCTAAGGGCATCTTAGTTTCATTGCAATCCATATTAACTTCATTATAATCCTTATCAATCAAATAAGGTTCTTTGACTCTTCTAAGCATATCAATTGTTGGCGATTTGGCTAAATAGGACAAGTTGGAATAAAGTAAGAGTTTCCATTTATGGAAACATATACTTTGTATAAAGAAGGCATTATGTACAATGAAGATTCTATAGTTAGACATGAAAAATTGTCTAACTACAAGTTAGTCATCTAGCAGGACAAACAGATTTGATCAGCGTGGTTAGCAGAGATATCATTGGCACATGTGTAGTTGAGTACAAATAGTATAGAGCATTAGGATGACATATCTAAGCTCATAGGCCAGTACGATCAATACATAATAAATTATGGATTAATTATCAGTAAAGACAATGTACATGACATAATAGAGTATAATAGAAAAGTGTGAATTATGAGTTAAGAAATTATTTTGGTTACAAAATAATTACTTAACTAATTAGGGACAACATCCTAGATGTTAACATAAAGAGGAAAAGTGTTAGTTTTGTATTTTGACAAGCATGTGAAAGCTTGAAAGTCGACTGGACAATTTTTTGTGATTGTAAAGGTGGGTATGTGCATGATCATGGTGTGTCAAAAAGTGGTGATCTGAAAAATGTAGTTCTGAAATGCCTCAAAGTATTTTAAAATCTATTCCAACTTTTTTCCCACCCATCTTGATACTAAATGAAAACAATTAATACCTTTATAAGGCCTACTATATCTTTTGATATCAAACCTATATGATCAACTTTAAAAGCTTCTTGAAAATGTGTTTTTGGCATGCTCTTGTGTGTTTTTACTTCAAACATGTAGCTAACAACTTTTTTTCACCAAAATTTGACGAAATGAAAAGGGTTTCTTAATATTGTTCTTAGCTTTCCATATATGTAAGGTTTGTCAAATTACGAGTTCAGTAAGTAATTATTACTTATTTTCTAATGGAGTTATGTATAAAGAGTTGATTGACACATTTCTTAAAAAATAACTTTAACTTTCAAATGGTACAATATTTTTGAAATCCAAAAGATGCATCACATTCTATGCTTCTTCTACTATAAGGGAAAAAAAACAAAAATTAAAATTTTTAGAGTTTTGAATTAGTTAAGGTAGTTAGACACAAGAGTTTCTTTATTCCAAAAATACTAAAGTAAAAAACTATTAATTAATTAATTATTTAGAATAAAAATGTGTGTCACATCCAAGTATGAGTCTACTTCTTTTATCTAGAATATTATTTAAAAATATTATCATTTGATTTTGATTAAAGTGGTTAGAGATATGTCTACTTCTTATTTTTGTCCTAAAATTTTTGTATTAGTGCATTAAAATTCAAAATTTTATTTGATCAATTTTAATTTTTTAACAAGGCCTAGTAGTTTAGAAACCAAATTCAATTTCCTAGAGATTCTTTTCTCTCAATTTTTTGATATAAAGTTTATAACAAGTAGAAAATTACACATCAAGTTGACATAACCTTGATTTGCTAATTTTTTTATTGCCACTTAAGAGCATAGTTTGGTTGATCATGATCTTGCACATACCTAGGTATAAAGTAAGGATTTTGATATGCAAAGTCATGAAAAAGTAGTCAGTGATATGCGAGATTATGTGAAAGTCATATATATGATATGAGAGTTATATGTGGTGTAAATTTTGATGTATGATTAGAGGTATGTGAAGAGCAACAAGTGTGTCATATATTGAAGATATTAGCATTGTAAAGAGGTTTTTGTATCTATCTCAATTTATCAAGGAACTATATTGTATATTGTATATTTTACCTATATAAATTATTAACAACACAAACTATTAAAATTATTTCTAATGATTGATATCTAGAAATACCATTATTACTACACATCCTTAACAATTTCTTACATCTAGGCTTCCTAACCCTTTGGGAGGATCCCTTGTGTTTGAAGGAGTGGTCCTCAATTACTTGGCCTTCCTTCTTGAAACTACCTTTCATGTCTAGCTTCATAATCCTCTGTGAAGACCCTCTAGGCTCCATAGGAAAACCCTCAATTAGTTAGCCATCTCATTGTTAAGATTTACTAGGTTTGTCTATCAAACCCACTACAATTCTCATATTTAAGTCAACCATTATTCCTTACAATTCCTAGTCTTGACAATCTAATCTAAATATATTTATTCCTATGATCTAATTTCTTACTAGAATACAAAAATTACTTATTATTCAAAAAGATCCTAATTATACTTCTAAGAGTTCTTTTGTTTAATTTATATAATCTAAATTGATAATAGTACTATTATTATGTAGCTAAATACAATATTGTGTCTAAGTATAACATTAATTTCTATCACTAAATATTCCTACACTACTTACCTAGCCAATAGTGATATAACTGTATGTACCCTAATGTGGACAACATCTCTTTATTTACTTTCCATGCACTTTGATTGGGAATCTACTCAAGTCTTATATCACCTTCATCTATGTGGAATTCATACAACTAGGGTGGTGTTATCCTTGTTATTGTGGTATCCTTCTTTCTCAGGTTTGAGTCCCTTCGATGCATGTACCTTTCCCTTGATTGAATCCACTAGTCCTTTTGTCCTGTGATGTGTGCATTCTCTTTACTATCCTCTGTCTTTGGTATATGTGTATTTTTGCATCTCTTCCCTCTTTTCCAACTCTTGTCTTCCCGATGATGTGGCTAGTTTTACATATCCTCTCAAGAGTATGTGGATTTGTGCATAGGTGGCAAGGAATATCTTCTATTGTTCTCCCCCTTCTATGGGTTTTCCTTTGTAATTATTGATCCACTCTTATCTGAGAAGTAATGTGTGTTTTGATTTGGTGTGGAAATATTAAAGCACCTGCCTAATCACCTTTGATCCTCTTAAATATTGTACAACCTCCCTTATTGTTCTCTCTCCAAATTATTCCTTCCTGCCTTTATACTGATCATGTGGAATGGCCTGTGCCCCTTGACTAATGAAGTCATGACGTATGGTGTAGGAGTCCTATGTTAGGGATATATTATTTATTTTATACCTTTTGATTTCAATGTTTATTTATTAATTGACATTATATATATATATATATATATATATATATATATATATATATATATATATATATATATATATATATATAGAGAGAGAGAGAGAGAGAGAGAGAGAGAGAGAGAGAGAGAGGATTTATTTATGGATTGAACATGTTTAAACTATTAATGTTAACATTACTATTTATTATTGATTCTCTTTATATTGAGTAACATTATTATTTCACATTAACCATAAGTAAGATTATACTATTTTATGGAGCATTTATCATTAGATAAATAATTTATATAATATTCATGTTTTGATTACAATTAATTAGGGCTCATCATAGTTGAACATCTTGAACGTAAGATAGATAAGAAAAATAAGATTGAATCAAGTCAGTCTAAAGATGTACAAAAAGAAGTTGAGCAAGCACTTACTTGAGAAAATTGATGAACCTAAGAAAGTTGAGCAAGTTGAACCACCAAAAGAATTAAGGTATAAATTTAAAGGTATTATAATGAATGTGGTAATATCAAGAGAAATTGTACAGGTAAGTCATTTAAGCCTATTACCAATATTTACTATTATAATTGTCATAGTTTTGATCATAAAGCAATTGATTTGAAGAAACCTAAATTTGATAATAATAATAATAATAGCAATAGCAAAATGTTTAGAGATACTAACCCTACAAGTAATGGAAGAAGAAGATCTAGTAAAAAGACATCTAGTAGATCCAATGAAGTAGAAAGATTTAATGGAACAAGGAGAAACATTGTGTGTTAAAAGTGTAACAAATTTGGATACATTACTAGAAATTATAGAAAATTAGTTAATTAGTGTGGATCTAAGGGTATGTGTAGGATCATGGTCAACCAAACTATGGCCTTAAATGACAGTGAAAAACTAGTAAATCAGGGTTATGTCAACTTGACACATAATTTTAAAATGGTTCTTGACTTTATATCAAAAAGTTATAAGAAAATAATCTATAGAAAATTGAATGCAGTTTCTAAACTACTAGGCTTTATCTAGAGAAAAAAATATTTGATTGGTCAAAAGTTTGGATTTTAATGCAGTACTACCAAAATTTTAAGGCAAAAATAAAAAGTAGGTGTATCTCTAACCACCTTAATCAAAATCAAATGATAATATTTTTAAATATAATTATAGATATAAAAAGTAGACTCATGTCCAGATGTGATGCATATTTTTTGGTATTTTTATTCCAAATAAATAATGAAATATGAATTTTCTGCTAAAACTTTTTCAGAATACAAAACTCCTATGTCTGACCACCTTAACTAATTGAAAATTTTACCAAATTAATTTTTTCTCCTTATACTAGGAGAAGCATAGAATGTGACACAACTTTTGGATTTCAAAAATGTTATACTGCTTGAAAGTTATAGCTATTTAGGTATGTGTAGGATCATGGTGTGCCAAAAAGGGGTGATATGAAAAAAATAGAGTTTAAAAATGTCTAAATGTGTTTCAAAATTTGCTATGACTTTTTTCCACCCATCTTGATACCAAAGCTAAAAAGTAGGTCTAAGCCTTATCGAGTATTCGATTTCATATCAGATATTTGATATGCAATCGAATACCTAATATCTGTCTTATGATTTTATTTTAAAAAATAAAATTTGAGGGCTATTTACGGCTATTTGTTCACTGCATTTTGTGTTTTGAGCTCCGATATCTGATCCGTGAATAGATAACCAATATAGGTTAGTGATTTTTTGTTTTTTTTTTCAATGTTTTCAATCAATTTTATTATAAATTTATTAGTTTTAACTGAATTTGTTAAAATTTAGGTTTTTTTGATAGAAATTGTTAAAATTTAGATTTTTTTAATAGAAATTATGTTTTGTGAATTAATACTTGTATGGCTGACCAAAATGATGTAACTAAGGCAAAAAATATTATTCCTCATAACCCCCCAGAAAATGATCTAGTGCCCCCTCAAAATCATCCACCAAATGATCCCTTACTATTAGAATTCTTTAGAATAACTGGGGGGGGGGGGTGTGAATCTGTTATTCAAGGTCCAAATGCCCTAATAATACTTTTTCACAACTTATAATGAGTTTATAAACTTTTCGTCCATCCAAACTTAAATCAACCATCTTAGCAAGTTACAACAAATCAACATGCAGGAATAAAACATGCAAGATCAACACATGACACAGTGATTTACGTGGAAACCCAATTTGGGAAAAACCACCAGTAACATGCTACTTGATTTTCACTCTTCTAAAGTGATGCCTTGTTAAAAGTCTGCCCTGTTAAAGGCTTACAACACACTGTTAAATGTGACCTTGTTAGAGGATTTCACCATACTGTTAGGAATGGGCCTGATCAAAGGACTTTAGAATATTCACTTGGAATGTCACCCTGTTAAAGGATTTACAACATGGCTATTAAACCAACCTAAGTCCATAGAATTTAAACTATTTGTTACAATTGCTAGAGATTAACAATAATGTATTGTTGATCTGATACAACTTACAACATACTTTATAGATTTCAGACCACTCTTTAGTTCAGTCCTTTTGCTTGGCTTTTAATCACTTCAATTCTTACAGCTTGTCATCTCAAGCTTCATCTCCTTGAGTCTTCTTACTCATCATACCAATGCATCCATATCTGTGGTCATTTATTGAAGTAGAGTAACTGTGCTTTCTTCCTCCTTAACACCTCCTTCAACACTTTATGCTTTCATGCTTGACCTCTTCTCTTTTTCTTCATGACCTTATGATTCCTTAAATAGAAATCTAGTTTGCCTTTTCCACTTGATTCTCCCTTTCCAACTTTAGGGTTTCAAATGATTAGGTAGGATACAATGTATATACCCCATATCTTGCTCTTATCTAGAAAACTTCATCTAGAGTCTAGTTGTATTCTCCAAAAAATGTTCTACATGGTGTTCTGTGCCACCAGCTCATCATTCTTATCTTCCATTTAATTCACAAATTTTTAGGTAACAACCTTGTCAGCTTAGATCTGGCGAATCTTCAATTTTTGAAATAATGCAGCAACTCGGCACTATTGGTTTATTGATGCTCGACATCTCTGTGTTAGTCTGCACTTGTATCTACTCGGCACTTGATACTTGATTATGTTCAGCACTCGACACTTGATCGGCTTCAACTAGGAATCTATTCGACTCCTTAATGATCTTAGTTAGTCTTTACAAATGACTTAGCTAAAACCTTACATCTTTGATATGTTTCAATGTGCCTATTCTCTGTGTCTTAGAGTATGTCATCAATACACTTTTTCATCGATGACTTAGCTGATCCTTGGATTTCATTACAATATCATAACTTCAACCTTTCTCTAGGTGTTCTAGTTATATCTTATTGGTTGCCTCCTCCTTGTCAATCAACCAATTGATAGTATTTGGATCATTAAAGAAATTTTCATTCCTGCAAGTAGCAAGTTTGACATCAATGAAAAAAAATGGTTGAGAACATTATTTACTAGTTCCATATGATCATTCCAACAATTTTCCTCATGATCTTTTCAATCATTTCCAACAATCTCCCTCTTTGGCATTGATGACAAAACCAAATTGATCAATTGACCATCTTAGTTACCATCAAGATTGTATACGTTGTCTACTACTTTTCCTGGCTGCTTGCATCCTTACTACTGATCTCATATATCTCCCTCTTTTATATATATCTTCCTCTTGCTTTGTATTGATCAGGTTTCTGCATATTTCTCCATCTTTGACATAAATGCCAAAGAAGCGAAGTATAAGTTTTGGTTTCTTGATGTCTTCTCCCTTTGTCACCATGCTTGTGAATGATTTGGAGTTTCTGCTCCTCCTGTCATCCTCTGCATCATTCTTCTAATATTTCAATAATTTGTTCCTGTTGATGCAGGGCAACATCCTTGTTGCTTTAAACTGCTTGAGTTGGGGGTATTACCCCCAACTTGCCTCTAAGATATTCATAAGCATCCTTGGGCAATGGTTTGGTGAAGATATTTGCAGTTTTTTCCTTTGTGTGAATGTATTCCAACTTCACTTGTTTGTCTTCTACCAATTCTCTGACATAATTATACTTGATTGCAATATGCTTGGTTTTTGCATGCATTACTAGATTTTTGGATATATGTTTATAACACTTGTATTATGAAAATACAATATCACAGGTTTTGTTACCTCTTCTTTCATTCCTTTCAATAGATGTGTGAGCCACACAATGTTTGTGCAATTGATTGCAGCTACCACATACTCTGATTCTGTAGTGGACTGGGATGTGCATGTTTTTTTCTTGCTAGTCCAAGTAACTAGCCTTTTACCTAAAAATAATGCACCTCCACTTGTGCTTTTTTTGTCATCAATGTTGCCTCCCCAATCTGCATCTATATATGCATTGAGTTCAAACTTTCCATTCTTTTTGTAGTATAGACGAAAGTTATCAATTCCTTTAAGATATCTCATTATTCTTTTTACTGCTATGAGATGATTTTCTTTGGGATTAGCAGAGAATCTAGCCACTATTCCAACTGCTAATGCTATGTCTGGTCTACTATGTACAACATATTGTAGTTTTTCAATCATGGATCTGTACATTGTTTGATTGACTTCAACTGATTCATCATTTTTGGATAGCTTATTTCCTATTGTCATTGGTGTGCTGATTGGTTTGGACTCCTCCAATCCAAACATTTTAAGTATCTCTTTGATGTACTTTGATTGTGTCACAAATATACCATGTTTTAGTTGATGTACTTGCAATCCAACAAAATTTTTTATCTCTCCAAACATAGACATTTCAAACTCATGTTTCATTTTTTCAGCAAAGCCTTTGCAAAGCACTTCCTTTCCTCTAAACACTATGTCATCTACAAAGATTTTAGATACAATAATATCCTTACCTTCATTTGATTTGATGTACATGTTGCTATTATCATCAGTTCTTTCAAATCCTATTTGTACTAGATATTTGTGAAGTCTCTCATACCATGCTCTGGCTGCTTGTTTCAGACCATAGAGTTCTTTATGTAGTTTACAAACCATATCCCTATTGTTCTCATCAACAAATCCCTTTGGTTGTTCAATGTAGACTTCTTCTTCCAGTATACCATTTAAAAAAGTAGACTTTACATCCATCTAATAAACTTTGAAATTTTTATATGCAACATATGCAAGTAAAGTTCTTACTCCTTCCATTCTAGCAACAGGGGCAAATGTTTCCCCATAGTCTAGTCCTTCTTCTTGAGCATAACCCTTGCATACTAGTCTAGCTTTGTTTCTAGTAATCTCACCATTCTCATCTAGCTTGTTTCTGAATACCCACTTGGTGCCAATCACATTCTTTTCAACTGGTCTAGGAACCAAACTCCAAGTTTTGTTCTTCTTTATTTGATCAATTTCTTCTTCCATAGCTTTATACCAGTCATCATCTTGTAACGCACCATATACTATTTTAGGTTCAGATTTGCTAATCAGACATGATTCATGTCTTAGTATGTTCCTTGTTATTGGTCTTGCATCTTTGTCACCAATAATCTATTCAGCAAGGTGATGTCTTTTTACATATTTGGATAATCTTGGTTCTGCCCTTGTTTCCATATTTGATTTTTTTGATTTAGGGTCACTATGCACTGAGTTGTCAGGTTGTTCTTCATTTATTTCATGTGTACTGACTTCAGTATTAGATTGTGCATTTCCTTCATTTTGCAACTCAGCTTCTGAATGTAACTCGGCATTTACTGATTGTGACTCGACTAGGACTAAAATTTGTTGTTGAGTTTAATTTTGATTGACAACATCCTCATCAACAAGCATACCTTCATAAGAATACACAAAGGTTCTGCATTCATTCATTCTCTTTAGTTCTTTAGCTTGGACTTTTGTATTCTCATCAAAGTTTACAATTGCACTTTTCACAATTTTGTTAGTGTTAGTATTCAAACACTTATATGCTTTACTTCTAGTGGAGTAAGCAAGGAATATGCCTTCATCACTTTTTGCATCAAATTTTCCATTTCTAGCATATTTAAGGATAAAGCACTTGCAACCAAATACTTTGAAATGTTTTACATTCAGTGAATGACCATACCAAAATTCAAAAGGTGTTGTATTTGTACCTTTCTTGACTTGTACTCGGTTCAGTGTATTAACAGCTACACTTACAGCTTCTCTCTAGTATTTTAGAGCAACAGTCTTTTCCATCATTAATGTTCTAGCATAGTCAATCACAGATCTATTTCTTCTTTCTGCAATTCCATTCTTTGGGGGAGTTCTAAGAGCTAATGTTTGTCTTTTGATTCCTTTTTCATTACAAAATATTTTGAATTTTTTTGATGTGAATTCACCACCTTTGTCTGATCTCAGGCATTTCAGGCTTTTTCCTATTTCCTTTTCAACTCTAGCCACATACCACTTAAACATTTGAAAGGCATTAGATTTTTGTCTTAAGAACATAATAGTCATCATCCTGGAATAGTCATCAACAAACAATATTATGTACTTATCTCCTCTATAGATTTGTACTTCCATTGGACCACATAAGTCAGTATGAACTAACTCAAGTACTTCTTTAGATGTATATTTTTTTCTTTTGAAACTTGACTTTGTCATCTTTCCTAGCTAACATTGTTTGCACATGATATTATCAGGCTTCTTCAATTTTGGTAAACCTTTGACTTTCTTCATTTTACTAATATTGACCAGATTGTCAAAGTTGATATGACATAGCCTTCTATGCCATAACCATTCATCATCAAATTTTGCAACAAAACAAGAAACATCATCCATATCAAGGTAAAACAACTTACTTCTTGTTTGATCTCCTTTTCCTATCAATTTACCATTGGTACCATAGATTTTTGCAATTTTCTTTCCAAATTCTACTTTGCATCCTATATTGCCTAATTGTGAGACACTTAGCAAATTGTAGTTTAATCCTTCAACATAGTATGCATTATCACATGAAATTTGTTTTGTAAGCTTAATGGAACCTTTTCCTTTTATTTGACATGGAGCATCATTACCAAATCTAATACTATTTCCATCATACTGAGTAAAGTTAACAAACTTACTTTTTTCTCATGTCATGTGATGTGAGCATCCACTATCTATGATCCATCTGCCATTTTTGTTCATATATGTTACCAGTGCTGTAGGTTCTTCTTCATTAGATTGGTCCTTCATGGCTACATAAACAACTTCAACATCATTATCATCAGAATTCTCTTCAGCAATATAACACTTCTTGCCTTTGTCTTTGTAATCTCTCTTATCATCTTCTCTTCTATATTTGTATTTGTTGCCATCCTTGTAATCATTTTTCTGTGTACACCTTGCAGTAGTATGTCCTACTTCATTACAATTGAAACAAATGATAGGCATCTTACCTTTGAATTTTCCTTTACCTCTTTGAAATATTCTAGCTAGCAAAGCTTCCAATTGTTCCACATCTTCCTCATCAGTGCTACTGTCGCTAGATACATATTTCATCTTTCTTCCCTTCTTTGATTTCACCTATTCAACATCTTTCAGTGATAGCTTGGCTTTGAAAGTAGATTCAAAATTCTTAGGTCTGTAGTTGTCAAAGTTAGATAGCTCAAATGTAGTGAGTCTATCCACTATTCTTTCAAAACTTAGATTGTTTCCTAGTACACATCTTAGTTCTTGTATTGCTGATACTCTAATAGCATAGATAGGGAGCAAGGTTCTTAAGAACTTACTATTAACAATATTTTCATCCAATTGACAACTCAAACATCTTATTGCACTTACCACTTCCTTTATTCTTGCACCATACTGGGCAACATTCTCATTTTCCTCCATTTTCATATCATCAAACTTTCCTCTAAGGCTTTCTCTTTTTGCTCTTTGGACATTCTAATCTCCTCCATAGATGTCTGATAGAGCTTTCCACATTTTGAATGCAGTGTCACATTCTTTGATATCATCAAATTCAGCATAGTTAAGTGTAGAGGCAATTTCCAGCATTGTCTGATTGTGTTCCTATTTATTTTTCAAATCTTCTATAGTAAGAGTACCAATTGGATCAACATATTTAGTAACAATTAAATTTTGGGCATAATCTCCTATGGATCCAAGATGTAGCTTCATCAAACTTTTCCATGCAAAAAAGTTGTCTTTGTTGAGCTTGGGGACTTCTCTCTTAGGCATTTTGATCTTTCCTACTTATAGTCCCTTTAAATTGAATCAATAGTTTGGCTCTAATACTAATTGTTAGAATTCTTTAGAATAACTGAGAGGAGGGCGGGGGGGGGAGGGGTGAATTAATTATTCAAGGTCCAAATGCCCTAATAATAATTTTTCACAACTTATAATGAGTCTATAAACTTTTCATCCATCCAAACTTAAATCAATCATCTTAGCAAGTTACAACAAATCAACATGCAGGAGTAAAACATGCAAGATCAACACATGACACAGTGATTTATGTGGAAACTCAATTTGGAAAAAACCACCAGTAACATGCTACTTGATTTTCACTCTTCTAAAGTGATGCCCTATTAAAAGCCTGCCTTGTTAAAGGCTTACAACACACTGTTAAATGTGACCTTGTTAGAGGATTTCACCATACTGTTAGGAATGAGCCTGATCAAAGGACTTTAGAACATTCACTTGGAATGTCACCCTGTTAAAGGATTTACAACATGGCTATTAAACCAACCTAAGTCCATAGGATTTAAACTATCTGTTACAATTGCTAGAGAGTAACAATAATGGATTGTTGATCTGATACAACTTACAACATACTTTGCAGATTTCAGATCACTCTTTAGTTCAGTCCTTTTGCTTGGCTTTTAATCACTTCAGTTCTTATAGTTTGTCATCTCAAGCTTTGTCTCCTTGAGTCTTCTTAGTCATCATACCAATGCATCCATATCTGTGGTCATATATTGAAGCAGAGTAACTGTGCTTTCTTCCTCCTTAGCACCTCCTTCAACACTTTATGCTTTCATGCTTGACCACTTCTCTTTTTCTTCATGACCTTATGATTCCTTAAATAGAAATCTGGTTTGCCTTTGCCACTGGATTCTCCCTTTCCAACTTTAGAGTTTCAAATGGATTAGGTAGGATACAATGTATCTACCCCATATCTTGCTCTTATCTAGAAAACTTTGTCTAGAGTTCAATTGTATTCTCCAAAAAATGTTCTACATGGTGTTCTATTTCACCAGCTCATCATTCTTATCTTCCATTTAATTCATAGATTTCTAGATAACAACCTTGTCATCTTAGATCTAGCGAATCTTCAATTTTTGAAATAATGCAGCAACTTGACACTATTGGTTTACTGATGCTCGACATCTCTGTGTTACTCAACACTTGTATCTGCTCGAAACTTGATTCTGCTCGGCACTTGATACTTGATTCTGTTTGACACTCGGCACTTGATTCTACTTGGCACTTGATTCTACTTGGCACTTGATTCTGTTCGGCACTTGACACTTGATCGGCTTCAACTAGGAATCTGTTCGACTCCTTAATGATCTTAGTTAGTCTTTACAAATGACTTAGCTAAAACCTTACATCTTTGATATGTTTCAATGTGTCTATTCTCTGTGTCTTAGAGTATGTCATCAATACACTTTTTCATCAATGACTTAGCTAATCCTTGGACTTCATTACAACATCATAACTTCAACCTTTCTCTAGGTGTTCTAGTTACATCTTATTGATTTCCTCCTCCTTGTCAACCAACCAATTGATATTATTTGGATCACTAAAGCAATTTTTATTCCTACAAGTAGCAAGTTTGACATCAATGACAAAACAATGATTGAGAACATTCTTTACCAGTTCCATATGATCATTCTAACAATTTTTCTCATGATCTTTTCAATCATTTCCAACACTTACCCCCTCAAAACCCTCCTCGAATCAAAGATTTAATATTTGAAAAATCTCATTGAATTGAGGGCTTTGTGATCAACATATAATATTGTACCCACATTGGCTCCTATGTTATCCATGTTAAACACCATAGTGGATAACATTGAAACACTTACCGACAAACAAAATGTTGCTATTCATTAGCATGATGAAATGCATGAGATGTTTGATGATGGGTTGGACTATGATGAGGTTGCGGCCCTCAATATAAGTAAAAATGATTTGGTTTCTCTTTTTGTGAACCCAAAAACTGGTTTACCAATCAACCACAAAAAGCCCAAACTATCAATTAAATGGTGCACAAATGATGCCATATGTGTGAACTTTTGAGATTGTAGGTGGATGGTTTTTGACATGCCTCCACATAGAAATTTAGAGGTGCCATTTTATTTCCTTAGAAAATTGTATGCAAAACTTGTGATGGGCCTCAAGGTGAACTATTGTAGCATGAAGCCCAACATGGGTGTAGGAGGAGGAGCTCCTCAGGATAGATCCTCTTCCCAGCAAAAGAAAGCTGACACTTTGGTCCCCCCTATTGATGTATCCCCCCTCCTCGAGTGTAGCATCCTGGTATCATTACAGAGGATAGCTCTCAAATAATTGGAGCCATCCATAGATTGGGTAGCCTATTGATACCCTAGGCTAGGTTAGTGCTGCCTCCCCATGTTGATGATGTTGGTGCAATTTCATCATCAATGAGCTCATCACATGTTTGTGTGCCCATACTTGAATAATGTACAAGAATATTTGTCTAGGTCCCATAGGTGATCTTTTTGAATATCAGTTTGTATTTGACAAGGATACAACAGATGCGCATGCAGAGGCCATAGACCTTGGTGTCAGAGAGGAGGGACATGCAGAGGCATGGACTCCTTCTGTGTTGGTACATGTATAAATTATTTTGTTACAAAATATGTGATTGAAATTTAATCTTTATAATAGATTAATTTTAATTTTTAAGCCATACTGACTTATACATGTATGTGATCTTCATTCATGTTTAGTTGATAACTGCGGAGGAGCTAAGACAGGTTGATGATGCCATGCTCTCATCTATTTCATTTGGCCTTAAGACATCTAAAATAGATTATGTTGTGTTCTCATTATTTTTTCTATTTGATATTGTAGCATATATGGTTTCTAATCTTTCTTTTTTCTTGTAGGTATCACCTGTCCCTGAGGGATAAAGTGCAGGGGATGAGCTAGGACCCATTGACAAGGGAAAGGTAATTAGGTTCTTTTTATTTTATTAAATATTGATGCATTCTTGTAAAATGTTTTTGGTAATGAAATTTAATTACATTCTTTATTGTATAGGGCATGGCTACTAGCAATGAGTCCATGTAGATTTCATGTTATAGATGCTTTGGCATTTCCATTCGCATTGAGAGCCCCATTGTATGTATAAATATCATTTATTTTTTATTTTTCTTATTTTTGTAAATAAATTCAAAATTGATTTTCGTGATATTAAAAAATAGTATTTTTTATCTCATAGGAAACTCCTAGTGCACACAAGGTTGGACGACAAAGTTTTGTATCTTTGATGATCTAGCCACTATATCCTGAGGAGGAGCTAACACAGGTAAGTTTTAGTTTGAATTCTTGATTATATGTTATAAATTTAGCATGCTACGAATTATAATGTTATAGTTTAAGTTGTAGATTCATCTGAAAAACATATTTGAACATACACAACCCACAATCAATGAGGTACAAGCATTGCCAAGGACATATGAGAGGACTCCTGACTAGAGCAAGAGCTCGACGAGAGAGGTATTTATGATGAAAGTTTAATAGTATAAATATTCATTAAAAAAAAGATCTTTATGCATTTGAGTAATTCAATGTTTGAGTAATTCAATATTAGATACAAAGAATCATATAAATTTAGTAGTCTAACTTTGGGTTTTCCTTTTTTGTTTATGTCCTGAAGCATCGAATCTAGCTAGTGCAGCAAAAAGACTACATTTTGATCATCCACTAGCAACCTAGAATAGTATAGTTGTCATAGGATGTGTCATGAGACATTTTGAGATGGCATATGCCACATTTTGTATATGGATCTATGTATTTTGATATATATTTGTGTAATTTGCCTATGGATACATGAACTTTGATATAAATTTGTGTAATTTGTCTGTGGATACATGTATTTTGATATATATTTTTGTCATTTATGTGCACAATGATATACATATTAATTTGGTATCTGGTATTGTTCAATTTATTGTGGATCATGTGTACTATTCATGTTTATGGAATATCATTAATTTTGATCATATTTGTTATATTCAATTCAAATACAATAATTTTTGAATAACATTTTAACAAACTTTATTATCAAATTTGGATGTAATGTTTAATTTGAAATGCCATCATGAGTTATATATTTTTTCTATAAAAAATTCTATAGTTAATATATGAGAGTTCACTTTCTATCATGTGATTTAGAGTAAGCAAAATAAGCAAACCTTATTTATAGAGAGAAACCATAGAAATGAGTGACATATAGAAAACCATTGTTTTCCTTGTGGTTTTAGTTTTAGATAGGATTTATTTCTTATCTTGGTAGAATGATGCAAAGCCCTTTGGTACACCTTCAATAAATATTAATTTAAGTAAGGGGATTCACAAAATGATGGTAGTCTATCTAGAAAATGAGATGAACTCAAAGGCTTTAGCAAAGATCCATGGCATTTTAGAAAATAATATCAACACACTTTTTAACCTTCTACACAAAATTCACATGACCCCAAATATGATTTTAAACTCCACCTTCAACCTTGAAACTAACTCTTGGCTTCAAATCTAATCTCAACACACTTAAGGACTCCATGCCTCAATCATGGTTTCTAGTCCCAACCATGAACTCCTTCCTAGACTCAAAATCTTTGATAACTAGCCCTTCACTTTGTTACTATCCTCATACTACAACTTTTCAATTTCAACATAACCTCAAAATATCCCAACTTAAGAGACTTGATTGGATCAAACCTTTTTAACTTGGTTCCCCAATACTATATCCATATGAATAACATCTATACATGTATGCTAGAAATCTAGACCTATTGGAAGCAAGGGTTAACAAACAAACATTAGTTAATATGCATGCATTAAAGATTCAACAATGAAATAAAAGCTAACATTTTCTTGAGTTTTGCAACTCAAAGAAACCAACAACTCAAGTCCTCAAGCAACTTGAAATAGCTCAACAAAAGCACCCATGAGAGGCTTTGTTGGTGTGTTGGATTAGAGGGATGTTTGGTGTGCTCTCTTCAAACACTATACTTGAATATCTTGATGTGAAGGTGCAAGTGTGATTGATGAAACTATGAAACTATGCTATATGAGATGAAGAACACCTCAAACAATGGCTATGGAGAAAACCATTTTAAAGAGCATTCAAGGATGTGGAGATGGAATGCAATAAAGAAAACTAAGCTAATGTGCAAGCTAAGTTAATATGCAAGTGGAATGAAGATCTAAATGCAAGAATAAGCTAAATGTAACAATGCAAATGCAATCTCAAAATCAGCTACCAAGGGTTAGTATGCAACATGAAATAACTATGAAGACTCAAATTAGCATGATAACACTATGAAAGCTCAAAACTCAAACTAACATAATAAAAATTCATGTGGAGGAGATGAAGATTCTTGAGACAAGAGCTCTATTTATAGACTTGAGAGAGACCCTAGGTGAGGTGGCATCTATGTGGCATCCACATAGTGCCACAAGAAGACACATAAGCAAGCCATGCAAGTGGTCAACATTTAAAGTTTTCTCACACAAACTTGGAGAGAGGAGTGGGGGACAAAGCTTGCAAGAGGGAGTGGTCTCACACATGTGTGAGCACACACTTAGGCTTAAGAAGGGTTTAGCAAGATGATTAAGGTAATTAAATGGGATTAAGAACTAGATAGACTTAGAAGGATGAAAATGATGGGTGTAGACTAAGTTTTAGGCTAGGTTTAAGATTAAATTAAATAAGATTTAATTTAATCATAGGTTTAGAGGAATTAATGAGATGGAGAGATTTAAATAAATATAACTTATTTAAAAGGGTGATTTATGAAGGATCATGTATTAAATAAATTTAACACATTAAGGTTGGAGGTATTTAAATTAAATTTAAATACCTTCGAAAAGTGAACCTATTTAATTAAATAAATTTAATTAGATAGGTAGAAGAATATGACGAATATAATTAATTAATAATTAATTATAATGTCAAGAGCAATATTAAATAAATTAATATAGTGTTTGGGATGATTTTAAGCATCTACATTTTGCCCCTCTTTGATGTGATGTTGGGATGACATCATATCAAAAAAAAAGAAAATATAGGTTGCCCCAGAGAAGGTAGGAGCCCTAAGAGCAATGATAGAGGAGAAGGGTGCCCCATCGAGAAAATGGGGTGAAAAAGGAATTTTTTTGCCCCATTTTCTCGAAAATAGGCACAGAAAGGAAAAGGGAAGGAAAAAGGCTTACAAGAAGGCCTTGCATGACTTGTTGGTAAGCTCAAAATGAAGTAGGGTGAATTGAATAATGATTAATCTAAATGCATATTAACTACATGAATGCATGAGATTCAGTTGTGTTCATATGGGAGAGCACACCCTAGTTTGATATTACAAGAAGAGTTATGCTTCAAATGCTATAGTAGCATAGATGACAAGATTCCTTTCCATGGACTAGACTCACAACATAATAAATGTAGGTTTCAGAGTCATGATGGAACAAATGACATATACACACTAGAGAGGCCTGGGAACACCCAAAGTCTTGTTAGGGATCTTTGTGGAAAGTGTGCTAACCCGTTGCCTCCAGTGAGAAATGCATAACCATAACTTGAAAACCAACAAAGATGTGTTAAAGAATCATGAAAATATATAATATCACAAAATGACACGTGTTATCAGGTTAAACCATTCAAATGATACCAAGATATTGAAGATTGAGAAACACTTGGGAAGGTTATTGCTGACACATAAAAATAAAATCAACAAATAGACCTTGTGACCAAGTAGTCATTCAGTCCAGAGTTCTTGCCATGAACTTGATTCTAATAGTGAAATTTGTTAAGTCTATGTAGGAAAGATTCATCTTGTAAGGAAAAAATTGATCGCTTGATTGAATTGTATTGAAATGTTTGTGATTGTTTGCTGGCAATGATAGTGAAAGGAATGATGTTCTCAAATCATTTAGTCTTAGTGTGAATTTGTGTAAGTTTATTTGCAATCACTATTTGATAAGCTCAGTTTGATGGGGTGAAGCTTAGTGTCATGAGATTGGATGATGAATTAGAAGAATTTGGATAAGATATGATAAGATGATAGATGAATTGAATTGGAATGGAAGAGGAATGTTAGAGAGCAAGTGATAAATGTTCTCTAGAAGAAAGTGTGTTTAATGGAAGACTAATAATTTGATCAAGGTATATGCAAATAGATGGAAAGATGAAGGAATTAATTATGGAAATGATTAGAAGAAGGGAATATGATTATATTAGAGGAGAAATGAATTGATTGAATGGATTGGAAGAAGTAAAAATTGATGGAAGGTGGAACAGACTAGAACCAATGACAAGGGATAACTAAGGAATGGTAAATGGATGGGAAGGGTGGAGATATTTGAATGGAGGAATAGTATGGAGGACCAAAGGATTTGGTATCAGACAATGGGGAACCAAGTACCATGCTTCAAAGGAGTTCAAATGCCCCATACCAAGGATAGGAAAATGGAAGGAAATATGGTGGGAAAGGATGTGTAAAAATTGAAAGATGGTGTAAAGGATATTGTATGGAGGAAGGGAAGGCATGTGCACTTCCAAAGCATGTATGAACCTTTTGGTATTGTGCCTCTAATAGTGATCATGAGCATGGATATGAAAGTGGAATGAATAGGGGATATAGGAGGGAGGGTATGGAAAAGGGGTAATGATATGGATAAAATGTGGGATATGAAGTGGATGAGATGGATGGCAAGACCAAGGACATATAGAAGAAGGATGGAAGTATGTAGGAGTATGGATGGAAAATAGATGAAATGAAAATGACAAGGACTATGGGATGCAAGATATGGATAGAATGTCAAGATCAAATATATGAAAGGATTATGGAAGCATATAGGATAATGTATGGATAATGCACAAGGGAGTGAGCATGGATGGATGGAAGGAAAATGATGCTCAAGATCAAAGATGGAAAAGGATGATGGTTGATAGATGGAAGTATGGAAGATATGTAAGGTAGTGTGGTATAGTTGGAGCTTGCCCCCAGTGTAGAGTGCCAGTGGAAGAGGAAAACTAAATGGAAGGATAAGTGTAATTGGAAGACATTGGATACATGATAGGAAAATGAAGGACTCAAGAATCTAGTTATGTGGATGGGATCCCTTGATATTTCTTTTATTATTATTATTTTCTTTATTATTTTCAAGGAATTTTGACTTATTTCTCATATATGTTGGTAGGATAATGAATGGAGGATAATTACTTATGAAAAGGTTTGGATGAAGGGGGTGAAGTGGGTGGGAGGAAGACATGGTTGATGGATACTAGGTTGGAATACTTGTGAATAAGTGGATGAAGGAGGCAAAAAGATTGTCATTGGCACACACCTTGAAGGATGATGGAAAGGAGGAAATTATGGAGGATATGCAGGAGAAAGTTTGGATTTTGGGATATAGGGACCCAAAATGGATGAAGGAGATGATGGATTTAGGATGGTGGATTTGGGTATATAAGCACCCAAAATGGATTTGGAAAATGGACGCTTGGATGATTTATGAATGCGAGAAGCCTTTGGATTAGCAAAATCGGATGCTATTTTGAAGTTTTCTTTGAGATTCATTGCTACATTAAGTAGCTTTGGGATCCACAAAATTTTTGCATTTTTGATTTGTAGCCTTTGTGGCCTTTTAAATTTTTTTTTGGATTGTATTTTTCTTTTCTTGGACATATCTTTTAGAGGGGACATGTTGATCCTTGGGCTTTTGTGGATTTTTGGCTTTGTTCTCTTTTTCTTTAGCATCCAATGTGCTTCCATTGGCCATGGTATGGGTGCATGAAGATAAATCAAGTGGAGAGTGTATGGATGGTGAACATTGTAAAGAATTCAAGGATGTGTTCCTTTGTTGATATTTACTAGGAGCATGAGGGGATGAAGCAGAAAGTATGGATATGGTGGATGAATGTATGTAAGGCCCCAAAATGGATGGAAGAGATGAAGGGCTCGGTGGTGGAACATAAGGACCCAGAATGGATGGAAGCGAGGAAGGAATGGGAATATGGATATAAGGGCCCAAAATGGACTTGGAACATGGATGAGGGAAAGATTTAGGTTTGGAAGGAGTAACTATGGATTTCAAAGGAGTGGAAGGTATACCAACATCTTGAGACATTATTTCTTCAATGAGATACTTATCATTTTTAATACAAGATGCGAGTCCATGTATATGGGGTTCATAAGTGGATTGGATAGGTGTGATAAGGTCAAGTGGAGGATTGGGATCATGAATGGGTGTAAGAATTTGGCTTAGGCCAAAATTCATCCAAGAACTTAGTTCCTCATTTCTGCTGAAAGTGACAATTTTGTCCACACAACACTAAAATATGATGCCAGATTTGGAAAGTAGATGAAAAAATATGCACTTTCAAAAAAATAGAACCTATTTTTGACTGCAGATGTGCTCGTACGTAGCATTTGAAGTTGCAAAATGCAGGATTATCCAGGTATAGTTGCCAAAAAATAAAAATTCTAAACAATTTGTGCACCAAAACTAGAAAATAGCTACACCACTAAAAAATTTAGAAAATTTTACCCAATTTCAAAAAAAATTGCACCTGATTTGGTGTCCAGATGTCCAAGTTATGGCCTCTTAAAGTCAGATTGCAAAATCCAAAATGAATCTGGAGAGGGGTTGCATCACCAAAATACAGAGTTAAATTTGACAGTCATATGGTCATCACAGCAATTGTAATTTGCACTAGAATGACATCCAGACGAGTGTCAATTTTAGGTTGGTATTCAGATGACGTTAGCAAAAATTAGGCCTACTGGATGATGTGGTAGTCGAGGTGGAATCTGTACTATACTGATCCATATGGTTAGTATGAAAAAAATGACTAGACAAACTGTGTGGCAGTTGACATGGCTTACCGTACTGTACAAAAAAATTAAAGTGTCCTGTTGACTGGTTGTACTACTAGCTGACTGGGATAGATGAGTGTGTCCTATGCGAAAGAAGGATGTGGTAGGAATTTTTACATGGCAAGGCTTGCTCATGCCACATGTTAGTTCTATGGGCTGCGGGGACCGTATACTTTAATGTTGTAATAGTCACTGTTGGTGGATGTTCCCGTTGCCAAATTTCACTTAACGAATGCTAGATTTTATGTGCTTAGTCTGTGGGTTTTATCCCACATTCATGGGTTGAATCATCTGTGCACTCTTTAAAAAAGAGTCTCCATAGTGCATAAAACAAATGGATGTAGGTGGGGAGGTTTGTCCGACTAGATTTGTTACCAAATTATGTGTGATCGGCTAGTTAAGATGAGCTTTCCTGTTTGGTGGGTTCCGACTGTGTAAAATTGTTAGGATTTTGTAGAATTAGACAGTTGAAGATGAGAGTGCTATCAAATATTGTATGGCCCACAGAGTTGATTAACCCACATAATTAATAAAAAAGCCCTACAATAATATAATAAAAAAACTCCACCACCAAAATACAGAGCCGAGTTGGGGTGTCACTGCTCGGTTCGGCAATTTTTTTAAATTTTTTTTGCTCTATTATAAAAAATTCAGAAAATATTTAGATCAAAAAATAAAGACAGAGATCAATTACATTCAGATCTAAAAAAGAATTAATCAGATCAATTGAAACGATCATACCCGAATTGCAAATCAAGGCCTTCGGGTTCTGATTTGCAAAATTTTTTGCCTCACGATCAACTTTCACCCAAGATAGGCAAATTTATAGTCAATCTTCACCGAATTAATGCTCTAAATGCAATGGAGAGGTTAGATCCAACTCTAGATGCTTCAAATTTTTGTGGATGCTCTAGATTTGAGTCGAGGTGTTGAAGCATGAACCATCTCATATAGCTACGTGATGAGAATCTCCCTTTACTTTTATACCATGTAAGAATTTGGCTTAGGCTAGAATTCACCCAAGAACTAAAGAACTCAACACAAGCACACAATAGACCAAAATAGATAGAGTATGATCAGAATGATGATATTCATTCAATAATTGGTTAAGAGTACACTAGGAGTGCCTGAATATAAAGGCCTCAGGAGAGCTTCTAAAATGCATAGAAATTAGCATCATGATATGTCATACAACCAGGCACATGTCCACTAGATATGGGTTATCCTCCATTAAGCATAAGATTAAGTGCGATGATATGAGGATAAGCCTACAATGGTGTAGCATGAAAATCAGTGGTGCAGACAACATGTGCTAAATGAGGAGTGTGGATAACTATGTTGTCAATATGACAACTTAGTGAATGATGCATACTCTTGTATTGTAGACACTGTGTGCATAATTAGAGTTGTGTAACTCAATGAGAGTACACAAACTCCTAAGTGTCTCACCTAAAACAAATAATGTAAAATAATTAAATAAAGCATTAACCTAAGTAAAACTTAAGTAAGTGTAATAAGTAAATACTTATTTACACCAACAAGGGGATTACGAGGGATAATTGTATCTTGAGATGGAGTGGGATCATCAAAGGAAAATGAAGGGGTGTTTGGATCTTGACTTAAAAGAGGATCATGTGGTGGAGTGAGTCGATCATGAGATGGAGTGATTTGATCTTGACATGGAGGAGTGGAAGGAATCTCTTCATGAAGTGGAGGATCTATGGATGCTAACTCTTGATGGAGAAGAATTGGTAATGTGTGTGATACATGGAATGTCTTGATCTTGATTAGGAAGGGGATCATGAGATGGACTAAGAGGGATAAATGGATATTGAGGGATAAGGGAATGATGGGACGGAGAAATGCTTGGATCTAGAGGAGAAGAGGAATCTATAATGTCATGCTTTGGAGGAAGGTCTTGAGGTGGAAGTGGGGGTATGACTTTGGGTGATTGGATCACTTTATTTTGAATATTACACTTAGCCAAGAAATTGCATGAGAAAAACCCATTATGAGGTGGGGAAGATGTTTTTGGAGGATTAGGATTGTGTGAAGGTGGAACTATGGGTAGGGGATTGGGATGATTTTTTTTGACGTTAGGCTCAAAGTATGGGGAATTGCATGGAGGATTGGGGTTGGATGGGACATGAGGACTATGTTCTCCAAAACATGGAGGAGGAGGACATATGGCATGGAAGGTGCACTTTTTCTATTGATTTGCTAGGCTCAAGATAGAATGATTTAGTTCCTCAATTTCTTTGGCCATGACATTTCTACATGAGGCATTGTGTGGGCTATGAATGGAATTGTATGTGGATGAAGGATAATGAGGTGGATTTCCCTTGTCAAAGGTAGAATAATAATGAACATGAGATGGATATGAAGTTTTGAGGATTGATTTGATATGTAGGTTGAATGGGAGGTATAACTCCATATTGCCTTTGAAGATCTCCAACCATTTGATTAAGCCAATTCTTATCTATGGATCATAGCCAAAGAGTGATGAAAGATTTTATGATGAATGGAATATGACCTTAGGACTAGGAGCAATTTTGGACTTTTTTTAAACTGGATTTGTATTGGATTTGACTTGATATTGATTGGACTTTATTTGATGTGATTTGATTTGATATTGATATGATTGGATGAGGGTTTTATTTGATTTTATAAAAACCCTATGATATTGCAAACAAGTGAATGCAGGATTTGAATTAAAGTTTGATGGTTATGACAATGCTCCTTTGTCCAAAGTAGAATATTTGATGAAAAGTTGAATTAGAAGAAGACTTGAATGGATGAAATTAGAAAGAGTGATTGTGGATGAAGATGTAAATGGATTGAATTAAGAATTGATTAGAAATGACAGAATTTGACAAGGAATTGAATTAGAAGAATGATGATGAATAATTGGATGAGGGAATTGAAGCATGATGTGGATTATGCACCATGACTAGGATGAAGATTATGAATTAGATTGAATGATTAGGAAGATGAGGAAATGATTTGGACAAATAGAGATGATGAAGACTTCAAGGAATGATTTGAATGATGAAGACAAGAGATGCATGAGGGTGATGAATTTGATGAATAGAAGAAGTGATGAGGAATTGATGTGGACAACTTGACTAAGAGGACTTAAACCAAGATTTTCTTTTGTTGTCTTTTGCATTTTTTTGATTTTTGATTTTTTGATTTTTGTTGTTTTTACGATTTTTTTGGATTTTTATGTTTTATGATGTTTTTGGGATTTTATGTTTTTTGATATTTTTGGATTTTTATGTTTTATGATGTTTTCGGGTTTTTCAAATTTGAGATGCAAAATCAAACAATGCAATATATACAAGACAAGTGTAGATAGTGTGTCCCCTTCAATTGGGGAGGGTTTCAAATATTCAAGAATGTCAAACACACCAACAATCCTATAAATTTGCAACTAAGATGTACAAGGATCAACTAGAGGGCATCCTCGATATATGTGAGGTAAGTGAGGCCCAAATCTATAGATGAAAGAAAATAATGCCACATAGCCGGGGGGAGACAAGAACCCAAATCTCTTTCTTCACTTCCCAAAGGTATAAAGTTCTTTGGGGCTTAGCTAAGAGTGACAAGATTTTACTTCCAAGAGAGGTGTCTTTCAATTCACCTATCGATTTTAATACTCCGCTAAAACACTAGAGTTGAGGTCATCCCAAGGGGTGATGAAATCCCCAAGTAGGCCTCCTAAAAAAGAAAAACAAGACCACTTATTTCTTGTGCACCCAAGATCACCCAAAGGTACAAGGGGAGAGAATACATTTCTTTCCCAATGAAACTTTAGGTTTTGTAATCTACTTTGAAGACACACATGTTTATAGCATATAATGTTCTTTCCAACTTGAAATCATCGTCAACATAAATTAAAGTGTAGATTTGTCAACAAGAAAGTAAATTGAGTGTGTGCATAAGAAAATTTGACAAGGAAAGAATAAAATTCCCTTTAGGCATTCAAGATTGAGTGAGTGTTCATTTTAAGCACCAAAATAAAATGTGCATTACAATGTTCGTTGAACCTTAGACATTCAAGATTGTGTGATCATTCATTCCACTAAAATGGCATTCAAGATTGAATTTGATTGTTTTAGCATTTAGCCATGCATTCAAAGATGAGTGTTTAAGCATACAAGTTCATTCCCAAAACATCCTTGAAAAATCACAAGTTAGGGCATCAAAAATGTATGAAAAATGGGAAACAACCTTGCAATGAAAATGTTAGCACAAAGTTCAACCTTTTATAGAAAAAAGAGATCTAAACAGTATCAAAATCTCATGAAACTAGCACCACCATGACAAACTCAAAATCAGCTTTTTGATAATATTTTGTTTTCCAAAAATGAAGTTCGTATGCTCAAGTTATGAGCAAAAAACCAAAGGCTACTCCTTATGATCTAAAAGAGCATGTGGAATGCTGATGTATTGATGACATCAGAAACCTTAAGTACTTCAAACATGATGATGGGCTTTATGGCTCGATTAGAGACTCTTTGTAAGATTTAATCTCCAAGTGCTTCTTCAACTTACAAGTTTGAAAACTCATAAATAAACTCAAAAACAAATTAGATGGTTAGTTTGAACCCATAAAGTGGGTCCCATCAGGCATGCCAAAATGTATGCTAAAAAACTAGAAGCATGGGTTAACAAACAAACATTAGTTAATATGCATGCATTAAAGATTTAACAATGAAATAAAAGCTAACATTTTCTTGAGTTTTGCAACTCAAAGCAACCAACAACTCAAGTCCTTAGGCAACCTAAAATAGCTCAACAAAAGCACCCATGAGAGGCTTTGTTGGTGTGTTGCATTGGAGGGATGTTTGGTGTGCTCTCCTCAAACACAACTATACTTGAATCTCTTGATGTGAAGGTGCAAGTGTGATTGATGAAACTATGAAACTATGCTATATGAGATGAAGAACACCTCAAACAATGGCTATGGAGAAAACCATGTTTAAGAGAATTCAAGGACATGGAGATGGAATGCAATAAAGAAAACTAAGCTAATGTGCAAGCTAAGTTAATATGCAAGTGGAATGAAGATCTAAATGCAAGAATAAGCTAAATATAACAATGCAAATGCAATTTAAAATCAGCTACCAAGGGTTAGTATGCAACATGAAATCACTATGAGGACTCAAATTAGCATGATAACACTATGAAAGCTCAAAACTCAAACTAACATGATAACAATGCATGTGGAGGAGATGAAAATTCTTGAGATAAGATCTCTATTTATAGACTTGAGAGAGACCCTAGGTGAGGTGGCATCTATGTGGCATTCACATAGTGCCACAAGAAGACACATAAGCAAGCCATGCAGGTGGTCAACATTCAAAGTTTGCTCACACAAACTTGGAGAGAGGAGTGGGGGACAAAGCTTGCAAGAGGGAGTGGTCTCACACATGTGTGAGCACACACTTAGGCTTAAGAAGGGTTTAGCAAGATGATTAAGGTAATTAAGTGGGATTAAGAATTGGATAAGCTTAGAAGGATGAAAATGATGGGTGTAGACTAGGTTTTAGGCTAGGTTTAAGATTGAATTAAATAAGATTTAATTTAATCATAGGTTTAGAGGAATTAATGAGATGGATGGATTTAAATAAAAAAGAATTTATTTAAAAAGAGGATTTATGGAGGATCATGTATCAAATAAATTTAACACATTAAGGCTGAAGATATTTAAATTATATTTAAATACCTTAGGAAAGTGAACCTATTTAATTAAATAAATTTAATTAAATAAGTAGAAGAATATGACAAATATAATTAATTAATAATTAATTATAATTTTAAGGGAAATATTAAATAAATTAATATAGTGTTGGGACAATTTTAGGTGTCTACAATACATTTCTCACATTGATCATATTACCCATACTGATCCACTTAACAAAATTTAGGAACCAAATCATCCAAAACATACCTTCTTGTTGTCCTTTGTATAGACCCAAACATAATCATTCATAACTTTTGAATCATACTTCATTTTCTCAATCCAACCATTAAGTATTTAGATCACTTGACCCTCCATAACATATCCAAAAAATAGGCCAATCCAATAGTGGAACATTGAAATATGGCTCCCATAAAAGAACTAAAAATTCTATGACAAAACAATCTTCCTTTGACAATCTCATTAAAAACATGTTACCAACAAAGTGTAACAATGGAAAATAATACAAATTGTAGAAAGAAACTTTTTTTATTACTTCTTATTAATCATACACCATATATTGTTTGCCCACTATTGATCTAATCAACATCTAAAGGCCCTAATAAGATGTTTTCCACCCTATAAAGTTCTACAAATCTTATAATCCCTTAAATTCCCATGATTAGACTTCTGGGCCATATTTTGCATATAATGCAACTTTTATGTAAACTAGCTTCATTAATGCATTCTATCATTTCACACCTTATATAGGTGTTTCCAACCCTATATGGTCATGCTCAGACCCTTAACTCTTTGCACTCATTTTCACTTTGCAAGAAAAAGTTGCAAAAGTTGCAAAATTGCAATTTTGCAACATTTACAATTTTGTAACATTTGCAATTTTAAGAAAGTTTTTTATAACTTTTAATTCTTAATTAGATCAGTTTAGCAAACTTGGTAAGGGGTTATTGATAGCCCTCATGAGCTTTGAGTTATGACCCTCGAAAGATTGACCTCGATACACACTTAGAGCACCTTGGAGACTCTTGGGTATGGGGTGGTTGTAGATGATGGAAGTTCTTTGTGGCTAGAACAAGGGTGTCACTAGGGTTCACCCACCCATCAGAGCTAATGGCACTGATGATTCGATACCAAGATCAGTGGTTTAAAAGTTCCATTGTAGTGCACCTATGAACTAAGGCAAACTGCGAGTTTTGGCATTGAGTGAGATTGCTATGTTGAATCCAAATGGAATGTGATCTCCCAAAAATGAGATAATTTATTTGAGGCCTTGGTATGACCGTCCTATAGAATTTAATGTTTCATTGATAGCCGTGACAAGCTCTAAGTTATGACCCTCAAAAGATTGACCTTGATATGTACTTAGAGAACCTTGGAGACTCTTTGGTACAGGGTGGTTGCAGATGATAGAGATTCTTTGTGGCTAGTGTAATCACCTAAAAATGGTTACCTAGACCATAAACCCCCTTCTAGCATTTCTTTCTAATGTTATCAAGTGTTTGATCACAAACTTTCAAAAAAAAGGTTAAAATCAATTTGTTTGATTTTAACCTATAATTTTACCATTATATTCTAAACACACATTTGATTAAAAGAATTTGATCCCTTTTAATTCAAATATACACATTTCTTATTTCATAAATAAAAGAAATGCATTTTTGCCTACAAATGAGCCTTCTATTTTGACTAAATCATTTTGTCTACACATGAAGGTGTCATTTTCCATGTGTAGAGCCTCTTATTTTGACAAAATATTTTATCTACACGTGAAAGTGTAATTTTCCATGTGTAGAGCCTCTTATTTTGACAAAAAAATTGTCTACACATGAAGGTGTAATTTTCCATGTGTTGAGAGCCTCTCATTTTGACAAAACAAAATCATTTTCAACAAAAATGGATAATTTTCTATGAGTGGAGCCTTTTTATTTTGACTAAGGACATTTTAATGTCAAAAATTAGGGAAGGATTATTCTCCACCCTTGATTAGGCATTTCTTGTCTTTTGATCTCAACCATTCAATTTTCTTTAAAAAGAGGTCTCTCTCCTCATATGAAAAAACACACATTCTTGAATATTGTTATGTTGCTGGTCTATCATTTGAATTCTCAAGAGCTTGTGAAAAAATTCTATTTCTTGTCTCATTCTATCATTCATAAGAATTTTAGCTTAGATTCATATAGTTTAGCTTTCATTTTGCAATAATTTGGCTCACATAGTAATTAGTTAGATTTGTAATACTCTCATATTATTTAATATAGTTGCATCTTGCATATTAATATTAGTTTAGTTTATATTTTGCATTGCATCCTTGAGGAGCTCCTTTTGGACATTTGCATACTTGCGTCTTGTCTTTGGAATCTCCCATTATGTGGTTTACTAGCAAGGGTTGCATTTTTAAAGCTCAAATGAGAGCCTATTTCATATTATTTTATGTATTTTTGCACTCCATGTATAGGGAGTTGTAAGTCGGCATCTAAGCATTCCAATCTCATAGAATACCTTGGATAGAAGGGTTTAGAGTGTGACACAAATATAGTATACATTTTTGGTGCCCACCGTAGGGCAGAGACCAAGTTTCTAGCTCCATTTTTCTTGTTTAAATGTTAGTTATATTCTCATTTATGATTTTTATAGCAACTCATTAGATCTAATCAATTATTTTTTCACTTGATTCTCATTTTATTATTAAGGCTAACTCTCATGCAGGTTAGTTGAGGATCAAAACAAGAGAAATTTGAAAGATTTACACATATCTTCCAAACCATTTGTGATATGAGTCTAAACTTTTTTTGGAGAGTGATGATAGTCTAGAGAGACTCTAGGCTGAAATTTAGACTTATTCACATTGATTTGCTTGATTTGTAATGATTTCTTTATTTTTCACAAAAATGCAATTTTGGGTGCAAATCAAATAATTTTTCAACAAAATCTACATTTTTGGATAGGTCTAAAAATTATAGAGGGGGTTTCTTCTTTGAATTTTTAATTTTTGTGTCATATCAATGCTCAAATAGTTGATTTACTAAAAATGGTCTGTTTTGACAAAGTGGGACCCACGTGAGCAAATAAGAAGATAAAACTAAAATTATTACATTTTAGAAACCTATCTCATTTTTAGCAAGGGTCTCTTCTTTTTACTTTTGTTTTTGAAGCCGAAATCATAAGAAATAAATCAAATCTTATTGACTAGTCAAAACCAAAGAGTGAAAAAGAGATCATTTTGTGATTAGCTTATAATTCCTTGCATACACTTGGTGAAAAGGGATAACTTGAATGTTTGAGGAAACTAACAACTTTTTGTTTTCAATCTTATTTGGTAACTATTCCCTAACCCATGTATTTTTTGTAGGGATTTTCTCATTACTTGCTCATTAAGCGCAAAGCAAATCAACAAAAAAAGGAATGCATGCCAAAGAAAAACTCTTAAATGAATTTGCTAAGTATTTATTCTAGAATTCATATAAAAGATGAAAAAAATAAACAAAAAAGGTGAAGACCCTCAAAAATGCACCTAGCCTTTGCTAGCTTCAAACAAGGTAAGCCTAAACTTTTGTTCTTTGCTTAAATTGTGGCATTCATTTTCGAAATCTAGCCTAAGTTAGGAGGGTTAATTCACTTTCATGTGTGACACTTTACTAGTTGTTGTCATTTTCTAGGCACATTAAACCTGTGATTGAGATTCTTTGATGATAGGAGAGTATGCTCTTCACCCTTGTAGTGAATCAAAAATTTTGACCCACCTTTGAGTTTTCAAAAGCAAGGGGATAATTGAATCTTTTTGATGTGTTTGGGAGAAATGATCAAGATAGGAGATTATACTCTTCACCCTTGAGGTGAATTAGAAATCTTGACCCTTGAAAGTAGATCCAATATATTATAGTTAAGATCCTTTAGAGGGCCTACTCTTGGGCAACCAAGAGAAATGACCCAAGTGGGGACAAGCGAACCTAGCTATTTCGATCCACTATAAACTCAAGGCTATCAAGGACACAAAACCTTGGTAGACATAGCACTTTTCTAACCTAGTGTGATTTTTTGTGGGATTTTGACCATGAGGAGATCACTAGGGAGGAATGCTTAAGGTACTCTTGTGGTTGTGAGATCAGTTACCCATCATAAGGTGAGGGGCCATGTATCAGGGACAAGAGGAGTACTATCAAAAAAAATCTTTTCTAAACACCCTAGGCTAGTAGCTACCATATTTATCTGCTCAACTTCTTGGTGCAAGGTTGATCCTAGTGGGTTACCTAGATCTCTCCAAGATTTTACACTCACCATTTGTGTCCCTTGAGGGAACTTAGCATGGGCCAAGCTGTTGAGTAATGAGTTGTGACTTTTAGGTACATCTACTTGGCATGTATTTTTTATTGTGAATGACCCGTGTAAACATTCTTGAACATCAAACACAATGATAGCATTCATAGGCTTTCATTATTTTCAAATATCACAACTTCATGGTGGCAAGGTTGCTTTGTCCCTTATTCAACTGATTGAGACATGTAATTACCCCTACTATTTTCAAACCAAATGCTTGTTGATTATTTCTTGGTGTTACTTTGCATTTGGACACAAAAAAAAAAAAAAAAAAAACTATTGGAAAACTACTATTCACAATATCTTTTGGCAATACCTAAAACTATCATGAGGCTACTATGTGTAAGCCCTTCCATTGAGAAAAGTGTCATCTACAACATTTTGCTAATAAATTATCATTTTGATTCCTCACTATACCTGGTTTTGATTCTGTAAGAGGCTATCTAAGGGTATTTCCTATCACTTTAGTTCATATATAGTGTGTTTTAAGCCAATCTAAGCTGAAAGTACTTCCTTGATGCATAGATTACACACTTAAGTTGAGAAATTGTTCTCTTATTTTTTCATTTTCCTTCTTGGCTATGCAGCTATCTTGCTACTTGTTTGGCTCAAGTCCTTGGTGTCATAACTTTCTTGGATGCTATTCTCACTACTATGCTTAATTCTCATATTAAATGAATATTTTTTTCTTCTCGATGTGGACTTCTAGTGATCTTGTGTTGTCCTATTAGTTGAGCATTGTGCTTTTTACATGCTGGGTACAACTAGGTTGCAAATTAACCAAGAAAACCACCCTTTCTTTAGTTTTATAGAATTACCCTTTCCTACTAGATGCCTATGCAAAAAAAACTTTGATTCTCAACCTATTTTTGATGTAGAGGAGGATAACCACTCTATGAACTAGTTTGGCATAACTCTAGACACTCCTCTCACTACTATTGGGTTGAAAAATAGTGTCTCTCACAATGAGTAGGGAGGAAAGGAATCGATGACTTGAAGATTTTTTTGCAAACAATGAAAGGTTACAACGATGAGAGAGAGAAAAAAGCTTATATGGAAGAACAAACTTCTCTCTTTACCACGAGATTTAATGACAACATTTTTGGAAGGCCAAGTACTAGTGAGCCTCAAAATAATGACAACATAAATCCTTTTGGTAATCATGGAGATGATGGGGGCAATTCTCCTCCTATAACTCTATGGTCACGTCATGGTGGTTTCGTATCACCTCCTAAATCATCTCAACATGGGCATGAATCCAATAAGTCTTACCATGAGAGTGATATAGCTATGGAGATAACTGATGAAGATCTCATAAAGTTTCAAAAAGATGATTTCTTGCAAAAATTGATGCTCAAGTCATTAGAACAAAATGGTGATCAATACTTCATGCATCTTGCTTCCAAAGGGGTAAAACTATGACCTAATTTTGATGTGAAAAATCTAGTTCAAAAGAGGGAGTCCACTCCCCTTGAAATGGCTATGCAAAGAATAAAAGACTTGGAAATACAAATGTCAAAATTAAAGAAAGAACAGGGGAAACCAAAGACCTCTTTATCTATAGAGTCTATATGTGCATTGCCATTTGATAAGAATCTACACATGATATTGTTCTCAAGAGATATTCACATCTCTAAGTATGATAAGTATGATGGAAATGAAGATCCTCACGACCATATAAGACAATTCTATGCACTTAGTATGGACTTTATGCATGATGATACATATCTCATGTGATTATTTCCAAGAAGCTTAAATGGTTAAGCCATGGAATGGTTCACCAAGATCACACCTCCTCTTAAATCTTTTGATGAGCTAGTGAAACAATTTATCCAACATTATTCCTATAATATCTCACATCCTTTCACTATGCTAGACTTGTGAAACATGAAACAAAAAGTGCAAGAACCCTTTGTTACTTATTTACAAAGATGGAGAAAACTATATTCAAGTTACGCACGACAACTACTTGAGAATGAGAAGATTGATATCTTTGTGTCTAGTCTCATTCTAGAATTGCATTATGACTTGAGAAAAAAAATCTACCTCACTTTTAATGATATGGTTGAAAGTGCTTTTTCTATAGAAGATGTTGCCATTAAGAAGAGTGAGATTACTATTACCAAAGATAAATCTAATGGTAATTGGAAATATAGGAATAAACCTTGGAATAAGAACAAGTATGTAGTAAATGATGGTGTTGTGGATGTTCCATAGACTAAAGAACCTATTTTTAACTTGGCTAGTGCTCTAATCACAACAAAGGAACAAGGTGTATATATATAAAAATATTCTAAGAAGGCCAAGCTTATAAAAAAACCCAAGTGTGTCTTGACTACTCTCGAAGGTTCATATGAAATCATCCTCAAAACCCTACTTGCACATGGTATCATCACATTATCAGGAAACTCTAGACCACATGATTCTACTGTCAAACCTCCTTGGTGGAGAGATGACCATTATTGCAACTATCATAGAAACAAAGGCCATATGATTGATAACTATTTTAAACTAAATGACATTATTCAAGATCTCATTGAGGATGAGAAGGTTGGTGTGGATGGGCTCATTAAAAACTTAGATCATAAGGCTTTCAAGGAACCTTTATCTAAATAGACTCAAGAAGAAAGTTCAAACACCAACATGAATGCAGGAAAAAAGAATCATGATGCTAAAATCAACTATATGTATGCTAATACTAACAATCTCATTGCTATGCTTGAACTTATTTTTGAAAGTGTTAATATAATGAGGCCTAGATATGATGACTATGATACTAGTGATAAAAGACCAAAACTTATCTTAAGAGGTGTTGGTTCTATTGAAACAAAAGATTCTACTAGATGTGAACTTTTGATCATTCTTAGAGGGGCTACTACTTCATCTCATGGTGATAAACTAAATGTTATTACTAGAAGCCATCCAAAAGTTGTCCTTAGAGGAGCAAATGGTTCTAAGCAACCAAATACTAAACCAACCAATTTATCAACTACATCTGTATTGACTTATGACCTTGTCAATCAACTGTAGAAGACCCTCACACAAATTTCTATTTTTAAGTTGTTAGAGCTATCACCCCTCTATAAGGAGATTCTAGAAAAAGCTTTACATGCCACTAGTGTCCCCAACGACATTGATGTAGATAAGTTCTAGACCATGGTCAACCATATCTCCACTCCACACTACCTTTCCTTTTTAGAGGAAGATGATAAGACTCCAAGCCATCCACATAACCTAGCATTGCATATTGAAGTTCTAATTTACCATACCTAAGTTAGGCATCTACTGATTGATAATGGTGCAGGGTTTAACATATGCTCTTTCAATTTTGTTAAACAATTGGGCATGTTAGAATTTTCTATTGACCCTAGGCATAAGATCACTATAAAAGTCTATGATGAGGTTGAAAGACCTTCCAAGGGTCTAATTGTGCTACCAATCAGAGTTGGTCTAATGGAGAAGGATGTTATTTTCCAAGTCCTTGATATACCACTTGCATATAATTTTTTGTTGGGATGATCATGGATTCATGACATGCAAGTGGTGCCTTCTACATATCATTAGTGCATCAAGTTCCCTTTTAATGGTACTAAAGTAGTTGTCCCAGGTGACAACTCAATGTCCATCAACACATTGTCTACTGCTGAAATACTGGTTCCACACAATCACTCTTCTCATGAGCCAACACCGTCTTTTATAGAGTGTGAATAGAAAATGGAAATGATGAGTCTTGGTATGGGAAAATATAGTTTAGACTCTATTGATGCTCTACCTATTTCTCCTCAGTCTTATGGAAAGCCGTCTACAAAAAAGAAACCTTTTGCATTTGCCATGACTCTTTTTGGCACATTTTTGTAGTCCTCAGTTAGCCTAGAAGTAGAAAAAGAAGAACAAGCTATTAAATATTGGATATATAGGGGAGAGGAGGATGAGGAGGATATTAAGTTTTCATAGGTCCTTAACTCGTAACAAAAAAGCTTTAGCTGACCCTTTAAGTCATACTCAAGGTTCTGATGCTTGAGATACTATTGGCCTAGGATTTGTGCTACAGAATAATATGCTAGTGTTTACTCAAAATGCACCCATATCTAGTGAATCAAGGGATGATGATTCTCTTTTTGATACTGCCACTTCATGAGATGAAGACTTTATACCTATAACTTCTCTTCTTTGGGGAGAAGAAACATTCACTACCAATAATGATGATGAGGCTTCCACCTCCAAACAACTAGAACAGGATGAAGCTAACCATGGAGATTTAAATAGAGGATGGATTAGACAAAATATTGCTTGTCTAATTGCTAGAGATCATAGTACAAACTCTCAAGAGTATGAATGGTGAATTTTGTCAAAATCCTCCTGTGAACTTGAGGTTGATGTTATTCACACATACACAATCCAATCCAATGTGGTAGATGAGTCTAGTGTAGGGTCTGATGAGTTTGGCTCACAAAATACTTTAGTGGGCTACGTTGGTCCCTCTAGGACTATTCTTGATCTAGATACGTTTGCAAAATTTCCCACAGGCTCAACTTTTTACATCACTAGAGATGACTCTTTTCACATTAATAACCTTGAAGCTTCTAACTCACTCATATTGATTCATCCTAATCTCATAGACTAGTCCATTCGACATCATAAGCTAGAAACATAGTCTTTCCAAAATGACTATGAGATCACCTGTTACCTAAATGCCATTGAACCCATCACTTCTTCCACTAGTGAACTCATGATTCATATGATAGAATTAGATATCAAGTACATTAGTCATAAGATCAAAAGAAAAAACAAATGGTCAAATGGAAAAAACCACATTGTGGCAGTATTTGAGCCTAAAAATAGTAAAAATAAAGACGTATCTAATGGTGAAAACCTCTTTGAGGCACTTGTAGATGAGGTACTTGGTAGTCTTCCTAGCTATTTTCAAGAAAGATCATTTATTCTTATTGAACCAACACAACTCATCAACCTTGGTACTTAGAAAGCTCCTAAAATGATATATCTAGCTCAGTCTTTGTCACAAGAGAAAAATGAACGATTTACTAAATTCTTCAAAGAGAAGAGAATCAATTTTTTTTGGACATATGCTAACATGCCTAGGTTAGACACTAATCTTATTATTCACCATCTCTCCATAGCTCCTAATGTCAAGCTTGTAAAATTTTTTTTGAGGAAGATACATCCTCATATTGCACTATTGGTCAAGGCTAAGTTAGAAAAACTTTTGAGTGCAAGATTTGTTAGAGCTATAGACTATGTAGATTGGATATCAAACATTGTACATGTCACTAAACATGAAAAATCTATTTGGGTTTGTACTAATTTCAAAGATCTGAACAAAGCTTTCCCTAAGGATAAATTTCCACTTCCAAAGATAGACATGATAGTGGATATGATTGTAGGGTATGAAATGTATTCACTAATGGATGGATTCTCTAGTTATAACCAAATTAAAATTGCCCCTATAAACCAAGAGAAAATAGCTTTTACATGTGTATGGGGTACCTTCTACTAGAATGTCATGCCTTTTGGACTAAAAAATACTGGTGCAACATACCAAAGGGCAATGACTAGTATTTTTCATGACATGATGCACCATAACATGGAAGATTATGTAGATGATACCTTGGCAAAATCAAAACAAAGAGAAACCCACTTAGATGATTTGAGTTTGATATTGGACCGCATGGAACAATTTCAACTTAGATTAAATCCTAAGAAGTGTTCCTCTGGTGTCACGTCAGGTAAGCTCCTAGGTTACATAATCTCAACTAAGGGAATTGAGGTTGATCTAGAAAAAGTACAAGCTATCATGGAAATGCCTCCACCTCACAACATTAGTCAGCTAAGAAGTCTCCAAGGATGTCTAAAATCTATAAGGAGGTTTATTTCTCAATTGGCTAATAAAACTCAACCTTTTAACAAAAAATTGTAAAAAGGTTCTACTCATATCTAGAATGATGAGTGTCAACAAAGTCTAGATCAAATGAAAGGATATTTAGCAAAGCCTCTAGTTTTGATGCCACCTATTCCAAGAAAACCTTTGATATTGTATATCTCAACTACAACTTCTTCTCTAGGAGCACTATTAGCCCAAAGTGATGAGATTGGTAAAGAACAGGCTATATATTATATCAGTCAAACTTTGGTTTCTTATGAAATGAACTATACTAGCATTGAGAAAGCCTGTCTTGTAGTGGTCTTTGCTTCTCAAAAGCTTCAACATTACATGTTGGCACATGCAGTTCACCTAGTTGCTAAAATTGATCCTTTAAAATATTTGTTGAGAAAAGTTGTGCTTACTAGTCATCTAGCTAAATGGATGATGATTCTTTCAAAATTTGTCATTCATTATGTTGAACATAAAGCCATCAAAGGACAAGCTATAGCTGACCAATTAGCTAATTTTCCACTAGAGGATACAACACCCACACAAGCTGAATTTCCAAATGCCTTAATTATGTACATCATTGAGAGAACTTGAAAAATGTTCTTTGATGAGTCTCATACACAAAATGGAGTTGGAGCAGGTATCTTGTTTGTTTCCCCTCATGGATATACGATTCCCAAATCTTACAAACTCTTGTTCCCTTGTACTAACAATATGGTAGAATATGAAGCTTTAACAAATGGGATCAAGATGGATCTTGAATGGAGAATAACTAAATTGTATATCTATGGAGATTCTCAACTTGTTACTAACCAAGTCAACAATGACTATCAAATGAAAGATGACAAGTTGATACCTTACAAAAAGTTGATAGATGCTCTAAGGAACTACTTCACTTTTGTGACATTTCAAAAAATTCCTAGAGAAAAAAATAAAGCTACTAATGCTATGGCCACTCTAGCATCTATTCTCCAACTACAAAAACATGAATCTCAGTTTGAGTTCTTAGTGGAAGAACTACATCATCTCACCTATGATTCCTTTGATAATCAAGCAATCTACACTATTGTAGGTCATGATTCCTCCCATTATGTTGACATCTTCTCTTACCTATGTGATCAAATTGTTCCTAAGAACCTCAAGTGCAATAAAAAATGCCAACTCCTCTGCAATGCTTCACATTACACTTTGGTCTCTAGTGACTTGTATATGAAAAGTATAGACAAAATGTTGCTTAAGTGTTTAGAACTAGAAGAGTCTAAAATGGCACTCACTGAAGTCCTTGATAGTATTTGTGGGGCACATTCTAATAGCCTTGCACTTGCTTGAAAACTACTAAGAATGGGTTATTACTGGCCAACAATGCAAGTTGATGCTGTTCATTATGCCAAGTCCTGTCAAAAATGTCAACTCCATGGTAACTTAATTCATGCTCCTAGATGTGAGTTGATTCCTTCTATGACATATTGGCCATTTCAACAATGGGCGTTTGACTTGGTAGGCAAAATTTACCCAAGTTCATCCAATCGTCACAAGTTCATCATTATAGCAACTGAGTATTTCACTAAATGGGTTGAAGCTCTACTGTTATCTACTGCTATAGGAAAACATGTTGCCTTGTTCATACTAAACCACATCATTTTTCGATATGGTATTCCTTCCTCTATTGTCACTGATAATGGAGGACAATTCAAAAATAAGGACCTAAGATATCTATGAAATAAGTTTTGAATAAAAAAAAATTGGTCTTCTATTTATTACCCTCAAGGGAATGGCCAAGCATAGGCCTCCAACAAAACATTGCTGAAAATATTGCATTGCACAGTTCATAAGTCTGGGAGAGATTGGCTTCTACAGATAAATCCAACACTTTGGGCCTATAGACCTACCATCCATACTCCTAGAAGGGCCATGCCTTTTTCTTTAGTCTATGGCTCCAAGGCCATTCTCCCATTAGAAGTAGAGATCCCCTCCTTGCAAGTCTCTTTACATGGGTTGATAACTGATGAAGACCATAGAGCTATGTGAATACAAGAATTAGAGACTCTTTATGGGAGCGGTAAGGTAGCTTTTGATCACATGAGGGCTTATCAGAAGTGCATGTCTACTCAGTATAAAAAAAAAATTTTATCCATGTGAGTTTCAAGTTAGTGACCTTGTGATTAGAGAAAATCCAAAAAATTAATAGCATAGAGAGTAGAAAGGAAAGTTTGAACCTAATTGGTTAGGCCCATACATTATCACAACAACATTTGGGTTTGGGGCTTATCAGCTATCTACTCCCAAAGGTGAAGAATTAGTAGAACCTATCAATGTTCTACACTTAAATAAGTTCTATGCTTAAAGACTTACTACTCAACTATCTTGTACATATTTATGATCCTAAAAAAATCCTAAAAATTGCAAAAGGTCAAAAAGTTAAAAAAAAAAAAGGCACAAAAAAAGTGAGAATGCCACCTTTGATTTGAAAAGGGGTGAGAGATAGCACTTTTGGACTTCCCTAAACAACACAAGGCCTTAAATGCTGAAAAGGGTTGCAATTGAATGGTTGATTTTCCATCTTTGAGACACATTTTGGTTTTTTATGGCTTTCCGTTGCAATTAATAGAAGATAGGAATAAGAGAAAGGGGTAGCATTTATAGTTGAATTATTTGGAGGTATTTGGTAGAAAATTATTTGCTTATCTGGGGTTGAGAAGCTTATAGCCTAGACTAGAGTAGTCTATCAGGTTGGTATTTGATCTAGAATTAATTTCAAAGATACCCAATTAACAAACTCTTTGGGTTTTAAGTTATACTCTACCAATCAATGGTTTCTTGACATTAGAAATAGATGGAAGTAGGGGTAGCTAGAGAGAAGGAAGGTTGTGGCTCTAAAGAAACATGGAGTCCAATTATGTATTGAGATACCATAGACATGAATTGTAGGAAAATCAATGCACATCTGCGCTATCCACTTTGGCCAATGATCTCCAATATTTATTTTAGCCATCAGTCAACCCACTTGGCATCATAAACTTCCTTCATTGCCTCTTTAGGCACCTTACGTGGTCTTGGTTACCCCCGTATTCCACCAAATCTTGCTCACATCCTCTGTTTCACCCCCATAGACCCAAAAATCATCCAAAATTATCAAAAAATTAAAAAATTACCAAAAAAACCAAAAAAATAAAAAAATTGCCAAAAAATATCAAAAAAATTCAAAAATTGCCCAAAAATATCAAAAAAATCAAAAATTGCCTAAAAATACCAAAAAAAATCAAAAATTGCGTAAAAATATCAAAAAAATTCAAAAATCATCTAAAAATGTCAAAAAATTCCATAAATAGCCCAACACATTCAAAAGGGGGCCATAATTGCCAAACATGGCCATAAAAGCTCGAAACATTAACAACACTCTAAAATTCTTATCAATTCCTGCATCACTTTAGCCCAATTAGGCTATACAATAGGACGTTAGATATTTGAACCCCACATACCTTGCTAAAATTAAGACGCAGCGTAGTAATGTCTTAAAAAATTTTGCAAGACTTTGGAAAATTTGGCACAATGTGGATAGTGCAAGAGGTGCCCCCATTTCCTTCCTCTTGTAAAGAGAAACGATTCCCAACAGATCATTAGTCTTATTTAAGTTACAGTGGCCACAATTAGTCTATACACCCCTTCAACAAATATATCAATGCTATCTCAAAAGCCCATAAATTTGTCAGACTCTTTCATCCTCATATAGTTGGGGGCATAGAATAAGTAGGCCTAAGCATGAGAGCTTGGCTCTCTGTCTAGCATTATTATTATTATTATTTTCAAAGCCCAAGTGTCCTTTTTGGACCCCTCTAGCACCTTTTTTGGCCCAAAGCGCTTTTTCTTTTAGGCCCCTTTAGTGCCTTTTTGGCCCAAAGTGCCTTTCTAAGGCCCAAGTGTCCTTTTTAGACCCCTCTAGTGCCTTTTTAGGCCCAAATGCCTTTTTCAAGGCCCATCAAGTGCCTTTTTCTAGGCCCATCAACTACCTTTTTAGGCCCAAGCACCTTTTTCAAGGCCCATCAAGTACTTTTTTTGGCCCAAGCATCTTTTTCAAGGCCCCCACAACACCCTTTTGGGTCAAAGCACCTTTTTTCAAGGCCCTATTCATCTTTCTTGAGGCTCAAGCACCCTTTTGGGTCAAAGCACCTTTTTCAAGGCCCTATTTTGCCTTTCTTGAGGCCTAGGTGTCCTTTTTGGATCAAAGAATCTTCTTCAAGACCCTATTTTTCCTTTTTTAAGGCCCCCAAAACAACTTTTTTTGGGTCAAAGTACCTTTGCAAGGGCCTATTTCATCTTTCTTGAGGCCCAGGTGTCCTTTTGGGCCCCCAAAATGCCTTTTTAATAGACCTTGAGAATGTTTATCTTAGTGTACACTTAGAGAATCATCCCAATGTTGGCCTTGTAATTATCTGTAAGGGCTATTAGTACACACAAAATTACACTTTACATAGCACAACTCTCCAAATGTTATGCAAATTTGTAGACATTCAGTTTCTCGCATACAGGTAAAGGTTTTCCTTACTCTAAGGATTGCATTATTCCCACTTTTATAAAAATTACCTTTTTCACATATTCTTCAAAAATTCCAAAAGCATTCACATATTCTTCAAAAATTCCAAAAAACTTCACATATTCTTCAAAAAAAATTCCAAAAAATTCACATATTTTTTTCAAAAATTCCAAAAAATCCATATATTCATTTTAAAAAAATTACAGAACATTTAAAACAATTTTCAATAAAATCACAAGAACATCCACCTATGGCAAGAGATCACCACAATCCACTTGAACAAATACTTCCTACCACACAATACACAAAGTCACAACATTAGTACAATGCTCGTCAATGTCCTCCTTGTGGAGGTGGGGCATTTGGGTTTCGAGTTGGGGGTATTCCTATTTGTGCAGTCCTAGATGATGAAGTTCCTGGTGTCAGTCTTGCACCTTCCTCGGATTGTATCCATCAGAATCAGGATATGGCCATGTCTCAACAGTGTATTCATCTGAGTAATAAACATCCTATCCAAGATGGATATTCCTCTCCTATGCTTTGGAGGGATTGTCCGATGGTACAATCCCATGTAGTATGCTACCTCTTGTGCCAGCTTCTTTGACTCCTTCCTCACTTCATTCATATCCACTTGCAATTTCGCTACCCCAGGTACTGTCGTCAACTGTTGAGCAATGTCTTGTTCTGCCTTATACATATTCATAGTCATCTTCCATGATTTCCTCTCATGCTTTACTTCATGCATCTAGTTCATGAAGTGAGTGATCCTTGCATTGGCAACATTCAATTGATCTTGTGATCGATATGCTATGGCATTAGTCTTTGCCATCATTTCTCTAAATTCTTCCACCTAAGCTTGTAACAACACCATCTCATTGCAAATTCATTCCACTACTACCCGCTCTACTGGTAGAGATGTCTCCATAGTTTTTGCTTGCACTCATTCAGATGAGAGTGCTGCTTTCACTCGCTTCGCTTCCTCTCATGCTCCATCTTCTCAAGCTCTTTCAATCAAACCTTGGAAGAACTCAACATCTTTCTTTGTGTTATTAGTCTACCTTGTCTCTACTGCCAATGCTTTCTTTAGCTCCACTTCTATCACCTTGGTTGCATCATAAACTAGTGGCAAAACCATGCTAAGTTGTACTTCCCTAAATGGATGAAATGCAGACCTGAGAACACCACTTGTGTTCTCCTTAGGGATGTTGATTATACCTCATAGGATGTTTTTTTCTCACCTCCATAGTGATGCAATGGGCTTTAGCATTGATCCTTGCTCCCTATCTTGGGAAGGCTCGTCCATCAGTATTTACTCCTCTACTTGGCTATCTGTAAAACTAATATGCACATCCCTAGTCTCACTAAGTCTCTCCAAGCTTGGTGATCTTGTTTCCTCTGCTAGTTTCTCTTGCTTCACAAGCTGCATTGTGCTCTCTGCTAACAATTGAAGCAAGGTAGGGTCCTCTACATTGTCTTCTATTAGACCCTAGACTGGTAGCTCCACTTGACTTGCTCTAGCCACTTTGGGGTCAAATCTATGAACCCTTTGATGCAACAATGCTCCTCTTGGTTATGACCACTTGCACTTTTCTCTTTTCTGGCCCCTTCACCCCATTCCATCCACTAAGCTATCACTTCCCTCGTCAATCCATCCCCCCTTTCTAGTATCTACCATCTCTAGTTCTTGTTGCACTTTAGCTTGAGCAATAGCCATGACTATAATAATTCACAAGCTTTTTTTTACTTCACTTCAATTTTTCAAGACTACTGATAATCTTGCGGACTTGTGAATTGGTTCAATCAATGTAGTTGCTTATTTATAGAAAAATCTCAACATACATTGTTGTCTCTACATGTCATTTCATTCATCCTGTCATTGCAACACGTCAAACTAATAATGAGAGTAGGTGAATTTTTTTGTTGATTTGTCAATATTAACTTGGGTAGTCATGGATAGGTGTCTCACACATCCTTTTTTATTAAACTTTTCACTCAATTTGTTCATTGGATACTAAAATTTTCATGATATGATAGATTTTTAGATTTCCACTATCCTTTCATAGTCCAAACAGCCTCGCACTTTTTCTTTATTCAACAAGATAAGAAGAAACTGCACATTGTTAAAAACTATCACACATTATTGTGCAATAAACAAAGACCATGTGATGTTTTCTTTTCTTTAGTCCCATGTCTCTTGCTACTTGATGATGTTCAAAACTAGAGGAGGAAGGACTGTGGGACATGATCTTTTTTTTTTTTTTTTGCTTAATGGTTTAGTTCCAATGATTTGAAGAATCCATATAAAAGGGGTGTCTACTATAAGAGCCTCTATCTCATGTTGGATGGCCGTGTATACCTTGCTCATTTTATATGGACACTTTAGTGAGGTTGGTTCTTATCCTTGTCTATTTGAGTGAGTTCTTTATGCTATAGTACAAATTGATACTTGTCCTCTTAGTGGACATATGGGTCACTATGAGTATCCTTTGCAAACTTCTATCTCAGGTTATGAACGTAAGGGTTTTTGTGGATAGATAATTTCTTAATTACTTAGCATGAGAAGGATCTCTCACGTATCTAGTGTGCTTGTCTACAAGAAACATTCTGGTCGTCCTAGCATTTATGCTTTGATGCTTATGTTCCCTTTCTAAATTAAAAGGGATAGGTGTTCTGGTCATTTTGGCATCTTGTGCCTTAATGCTTACACCTCATTCTGACATCCCAATAAGGTCATATTCATATCTTCATGGCTCATGCTAGTGATGATTGTATAATCTTATAAATGGTCGATGGTGAAATTAGAGTCTAACTATTTTGTGTTGCTTGCTAGTAAACCACTTTTTATATTAGTTTGCATAGTCTTGCATTCCTACATATGGGGAGAGCTCTCTTGTTATCTTTTTTTTTTTTCAGATATCTTAGCTAACTACTTTCATCTCATCTTTTTCTTTCTTCTTATTCATGTCTTTTCACCCTCTTGATCTTTCGCTTTGCCTCTTTGATATTCTATCATCAAAAGGGTTAACCCTATCATCACATCTATTTGCCCTTTTGTATCTCTTATTATTTTTGACCCTAGCTAATTTGGACATCTTGGATACCTTATTGGGATCAAAATCAAAATTTGAGTTTATCTTTTGGGTCAAAATCACATTTTCACATTCTACCTTCTTCTTTACAATTAGCTGACTTTTGGAGCTCTAGTCTTTGAACCTTTACTGGGGCATCTTCATTCCTCCATTTCTTCCCCATTACCATGCTTCATGTCTACTTCAATTCTCAAATTTCACCTCTACATCATTCTTTTGATTGATTTGGCCTCATTTTCATATTTTATCATTCATGGTCAACTCTTGTCACATTGGGGCATTCCATCACTTCTTTATAGTCAACCTTTGGTTCTAATCACCTATCTATCATTGTGGACTTTGCTATATCTCGATTTGTTCATATCTTGCTTATTTTTGCACTTTCTCTCTATCATTTCCTTTTTGATCCTAAGGGGACAAACATAATCTATCATTGTTATGCTTGACAACATTTTCTCTTTCAGGAGCATATGCTTGACCATTTCCATTTGTTGTTGATTTATCTACTAGTATTCTAGACTATCACTATTAGTTTGATCACTTAATGCTTGCTACATCCATTACTATTATAGTCTCTTTATTCTTTGACTGCATGTATTCCCATATTGATCACACATTAGTTAGAGAATGGCTTCATTCTTTAAAGTTACAACTATCTATCTATTTTCTATCATGGCTTCTTCATTTGATGTGTTCCCATATCGATCACACATGAGTCAAAGAGGGGCAAATCTAATCACCTAAAAATAGTTACCTAGACCATAAACCTCCTTCTAGAATTTCTTGTTAATGTTATCAAGTGCTTGATTACAAACTTTCAAAAAATAAGGTAAAATCAATTTATTTGATTTTAACCTATAGTTTGACCATCATATTCTAAACACACATTTGATTAAAATAATTTTCTCCCTTTTAATTTAAATATAATTCTTAAAAATTTATCCACTCATTTCTTATTTCATAAATAAAATAAATGCATGTTTGCCTACAAATGAGCCTTCTATTTTGACTAAATCATTTTGTCTACACATGAAAGTGTCATTTGCCATGTGTAGAGCCTCTTATTTTGACAAAATATTTTATCTGCACATGAAGGTGTAATTTTTCATGTAGAGCCTCTTATTTTGATAAAAAAAATTGTCTACACATGAAGGTGTAATTTTCCATGTGTTCAGAGGCTCTCATTTTGACAAAACGAAATAATTTTCTACAAAAATGCATAATTTTCTATGAGTGGAGCCTTTTATTTTGACTAAAGATATTTGAATGTCAAAAATTAGGCAAGGATTATTCTCCATCCTTGATTAGGCATTTCTTGTCTTTTGATCTCAACCAT